>OX419755.1:13310489-13910489 GCA_948567375.1 Lunularia cruciata
ATTGGAAGGTGACTCTACAAATTTTTGAGGCCTAATTCATCCGTTTAAGCCTCCGAAATTGCCTTCAAAGATCAGGCATATTTTGGTTCTTACTCTATTAGTAGAAGTCTTCTTTTGGTGATATCTCTTTCTGATCTATTTAGTCCATCATGTGTAAAATCCTTCCAGATGTTACCAAACCAATTATCACCTTTAAAGCATATGTCTAGCTATTGGTTCTAAGGTTCTCAAGTTTATTTCGGTTTCTGCCCTATTAGTAGAAGTACTCTTTTGGTGATACTTCTATCTTATCTATTTTGACCATCATGTATAACATCATTCTAGATGTTACCAAACCAAATTTCACATCTAGATCATATGGTTAGCTCTTGGTATTACAGACCTCCCTCCTTTTAAGACGCAACGTCCTCGTTGTGCAATTGTTGCTCAAATGCTTGCACCAACACCGGTGCATGTGCCAAATTGGCAGCGGGCTCCCAGGTTGCTTCATAGAGGGGGTAACCTGTCCATTGTACTAGATAGTCCACCCGCGGGTTGCGAGTATCACGCATGCATTTTTGGAGAATCCGCTCCACTTCATATTCCTTTGTGCCATCAATGAGTGTCGGACAAGGTCAAATGTCTGGTGTGGAATGACCCTGGCCTGATCGGGGGGGGGGGGATGTCTGCTTAGTAGGGAGACATGGAACACTGGATGGATCTTCATGTGTGGTGGTAGCTCAAGGTGATAGGCCACAATGCCGATGAGACAAAGAATCGAGAAAGGCCCAATAAAACAAGGTCTGAGCTTACGAGGTCCAACTAATGTGAGGTTGGTTGTCGACAGCCACACTTGATCCCCAACGTTGAACTCCATGTGCCGACGGTGTGCATCAGCATATTGCTTCTGTTGATTTTGCGCAATCTGTAATCTGTGCTTGGCGCTCTCCACACCTTGTTGGATTCTAGAAACAAATATATTGACTGCATCGACCTTGGTAGCCACTGGATGGATCTTCATCAAGCTAGAAGTTGTGAAGGGATGCTCACCATACATAAGGAAGAACAGAGTGACCTGGGTGGATGCATTCACTGAATTGTTGTAAGCAAATTCCACCAACGGGAGTAGGGTGTCCCACCTCTCTTGCTCTTCTAAGGTGAAGCCGCGTAACATATCTTCAATCGTGCAATTAGCCCGCTCTGTTTGGCCATCTGTTTGTGGGTGGTAAGCTGTGGACATGGCCAACTTGGTTTGAAGAAACCAAAGAGTGTTCGCCAAAACAAACTGGTGAATTGGGTGCCTCTATCAGTGATGAGTACTCCAGACAAGCCATGGTGAGCAAAGACTGCATCTAAGTATAATTGAGCTAGTTGTGGAACGGTCACCTCCTTGGTGGTAGTGCGTACATGAATCATTTTGCTGAGCCGGTCCACAAAGACCACAATGGAGTCAAACCCTGAGGTGGTCTTGGGTAATTCATAGACGAGATCTATACTCGTTCCCAATGTTGGGTAGGAGTGGAAAGAGGTTGAAGGAGCCCTGCAGGAGCTTGATTAGAAGCTTTGTTCTGTTGACAAAGTAGGCAGCTACGCTCATAGTCCATCATATCATTGCTCATCTTGGGCCAATAGTAATGGCGCTTGATTGCATCCAAGGTCTTGTCCACTCCGACATGAGCTGCAATGGCCGAATCATGACATTCCGCTAGAATGGTGGTGCGTAATTCTAGGACATTTGGGATCCATAATCTGCCATCCCAAAAGGTGAGTCCTTGGGTGCTGGTGACACCTTTGGATGATTGTGCTTCTACAATCTGTGGATCAGTTTTTGTAGCAGCCAAAATCTCTTGCCAAAATTCAGGGTTAATCTTAACCTCTGCCACCAAGTTGTTAGCCATTGGCATGCGGATGAATGCATTTGCAAGTTGCTTCTTACCTTCCACGTAGGTGATTGTCATGTTGAAGCGTTGTCGCCACTTTGCCCACCAAATTTGGCGACAAGATAGATCCTTCTGCGTCTCGAGGTAGGCTAGAGGTTTGTGGTCTATCTCTACTACAAATGCCTTCTAGCCTAAGTAGTGCTTCCAATGCTTGGTTGCTAGAACGATGGCCAACTCTTCTCATTCTGTGGTGTGGTAGTTGCGCTCTGCTGGTAACAACTTTCAAAGAAATATGCAATTAAATGCCATCCATCATGCCACTCTTGTTGTAGGACTGCTCCTATTGCTACGCCTAATGCATTTGTAGTCAACTTGATTGGACATTTTGGGTCATACCACTTCAAGATTGGTGCATGTAGCAAGGCGGCCTTCAGTTCTTGAAAGGCCAACTCTTGTGCAATTCCCCATGTCCACTTCTTCCCCTTGCTAAGTAGTGCCGTTAAAGGTTGTGCAACCTTGGAGAAGTCCTTGACAAATCTACAATAGAATCCTATCAACCCCAAGAAGCTCTTAAGTTGAGTTTGATCTTCTAGGGCACTCCATTTTTGAATGACCTCTATTTTATCTGTCAATACTTGAATGCCCTTTGCACTTACTCTATGCCCCAAGTAGTCTACTTCAGACTTGCCAAACTCACACTTTGAGATTTTGGCGTACAACTGATTCTGTCTTAGAATCTAGAGGACCTCTCATAGATGTTGCTTGTGTTCTATCATTATGCTACTATATACTAAGATATCATCCAAGAAGACGATAACAGACTTATCCAAGTATGGACGAAATATGTCATTCATTAGACTCATGAAAGTGGCAGGTACATTGGTGAGGCCAAAAGGCATCACAAGATACTCAAAGTGGCCATACTTGGTTCGAAAGGTAGTTTTGTACACATCCTCCTCTGCAATTCAATTATAACCGCTCCGCAAGTCCAATTTGGTGAAGTATCTCGCTCCATGGAGTTGATCAAACAGGTCATCCATGTGAGGTAAGGGGTATTTATTCTTCACTATTTGCTGATTGAGACCCTGATAGTCAATGCACATGTGCATTGTACCATCCTTATTAGACCCATAAAATATCTATCGGTCTTATAGACAATTGTCGTCCCTATGACATATAGAGGCAGTTTCTGCTTGTGAGATTTTTCTTTAACTCCAATGATTGGCCATTGGTAGGTTCTCACTACTTTCTTCCTCCAATCCACCATAGGGTTGTATTGCTCCATCCATGGCATGCCTAAAATTGCATCATAACGAGCTAACTATATCACTCGCCACTTAATTGCTTCTTGATATTCTCCTACAGAGAGGGTTACCCATCTAGGTAATGATTCAATCCTGTCTATTTACCCATTTGGTCACTCTACTTCTTTACTTCCATCTCTCTCTAGATCCATTCCCAATCTTATAGCAATAGAGCAAGACAAAGAAATTCTATGTTGCTCCTGGATCTATTAATACTCGCACTTGATTACCTTCTAGCATTCCATTCACAACAATCAATTGTGAGGTTGCCTTTCGAGATCTTTGCGCATTATTCTTCTTCCTTCCCTCGGTTCTCTGCTTCCTTATTGAGCCAGTAAGGCCGCGAGGTACCTTTATTGGCGATCTTTGTTTTCCAAAGTGATTTCTACCTCCTCCTCTTCAATGTGCCTCTCCATGTTGTTCAAATATTGCCTGAACAAAGGCCGAGGGCCTCTAGGGAAACGAGTGCGATAGTTGGTAGATATGTGTCCAATACGGTCACAATTGTAACAACGGTGTTGTTCTCCTTGAGTCCCTTCTCCTCGTGGGACTCTCTCTCTTCGTTCTTCTACCCGTTCCCGCTCTCCTTGAAGCGGTCGTGCTCCTCGATCTTGGAATCTAAGGTTGCCCAATTCCATCGGTATTGGTCCACCCATGTGTGGCATTTTTGCCCGATAATGTTGAGGTGAAGCTACTCCTTCACCTCCACCTAATGCTCCTGCTATTCTCTACCTACAAGCAATGGCTTCAAATATCGTGCGAGGATTTTGCACCATGACTTCTTGGCGAATCCGCTCTTTCAACCCTCGTTTGAAATTGTCAAGAGCCTCTGCTGGACTCATGTCGATAATTGCGACTTGTAGATCCAAAAATGCTTCCACATACTCTTGTACGCTATTCTTCTATCTCAATCCTCATAGTCGGGTTCGAGCCATTTGCACAAAATCCACCGATTGGAAATTCTTCAACAGTCCTTCTTGCATTGCTGTCCATGTGACCTCTCTTCTCTCTACCAACATGGATCGTTCCCAAACATCATACCATGTGAAGGCTTTATCGGTCAAGTACCCACATGCAAACATGCCTGCAACATGCTCTGTGATCTCTGTTGAGAACAATCAGAAATATCGATTCATTGTCGAGATCCAATTTTCCACTACTCCCATCGTATGTTGCCCCTTGTAAGGATCAATGTTGTAGGTCTTCTTCATCCGGAGTAGCAATGTGGCTTCATCGTTGATAGGGTTTGTAGGCACAGGTGCCTCTCCAAGTACTTCAGTTGTAGGTACTGGGGTTTGAGACGGCTCTTCTTCTTGCATGGCTTGATTGTTCCTGAGGATCTGCACTTGACTTTGTAATGTCTCCATGGTCATCTTAATCTCTCGAAATCCATTCAACATGACTTGCATTCCTTGCACCAACTCTTGCAATTACGGATCCATGGTTCCTGCAACACTCAATTGCTAATGTCTATTTCAATACAGAGTCAATATGATCACCCAGGAAGGCGCACAAACTATCGGAACTACCATTGGGACCTCCGACGCTATCACTTGTTGATAATACTCCTCACTAAAATTCCTAACCACAAATTCTCTAAACATCACTTTCGGTCTCACTACATAACGGATTTCTACTTGAGTATTGAAAGGGAGAGGATTTGGAACATTCATATCCATTACATCATAATAGAATGTAGATTGTCAAATCCCACTCTCTGTCATATATCACCACAGGTAGAATCACTGGGTTTGGTGAGTTCATCACTCTGTCCATGAATTTTGCACCAAAGTGATAAACTAGCAATACCCTCATCTGCTCAGGCTGGATGTACATAACCTTGATGTGGAATCGATTTGAGAATGGAAAGTTAGGTGCGGGAAATTGTCCTCCCGGTGCATCCATCCCATCCGCTCTCTAAAGTCCTTCCTAAGTCTCGCAATTTCTCTATGTTCTCCACCTCAAATTACTCAGTTTCAGTAGTTTGTGCTATTCCAAGAGGGGTGATCCACTCTCTTGGAGTAAAACACTCTCTCTAATACCATTGTAATACTCGAGGACAAGAGAGAAGAGAAAACACAGATTGCACACTCAAACAATCGATGCCCCAAGGGAGCACCTTCTCTTTATTATAGAGACAAAGAGGATCTCCTCCAAGGAAGCTCTACCATAGGATTAGGGACACAGATAGGTGACATGTCAGCAAGCTCCACCCTAGGATTACTTACTTGGATGGGTGACATGTCTGGTCTAGGTCCTATCTGGTTGGTCAAACAAGCTTTGATCGGAGGGAATCTTTTAGGGAATCTTCCTATAGGAATCTCAGAATCACGTGAGTAAGATACCATTGGAAAGCTCTTGACGAGACAAAGCAAGGGGAGGGAAGGCCAGTCTTTACTCCATTGGGGGGGGGAATCAACACATTTTTGAGGCCTAATTCATCCGTTTAAGCCTTCGAAATGCCTTCAAAGATTTCAGGCATATTTTGGTTCCTACTCTATTAGTAGAAGTCTTCTTTTGGTGATATCTCTTTCTGATCTGTTTAGTCCATCATATGTAACATCCTTCCAGATGTTACCAAACCAATTCTCACCTTTAAAGTATATGTCTAGCTATTGGTTCTAAGGTTCTCAAGTCTATTTTGGTTTCTGCCCTATTAGTAGAAGTACTCTTTTGGTGATACTTCTATCTTATCTATTTTGACCATCATGTAGAACATCATTCTAGATGTTACCAAACCAAATTTCACATCTAGATCATATGGCTAGCTCTTGGTATTACAATATCACTATATCGATAAGGATGTCAAAAAATTGGTGTATTGCTAGTCAACTCAATCTGTATACCTGGTCCCTTTAGAGCACCCAAATCCTTCTTATTGAAGGCAAAACAACTCATGTGGCTCCTCAAGAACCTCCAAACCCTCCGTCTTTCCTCTCCAATAAGCTTGGGTCTAAGATCTAGCTCCCAAGTATCCTCTGTAATTGTCGTAGGAGTGGAAGACGTATTGATTGGCTGCTACACCGGGCCCTTGGGAGCAATAGTGTCATGCCTCCGCCCACTAGAGGTCCCAACCTCTGTGTGAAAAACTCCCTCCACTCTGGCTGCTAGCTCTACACGTCCTCTAGCTGCATCCAAAGTGGACCAAGGGTCTAATCCAAGTAGCCGACGCTCACCTGGATGGACTCCAAGTAGACCACTCTCCCTAGTAGCTACTGGTTGTGTCCTAAGAATACCATGTCCACTTGTTCTATCGCCCCCAACATGTACCTGAATCGTCTCGATAGGCACAGGGCTCAAAAGTGCCCAAGTGGTGATGCCTATCAAGCGCATCCTACGCTACTCTGCCAAGCCAAGGCTCACAATCCAAGTCAAATAGTTCAGGTCCATAGCCTGACCTAACACTTGACACATGGATGCCTTTGACACTATTTGAATAGTGGTAATACCAGTGCAAAAACTCATTGCTCGCTCTCTCTCATCGGTGTTGGGCTCCACCAACTACTGTAATTGTGAGTCCCAAACAAGTCCAAGTCCTCCGTCTCAAAAAGCATGAGAGCTTAGGAAACTCATGAGTGTAGGAAATGCGGCTCTAGGCTATCTAACTAGGTTCACCACTACCATAGGTGACTTATCAGCCACTACCATTGTTTGAGACTAACGCCCAACATCCAAGATGTCATCAACAAGGATGTGGTCAAGTCGTTGAATCCCATCATAAGCACATTGTAAAACCTCTCTAGGCAAGAGGTTTGTCCACCAAAAATGAAGATGATGAGCCCATGATCCCACTCTAGCTGCATCTAACAATACAGTAGGTCCCATCCAAGAATGGGCCTGATGTGTACTCACCACCACTTTGGTGTGAGAATCACCCATCAAAGGAACTTTCTCCAAAAGGTAAGCTAGAGAAACAAACTGATGAACCTGGAGATGTTGTAGTATCCGTAACATCTCCCAAAACACACAAGAACAAGGATCCTAAAGACCCAAACTGCGGCCCGTATGTGTATGTCCCTAACATGGCTCTCCAAAAATCACCAAGTGAATAGGCCCATGTCTCTCTAGATCATGCACCCGCAATAAGGAGGAAATGTCTATTGGTAGGGCCTTTTGGTAACCTCTAACTGCTAAAATCGGTAATAACTCAGGACACTAGCAGGTCAAGTGTGCCATATGATGTAGAGAGTCTCGCCTAGCAATCTCATCTCTCTCTACATACAAGTACCTTTGTACTCGTATACCCGCCAGTAATACCGTAGCTAGTCCGGTGCTAATCCCACCGAACAACTCCAATAGACATATCCCCTCTATAGGATACTACCAAGCAATGAGTGTGGTATCCAAAAGTGTCAAAGTAATCGACTCTGGAGGCTCATCCTCACACTCATCTCCTGATGGTACCAAGGCTCCACTCCAAGCCTATTGCACCAATTGATCTCTATGTTGTTGCAATGCCTCCTCTGAACTCCACAATGGAACATCCAAGGTGGATGGAACAATCCCATTTGTACTCCAAATCCGAGTGATCTCCTTTGGTACTGGAGTATCCTCTGCATGGGCGTTCCCTTCCAACAAGTCACTAGGCCAAGTTACTGCACCACTGAAAGCTAAAACTGATGTTGCAATGGTCTCGGAATGTAGTGAGCCAAGACTACCACTATTGAAATATACTGGTAGGCAACATATCCATCCCTCATCAGACTTCCAACTTGGTCTATAGGAGGCTATTTCCTCCCAATAGTTAATGTTGAAACCCATGGGGTATTAACATTGTTCCCCCAACTAGCACATCGTATGACTCAACTATTGTCGCAATAGCCTGAGCTCTCACCATTGAGCTATCAATCGGATGACCAGGCTGAACCTGGACAACAAGCTCTCCACGTGTGATTTATAGTGTCAAACCACCACCTAGAGATGTTTGGATTTGAAATAGACACCTCTCCACATTGATCTCAGTAATTCCAAACCGACTATTGCAGCCTTTCCCAACATAAGGGGCTGCGCACCAGAGTCTAACAAGACTCTCTATGGTGTATAGACCTTCCTTGAAAGGTCCCACCAAACAGAAAATCCTCCTTTGGTTATCCAATAGGATAACACCAAGTGTGAATTGCGCTCTTTCAAAGGCCGGTCTAGTTGGCAACTCCTCCAATCTAACTGTTGTAGCCTGCCATAAACCATTGGTCGTTGAACAAATCCCATGCTCCTCAACCAAGTCAGCTCCACTATCAACCACCTATCAATTGCGCTCTAGTAGTAGGAACCGCATCATCCCTACTCTCATAAAGCATGGCAGCCAACCGGAACATTGGGCTGGATCAACTCCCAATGTCATTGGCTGAAAACAAAGGGCACCGCATAATCAACTGAGCCACCCCCAACATCATGCTAGACTCAATCTGTGTAGTAGTAGGTGGCTGATTAGCAAGTAGTCTATCATGCACTCCATCACCACCTACCACACCTGCACTAGGACGTCTAGGAGCCATGGATGTCATCTACAATGCCTCATATAGCATGAAAGACTAGGGAAGTCTGACCTGTCTCCCAACCTCTCCTCTCTATGGGTCCAACTCCATTGATACTCCTCTAGGCTCTTGTAATACTCCGAGGATAAGAGAAGAGAGAAAACACAAATTGCACACTCAAACCTTCGATGCCCAAGGGGGCACCTTCTCTTTATTATATAGACAAAGAGGATCTACTCCAAGGAAGCTCCACCATAGGATTAGGGACACAGATAGGTGACATGTCAGCAAGCTCCACCCTTGGATTATTTACTTGGATGGGTGACATGTCTGGTCTAGGTCCTATCTGGTTGGTCAAACAAGCTTTGACCGGAGGAATCTTTTAGGGAATCTTCCTGTAGGAATCCAGAATCACATGAGTAAGGTACCGTTGGAAAGCTCTTGATGAGACAAAGCAGGGGGAGAGAAGGCCAGCCTCACCTCCGTTGGGGGGAGGGGAATCTGCACATTTTTGAGGCCTAATTCATCCGTTTAGGCCTCCGAAATTGCCTTCAAAGATTTCAAGCATATTTCAGCTCCTACTCTATTAGTAGAAGTCCCCTTTTGGTGATACCTCTTTCTGATCTGTTTAGTCCATCATGTGTAACATCCTTCCAAATGTTACCAAACCAATTCTCACCTTTAAATCATATGTCTAGCTATTGGTTCTAAGGTTCTCAAGTCTATTTCAATTTCTGCCCTATTAGTAGAAGTACTCTTTTGGTGATACTTCTATTTGATCTATTTTGACCATCATGTATAACATCATTCTAGATGTTACCAAACCGAATTTCACATCTAGATCATATGGCTAACCCTTGGTATTACAGCTCTAGACCATGTACTTCACTCCTAGTCACTACTGTAGCTACCTCCACCTATGTTGCTCTGCACATGAAGTCCAAAGCATCTCTATCACCAACATATGAGGTGGAAGCCTCATCATCCAAATCTGATCTCCTCTAAGCAATGGCCATACTAGCCAATCTCTACTCCAATTGCTCAATTCGAGTAGCCATAGTTGTATCACAAGTAAGGGCAGGTATTGCACCTCTACTAGGTGTAGATCCTCTACCACCTCATCCTCCATGAACAAGAGCTCCTCTATTGCCTACCATAACAGCCGTACCACTCCGTAACTCCGAGTGTAGGTCAAAGCACCGGTCACTAGTCTGACCAAATCTATGGCAATGCTCATATTGCCTCTGTGATGGCTGTGATGCACCAGAGGTATCAGGTCCACTACCTTGAATACACTCTCTCCTATGGTGAGGTCCACCACAAGTCCAACAAGCAACACCACTACTCATTGGTTGTTGCTGACCCAAAAATGAAGGTAAGGGTCTAACTATAGTATGCTCTCCACTCGCTCCATAAGATCTGGGTTGTCCACTCTGTCCTCAGAAACCAATTGGGCGTGGTGCACTCTATTGCACTTTAGAAGAAGTCACAACTGTGGATGAGATCTCCCTACCAAATCCAGATGTCACCACTCTCTCCTCCACCATGTTGAGCTCAATACGCTCAAGCAAACCAAAGACAACTGCCAAAGTGGGCAAAGTAGCTTGTAACAACGTAGCATCACGAACTCTACGTCATAACTCCCTATCTAGTATCCCATACCAAAAATAGACTACATGGGCCTTAGTAACTCCTTGAGTGAAATTGATCAGTCGTCTCATATGAGTGTATGCCTTGTGTAGGCTCTCTCCAGCCTTCTACTGTAACTGCTACAAGCTCCTTAGCTTGTCAGACCGTACTCATTGGTAGTTCTGCCTCAAACATTGGAAGAACTCTACCATGGGGTTAAACCTTGGTACCACACTACCTCCTATAGCAATACCTCCACTCGTGGTAGCACTATCTCCAACTAGTGCACCTCCACTAACTCCACCAACACTACTTGAGCTAGAACTCGTGGGTACAACCAATCTACTCTTGGGAACTCAGCCTGAAGTGATAGAGATATAGTTCAAAGACCAATATTTGTCTCTATAACTCAAGCTCCTCCAAATGAGCTCTCCTAAACACATGGTAGTTGTCCATTGGTAGACACTCCAAATGCTAAAACAACCCCTTCCATGCCATGAAAGGTGTAAACAAAGTCGAGTTCCGCATTTGCTATAGATCACACCAACTATTGAACTCTTGGATGAAGTCATCTAACTCAATGGTACCCATTGTACCAGAGTAACGCTTAGGGCCTTTGGAGACCCCATAAATCTTGTCCATGTCCCACAACAACGGTGCGGACATGCCAAGTGCACTCTCAACTAAATCAACTCTTATGTCGAACTCCAACTCAAAGTCAATTTCCTCCTTCATTGGGACCCAAGATATAGGTTGATACCAAGTGCCACTCCGAGTAAACCCACTGCATACTATAGGGCTAACTCCTCTGGAATCCCCAAAGAACTCCATAGTGACAAAGTAAATGCAATTGCAATCGCAAACCAGAATCACAAATTGCAACTGCAAACTGCAACCACAAGTACTTCACCACCAAGTGCCAACACCAACTAAGCACCAACAAGTGCCAATACCCACGGAACACCACCCACTAATGTAACTCTAATTGAGATAACTACACTAAGGGAAAGGCAATCAATAACCTACCATCACAACATGCACTCTCATGGTCTGTAGGTCATCACTTCCTACCTCAATGGAGAGAAACAAAGATAGTTTGACTGGTCATCACTCCAGCCTCACTACCAAGAGCACACCAGAGCACCAACGCTCTAAATTCAGGGCACCTCACACAAACGTGATGCACAAACAAGAAGTAGAAAATGGAGAGAGTCCAATCACAAGAAATCTAAACAAAAACTCTCCATCTCATAAAGCAACATGGGATTGACTCTACCACCATTTGGCATTTGACATAAGAGAAGTTTGTATCTAATGTCTTAAGCTACCAAGATCACCAAGAATGAAATCAAATTGCCTCTCCTAGCCAAAGCTACAAGTGTATAGGTAACAATGGCACATTAGGACAACAAGTGAGGATGGACCAGATGGCTAGGGCACTAGTCTAGGAATAAGAGATCCAGGGTCAAACCCTATTGCGCACAATCTAGCAGGGTGGGCAGATTTTGCCAAACAATGACCAACATTTACTCCAAACTAGTTAGCCTCACGCCAGCAAGCTAGCTTGTTGGCCCTTCTAGGCCTTCATAGCCTCTCATAGCTCACAGCCCTATGCCTCGAAATGCAGAAATGAGGCCGTTCTTCTTGCCACTTTGAACCCTCTCCAAATCTGGCAAAACTCCTCCAAATCTGCAAAAACTCCTCCAAACTTGCAAAACTCATCTAAATCTGGCCAACCAGCAAAACTCCTCCAAATCTGGCCAAAATTTGACGTAAACTCCAACAAAAATTTGACAAAAAATTTGACATAAACCCTAAAGTTGGCTGACTACCAAATCCTCCATTAACTCTTCACTCGAGCCAAATTGAAAAAATGAGTTTCTCCAAATCACAAATTCACGAGTATAGGTTCCCAACTCCTCCTTCAATTTTACTTTTTGAGCACAACTCGCAACAAATTGGTCTTGTCTTCACCTCATGAGCTCCAAATCACAACCATTGCTTGAAATTTGCTTCTTCTTTGCTAAAAAATTGGCCAACGCTTCCGTACACCATCTGCCTTATTGCCAATTCTGCATCCACCAACGAGCTTTTGCACACTAGGGAAAAATTAAACTTTGATTGAGCTACCAACGATCCACCGAGCTTGGAGATACCACCAACACTCACAGTTCCTACACCCAATTTCCCCCTAACTTCACTTCTTTGATGTAATCAGATTGTTTACAACTCTTGAATCCACTCAACTCAGATCAATACTTGATCTATCACTCTATAAACTGCCAACAATTGTGCACTGATTACAATCAAACCACACTCCTCTAACTAAAAGAATCCAAGGGACACTCACCGGCCTCTATCTACCATATCCTAGAACTCGAAGGCTCAACATCAGAGAAGTGAGCCCTCTAGAGCTGCACCTCAAAAGTATACCCCTAGACTCAAGCTAGGTCTGAAACCCTAACGGTCCCATTGACGGCACACTCAATGGTGCAAATGGTGCAAAGTGATGCTGGGCCCCATCGTGAAGTCAATACCACGAACATGAAATCTAACTGTCAGACAATAGTCTATGGGAAATTGCTGAAATACCTCTAACTACTATCATTGCAACTCTAGTGTCCAAGCAATCTAGATGTGACACTACAAATGATGTGACAACCTCATATCGAAACTATTGACATCCAGCCCCATTTTACCTCTTTGTCTCTCCCTTGTATGGCATGATAAGGCCTTCCCATCCTTTGTGTTTGTTGCGTGGTCACCTTTTCTTTAACTTTCAGGATCAAAATTTGAAACTGTGGGGGAATCATCGTATCTTCCCTTCATAGAAGTAGACCACTTGAACCCTACTACTTTGAATCAAGAGTTCACCCAATGCAATGATCTTCTTGCTAGATTATGCAGTTCATAAGTAGCAGAGTATCGACACTTAAAATTGACAATTGAGATTTTGGGTACTCCGTTTGGGTTCATAGTGTTGACATATAATTAGTATAGCTAATTAGCTAGGACCAAACTAACAAAGATTTTGAAAATTTATTTAGGATATAGAAATTAGAAATTATTATTTTATATAAAATATTTTTGGTATACTAAAAATTTAAATATTTCTAAAATGAAATGAGAATTGTAACATTGTTCCTAAATCATGGGAATGTATATTATGCAGAGCTTCAAAAATTTATTTGTATATTGCGCACAACTCAAGAAGCTTTGGTCACTTGTATTTATATGCTGTAATTAATGATAAAATTCAGATTAAGTCAATGTTGACCTCTATATTTCAAATTTCATTAATCTATATTACCCTAAAATTTATTTTTTTACCTTCTCAAAATAATATAAACAGGTGTACATATCTTATTTTACAACATTTTGTATTTTTTCCTTCTTTAGATATATTATATATTTTGGCTAGTATAATCCACATTAATAAACTGTTTCCCGTGGTGACATTACATAGCATCAATGGATACCTCCTAGTTCCCACCGGCCGTCTTGGTGTCAACGCACTTGCATTATTAAAACGTAGATCATATGACCTTTTGAGTGGTCTCATTTCCACATTACCTCTTTCTTTGAAATGAATCCCAAAAAATTTATAACGGTTGATTTAGGAAGAATCTCCTCATGAATATTCAGCATCAATAATATGATTAGTATACGTTGTACCAAAATCATTGAAGATATTTCGTAATCTGGTACTAATATTCTATATTTGACACTAATTCTTCTTTACCTCCATTTTCATCAGATATTAACCACACTGATTGATGGGTTAAAAGATTATGGACAGGTGCTACGAGAAAGCCACATTTAAATTTCCTTTGCGTTTTTTTTCTTGTTTACAAAATTTCTCATCATTCTCATTATTCAAAGGATAAAACAAGAAATTAATTTAGCCATTTTTCTGATAAGTAGTGGAAAATTTAGTGGAAAAGGATACTGTTCAATTCAAGTCTAGATTGAGAAGAATACTTAACATATTGATCCACATTATTTAGCACTTCTTCTTACACCTTTGATAAGTTTTGCCAACTTAAATTCCAACGTACAACCGTCAAAATCTTAATCACTTGATACTCTGTAACGCTCTAGATATATATTTACTTTGGGTGTTTCATTGTAGAAATTGAGAAGTACTTTTGCTTCTCAGGATATGGGGCACATCCTTCTAGGGTTCTGCCTGAAGTTTATCACTCAAGACCACTCAAATTTATTCTTACCGTTCTTAACGAATCCGAGTTCATACATCTTCATTATAGTATGTATATTGATGTATAACCTTGTTAACAATATTGTTCTCTCGAGTCAATTAATATTTAATCCTCTAAAACTTCTCTTTGCTTTTTATCCTCTGTAAAGACAAAATAGATCTCTCGATCACCAAGTTACTTGTCCCGCAGATGAGAGAGCAGACCCATGTGAAGAAATAACTTGAAAGTTTTGAATGTTTCCATAATTTACAGTGATAATTTTTACAAAACATAATGATCAAATACTTTCTTACTAAGATTATATTTCATTTGTCACATTCTTCATCCATAAAAATTTTGGAAAACCTGGGGATAATGCAAATACATATAGCATGCAAATACCTGTTGCTTCCTCCACAACATGAACATAAGTGTACAATCGTGTTCACGCACTTTCTCTGGTCTTGGGCTGCCAGAGGTTTGGCTGGAGATGCAATTCGGGGCTATCCGGCCTTGGGGATGAGGGACTACAATACTTACATTATTATTATTATAGATTATTATACTTAATTCCACAATTATAATAAATCACTGTTATAGTAATTGGCGGACGTCTTTATACGTGAGCAAAACTCACAGAGATGTGTCCGTATCCTTCCTTCTCTGGCGGTTTACTGGGAAATAGCTGTTTCAGCAAAACCACTGATGCAACGCAGCACTGGTGGTTTCGATCGATGTGCTTCATCGGGAGCAGAGCTGCTGTGGAGAGCGGAGAAGAAGTCTTGTTGAAGATGGAGAACTCGCGGGGAAGAAGACGATTGGGGTTTACTCTGACCTTGATGCTTGCGTGGATTATCATAGAATGCGTTGCTGCTGACACGGGATCACGCGAGGATGCATTTGTAGATTATTCGGGGATGTCGTCCAAACGGAGTGCGATCAAAAGTTTCACAGGTGAAAATAGACCGCTCTATTTCCAGTTCTTTGCGTCATGGATTGATTAATTGATTGATTCGATGATGTCATTTTCGTAAATATGCAGAGGATTTCCTCTAAGGTTTCGCTCAAATTCGAGAGGTCATGTTTAAAATTTAGATTCGGGTTACCAAACGACGGTACTTACTTCCAATTTTGCATACATTCAGTTGCGGCTATTTTCTCCGGGGGTTTTCTTCCTGGGGGACTGGCTGAACCACAACTGTTCGAAATGAAATTAAAATTCTGTGTACCAGTATTAGAGAAACGCGAACCTGGCCGGGAGTTGAAGAGTCCAGAATTAGACTCAAAGTTGACATTAAGTGAGTTTATACCAAATATGCTTTTACCAAATGTATGAGCAGTTGGAAACCCAGGGATCCCACTCAAAGAGGGCATGAATTCTAACAGTGCTGAAATCCAAATGCAATCCATGAAGTCGTTTGATCGGCCTTCTTTCTTGGTGCACGCTGATGCTCTCCAGTCAATTTGGTCTTCTCTACCAAATTCGAGAATATGAAGACCTGTTTTCCTGCTGCGCTCTCTTTCTGGTTTCTTTAGATGAAGAAGGCGTATGATTTGTAGGCTGTACACTAGCTTTCGGTGTTTCCATTCAATGATCATGACTCAATATAATTGTCGAATACGGGCCCTCGTTACGACGTACTCCTTACTCGTCGTGAGCGTCTCTGTTTTCTGTGATGTTCATGACCTGTCTCGAAACAAAGTTTGATTATCTTCGACTTTGCGCAGGATATTACAGTGAAACTTGCGGGAGATATCGCTTCCAAATCTGTCAACTACATGAAGGTTAGTTCTGGGAAGGAGTCTATTTTGCTATCCTACCAGTATACCTTGGACTGCATATAAAACATATGCTTGCAGAAAATTTGAAATCATACCGACTATCCTTGTCGGGAACAATATACCGAGCATAACTAGCGAATTCAAGAAAAGCTTCTTGCTGTATCTTTTCACTCAAAGAGACTGCAAAACAACTAAAAAAGCGGGCATATGATTGAAGAGTACTGAGTAGAGACGAGCTGAGGACGTTGTTGTGTGCTGCTCTGATGCAGGAGTTGATGTGGTGATGTGCTTGAGCGGAGCCTAGTGAGTCAAGGGCTCATGGATGGATGCTCATTCTGTCGTGCGGAGCCTGCTGGCACCACTATTGACGAGGGCCGTGACAACATCCGGCCGGGGTCGTGTAACATCCTAATACCCAGTGCTATTTTTTCCGTCATGAGTTGTCGAGTGAATTGCTAGGAATTGTCCTCCGTGTCATAATGTACACCGTAAGTTTTTCAGGTTGAGGTGCTCAACTTCTCTAGCTGTTGAACTTCTCCTTTAGCAACAGGTGGTCAATTTGAATTGGGTGTTTCATATCCAGGACACCAGTGAGTTCTTTTTCAATCCAGAAGCGCCTTCTGAGTGGGACGGAAGGTTCTCTATGTGGGGAAAGGTAAGATCGTACCACCTCAAGTATGGATGACCCGCAGTTTTAGTTTCGTGTTATATAAGACTTGTAGTTGTGAAACTTGAATCAGCTGTGGACTCTCCATAGCTGAGTTTTCTCTCGAGTGATCAGAGTTGACGCAATCAACCTTAGAAGAAAACACACATTGATCTGAGTGACGTTATACTTACTGAGTTGGATCAGGTGGTGGGCTTCACGAGCTGGATTGTGCTGCGGAGAATTGTAGCTCTTCCTTCAAGACAGGAGATCCATTCTAGTGGCACTGTTCTGCGAATGCTTGTTAACCAGTAATTTATATGGTCAGATTAGAGACTTCAGTGCCTCTTGAATTATGCAACAACATGACAAAAGAAGCATTACAGTAGATTTTAAGCAACCTAGACCTGCCCATTACTGGCAAGACGTAACTATTCTGCAGAATCCTGTCTTCCTACGATCCTAGTAAGAAAAAGACCCAGACTTAAAGCTCTATCTAGTATGCAAGATCGTCCGTGGAGAATAAAATCTGAATAAACTCAGGAATCGGACACCTTGCTTAGTCACAGGAAATCATGTTTAGACGTAACTATCCTGCATGATCTAGCTTTCCTGTCTTCTTACGCTCTTAGTAAGAAAGGATCCACACACTTCGAGCTCTAATCGGCAAAATTGGCAGTGGAGAATAGAATCTGAACGAACTCAGGAATCGCACACCTTGCTTATACACAGAAAATCAAGTTTCAACTGAGCCGGATGTTATGTACTATGTCGGATGTTTTCCTCTTCATTTGTACATACTCTTCAAACTTGTCGAAGGGACGGTACAGCTGGATTATCATGTTTCCTCTCGTTTAGATTAGATCTGTTCTTGAGATACAAAGAGGAAAGGTGCTTGTGCCCCTTTTTAAGAACAAGATGCTTGATGTTTAAAAAGTACCACTCATTGCCAAAATGTTTTCTTTTGCGAAAGAAACGTGAAAATCGATGGTTACTTTTGTTTTATATGTCATGGCAGACATTAAAGTCAAATTTGTCTACGAATGTTGAGTTGAGACTCAAAAAAGATAACACCCTTCACCTCCTTAGCAGAGACAAATACTTTTTCGCGCCGTTAGATAATCCGCTGTTCCGACAGTCGGTATAATTTCGTCCGGTTAGGAACTTAAAAGTGTCGACAAGCTCTGTAAATGCTGTTGGCTGCTGGCTTGTAGAAGTCGTCTTGTTGTAGCTCATGCGCATGTTTAGTTTCCAACGTCGGCCATAACACACACCGTTCTCAACACCAAAGTCTTAATAAGTCGATCACATCTAATCATAGGTTATTACATGGTGTTGATAACCTTCCTCTGTCACAACGAGGATTGTCTTTAATCAAAGTTCGACGGAACGGTCATCGCTTTGGCACCCACTATACCAAAACCTTGGGTTAAACCTTCGACTTTGAACTTAAACTGGTGTACGGCAGGTTTGTGTAGTGTACAACATTACAGATCAAGTTGTTCAAGATCAACTAATTCAAGTTGTTGGAGATCAACTAAGTCTCAACGTTAAACTCAAGTTGTTTCGGGTTTTGGCTTCTAATATTCATCTGGTGTTAGTTGCAACTCATATATGTCTCTTTTGGTTTAGTTTCCCTGTACTTAGGCCAAAAGCACCGGTCAAGATTTCTTCACATCCCCAACAAGTTCGATGAATTCCAACTCTATGATGAATTCCAACTCTATTCATAGTCTGATTGTTACATGCATATGGTACGCACCTCAGACACAATTAACATTACCTTTGCTGTGAACACATTCAGCATACTATTCATCTCGATAGGCGTACCTGCGTAGCCATCAGATTTAAAAATAGCATGCTTTACAGACGGTACTAAAGGTAACAGTCGTCCTATTATGCCAAAATTATGTTAATTCCGGGGAGACTCAACTGCAGGTCACCATGTACAACCTAGTAGGGTACCCAGCATTTCCACTTTTAGTTAATATGTACGTCAGGTTATGAACTATACAGCACTGCTATGATCAATCTTCGTCTACAGGGTTTAAGAACCATAAACATATTAATGATTTTCACTAGTGAGTCTCTTGAGCGCTGCAGCTCATAAAAGGGTTCTTAGTGTTGGAGCTTATTGATCAACTCACAGTTTCTTTCAATGCTATTTGGATTTCTATATTGTTCTCTATCGATCCCAGGAACGACGATTGATAACGTCGTAGTGTAGTGTAGGGGAATGATTGTGCATGTTTCCGATCCATTCTGGAAAACAATTTCAAGTGCGATAAGCTAGTCAGGTCTTACAACGAAGTAATAGGAGGACAGTTGGATAGAGCAATAACCGTCTAGTTTGAAGGTCACGAGTTCGAATCTTAAAGGCTTGCGTGAAGTGCACGTTAAACATTATCTACCAGTGGTAGTCCGTCTCCGAACAATCTGGTAAAATACTCGAGAGTGCCTGCAAGCCAAGAACTCCCCTCCAATGATTCAGGCAATGATTGCAGTGAACTGTTCCAAGTTGGCTAAGTTTCTCTGCAGAACTCCAAGGAAGGACCTGCAACAACCCCGAACACTCAATGATGATTCCCCAAATCTTTCAGGCGAAAAAAGTCCCCTAAATGATTCCAGCATAAGATTCTAAGACTCTTGGGAAGGGCTCCTCGAAAGTGCCTGCAAGCCAAGAACTCCCCTCCAATGATTCAGGCAATGACTGCAATTTCTAGCATGATAAGGGTATTTGTTCCAAGTTGGCTAAGTTGTACACTCAATGAATGATTCCCCAAATCTTTCAGGCGAAAAAGTCCCCTAAATGATTCCAGCATTAGATTCTAAAACTCTTGGGAAGGGCTCCTCGAAAGTGCCTGCAAGCCAAGAACTCCCCTCCAATGAGGTAATGACTACAATTTCTAGCATGATAAGGGTAACTGTTCCAAGTTGGCTAAGTTTCCAGAACTGCTGGGAAGAGCCTGAACAGAGTATCGCAGCCTCAAATCCTTCAGGCGAAGAAGTCCCCCGATCAAGTCCGGCAATGACTCTGCAGTTTCTCGCACCCAGATAAGTCTAGCGTTTCCAAGTTGCCTAAGTTTCCGAAACTGCTGGGAAGGGCCTGCAACCCTGGACACGAGAGTCCAGCCTCAAATCCTTCAGGCGAAGAAGTCCCCCGATCGAGCCCGGCAATGACTGCAGTTTCTTGCACTCAGATAAGTCTAGCGTTTCCAAGTTACCTAAGTTTCCCAAACTGCTGGGAAGGGCCTGCAACCCTGAACAGTATCGCAGCCTCAAATCCTTCAGGCGAAGAAGTCCCCCGATCGAGCCCGGCAATGACTGCAGTTTGTGGCACCCAGATAAGCCTAGCGTTTCCAAGTTGCCTAAGTTTCCCAAACTGCTGGGAAGGGCCCGCAACCCTGAACACCCGGTCATCCACAAATCCTTCAGGCGAAGAAGTCCCCCGATCGAGTCCGGCAATGACTGCAGTTTGTGGCACCCAGATAAGCCTAGCGTTTCCAAGTTGCCTAAGTTTCCCAAACTGCTGGGAAGGGCCCGCAACCCTGAACACCCGGTCATCCTCAAATCCTTCAGGCGAAGAAGTCCCCCGATCGAGTCCGGCAATGACTGCAGTTGCCTGCAGGCAAATAAATCTAGCGTTTCCAAGTTGCCCAAGTTTCCGAAACTGCTGGGAAGGGCCTGCAACCCTGAACAGGAGTCCAGCCTCAAATCCTTCAGGCGAAGAAGTCCCCCGATCGAGTCCGGCAATGACTGCAGTTTCTCGCACCAAGATAAGTCTAGCGTTTCCAAGTTGCCTAAGTTTCCGAAACTGCTGGGAAGGGCCTGCAGCCCTCGACACGAGCCCAGCCTCAAATTCTTCAGGCGAAGAAGTCCCCCGATCGAGTCCGGCAATGACTGCAGTTTCTCGCACCGAGATATGTCTAGCGTTTCCAAGTTGCCTAAGTTTCCGAAACTGCTGGGAAGGGCCTGCAACCCTGAACAGGAGTCCAGCCTCAAATCCTTCAGGCGAAGAAGTCCCCCGATCGAGTCCGGCAATGACTGCCGGTCCCGGCAGTAAGATAAGTCTAGCGTTTCCAAGTTGCCTAAGTTTCCGAAACTGCTGGGAAGGGCCTGCAGCCCTCGACAGGAGTAGAGCCTCAAATCCTTCAGGCGAAGAAGTCCCCCGATCGAGTCCGGCAATGACTGCAGGTCCCAGCACTCAGATAAGTCTAGCGTTTCCAAGTTGCCTAAGTTTCCGAAACTGCTGGGAAGGGCCTGCAGCCCTGAACACCAGCTCATACTCAAATCCTTCAGGCGAAGAAGTCCCCCGATCGAGTCCGGCAATGACTGCAGTTCCCGGCACCAAGATAAATCTAGCGTTTCCAAGTTGCCTAAGTTTCCGAAACTGCTGGGAAGGGCCTGCAGCCGATCACACGAGTGCAGCCTCAAATCCTTCAGGCGAAGAAGTCCCCCGATCGAGTCCGGCAATGACTGCAGTGCCTGGCACCGAGATAAATCTAGCGTTTCCAAGTTGCCTAAGTTTCCGAAACTGCTGGGAAGGGCCTGCAGCCCTGAACACCAGCTCATACTCAAATCCTTCAGGCGAAGAAGTCCCCCGATCGAGTCCGGCAATGACTGCAGTTCCCAGCACTCAGATAAGTCTAGCGTTTCCAAGTTGCCTAAGTTTCCGAAACTGCTGGGAAGGGCCCGCAACCCTGAACAGTCCCTGATCGTCAATTCCTTCAGATGGAGAAGGTGCGTGAAGGAATTTGCGTCACAACGTACCAGCTGCAGTAATTCCAACTTAGCTAAGTTTCCCCATGCATACGGAAGTGACTGGTTAGGCACATTGTAAAACCCCAGGTGAACAAGTTGCCCACAGGACTCCGGCAGTGATGAGTCTGGAGTAGCAAGAGACCGATCCAGTGGCCGCAAGTTGAAAATCCAGTGGCAGCAAGTCGAAGATTCATCATTTTGTAATCCCCGAGAACGTGTACGCGCAAGATTCATTTGCCTCAATCTGGGCACAGAGGACGTTACGTGCAAAACAACCAACTCTTTCAAGGTCGAACACACAAAGATGGTCTGGGCAGAAACCCAACTGAGCATGGTAATTTTGGGTGGCAACTGAAGATGCCGCTCTGCACATCTTTTGCACGGCTTGTGGAGACTGTGATATCGGAATACCAAGTAGCGAAGTCCTTCAAGTCGTGACATAATGCTCAATGCTACTCGCATTTTACAAGGTCTTTCCTCGTCACAGCAATTTTTATCATACTCCGTATATTCATTGTCCACTACTACTTGGTGGAAAATCACTTTCTCCAGCCCTTGAGCTCCCTTCAAAAATGAAATAGAAAACTAAAATTATCATAAATGAAATGTAAAACTAAAATTGTCATAGTTCAAGTGCATCCGTCCATCGTGCTGTGTATAAAGCAACTCCAGGTCTTCATGCCTAACTATCAAGCACTTATACAAGATGGACCCTATTTTAGCACCACCGCTTCAAAGCTTCTCCTTGTTGGAGGAGAATGGATGTATGACTCCCAAAATTACAACCAGTACAATTGCTACAAGTTCCCGATGATGTTCACCTCAACAACTGTGTTTCGGACTCCCTTCCAGTTTCGATTTACAAATGAATTCAGATTTAGGAAACATAACTGGTAAATATGACTCATTTAGCGGGAAAAATGAATTGCTGAAGGAAAAGGAAGCGTATGTAAAGAAAACAGGAAATACCTTGTAGTTACCATCCAGTGGATTGCCCTCAATGATTCTACCTTTCTCTAGTGCAATTCTGATGCCCAAAGTTCGGAGATGCTCGTGCATTCGTGGCACGAACCGACCCAACCTGTCATCCATCTTTCCACTGTATACAAGAGATCTGTCTATCAAGACTTGCCACTTGTTGTGTGCAGAGCCGTACATGGATGACCACGCCGTCATCACCTCTTCAGAGCTAAACCAGCGAGGAGGTCCTTCCTCTTCCTCTTCTGAGGACGAATCGTGACGCATGCCAAAATATTTAAAGTCACTGGGGCTTGTAAATATGGTCGCCGTATCAAGAAACATTTCCAACTCCTCTGTTCCAAGATTGTCGATACTCACCCTTAGCTTCTCCCATACATCCTCCTCCAGACGCCTCACACGGCTTCTTAAGTCTACTGCTTGTAGAGCTTTGGAAATTTCTTCCCATATCCGTTTGTCTGTTTTCCCTCTCACTGAGCTTCCTATCACTTCTAGGGTCAGGGGCAATCCATCACATCTTCCCACAATTTCTTCTACTATCTCCTTCAACTCATTTGGAGGTTCATTCTTTGCTGGAAACGCATGTGTAATGAACAACTGTCTGGCATCTTCACTCCCCAAAAATGGTACTCGACAGACATATATCTTGTCACCGAATAGATTGAAAAGCCCTTCATCTCGGCTTGTGACTACGAAACAACTTCCCTCAGCGGCATTCTCTTGAGCTATTTCCTCCAACAACTCTACATCTTTTCTTTTCTCTACATCATCAAAAATGACAAGGAGCTTCTTCCCCAGTATCTCATCCCATCTGCTTTGGTTGTAATCACCTGCAGGATGGGGACTTATGAGTTTCCAGACTTCCTCCTTCACCTTTCTCTTGTCCCCTGGAATCTCCTTCACTTTATCCACAAAGCACACGTATTGAAATCGGGCATTGATCTTATTGTAGAGCGACTTTGCAAGGGTGGTCTTCCCAACTCCTCCCATCCCACAAAACCCAATAAATGAACGCCCCTGCTCAATTTCCGCCGTAACGGTTTCCAGGAGCGACTTGGTACCCACTGGGTACCTTGAGACTGCTTGCCTCCGCCTCGCATGGCTTTGCGTAGTTACACCAGGGGCTGCTGTTTCTTGCACCTGCAACAAAAGTTAGAGGGAAGTGGAATTTTAAAACTGTGCACACAGGTCGTGTTTTCTGATGTCATTCAGAGCATACAACAGATATGAACTAAGTCCAATACCTGTTGTTGCTGCTTGTTAACAAGGTAGATCAGCTGGACTAAGTGCTGGAACATGTTCGATTGTGTGCTCTCTGGTTTGCACAATGACAAGTGATCTGCAGCCACCGTGATGTGATTTGGTCCGAACCGTGCAGATGCTTCTTCTACAATCATCTGGCTTGAGATTCCACCTGCGACCTACACATGCAAGATTTAAACATGAATACTTAAGATAGACCTCTCATTGTCTGTCTTATACTAAACCACAGGAAAATATGCAGGAAATAGTACTCTCGAGCGAGACAACCTGCGAAAACTGGATCATTAAGAACGCATTTCTTATTTGGTGATTAGTAGGGCTTTATTATCAGAAACATAAAATTCGTTCATTAAATCAGACTTTAATTTCTGTAGATTATAATATACCCTATGGAATCCGCTGGTTTTCATTTCTGTAGCAAAAGCTTCTCCAATACTGAAAATCTCCCACTTTTCTTTACTCGCCACTGGGTCGAATATCACGCCTTGCCTGACCACCTCGGTGCCCAACAACTCCATAAATGGCAACAAAGGACTCCTGCTCATGATCTCTTTTGCCATGCCAGCAAGCATTTCCGACCCCAAATGGGGAGTTCCACAGAACAGAATCCCTTTAATGCTCTTTACCCATCTCTCTTTCAATCCGTCTGTAGATGCAATAAGCTCCCGCACTGCCGCCTGAATGCATAACTGCTTAATAACAACACCCCCAAAACTATGTCCGACGAAGATAATGGGTCGGAAAGTGTTCGACGACTCTTGCCCTCTGTGGAATGCCCAACTGAGTTCTGTAAACAAATTTTCAGCTATCATCGTCAAATCCATTCGCCCCGTCGAGTTAGTCTTCGGTAAACTTGCATCATACTTGATGAAGAACACTCGTGCACGATGCTCTTGTAACCATTGTTGGGGCCACATTGTCTTCGAGTCATTTTTGCAGGTCCAAGTCGAAAGGTGCACATCTAGCCCACCAGTATGCTCATGTTGAAGGCCATGGAAGAAAACAATGTCGACCTGCGGTAGTGGTGGATCGTACACTAACAACACGGAATCGCTCAACTGAAAAATGGACAAATACAGACAATTAGAAGTGTAGTAATTTCTAAACACAAGAGCCTCCTACTCCCTATAAATTTGTCACCGAGGTCGTTAACTTGAAAGGTAATTAACCAAGTAGTTATTAACCATCAGCTGATATTCTGTCACATGACTGTTCCTTGATTTCAAGTCACTTTAAGCTCTACCTTGCTGATACCAAGGTCCGACTCTTGAGAACGTGTTGTCGGTGAATCGATCCGCTGCAAACGTAGACAAAATGTTATGAATTGAAAGGTTTAGTTTCAAACACTCACAACTCTGTGAGGCAACGCCTGGTACTTTCCTAAGGTAGATCAATACTAACTATTCGTACGACAACCTACCGATTGTTTTAGTCCTGAAATGCTACATGACCAAGAGAATATTGAAGCCTATAACAGAGTATCTCGAAGTTTGTCAAAAGAGCTAAATCATTGTGGCGGAATCTAATCAACATCTATAATCGATAGAAGTTATTCCTCATACTCAGGTTTGCACTTACATACCTTGATGTTCTCTTGGCGGGAAGATAGAGAATCTCGTGGGCTAAAACTGCTTGACGGTATGTCCATTGTGACACTGCACTTCCAGAAAATAAAAGTAATCAACTCAACGGTTTACAAATTGGCAACGATTTTATCATCTTCAAATACAAGTCGGGGAGCTATCCCCGAACATCTTTCTCAGGTCAAGCATTAGTAATATATAGCGATACAACTACTTACAACGCACTAACTGAGTCTGTACAAGAGCTGGATTATTTTCACATGGAGCAGCTTGTGGCCTGGGAGAGGATTCCGCAAGCCTTCAATACATTTGACGAGCCAAGTGATGGTTGACGTCATATTGTTGCTAAGGGCTGATTTCCATGTGAGTTTTTGATTGGCTTAGATTTGTAGTGGGAGTAGGAACCCTTCATCAAACGCGGGATTCAGGACCCACCCCATTCGAACCGAACATGCATATGGAAGCAACGAAATGCAGGCTTGAACATGAACAGAGGCAAACTGAAATCCAACTGACCTAAGCAAGTAATACAGAGCGGAATATAAGCGAAATCGATACAAAGCAGAAGCAAAAATTGATCCATTCCATGAGCAGCATGATTTCGTACATGATGCATACTAGATTTTGATGCATACTAGATGCATACATGATTTCGTACATGATGCACAGTAGATGCCGTGCAATGGTATGCACCATGTATGAAAGGAAGCCTTTTCAGGCAACAACAGAGGATACATTTTGAAACTAAGAGTAGAGAAAACGATCTGGCGAGTAGGTAAGATGCATTCGGAAGTGAAGCGAAAGCATTGAGATGCGTAGTGTAAGTGGATGACAGTTGGACTAGAGCGAAGAATGACAATCCTTAAACACTAAACGCTAGAAGGATAGTGTCCCACGAAGTGGCGAAGTAGCTGAGCGACTGCCAGTACCTCTCCAACCGAGTTTCTTGTTCGAAAGCTCACAAGTGCCAAGGCAATATCTGATTAGTTTATATTGGTCGAAAAAGGTCGTGAAAAGATCAGTACTCTCCGGAGTCGGTTGGTTTTCCTAAGGAGGATTCCAAAGTCCTCACTTAAGGAAATTTTTACCCTTGAAGGTCCGTTCTAAACTCAATAGGCAGGGGATACTACAGGTGGATATAGCAGAGTGCAGCGACCACCGGGGAGATTGGGAGAAAGTCGACGTGGATATGAACCGAGTCTATGCCACCAGGCTTTGGTGTGCCGGTAACATAGGCTGACCAACCTTTAAACAAATTTACATGAAAAAGAACGATCAAACCACTTTGTCCTCTTCACCCATATATCAAACCTTCGCATGGGAAACCACCCTAAGTACTATGGGGCATGAGGTAGACAGATTTCAAACGTATGGGGATAGTGTGAAACGGAAGCCAAGGAAGGAATGCCTGGGAATTTCAAATATCAGATCGAGTCGCAAACAACTCAGAACAATCAATTATGTCACAAGCGTGTCAATCACGAACCCTCGCTCTCAACTTAGAGTTTTCTGAGGGAGCTTTTGGAGTGCATGAACTGCACGTTGAATAAGTTACCTGTCTCATACAGTAGTAGAAGAAAACTCAAGATCACCGGATTGTCTCCTCTTTCACCTTCTCAACTTCTTACTGATCGCTGCTATTCATCCCTAGGTTCCCTCATAAGCTAGAAAGTTGGGGTTACGCCATCTGTCTGTCCTCAGATGCTACAGCATTCTGCTTCTGTCTCCTTTCTCACGAATAATTTAGATCGTGGTGACCATGTCCCTCGCCCTTCCGTACTACGAGATCGAAGCATGAACTGATGATTCATGCCGATATCCACTACGAGGCTAACAAAACGGGGGAAAGCAGATGATTGACCTGTCAACTTGAGACAATAGAACAGTTCAGTAACTCCTCTCGATGACTCCAATTCAGAAGGAAAACCATTCCAAGCTTGCAATGCCAGAAGAGCTAACCCAACAAGAAATTGCAAAGCTCACTATTCTGTACCAGGTACAATTGCGGATCACTCTATGCCAGCAATGACTTAGTTAGAACGTGCTGGGAGGGGGATTGCACAGTAGTCGCGCGTTCCTGGTATTGATATCTCAGAATCTAATTCTGTAAGAATCTGGGGTATAAGTCTACAACCCTTATATTAAAATTAGTTTCGGCCAGTATTTTTCTGCTTTGATTAAGAGAAAAAAACAGTTACTGGTAAGTTAAACCATGTACTAATATTCTACTCGGCTAATGAGTGCCAAGCTGAGGGCTACTTCCCCAGCGCATTTCCTCAGGAGTCAATGATGGGGTAAGTAACTTCTACATAAAGAAGCCTAATTTGTATGGTTGAAGGAGGGTATTGACTTTGCGACAGAACCATCGTGCTGGAGTGATGCAAACTTCTGACTAGTCAATGAGCTGCCCATGATCCTGTTCCTTTTCATATGAGATAAGTCTTAGATAAAAGGAAAACTTCTAGGTGGACGTCTACCCCAAGTTGGTGCTTTTTAACTACTTTACCAATAGTCAGGAGAAATGAATTGAGGACTTTCCTTCCCATCTTGTGGAAGTATGATATTACTCCGCCGACCAATTACTAAGACATGAGTAAACAAGTCTTGACTGACAGCATTCTTATATGTACCTTTCTTTAATAACCCAGTATGTCACTTACTTTTGGATCGTGCTTTCCGTCCAATACTATTTTATGAATAGCTACGTAAGGCGACAAGCACCCGCCCTAGGTTCTGTTGTCTCTAGAATGAGTGTGAAAATAATCTTCTTGTGATTTAAAACAGGGTGGAGAATTGGTGGGACGATTGTCACCGTAATCGAAGTCTTAACATCCAAACGCGGTAAACAGAAAGACAGACGCCTGACCGTGAATAGGCTCCAATTTGGACAGTCTCTTTACATCTTTTCTTACAATTTTATCTCCAGGGAAAAGTTCCACCAATGCCAAACTGACGTTCACTAGGGAGCAATTCTTGTACTTTGCGACCGACCGTTCACGGGTTTTGACAACAACTAGGATGATCACGGAGTAACCTGAATCGAAGGCACAATAGTAACAACTTAATAGACACACGAATGGACGGTGGGCAACACCATAACCGTAACACAGATCAACCGACTGGCAACTGAGTGGTGTTTGATGGTTTTTGACATCATTAACATAATCACAATCTTAATTCGATCAATCTGTCGATCTGAAGTCTTAGAAGCTTATTCCGGATATCGGTATGTCATTGAATGATAGTTTCTAGGAGGAATTCTGGGCTAGGCTGAGAGATATTGGGATCGAAGTACTTGGAGCTCTTGCACTGTATCTGGGTCTAGAGAAGTGAACCTTTCAAGAGTTCCTGGAGGCTAACCTACTATCCGGAGTGTCCCCCATCTGATCTATAGTTGGTGCAGGACCTCATGCGAATCCCAACATTATGACATTGTTGAGAGCAGATCGTAATAATGTTCGCAAGGATAATAGATGGGTTGACATTCCTGTAGTCGCGAGCCGGGCAACAGTTGTGATCAACGCATTAACGATACTCTTGACGTACGCCAACTTCTTCTGGTTTGTGTAATAAAACATTCCATGGTTTGCATTGGACAAATCCTTCGCAATACTTCTTGTCGGCATTTTTATCTTCTCCCTTACAAACTGAAAGTGACCCACGAAATCCACTGCCATTTACTCTTTGCTTCAATTTGCACTCCGACATGTAAGGTGAATCCCATTTTCCACTAATATCGCCTAGAGTAAAGAAGACACCAGCAGAGATACAGCATGTGACTTGACATTTACACCAATTCTTCGTGTAATTTTGACAGGGTTTGAGCAACGGAAGATTTTAAAGCGTAGAGCACCTTGATCTCGTAACCAAGGAAATAAACTGAATATCGATCATATACTCAATGCAGCCAGAGCCATCTAAGATCCTTAAAGCTCCGTCCAAACTTATCGATGACGAATACCCTTTACGAATACATAACGGGCGACCGCGTAGAAAACACGAAGGATGAGAAGACCCCATCGAGCCGTACAAGGGTGAAACAAAATAGGGTAAAATGGGGCTTCACGAATACATGGCATGTTCATCGTCGGCAAAAGGTCCTTCGACAGAAACCAGAGCTTGATAAGGATATCTGATCCTATCTTATTCCAGGCAGATTGATCTAACCAAAGAGGAGGGACTTTTAACCCTCCTCTCTTCTTGTGTTTTTGGCAGTTCACTTTGACCATTGCAAGAAAGCATATCTACCTATTTTACCTCTTAGGTTTTCTCTTTGTACGGTTTCATGGGCTTCTTTTTTATGCTTCTTGTTACACCGTACCTGTCTCCCTTTTGAGACTTTAAGAAAGTTCTCATGCGTGTAAGGACTAACGTGGCCATATCGAATCAACGCTGGCATCTAAACACCACGCACTTAGGCAATTGAAACAAGCAACTAGCGAGATGGACTACTACTGACGTGTACTATTGTGGTCCACATGAGCAACAAGGACGGAAGTAGTCATTCAGCTGCCCTTGTTTATAAAGCAATGTGATCTGGACCAGTTAGTCAACAATTTAGAGATAACGGTTCCGTAAGAGAGAAAAGGAAACTGCAAAGAAAATAGAAAATAAAAATAGGACGGATGGGAAAACCATCAAGCTGAACAAGGGTGGGACAAAAGAGGTAAAATGCAGCTAAGCTCCAATAGTATCCATATGAAGAATGTGCCCTATTGTACCTTAGATACGTGTGCTATGCATGTCGTAAGGTCTACAAACTATTGGAGTATCCAAAGAAACATCACCTAGAGTGATTGCTCTCCTATGGTTTGCCCCAACCAATGTTCTATGTAGAGTAATGTACACAAGCTGTCTAAAATATGTTACAAACTATGAGAGTGGGAGTGGGAATGGTACCCCTTGACACCTAACATGATAAGTTGGTGTACATTATCTAACAAATGTGTGAAACGCCATGTCCATTACTCCATATAACTCCAAGGCTAGAGGAACAAGGTGACCTTGCTACATACCTCGATACTTAGAGACATTGCGTGTTGTTGCTCCGCTCATAGCCCATCTTGGGAGATGACTAATCACTCCTTCCAAAACTGCATCACGCATAGGGTCCATAACCACAACATCCACTACTATCCCCTAATCATCTCGGACCAAGTGTAAGTTTGCCTTGACATGTGTAGTGTACAAAGCATACAAATGCTCCCTCCAAGCAAGGTATTCACTCTCTTGGACCATATCAAACACTATATCCTTGATGGCATCACAGGTAGCTATCCTCTATCTTCCAAGAGGACATCATGTCATATGGACTGCTATTGCATCTAATGTAGAATCACACTCACAGGTGAGTAATGAAGATGCATTTTGGGTGGACCAAACCTAAGCAGAACCTCATAATTGTAGAGAAGATAGCTAGTGTGAATCGAAATGCCCTAATGTATGGTTGAGCTAGGATCCAAGAGCTTGCACCCTTGTCAAAGCAAGGGCAAAGATGTGCTATAGTAGCCTGAGGAATGGACGAGTCAGCTAAGAGAGAATGTACCATATGTTGACATTGTCACTCCATCAAGGAACAATGCAAACCTATGGTCCAATCTGACGGTAGTGAAGAAAAGGATGGAATATCCTTCCATGTCCATGAGGATAGACCATCTCTTGTGTGCCATAATACATCTAGAGAGAAAAGGATCTTTTCTTCACCTTGGTCACACATGTCTCAAAAATTGGCCTATTGGCAACCACAAAATGGGAGTAAGTAGGGGTGTCGAGAGAACTCCATAGCCAAAAATGCTTTAGGTTCCATCTCCTCCATAGATAGAAAACCTAACCCTTCACATGAGATTGGTAGAGAAGCCTATATGTGTGCCAATCCCTTGTCTCACACTCAAGTGTCCTTGGTCCAATGATATCACCAAAGACTCTCATAATCCTTCTATCAAAAGCTCTTAGATGTGATATGAAGGTCAAGGAATGGAACACATTGCAAAGAAGGTAAGTTGGTTGATAGATAATACTATAAGAGAGTGTACCAAACACCACCTATGGATCTCCTAGTAGAGGACAATCATCCACATGGAGAATATCCTCTACAAGAGCTACTTCTAAGAAGTGTGTGGCAAAAATCCTTGGATCCTATTGGCACTCCAAGAATATGCAACCCATCTATAGATGCGATAAACCCTTTTGGAAACTCAAGGTTGGGAGGAATACTTGAAGGGGTACATGTTGTGCACTTTGATACCTTGACTCTCAAGCCTACAAGATGTAGCTTGGTAGTCAAGTAGTCAAAGGCCTACCTACTTTGATCTACAAGGCCCACAATGTATGTATCATCTACCAAGGAGGGAAACACACAACCTAACATAGCCAAAGTAGTAGATAAGAGAGCTTTGAAGTGAGCTATGACAAATAAAGATCCCCCTAAAGGTTCTCTTTATAGTGCACCAACAACTGACTCCAAGATGGTGACTCCTTCCTATGAGCAACCATGTTGGTAGTAAAGGGAAGCAAGAGAGTCATAGAAAGACTGCACAAAAGGAACAAGACTTGTTAAGGATCCATTGGCCTCCCTAAGCTCTCTAAAGATGGATGCTTTGAGATGCTATTAAGATTATTCTCAAGATGCACTTGGAGGATAACCCACTCTAGATGGATAGCTAGGAGTGCCCTAATGCCTAGAGATATAGCCTCACAACCTCTAGGTGTGTGACTACATCAAATTGATGTGGATTGAGGTGTTGTCAAAAGTGAGAATGATGTTGAAGGACAATGATATGGCTAACCAAGCATAAAACAATCTCTCCAATAGTAATCAATCTAATGCTCTATATGTCCTTCTCCATCATGAGAAGGCTACTTAACATTTGAATAATTAATGTTGGAATATCTCTCCTTGCTACTGCTAAAACCACATGAAACAACTTGGTAAAACCACTAGACAAATCATTTGCTTGAAAGCAATCTCTAAGATGCTCATATACCATCCTTGACATGTCTCATGGGGATGATGAGGAGTAGTGCACAATGCATTTGCAAAAATCACCTATCAAGATATAAAAGCTATTGAGGTTGATAATCTAAGACCTCTAATGGTACTCCTTCTCTTTCCATATGGTGTAGTAGGCATAAGGAAGTGAGTCTCATCAATGGGACTATCCATAGACAAAGGATATATCATCCTTGCTACTCTACTAAATTCTCTTGCTTGATCCAATGTCCTACACCGTTGTAGTCAAGTGGACTCTGTGGTATCTTTTGGTAGAACCTTTATCCTGAAATGTATAACCTTAGTAGACAAATCTTATAGTGTAGCCCAATCTCCCACTTGGAATTGAAAAGATCTAGCAACCACCTTTCTGCGGCCTGCATGTCTCCCACTAGCATAACAAAGACACCTTAGAGAGAGTAAGAAGAATAAGAGCCACACAAACTTGTCCAAGGGATCATGTGCCAAATGATTGTGGTAGAAAAAAAGCTTGTCCAACCTCATCATAGAGTGTATTGGATAATCTATGGAATAAACATGGACATGGAAAACTAGTCTCAAATAAACCCAAAATATACCACTTGAGATGCTAACCACCTTCATGACTTGAGTGGTATCCCCAAAATGGTCAACAAAGAAATAAAGGAAGCATGCATAATCCCAAGTGTCACCAATATCAATGTGATGGCTTGCCTCATATGAACATCCTAGGTGGTCCAATCATGTCCTTGTACATCCTTCACACATGGGTCTTAAACTTGAACTTACACTAGTGTATCGTATTTTTTACATTTGTTGGCCATGGTTGATACATATTCACTAAATTTTTGTCCAATGCACATGTACCAGTTGAGGTAAGAACTTCACTCGATATGTTGGCAAGTCGGGGTTGTATGTGGTAAATTACATTTACCACATACACCTTGGACGGTGCATCTACGTGTTTCTTCTTGATTATTATGTTGTTGTCAAGATAAGGCCTTCTAGATCTCTACATGCTATCGGTATCCAAGGATCCTTCTTGCTCAATGGATAAAGGACCTAGGTTGCAAGAATCAATCATTTTTACATACTCTTTGTGGTACAACAATATATTATCTTTACCGGGGAAGAGGTATGAACAATTCCATGAATACCAAGAAATCAAAGTAGGTGATCCAGAAACCCTTATGGAATTTGCAGATTCTTCCGACTTCATCTCTACCGCCCATAGACAACATTGGATTTGATTAAAGGGCACATAATGGAATAGTTGCTCATCATTTTTTCATAAGGAAGATGCCGCATTGGGCAGCCTTACTTTTTGCAAGATTGTCAGAAGCAAATGCCTCATTTTACTTGTACATTTTAGTACTTGCATGCGTCACTTTCTCTATGAGGAAGTGATTTGTGTTGATCATAACCAGAGAAAATGTTTCATCAATAAAATTGTGTTTTTATGGGACTCACCAGGCATCAACAAAGTGTCACTGCAAAGTGTTTCCTACTCATGTTCTCTATCATCAGAAAGGGTGATTTAAGGCTATCGGAAGTTGAGATCTTTTTGCATTTGAATCTTATATAGTTGAGCTTCATTCTTTGCCAACTTCCTTATGGTTGGTTATATGAAAAGAGCGACCCCATAGAAAACATGAAGGATGGGAAGACCTCATCAAGCCGGACAAGGGAGAGACAAAAAAGGTAAACTGGGGCTAAGCTCCAATAGAGTCTATATGAGAAATCTGCCCTATAGCACCTAAGATATCCAAGCTATGTAAATCGTACGGTCTACAAACAATTGGAGCATCCAAAGAAGCATCACCTAGTGTAATTGCTCTCTTATGGATTACCCCATCCACTGCCCTCTGTAGAGCATACGGGTTATATTGGTCATATGGAAATTAGTTCTTGATACTTTTAGCTTTATGATCTGAAATCATCAAGTGGCAAGCATCACTTGCTTACCGGATATCATCTGCTTCACATCTCCGAGGAAGTGTTTGATAGAGTGTATGCATTATAGTTGTCCCATGTGCCCAATGGACTTGTGAGGGCTTCACTTTTCAAGTTCAAGATACGTCAAGAAGAAAAGGCTTCTAGAAGCAAGATTAAGATTAGTTTGTTTAGCTCTTAGGCCACATACCAAAATTTGGGCTCCATGTTTAGTTTGCATGCTATTAGAATCAGTTTGGTTAACTCTTAGCTTACATCAAGATTTGGGCTCCATATTCTTATTGGGTATTGTTAGGATTGGTTTGGTTAACTTTTGGACTATCTACCAAGACTTGTGCTCTAAATGTTCGTTTGAGTACTTTTGGGCTTAGGTCGTTAATTCTCAAACTGTATACCCAGACTTGGGATTTGATTTTTCATTTTAGTATTGATAGGATTAGTTTGCTCAACTCTTAGACTATCTACCAAGATTTGGGATCCATTATTAGTTTGGCTCACTCTTAGACAACCCCAAGATGTGGGCTCCATGTTTTTATCTGGGTATTCTTAGAGTTCGTTTGCCCCCTCCCTCATAATACTTTTTAATTGAGACTATCATGCCCGGACAGTTTGCTAGCAGAATGTATTGTTAGATATGATTTGGTGCGGATGCTCCGGGTCCAAATACTTTCCATAATAATCATGGTTCATATTTAATTGGGTATTATGAAGTTGAACATCTTTTGATATCATGGACTAAGTGTAGTCCCTTTTAGTGCCGGCTTTGAAGTCCTAGTGATTTTTTATTGAGACAACTGATTTTTTATTTAGTGATTTTTCCTACCCCATGCCCCATACATCAGTAGCGAGATTGAAAAAGTGTTTGAAGTTATTATTTGAGAAAGGTTGGTGTGTAATAAAGAATTTATCATGATTTCCGTTGAAATTATTAATATGTTTCATTCACGTTGAAATCTTTTGTCTTATCAGGTCCTAGACTGTTTATCAATTGGGTATCGGGCACAAGGAGAGATTAGAATTACTAATATCAAAACTAAGATGAACCTGAAGGAGCACTAAACTAAGATGCACATTCTCTAGTGATTATACGTCTTGGCTCATTTGAAATTAGGGAACTCCACAAATAAAACATCGGCCTGTTTGAGACAAGCGTATATAAATGGACGAGAAAAAAGTGCACTCCCCCTTGGACCTTGATTCAATACCAAAGGGCTCTAAATTGGGCTTACACCGTGATTTAGAAGAAAATTAAGATATTTTCCAACAAAACCTGATTAGGTTTAAATTATTTCTCTCTTATCAGGTTCAAAACTGATGAACGACTATAAATAAATTTTGGATAAATTTTGGATCACTTGCCGGTCATTCTTCATCTTGTATGGGGGTGATTTTTTCACAAGGAGGAATAAAAAAGAAGTTGGTTCACTTGGAATGTCTGCTCTTTCCTTGTGACTCTTCTATCATTTTCTCTACTCACTTTATCAACTACTACTACTAATATTACTACTACTTTTTGGCTATAGTAGTTTGTTGAAACTGACCTCGCCGAGACAACATGCAAAAGCTTGGACTTGAACTTACATTGGTGTATGGCATTTTTGTGTATAATACTGCAGTACAGATCAAATCCCAGTTCTTAGAGAGCCTAGAGCGTACAATCTTAAAAGTGATTTTTGGTTGCCACTGTTTGAGAGATGGATCTGTTTCAAAGTTTTTGTTAGAGTTGACTTCCATCTCCTTCAGTCAACGTTGAATTCGATGGAATTTGGTGTCTATTCTCCTTGACAATGGATGATATTTTGCTAACGTATGAGAAATGTATGTACGCTTTTGATCATGTTAGAAAGATTTATCGACTTTTAAAAAAAACATTCTATCTCTTTATAATTTTGTTGGAACTGAATAGAAATACGTGATCACGTGTGAAAAGAAGATGGATAGGAAGAACCCATCAAACTGTATAAGGAAAAGACAAAGGGGTAAAATAGGGCTAGGCCCTAATAGTATGGGTAGGAGGAATCTGCCCTACAACACCTCAAATATCTGAGTTATACAAGTATGTAGGAACTTACCATGGAACGAGTAGACTTGTTAGATTTATTTAGGCAAAATCTTCTTTGTGATAGGTCGGGCTCAGGATGTCCGGGAAATTCAGAGTTATTCCGTAAATTAGTCTAGTGATTGTCCCATACAACTTTAAAGGTGCAGATATATATAGTACTCCAAGGAACGGGGAAGGAAATACAAGGCATAAACAAGTGCAAAAGTAAAGAAGAGCACAAGAGATATCCATAAAATTTCTTGAGTCCATTGTAGATTGCTAAAAGTTTTATTCCTTTTAATCTTAGGCAAATACTTGAACAAGTTGTCATTGTTTCCTTAATTCAATTCTTTGTCTTCAAAAATTTATTGCAATTTACAAGGATTTTCTTATGGATGTGCCAAAAGCAAAGTAGACACCAAGCCTCAAGAAAGACACACCTGATTGCATTTATCAAGATATTATCCACATCAGTAATGATTATTGTTGGAAGTTAATTACAAACTTCTGCCAAAGTCCATTGATACTCACATATGTCATCTCTATTGAGGAAGATGAAACATATTGTGAATTATTTATTGAACCTTGTGTGCCAATTATGAGTAGATATCATCTTTATTGAGGAAAAGGAAACATATTGTGATGACGTATTGAGGCTTGTGCGCCCAATTATGTGTAGAAGAAGCATCTTGAAGCAATTTTTTCTATAGATACATTCCATCAAGATGACTATAGAATATTGTTTGGCAAAGCCAATAGAATCTGGATGGGCAAAGAAAATGCATTTGATATGTCTATTCTCATCAAGTGCAAGAGTTTTGTGAAATTCATGCTCTTTTAACTCATCCAAGAGTGCATGTATGACATAACAACTATCAATTATTATGCATTGATGATTGGCAATCACAATGAATTTGAAGTCTTCTCATATAGCTTCATTAAAATTTGGTGCGTGGGGATGCATGCCACCACCAATTTATTGATTGACTTCTTAGCCACTTCAATTAACATTTGTGCACTTAGATGGCTTGACATTTCATCAAAAATTTCATGATTGTGGTTGTCATCATCAATGGTGAAACTCCATCTATTTTCAGTACTCTTGCAAGCAATAACTTTCCACAAGCAGTCAATTTTTTGCATTGTATATAAACATTATTGCTTGTTAGGTTCTTTGCTATTGTGTTTCTTGTATCTACCACCATGGTCACAACATATTTCAACACAACCATGCACAAGGTCTAAGTGTTGGATAGTCCTAGCAAAACTAATAGTGTGAGCATGGTCATGGACATATGAAACTACACTATCATGCTCCAAAAAGTTGGTATCAAGCATCTTGTATTTTACCTGTGAAATGCGAAAGCAATGAGCAGAAAATAAGGATATCAAGACTTAGAGAGTCTCAGAGCATAATGGAAGCAAAGAGAAACAAATAGCAATGAGCAGTGTGCAAAGTGTAATAAGAGAAAGAAACACTATATTTTTGAAACAATAATAGCTAGGAAGTGGGCAAGGCCACATGCATGTTGATGCATGATAGTAATCATAGAAGTAGTGCTACTTATTAGCCTTTTTCTTCAATTAGGTGTGGTGGAAATAATAACAACATGGTGGAAATAACAAGTCTCTTATATAAAATTATAATACCAATAGCTAGTTATATGATCTAGATGTGAAATTTGGTGTGGTAACATCTGGAATGATATTATATATGATGGATAAAATAGATCAGATAAAAGTATCACCAAAAGAGTCTTCTACTAATAGTGTAGAAACCAAAATAGACTTGAAAACCTTAGAACCAAGAGCTAGACATATGATCTAAAGGTGAGAATTGGTTTGGTAACATCTTGAAGGATGTTACACATGATGGACTAAATATATCAGAAAGAGGTATCATTGAAAGTGGACTTCTACTAATAGAGTAGGAACCAAAATATGCCTGAAATCTTTGAAGGCAATTTTGGAATTATATAAATGGATGAATTAGGCCTCGAGAATTTTCAGATTCCCCTCCCAATGGAGAAAAGGCTGGCCTTACCTCCCCCTTGGTTTGTCTCATCTAGAGCTTTCCAAGGGTACCTCACCCACGTGATTTTGAGATTCCTACAAGAAGATTCCCTCAAAGATTCCTTCCAATCAAAGCTTGTTTGAAAGGGAGAGGATTTGGGACATTCAAATCCATCACAACAAAATGTAGATTATCAAATCCCACTCTCTATCATAAATCACTATAGGTAGAATCATTGGGTTTGGTGAATCCATCATTATGTCCATGAACTCTGCTCCGAAATGGTAAACGAGGTATACTCTCACTTTCTCTCTTTGAATGTACATGACCTTGATGTGAAATGGATTTAGAAATGGAAAATGGGGTGCAAGAAATTGTCCTCTAGGAGCTTCCATCATATCCTCTCTCTAAAACACTCTTATCCTATCCATCTCTTTGTGGGGTTTCACTCCAAAATTACTTCATCTCAGTAGCCCATGTTCTTCCAAGAGGGGTGATCCACTCTCTTGGATTGAAACACACACTATGATACCATTGTAATATTGCAAGGATAGCAAAGAAACACAAACACACAAACACAAGTTTCACACTCAAACTTTGATGCCCCAAAGGAGCACCTTCTCTATATTATATAGTCAAAGAGGATCTCCTCCAAGGAAGCTCCACCATAGGAGTAGGTACATAGATAGGTGACATGTCAGCAAGCTCCACCCCTTGGATTACTTACTTGGATGGGTTACATGTTGGTCCTGGTCCTATCTGGTTGGTCAAACAAGCTTTGACCAAAGAGAATCTTTTAGGGATCTTGTAGGAATCTCATAATCACGTGAGTGAGGTACCATTGGAAAGCTCTCAATGAGACAAACCAAAGGGGGCGTAAGCCCAACCTTTCTTATGTTGGAGGGGAATCTACACATTTTTGAGGCCTAATTCATCCGTTTAGGCCTTTGAAATTACCTTCAAAGATTTCAAGCATATTTTGATCCTACTCTATTAGTAGAAGTCCCCTTTCAATGATACCTCTTTTTGATCTATTTAGTCCATCATGTGAAACATCTTTCCAGATGTTACCAAACCAATTCTCACCATTAGATAAGATGTCTATCTCTTGGTTCTAAGGTTTTCAAGTCTATTTTGGTTTTTGCCTTATTAGTAGAAGTACTCGTTTGCTGATATTTCTATTTGATCTATTTTGTCCATCATGTATGACATCATTTGAGATGTTACTAAACCAAATTTCACATCTAGATCATATGGCTAGCTATTGGTATTTCAAAAAGATTATTGGCAAGTAGTTCTTAATAAGTTAAAGAAGACCTGTTTACAAAACTTCATTGTTCTAATTATTCAAAGTACAAAACAAGAAGTAATCTAGCCATTTTCTTGGAAAGAAGTGAAGGAGTTGAACATTGGGCAAGATATGAAAGAGTATATTGTTCAATTTGAGTCCAAATTAAGGAGAATACTTAACATATTCAGCCCCATTGATTAGCACTTCTTCTTACACCTTTGATAAGTACTATTCAAGAGAAATTTTTGCCTATTAGAATTCATTTATAAAAAATTCAATACCTTCATCACTTTATATTACTTATTGCTCTAGATAGAGTGATAAATTTACTTTGAGTATTTCATTATAATACTTAGGGTGTATTTTTGCTTACCAATATATGGGGCACATCCTTTTAGGGTTCTTCCACAAGTTTATCAGTCATAACCACTCAAATTTATCCTTACGATCCTAAATGAAACCAAGTTTATACATATGCATTATTATGAAGATGTTTAATCTCATTAAGATAAAGTGTCATGCATATGTACATTGTTACCAACATCATACTTTATAGAAGTGCAATTCATACAAAAGTAGTACATAAACTCTAGAGTGCCACAATAATTATTTTAGTTCATACATTCAACTTGAATCAATTCTCAAGTGAGGAAACTACCATCAATAGGTTCTAATTATAACATCAAACCATATCCACTCTAGCTAAGGGACTCCAAATGATGCTCACTGGTCTCTATCTACTATAGCCAAGAGCTTAAAAGCTCAACATCAAAGAAATGAGTTCTTTGGAGCTGCACTTTGAAGGTACACCCTCTAGACTTGACCTAACACTCTGATCCTAAAAGTATCAATGGTGGCCCATCTAACAATGCACATGGAGCTCAAATGGGTGTGATGAGTAATCCTAACATAAATGTGGTTTCCATTAAGTAGTATTTGAGCAACTATTGGTATAACTATGACTGCCAAGACTAACACTTTAGTATCCAAGCAAAGTAGCTTTGGTGCTACAAAATATTATGATAATTGTTATGTGTAATATACATTGCAACATAACATAAATTTTTGTCAATATCATACACAATAGAAACATAACTCATATAGAAGTCATACATGAATTCTAAAGTGCCATAATCACCCCTGTAGATGGCAATTAGATCATTCTAACTCCAAATGGCCATCTACTCTAAGTATGTGATATGCCATATGGTGGGCAAAGATCAAGAGGCTGGGTGCTTCCAAGCCCCATTAATAGCTACTTGTTTGCAATTTGTATCACATAAAAGAGTGAATTAGCTATAGATCAAGTACATCATGGACATAGTCACTATCCTTGAGGAACTACCATGAGGGAAACATACCATATACCATCCTCTCAAACATGTATCACATACCAGCATAATAGTAGCTCTACTTGAAGAGCCATATAATAAATAGATAGGCTTATACTTATAATCACCAAGCTTGATTCCATGGTGCAATATGTAAAAGACCAAGGATAGAAATAAGAGAATGGAAGACCAAAGTGGAAATTCACATTGAGACTCTCAAATGAGAGAAATTCTAATGCCTAGCATGACCTTGGGTTTTGGTATTTATAGGAAATATACAAGGCTCTTGGGAAGTTCCCAAGGAAGCTTCATACTAGAAATTGTCTTCTTGGCATGCAAGCTAAGCTAGCTAGGAAACTTTCTCCTAGAAGTTGCCTACTTGGCATACACATTACTCAATATTTGGAAGGTATCAAGAAGTTTCCTAGATGCTTCTAGAATATCCTTGGATTTCTTGGCTAATTTGGCCTATTTGCTAACTAGTTAGCTTCTACTTACTTGTCTATTAACTCCCTATTGTTACATATTCTCCAACCATTAATCGGTAATGACCTTGTTGCCATGGAATCTTCAAACTCTTGCATGGCCATTTATGCAACACAAAGATGAGGAAGAGACTCCTATGTGGCATCATGAAGGATATACCCTTTCCAAAGGACTTTTTATTCAATGTGTTGTTGGTGGCTATGTTGGATGTTATGACATACAAAGATATGATCAAGTTTATACCCTTCATGATTGTTGTTAGGAAGGGGGGTTGGATATGAGTGGAAAAGGAAAATAGATTAGAAATAAAGGGTTTCAATTTGGAAACATGAAAGATAGAGTAGATTTGCATATGACTAGGCAAGGCAAGTCAATAAACAATAAGAGAAATGATTTAGGTAATTTCAAATAGACCTATCCAATTAGATGTAAGTTTACAAACTTGGGTCTCAAGTGGGAAGAGCATGTTACTAGAAGAAATTATGACCCTTATCATCTAGTTGAAAGGTGAAATCACAATGATGTTGATCAACTTATTACTTTTGCCAATTTTGAGCAATGAGGAGATGAGCTTTAGCTTACTATATTAAGATAGAAATATTATGGAAAAGAAGGTGGAAGTATGAGGAATGTGAGATTGTGGTGGAGCAAGAAGGGAATCTATGACAAGTGGGTCTTGGCCAAAATTAAGGAAGAAGAAAGAGAATTTGGTGCTTGCTTGGAGTTATTGTAGGTAATTCAACAACCACAAGGCAAACATCCCAATTGGTATGATAAATGATGATAAAGGCACAAAGCATATCCTCTAAGTTTGATTTGCAGGTTTGGTTACCATCAATTTGAGGATGATAGGCTATAAACAAAGTAAGCTTGGCATCAAGTAGTTTGAAGAGTGCTTGCCAAAATTTACCACTAAATTGAGGATCATGGTTAGAGATGAGAACCCTTAGCATCCCATGGTGCTTGAAGATAATTAAAGTAAATCTTTGTTAGAATAGGGGCATGCATGGTATCCATGATGGGTGCCAAATGAATCTACTTGCTAAGTTTATCAACAAACATCACAATGGCAGCATGACTCCGATCTATTTTGGGTAAGGATGTTATGAGGTCAAAACTTATATATTCTCATTGGACAGTTGGGATGGGAAGTGGTTGAAGAAGTCCACTTGGTTTTTGGTTGGCATTGGCAACTCTCACAAGATACAAAACTCTTGAACTTCTTGTGGCATGTTTGGCCACCACCACTAACATTAGAGGGTACTCAATTATCACTAAAACTTCTATTAATGTATTTGCTTTAGGACTTCTTCTACATGATTCTTGTGTTCTATTTTCATTTATTATAGATTAAAATATCATTCCACAACACCATCACATACCAATCCAATAGCCCATCCAACATCCAATGCATTTAATCCATGAAAAAAACTAGAGCATTCATGAGCCCAAAAGGTAAGGCTCTCCATTCAAAATACCCATGCTTTGTGCAAAAGGTATATTTTGTACATCTTCCCTATCAATGAGAATTTTCCAATAACCAATTCAAAGATCCAACTTGGAGAAATATTGCATTCCATTTAATTGATCTAACAAGTCATCAAGCAAGGGATATGCATCCTTAATGGTTTTTTATAAAGGCTATGGTAGTCAATACAATATCAAAGTCCTCCATTCTTCTTTGGTACAAAGTGAAGTGGTGCTTTTCATAGAGATGTACTTTTGTTGTGTGAAATCTTTCTCCAACAACTTAGTCTTTGTTGTTCAAAGCTCTTTTAACTCTTTTGGTGAGAGCCTATAGATTGGTCTACTCATAAGAATATGACATGCAATAAACTTGATCTTGAAAGGAACCTCTTTGGTAGATCATCCATAAACACATTTGCAAACTCCTGAATTATCTAATAAATCATTTTCTTATGAAGCTTTTGGCTCTCATCAACTTTTCCTTGTGCAATAGGCTTGATCCACACTGTAAAAATAGGAACATCTTCCTCCAAAGTTGACTCTAGGGCGGCTTTGCTAACAGAGTTCCCTTCTTGAGACTTACTACTCTTAGGTATCTTATTTAGAGGTGCCACTTAAATTAATTGGTAATTTTTACCTTAATATTTGAATTTGTCATCAGGTCCAATTAAATTAAACTTATAACATTTAAGCCTAGATAGAGCTAGAATGACATCTTAGTGTAGAGGTGCTACTACAAACCTTTTACACTCCAAGTACTTTTTCTTAATCTTGAATGTAATAGGATGTGAAGAACACAATGAAGAACCCTCTCTACTTCAGAATATTTACTTGATAGGAATACATAAGTCTTTTGCTAATTGCACAAACATGCAATTCTCTAACTTGTAAAATCAACTATTTCCTACAACCACAATCAAATATCATATCTTGCAATTGAATCAAACTTGCATAGATTGAACTTTCAATCCCAATGGAACTAATAGGGTTCTCAATAGGTAGCTCAATATCTCCTATTGGGATATTTTTTCCTTGATCATTGCACTCCACAAACTCCATGTGGGAAATTTATCAAGAGTCATCCACATTTAACAATGCCATGTTCAATTTGATAACAATTAAAGCAATCACCATTACGTAGCAATCACCATTTTGTCACAATCTCTTTATTTGCAGTGCCAAGTGGTCTTTGTTGGATGGTATCAATTTCCATTGGTGTAGGCTCTTCCACCCATATGTAGTGATTTGGTAGGTTTTGTGAAGATGAAGGTCAAGATCAAGTTGTGACAACCAAAGAATCAAATCACTATATAGTCACCTCCAATTATGCTCTTGTATGGTCACCTCCAATTTGGTATATGACTTCAAGCCCCTTAAAAATCAATCTAAAACTTCACATTCTAGTATTTCTAGAATTTGCATTATGGTATTTTGGAATTGATTGATGTAGCTCTCCGCAAAACCAATTTTTTTTAATTTTATCAATCTATCTCATGCAACTTGTGTAGTATTTACAAGTTTGAATCTCTCAATTATTACACTCTTGAATTCTTCTCATGTTGAGATTGGTGCAACAAATTGTTGTTGAACTTGCTCCACTCAAAATCACCACCATAGTTTTACCACTCCATTCAATTGGCTTGAAGCTAGGTGTAACAATATGGAACTTATTGATGAGTTAGTCAAGACTAACGAAGTAGTGAATGGGCCAAGAATATTCTAGAAGTATTTAGGAAGCTTCTTGGGAAGCTTCCCAACTACCTTAGCTTGCATCGCAAGTAGGTAGCTTCTAGAAGGAAACTTCTTGGAAAGTTTGCACGCCAAGAAGGTAACTTCTAGAAGGAAGCTTCTGAGAAGCTTCTTGGTTAACTTGGCTTGCACTCCAAGAAAGTGACTTGAGGAAGCTTCTCAAGAGCTTTTATGCTCTCTATAAATACCAGAGCCTAAGCTCATGCTAGGCATTTGGAGTTTTCCCACTTTCAAGTGTCCCAATATGATCTTTCATTCTCATATTTCTCTCCTCTGTCTTGGTTCTTTACATTGGTATCCAAGAAAGAATGGGATGGATAGAATTTATGGACCACCAAATCCACTTTTGCCAAACAATTGGGATTTTTGTGTCCAAGTACTACCCAAGCATTGTTTCACACAATTCATCACCTCATGCTTTTGCATATGATCACCTTGCTTGAGGAACCCTTGGTGCTTCCAATTGTAACTTATGGAGAATAGTGGACGCATTGCATCTATGTGTCTATAAATTAGATCAATTGGGGATAGTGTGATAAAGTAGTAGCCATGGCGGCGATGCCCAAAGTTATCCTTACTATGTAGGAGCAAATTGAGCATCTTACTCACTTGTTAGATGAATGAGATCATCAACAACAAGAACAAGTAGAGAGAGCACCAATTCAAGAGGGAGAAGAGCAAATCCAATTTCCAAAACCTAGGTATTTGAAGGCAAAACTTTTTGGGTGCAATGGAAAATTTTGATTAAGAACATTACTTCAAAGCAACAAACCTTCAAGATGAAAGGAGACAAATTCGATTGGCCTCAAGCCAATTGGATGGAGTGGCAAAACTATGGTGGCAATTTTGAGTGGAGCAAGCCGAGCAATAGTTTGCTACACCAATCTTGACATGAGAAGAATTCAAGAGTGTAATAATTGGGTGGTTCCAAGCTATAAATGCCACACAGGCCACACGAGATAAGTTGGAAAGATTAAAGTAGATTGGCTTTGTAAGAAGCTATATCACTCAATTCCAGAATACCATTGTACAAATTCCTGATATACTAGATGGAGAAGCTCTAGATTGCTTTGTGAGGGGCTTGAAGTCATGCACCAGATTGGAAGTAATTATGCATGAGCCCAAAGACTTGGAGGAAGCCATGCAGATGGCTGAGCACTTTGATTCCTTGGTTGCAACAACTTGGTCTCGACCTCGACCTTCCCCAAACCCACCCACACATTACACATGAGTGGAGGAGCCAACACTAATGGAGATCAATGCCATCCAGCAAAGACCACTTAGCACAATAGATCATGAAAGATTGTGACAAAATGGTGGATGTTTCTATTGTTGCCAAGTTGGACATCATATTGCTGAGTGTCCATTAACAAATGAGCAACCTTGACAAGTTGCTCAAATGGAATTTGTGGAGTGGAATGCTCAAGGAAACAAGGAATCCCAATAGGAGATTTTGAGCCACCTATTGAGAACTTGATTAGTTCCAATGGGATTAAAATCTTGACCTATGCAAGTTTGCTTCACTCGCAAGGTATGATATCTAATCATGGTTATAGGATATTGGTTGATTTTGGGAGTTTAAAAAATTGTATGTCTATTTAATTTGCAAAAAATTTAGGTATTCCTATTAGGGCAATAATTGGAAATAGATTGATGATGATGGATGGTAGAAAGGGTGATGCATTCCATACCTCACACCCCATTACATTCAAGATTAGGAAGGAATATTTGGAGTATATGAAGTTTGTAGTGGCACCTCTACACTATGATGTCATTTTGGGTCTACATTGGTTTGAATGTCATAAGGTTCAATTTGATCAGAATCGACAACAAATTCAAGTACAACACCAAGGTAGGAAATTTAAATTAGGTTGTTTGGCATCTTTGAGTAAGACACCTAAGGATAATCAGTCCCAAGATGGAAATTTTGTCAAGAAAGCAACCATCGAGCAAGCTTTGAAAGAATATAAGTCTCAATATGATGTAGTTTGTCAAGAAAGTAGCCATTGAGCAAGCTTTGAATGAAGATAAGTCCCAAGATGGGAAGTTTGTCAATAAAGCAACCATAGAGCAAGCTTTAGAGGAAGATGAATCTATTTTTCCTATGTGGATCAAGCCAATTGTGCATGGAGAATTTGAGAGCCAAAAACCTCATCAAGCAATGGTTAATCAATTAGTTCAAGAGTTTTTAGATGTGTTTCCAAAAGATTTGCCAAAGGGATTATCCTCTGATTGCGGTATGCCCTCCAAGATTGAATTATTGACAAAAAGTACTCCAGTGAGTAGACCAATCTGTCGGCTCTCACCAAAGGAGTTGGATGAGCTTTGAACAACACTAATGGAGTTGTTGGAGAAAGATTTCATACGACATACATCTCCTTGGGTAGCATTGATACTATTTGTTCCAAAGAAGGATGGAAGACTTTGCTTCTGTATTGTGGTCTGAATACACAAATAATGAATAATGCATATCCCTTGCCATGGATTGATAACTTGCTAGATCAATTGAGTGGAGCACAATAATTCTCCAAGTTGATCCTTTAAAGTGACTACTGGTAAATTCCCATTAATAAAGAGAATGTGCAAAAGATTATCTTTCACAAAAGTTATGAGCATTTTGAATGGAGAGTTCTACCTTTTGGGCTTACTAATGCTCCAATAGTCTTCATGGATCAAATGCATAAGGTGTTGGATGGAATCTTGGATTGATATGTGGTGGTAATTTTTGGATGATATCTTAATCTACAGCAAGATAAAAGTAGATCATGCAAATCATGTGCAAGAAGTCCTACGATGATTGTGTCAATGGAAGTTTTACTGCAAGAAGTCCAAGTGTGCCTTTTAGCAGAAAGAAGTTGCCTTCTTGGGTCATAAGATCTCATCCAAAGGGATCAAGATGGAAGAGGAGAAGATCAAAGCCATTATTGATTGGCCTACTCCAAAGGATGCCATAGAAGTGTGGGAATTTAATGGATTGGCAAGCTTTTACTAACGGTTCATCCACTACCATGCTCATGTAATCGCACCTTTGAGCAACCTCTTGGAGAAGAACTCAAGCTTTTAGTGGACTATTGTAATACCAATAGCTAGACATATGACCTAGATGTGAAATTTGGTTTAGTAACATCTAGAATGATGTTATACATGATCAAAAAAATAGATTAAATAGAAGTATCAACAAAAGAGTAATTCTACTAATAGGGTAAAAACCAAAATCGACTTGAAAACCTTAGAACCAATAGCTAGACATATGATCTAGAGGTGAGAATTGGTTTAGTAACAACTAGTAAGATGTTACATATGATAGACCAAATAGATTAGTAAGAGGTATTCCCAAAAGGGGACTTCTACTAATAGAGTAGGAATCGAAATATGCTTGAAATCTTTGAAGACAATTTCAAAGGCCTAAACAGATGAATTAGGCCTAAAAAATGTGCAAATTTCTCTCCAATGGAGTATAGGTTGGCCTTCCCCTCCCCCTTGGTTTTTCTCATTGAGAGCTTTCAAATGATATCTCACCCACGTGATTCTAAGATTCATACAAGAAGATTCTCTAAAAGATTCCCTTTGGTCAAAACTTGTTTGACCAACCAGATAGGACGAGGACCAACATGTCATCCATCCAAGTAGGTAATCCAAGGGTGGAGCTTGTTGACATGTCACCAATCTATGTATCTAATCCTATGGTGGAGTTTCCTTGGAGGAGATCCTCTTTGACTATATAATCAAAAGAAGGTGCTCCTTTGGGGCATGGGAATTTGAGCATGAAACTTGTGATTTTGCATTTGTGTTTCTTTGCTATCCTCAAAACATCAAAATGGTATTTGAGTAGGTGTTTCAATCCAAGAGAGTGGATCACCCCTCTTGGAAGAACATTGGCTACTGAGACTAAATAATGTTGGAGCAAAAACCCATAGAGAAATTGATCAGAGAGGAGTGTTTTAGAGAGAGGATGGGATGGAGCCTCCTAGAGAATAATTTCTTGCACCTTGCTGTCCATTTTTGAATCCATTTCACATCAAGGTCATGTACATTCAACAAGAGCAAGTGAGAGTATACTTCATTTACCATTTTGGAGTAGAGTTCATGGACATAGTGATGAATTCATCAAACCCGGTGATTCTACCTATAGTGATTTATGATAGAGAGTGGGATTTGATAATCTACATCTTGTTGTGATGGATTTGAATGTCCCATGTCTAGTTGAGTGTTTATTTAAACACTCAAGTAGAAACATTGAAGTAGAAATTCGTTATGTAGTTAGACCAAATGTGATGTTTAGAGATTTTGTAGTCAAGAACTTTGGTGAGGAATATTATCAACAAATGATAGTTTTTGAGGTCCCAATGGTAGTCCCAATAGTTTGTGCGCCCTCCCAAGTGATCATATTAACTCTTTATTGAAGTAGACAATAGCGATTGAGTGTTTGCAAGAACCATGGATCCGTAGTTGCAAGAGTTGATGCAAGGAATGCAGGATATATTGAACAAGTTTTGAGAGATTAAGATGACTATAGAGGCATTACAAAGTCAAGTGTAGACCTTTAGGAGTGATCAAGCAATGCAAGAAGGAGAACCATCTCAAACCCAATACCCGTGATTGTAGTACTTCGAGAGACACCCATGCATACAAACCCAGTGAACGATGAAGCCACATTGCTACTATGGATGAAGAAGACCTGCAACATCGAGCTTTACAAGGAGCAGCATACAATGGGAGTAGTGGAGAAGTAGATCTCAAGAATGAATTGATATTTCCAATTGTTATCAATTGAGATCATCAAGCATGCTATAGACATGTTTGCATGTGGGTACTTGATCAATAAAGCCCTCACATGGTATGATGTTTGGGAACAATCAATGTTGGCAGAGAGAAGAGAGGTCATGTGGATAGCAATGCAAGAAAGATTGCTAAAAAATTTCCAATCGGTGGATTCCGTGCAGATGGCCTAAATCCGACTATGGGGATTGAAATAAAAGAACAATGTACAAGAGTATGTAAAGGCATTCTAGATCTACACATTGCAATAACCGACATGAGTCCAGTAGAGGCTCTAGACAATTTCAAATGAGGGTTGAAGGAGTGGATTCGCCAAGAAGACATGGTACAAAATCCTTGCACGGTATTTGAAGCCATTGCTTGTGTGTAGAGAATACCGGGGCACTTGGTGGAGGTGAAGGAGTAGTTCCACCTCTACATTATTGGGCAAAAATGCCACACATGGGTGGACCAATACCTATGGAACTGGGCAACTTGCAGTTTTGAGACCGAGGAGCAGGACCGCTTCAAGGAAAGTAGGGACGAGTAGAAGAACACAGAGCTGGAGTCCCATGAGGAGAAAGAACTCAAGGAGAACAATATCATTGTTACAATTGTGGCCGTATTGGGCACATATCTATCAACTATTGTGCTCATCTCCCTAGTGGCCCTCGGCCTCCATAAAGGTGATCTTTGAACAACATGGAGAGATGCATTGAAGAAGAGGATGCGGAAATCACCTCGGAAAATGAAGATCACCAATAATGTACCTTGTGGACTTATTGGCTCAATAAGGTAGCAAAAAAGTGAGGGGAGGAAGAAGACAAGTGCGCAAAGGTCAAAAGGCAACCTCGTAATTGATTGTCATGAATGGAGTCCTTGAGAGTAATCAGGTGAGAGTATTGATAGATTCGGGAGCAATAGAGAATTTGTTATCTCGCTGTATTGCAATAAGATTGGAGATGGATCTAGAGAGAGATGAGAGTGAAGAAGTAAAGTTACTTAATAGGCAAAAAGAGAGGATTGAATCATTACCTAAATGGGTAACACTCTTTATAGGAGAATATTAGGAAGCAATTGAGTGGCAAGTGATACAATTAGCTTGTTATGATGCAATCTTAGGCATGCCATGGATGGAACATTATAACTCTATGGTAGATTGGAGGAAGAAAGTAATGAGAACCCACCAATGGTCAATCATTGGGGTTAAAGAAAAATCATGTAAGCAAGAATTGCCTTTCTATGTCATAAGGATAGCAACTATCTGTATGATAGATAGATGTTTCATGGGTCTAATAAGAGAAGTCTAGAGTGCACAACTTGATGGACAAATTCCTGAGAAATTGAAGGATGTGGTAAATGAGTTTCAAGATGTCTTTCTTGATGATCTACCCTTAGGATTACCACCAAAAAGGAGAGTAGATCATAAAATTGAGACACTTCCGAGGAGAACACCTCCTTGTAAGGCCCCATATTGCCTATCACCTCATGAGTTGGAGGAGTGTAAGACTCAAATTGAAGATATGTTATAGAAGGAGTTCATCCAACCCAGTGTATCACCATGGGGCTTCCATCTTCTTTGTGAAGAAGAAGGACGGTATAATGCGCATGTGCATTGACTATCGAGGCCTCAATCAACAAACAATGAAGAACAAATACCCCTTACCTCGCATGGATGACCTATTTAATCAACTCAATGGAGCAAGACACTTCACCAAACTGGACTTGTGGAGTGGCTACAATCAAATCCAAATTGTAGAGGAGGATGTACATAAAATTTCCTTTCTAACCAAGTATGGTCACTTCAGTATCTCGTGATGCCTTTTGGCCTCACCAATGCACTACCACTTTCATGAGTCTAATGATTGATATATTTTGTCCATATTTAGATAAGTCTATTATTATCTTCTTGGATGACATCTTAGTGTATAGTAGCACGATGATGGAACACAAATAACATCTATAAGAAGTCCTCTAGATTTTGAGACAAAATCAATTGTATGCCATAATCTCAAAGTGTGAGTTTGGCAACTCTGAAGTAGACTACTTGGGGCATAGAGTAAGTGCGGAGGGTATCCAAGTACTGATAGATAAATTAGAGGTCATTCAAAAATGGAGTGCTCCAGAAGATCAGACTTAACTCAAGAGCTTCTTGGGGTTGACGGGGTTCTATTGTCAATTTGTCAAGGACTTCTCCAAGGTTGCACAACCTTTAACGACACTACGTGGCAAGGGGAAGAAGTGGACATGGGGAATCATACAAGAGTTGGCTTTTCAAGAATTGAAAACCACCTTACTACATGCACCAATCTTGAAGTGGTATGATCCAAAACGTCCAATCAAGTTGGCTACAAATGCATTAAGCATAGCAATAGGAGCTGTTCTACAACAAGAGTGGCATGACAAATGGCATCCAATTGCATATTTCTCTTGAAGTTATTACTAGCAAAGTGCAACTATCACACCACAAAACAAAAAGAGTTGGCCATTGTCCTTGCAACTAAGCATTGGAAGCACTATCTGGGCGAGAAGGCATTTGTAATAGAGACAGACCACAAACTTCTAGTCTACCTAGAGACGTAGAAAGATCTATCTCATTGCCAGATTTGATGGGTAGAGTGGTGACAATGGTTCAACATGACAATCATCTACATGGAAGGCATAAGCAACTTGTAGATGCATTCATTTGCATGCCAATGGCAAACAATCTGGTGGTAGAGGTTAAGATTAACCTTGAATTCTGGCTGCTACAAAAATTGATCCACAAATTGTAGGAGTGCAATCATCCAAAGGCATCACGAGCACCCAAGGACTCACCTTTTGTGATGGTAAATATGGATCCCAAATGTCCTAGAATTATGTACTACCATTCTCCCAAAATGTCATGATTCTACCATTGTAGGTCATGTCAGAGTAGACAAAACCTTGGATGCAGCCCAGCGCCATACTATTGGCCCCAAATGAGCAACAATGTGATGGAATATGTGCATAGCTACCTACTCTATTAACAGAACAAAGCTTCTAATCAAGCTCTTGTAGGGCTCTTTCAACCTTTTCCCACTCCTACACAACATTGGGAACAAGTGAGTATGGATCTCGTTTGTGAATTACCCAAGACCACCTCAGGGTTTGACACCATCATGGTCTTTGTGGACCGGCTCAGCAAGATGATTCATGTATGCCCTACCACCAAGGATGTGATTGCTCCACAACTAGCTCTGTTATACTTAGATGTAGTCTTCTCTTACCATTGGCTTGTCTTGAGTACTCATCACCGATAGAGGCACTCAATTCACCAATTTGTTTTGGCAAACACTCTTTGGTTTTTGTCAAAACCAAGTTGGCAATGTCCACAGCTTACCACCCATAGATAGATGGACAAATAGAGTGGGCTAATTGCACTATTGAAGACATGTTGCGTGACTTCACCTTAGATGAGCAAGAGAGGTGGGACACCTACTCCCGTTGGTAGAATTTGCTTACAATAATTCAGTGAATGCATCCACTTGTGTCACTCCATTCTTCCTCATGTATGGCAAGCATCCTCTCACACCTTCTAGCTTGATGAAGGGCCATCCGGTGGCTACCAAGGTTGACGCAGTCAACACATTTGTTTCTAGAATCCAACAGGGTGTGGAGAGCGCCAAGCATAGATGTAGACTGCACAAAATTGATAGAAATAGTATGCAAATGCACACCATAGGCACATGGAGTTCAATGTTGGGGATCAAGTGTGGTTATCTACAACCAACCTCACATGAGTTGGCCCTCATAAGCTCAGACCTTGTTTTATTGGGCCTTTTTCCATTCTTTGTTGAGTCGACATTGTGGCATATCACCTCAAGCTACCACCACACATGAAAATCCATCCAATGTTCCATGTTTCCCTACTATGCAACTATGCTCCCTGATCAGGCCATTGTCATTTCATACAAGACATTTGACCTTGTCCGACACTCATCGTTGGCATGGAGGAATATGAAGTCAAACGTATCCTCCAAAAATGCATCCGTGGCACTCACCATCCATAGGTACAATATTTTGTAGAATGGAAAGGTTACCCCTTATATAAGGCAACCTGGGAGCCCACTGCCAATTTGACACATGCACCAATGTTGGTGCAAGCTTTTGAGCAATAGCTTCAGAACGAGGATGTTGCATCTTAAAAGGAGGGAGGTTTGTAATACCAATAGCTAGACATATGATGTAGATGTGAAATTTGGTTTGGTAGCATATGGAATGATGTTATACATGATGGAAAAAATAGATTAGATAGAAGTATCACCAAAAGAGTACTTCTACTAATAGGGTAGAACTCGAAATAGACTTGAAAACCTTAGAATCAATAGCTAGACATAATGATCTCGAGGTGAGAATTGGTTTGGTAACAACTAGAAGGATGTTACACATGATGGACAAAATAGATTACAAATAAGTATCACCAAAAGGGGACTTCTATTAATAGAGTAGAAATCAAAATATGCCTAAAATCTTTGAAGGCAATTTTGGAAGCCTAAACGGATGATTAGGCCTTGAAAATGTGCAAATTCCTCCCTAATGGATGATATGCTTGCCTTCCTTCCTCCTTTGGTTTGTCTCATTGAGAGCTTTCCAATGGTATCTCATCCACATGATTGAGATTCATACAAGAAGATTCCCTAAAAGATTCCCTTTGGTCAAAACCTGTTTGACCAACCAGATAGGATCAAGATCAACATGTCACCCATCCAAGTAGGTAATCCAAGGGTGGAGCTTGTTGACATATCACCGATCTATGTATCTAATCCTATGGTGGAGTTTCCTTGGAGGAGATCCTCTTTGACTATATAATAAAGAGAAGATGCTCCTTTGGGGCATGGGAGTTTGAGCGTAAAACTTGTATTTTTGCTTTTGTGTTTCTCTGCTATCCTTGGAACATTACAACTACCAAGCAAGAGGAAGCATTCTAGAAGTTGAAACATATGGTGTCTTCAAGACCCATTCTTCAACCATATGATCCTCAACTACCTTGTGTGATTGATTTCGATGCTTCTAACTTTGCCATTGGAACTATATTGCAACAAATGTTTTTTGATGGATTACATCCCATTACCTTTATGTCTTGCCAATTGAACACCACAAAAATAAATTATTCTGCTCAAGATCAAGAACAACTAGCAATGGTATATGCCAACAAGGTATGGATGCATTATCTACTGGAGAAACAACTGGTCATGCAACTTGACCACAAACCATTGTTGTAGGCAATACACTTGGAGCACATGAAGAGTACATAGATAGATGGGAGGAACAACTACAATTGTTTGACTTCAGACTTGAGTACAAACCTGGTTGGTTCCATGTCATCCCCGATGTCCTATCACAACAACTTGATTTGAAGTCTTCCTCCTCTCATCACAGTGACAATTACAATGAGGTCAATTGACTCAAAAGCCCAACTCAAGCTTAGGACATCTTTACAACAAGATCCCTTCTTTCATATGGTACAAGATTGTCTTGTAGTGGGTGATAATGAGTACAACACCTTCTTGTTCAAGGAAGACCTTCTATTTTGTGAGAAATGGATCTATGTTCCAACCAAGGGTGATCTTTGACTTGTGCACCTTCAAAAAGCTCATGACTTACCAATTGTTGGTCACATGGATGTTGATAAGACCTTGGGTACCCTCCAATGCCAATGTTGGTGGCCCAACATGGCACAAGATGTTTGAGAGTTTGTGTGATCTTGTGAGAATTGCCAATGCAACAAGGTGAGCAACCAGAAACCGAGTGGACTCCTTCAACCACTCCCCATTCAATCTACTCAATGGGAACATGTGAGCTTAGATCTCGTTACCTCCTTGCCCAAGATGAAGCAAGGCCACACAACAATTGTGGTGTTTGTGGTTAAGCTTAGCAAGCAAATCCATTTGGTACTATCCATTTGGTACTAACCTTTGATATCATGGATGCTCCAACATTGGTAGAGATCTACTTTGACAATGTCTTCAAGCATCATGGGATACCCTCATCTTTGATTGTGACCCTTGATTCACTAGAAAGTTTTGGCAAGCACTCTTTGAGATACTCGGCACCAAGCTTGCTTTGACCATGGCCTATCCTCAAACTGATGGAGAAATCAAACGTGCCAATCGCACCTTGGAGGATATGCTTTGTGCCTTTGTCAATGTTAACCATACCAACTAGGATGAATGTCTTGCAACTATTGAGTTTGCATACAATAATTCCAAACAGACAAGCATTGGCTTCTCTCTTTTCTTCTTGAATTTTGGACAAAACCAACTTGTTACAGCTTCCCTTCTTGCTCCTCCTCCATCTCATGTTCCTCACACTTCACCTTCTTGACCACCATATCTCAATCCCTCCAACAAGCTAAATCTCATCTCCTTGTTGCTCAAAATTGTCAAAAACAATATGCAGATCACTATTATTGTGATCTCACCTTCCAAGTCAGTAATAAGGTTATGCTCTTCTCTAGTAACCTTCCCCTCCTACTTGATACTCAAGTCTGTAAACTTATCCCAAATTAGATAGGACCTTTTGACGTCACCCAAATCATTTCTTGTTGCTTATTGATTTGCCTTGCCTTTGCCTATGCAAATCCCCATGTCTTCCATATTTCCAAGTTAAAATCTGAATCCATCTTCTTTTCCTCTTGTATCCAACCTCCTCTTCCTCCAATGCCTATCAATAATCATGAGGAGTATGAAGTTGATCGTATCCTTGCATGTTGATATATTCAACATGGCTACCAATAACACACTGAATACAAGGTCCTTTGGAAAGGGTATCCCCTTCATGATGCCACTTGGGAGCCTCTTTCTCATCTCCAAAATGCACAAATAATTATCCAAGAGTTTGAAGCTTCCATGGTGACGAGGACGTCACCAACTAGCGATGGGAAATATGTAACAATATGGAGCTTAATGATGAGTTAGTCAAGACTAACAAAGTAGTGAATAGACCTAAAATATTCTAAAAGTATCTTGAAAGCTTCTTGGGAAGCTTCCTGGCTAGCTTTGCTTGCACCGCAAGTAGGTAGCTTCTAGAAGAAAGCTTCTTGGGAAGCTTCTAACTAGCTTAGCTTGCATGCCAAGTAGATCACTTCTAGAAGGAAGTTTCTTGAGAAGCTTCTTGGTTAACTTGGCTTGCATTCCAAGAAAGTGGCTTGAGGGAGCTTCTTGACAAGCCTCTCAAGAGCCTTGTTTGCTACCTATAAATACCAGAGCCTAAGCTCTACTAGGCATCCAGAGTTTCCCTACATTCCCAATGTGATCTTCCATTCTCCTCTTTCTCTCCTTGGTCTTGGTCTTTTACACCAAGGGAATCTATCTCTATTCATCTTGAAGATTTATTATTTCACAATATGTTTACAATCAAACACAAAATTCTCCATGCACCCAAAAGATACTTCTTAAAATGCCTTGGGCTTTGGAAATTTTATTTGCTTTTCTCTTTCTCAAAATGGTACTCTCTCTACCTGCTCTTGTTGATTGTCTTTCTCTTTTAACAATCAAATAAGGTGCTTGATTTGTTATTGCATAACAATGATAACTTGGACATCACTACCATGGTTACTACCCTATCAAACTATGAGCAAATATCTAAGTTAACATGTAGATGAAACACATCCACCATTCTTTGTAAGTTACAATTAGAATATCTATGGTTCATTAGACAAGGTGATTCTATTTAGAAATTCTACCCCAAGTGTGGAACTTGATGAACTACATGAAATGATGTGTGGGTAGTACATGGAAATAGAAATCCTAATGGTTGGAGGAAAAGATTTGGTGGTCTATAAATTCCATCCATACCATTCTTACTCTAATACCAATGTAAAAGATCAAGAAGAGAAATAGTAGAATGAAAGACCGGAGTGAAAAATCACATTAAGACTCTCATATGAAGGAGACTCTGAATGTCCAGTATTAGTTTGGGTTATGGTATTCATAGTTAATATACAAAGCTCTTGGAAAGCTCCTAGGGAAGCTATCAAGGCAAGAAGCCGTCTTGTTGGTGTGCAAGCTAAGCTAGCAAAGAAGCTTCATGAGAAGTTTTCTACTTAAAATACATGTAACTCAATACTTAGAAGGTACCAAGAAGTTACCATGATGCCTCTTGAACATGTTTTATTGTTTGTCTAATTTTTCCTATTTGCTAACTCATCTACTAATTCCATATTGTCATACTATCAATGTTTGGGAGATGGCATGGGGCAAAGTTGTGCATATGATCCTTCCCAAAAACACTATCATATCCTTCCAATACGAAGATTCCAAAAGGCAAAACCTCATGTACTCTCAAGCTAGTGTGGCTTGTAGTCACATCATTGTTGTTGGTGTAGTTTGTTGTAGATACACATACTCACTTGGATAAAATTTACAAATCAAGGTTATAACCTCCTCCTCAAATAGTAACATATTGCAAGGTATCCTTATGTTGAGCAATCACTAAGTTCCCAAAGGCCATCAACATCATTCTTTGAAAGGTCTTTGCTCATTGAGAACATATGCTCACTCATACAACTAGATCATCTAAGTCCAAAACCAAAATAACATATTCCACCATATTGAGCTCAACATGCTCAACCAAACCAAAGACCTCCACCAAAGTCAATGATAACCCACAATAATGTAGTATCATGTACTTTGTGTCATAACTCCTTGTCTAATATCTCGTACTAAATTGAACTACTTGGGCCTTAGTAACTCCCCTAAGTTAAACTGATCAACCATCTCATGCACGTGGATGCTTCACATAAGCTCTCTCCAACCTTCAACTAGAACTCCTACAAGCTCTTCAGCTTGTTAAACCAAAATTTGTTGTAGTTCTACCTCAAGCACTAGAAGAACTCTACCATGGAGTTAAACCCCAATACTACATCACCTCTTATAATGGTACCTCCACTCATAATAGCACCATGTCCAACTAGTGCATCTCCACTAGATACACCAATGCTACAAGAGTTGAAACTTGTGGGTACTTCTTGTCTACCTTTAGAAATTGCACTTGAAGTGATGGATCTAAATTGATCTAAATTGAGAGAGAAATAAGAGGATAGAAGCTCACATTGGGACACTTGAATGACGGAAAACTCCAAATGCCTAACATGAGCTTAGGCTTTGGTATTTATAAGGAACATATAAGGCTTTTGAGAAGCTTCTCAAGGCGCTTCCTCAAACCACCTTCTTGGAGTGTAAGCCAAGTTAGCCAGGAAGCTTCTCAAGAAGCTTCCTTCTAGAAGTTGCCTACTTGGCATGCAAGCTAAGCTAGTTGGAAGCTTCTCAAGAAGCTTCTTTCTAGAAGCTACCTACTTGTGGTGCAAGCTAAGCTAGTCAAAAAGCTTCCCAAGAAGCTCCTTAGATACTTCTAGAATATTCTAGGCTATTTTGGTCCATTCACTACTTTGTTGGTCTTGACTAATTCATCGATAAGCTCCATATTGTTACATATTCTCCCACCGCTAGTTGGTGATGTCCTTGTCACCATGGAAGCTTCAAACTCCTAGAGAGCCATTTGTGCATTGTGGTGATGAGAAAGAGGGTCCCAAATAGCATCATGAAAGGGATACTCTTTTGAAGGGACCTTGTACTCAGTGTGTTATTGACAGCCATGTTGAATATGCCAACTTGCAAGGATATGCTCAACTTCATACTCTTCATGATCATTGATATGGATGGGAGGAGGAGGAGGTTGGATACAAGAGGAAAAAGAAGATAGATTTGGAACAAACGGTTCAACTTGGAAACATGGAAGACAAGGTGGATTTGCATATGCGGAGACAAGGCAAGTTGATAAGCAACAAAAGAAATGATTTGGGTGACATCAAAGTGTCCTATCCAATTTGGGGTAAGTTTATGGACTTGAGTATCAAGTGGGAGGGGTAGGAGGGTAGGTTACTAGACGAGAGTATGACTTTATCACCAACTTCAGAGGTGAGATCATGATGCTGGTGGTCTGCATATTGTTTCTAGCAATTTTGAGCAATAAGAAGATGAGAAATGGCATGTTGGAGAGATTGTGAGATGGTGGTCAAGAAGGTAGAAGTATGAGAGACATGAGATGGAGGAGGAGCAAGAAGAGATTCCAAAACAAGTGGATCTTGGCCAAAATTGAGGAAGAAAAGAGAGAATCTAGTGCTTGCTTGTTTCAAACTATTGTATGCAAACTCCTCAACTGCAAGACATTTTATCCCAATTGGTATTATGTACATTGACAAAGGTACAAAGCATATCCTCTAGGGTGCAATTTGCATGCTCAATTTGTCCATTAGTTTGAGGGTGGTAGGCCGTGGACAAAACAAGCTTGGTGCCAAGTATCTGAAAGAGTGCTTGCTAAAATTTGCCAGTGAATTGAGGATCATGGTTGGAGATGAGTACACGGGGCATCTCATGATGCTTGAAGATAGTGTTGAAGTAGATTTTCATTAATGTTGGAGTATCCATGGTATCAAAGGTTGGTGGCAAATGGATTTGCTTACTAAGCTTATCCACAAACACTACTATTGCTATGTGATCTTGCTTTGTCTTTGGCAAAGATGTAATGAGATCCAAGCTCACATATTCCCATTGAATAGAGGGAATGGGAAGTGGTTGAAGCAGTCCACACGGTTTTTGGTTGCTAGCTTTGTTACATTGGCAACTCTCACAAGATTGAACAAACTCATGAACATCTTGTGCTATGTTGTGCCACCACCATTAGCATTAGAGGGTACCCAAAAGTCTTGTCCACACCCATGTGACCAGTGATGGGTAAGTCATGGGCTTCTTGGAGATGCACAAGTTGGAGGTCACCCTTGGCTGGAAAATACATCCTGTCCTCATGGAATAGAAGGTCTTCTTTGAAGGATAAATTTTTGTACTCCTTGTTGTATGTTGCAAGATGACATGTACCATCTGAAAGAAAGGATCTTGTTGTAGGCTATCTTAAACTCAATTTGAACTTTAGAGTCAATTGGTACCATTGTTATTGCTGCCATGATGAGAGGAAGAGACTTCAAATCGTGTCGTCATGATAAGACATCGGAGATGACACAGAATCGACCTGGTTTGTACTCTAGTTTGATGTCAAACAACTATAGTTATTCTTCCTATTGATGATATTGACTCTTCATGTGTTCCAAGTGTAATGTGTGCAACAATGGTTTGTGATTAGTTTGCATGATCACATGTTTCCCCAAGAGATAATGCCTCCATACCTTAGTGGTATATACTATTGCTAGTAGTTCTTGATCTTGAGTGAAGTAATTCCTTTAAGCTATATTGAGTTGGAAAGACACAAAGGCAATGGGATGTAATCCATATGGGAATTCTTGCTGTAATACGGCTCCAATTGCAAAGTTAGAAGCATCAAAATCAATCACACAAGGTAGTTGAGGATCATATGGTTGAAGTATGGGTCTTGAAGACACCATATGTTTTAGTAGACATTCAATGATGCAATGTTCAATTTGGCAACAATAGAAACAACCACTATTTTGTTATAATTTTTCTCTATCTATGGTTGCCAAGTGGTCTTCGTTGAATTGTATCAATCTCCATTGCTGTCGGCTCCTCCATCCATGTGTGGTGTATTGATAGGTTTTGTGGGGGTCGAGGTCGAGGCCAAGGCCAAGTTGTTGTGACCAAGGAATCAAAGCATTTGGCCAACCGCATGGCTTTCTCCAAGTCTTGTGGCTCTTGCATAGTTAACTCTAATTTAGTTCGTGACTTCAAGCTCCTCACAATTTGATCCAAAGCTTCACCTTCTAGTATATTGGGAATTTGCATGATGGTGTTCTGGAATTAAGTGATATAACTTCTTACAAAACCAATCTATTTCAACTCTGCCAACCTATCTCGTGTAGCTCATGTGGCATTTATGGCTTGGAAACAATCAATTATTGCACTCTTGAATTTTGCCCACATTAAGATTAGTATAACAATTTGCTATTTAGCTTGCTCCACTCAAAATTGCCACCATAGCTTTGCTACTCCATCCAATTGATTGGAAGCCAAGAGAATCTATTTCCATTCATCTTGAAGATTAGTAGCTTCAAAATAATGTTTGCAATCAAACATAAAATTCTCCATTGCACCTAGAAGATTCTTGCCTTCAAATACCTTGGATTTTGGGAATTGGATTCAATCTTCTCCTTCTCGAACTAGTGCTCTCTCTACGTGCTCTTGTCGTTGACAGTCTCCTTCATCCAACAATCAAGTAAGGTGCTCAATTTGTTAATGCATAGCAATGATAACTTTGGGTATTGCCGCCATGGTTACTACTCTTTCACATTACCCCCAATCTATCTAATTGATTAACATGTAGATGCAACATGTCCATCATTCTCCATAAGTTACAATTGAAAGTATCAAAGGTTCCTCAAACAAAGTGATGAACTGTGTGAAATGATGCTTGGGTAGTATTTGGACACAAAAGTCCCAATGGTTTGGCGGAAATGTATTTGGTGGTCTATAAATTCCATCCATCCCATTCCTACTTTGATACCAATGTAAAAGATCAAAATCGAGGAGAGAAATAGGAGAATGGAAGCACACATTGGGACATTTGAATGAAGGAAAACTCCAAATGCCTAGCATGAGCTTAGGTTTTGGTATTTACTGGGAGCATACAATGCTTTTGAGAAGATTCTCAAGAAGCTTCCTCAAGCTGCCTTCTTGGAGTGCAAACCAAGTTAATCAGGAAACTTCTCAAGAAACTTCCTCCTAAAAGCCGCCTACTTGGCATGCAAGCTAAGCTAGTTGAAAGCTTCCCAAGAAGCTTCTTTCTAGAAACTACAAACTTGTGGTGCAAGCTAAGCTAGTCTAGGAGCTTCCCAAGAAGTTTTCTAGATACTTCTAGAATATTCTAGGTTATGGTGCGCATCTCGGCACAGTTAACATTAGATCGCACAACTTTGCTGCAAACACATTCAGATTACTGTTTATCTCGAAAGACATAAGTGCTCAACCATGAGATTTCAAGCTACCATGCTTTACATACGAACCTGAAGGTGACAATCGCTCCATTATGCCAAAATTATGTTATTCCGAGGAGACTCAACTGCAGGTCACCATGTACAACTACATAGAGTATCCAGAGTTTCCACTTTTAGTTAATATGTCCGTCAGGTTATGGATTCTACAGCAATGCAATGATCTATCGTCTACGTCTACAGTGTTTAAGAACCATATACCACATAAACATATTCATGATTGTCACTAGCGAGTCTCTTGAGAACTGCATCTCAAAGGTTTCTTAGTGTTCTATCGATCCCAGGAACGACGATTGATAACGTTGTAGTTTAGAAGAAAGATTGTGCGAGTTTATGGCCCATCCTGGTAAGACTTATCAACTTCTATTCATTATATAGATTTTCCAAAAAAATTCGAAGGATATTTTCCAAAAAAATTCGCTAAATATTCACTTATAGTATCTTCATACCCGAGAAGCATTACATTAAATGTCTGCAGTCGGAACTCGTTTCATTGGACGGTAGGCAAAGTGTGATCCCTAGTTGTTCCAGTTTGGCTTATTCTCTTAAACTTAGAGGAGGCGGTGCAACTTTGAGCAGTATACTTCCAGATCGGTGAAGTACTTTTACAAATGGACTCGGCAATTACGGCAGATGGGGACCCCGAAACAACTTGAGTCGCCACAACATGGCAAGTTTCCTGACTGCAAAATGGCCGGAACTTCATCACACCAAATTAACTATTACAAGACTTGAAAAAATTTGATCGATCGCTGTTCCAAGTTGGCCGAATGATTCCGGCATTTACTGCAGAGTTCCAGGCACTGAGATAAATCCAGCTGCTCCAAGTTGGCTAAGTTTCCAAAACTTCTGGGAAGGGCCTGCACAAAAATCCATTTTCAACTGCTTCAGGCTAAGAAGTTGCCGAATGATTCCGGCATTGGCTGCAATTCCCAGCACCGAGATAAGTCCAGCTGTTCCAAGTTGGATAAGTTTCCAAAACTGCCGGGCAGGACTTGCAACTCTGAAGAGCTGTATATTTTCATTTCCTTCAGGCGAAGAAGTCCCCAGAATGATTCCGGTAATGACTTTAGATTCTTACAGCTATTCAACTCTAGCTGTTCCAAGTTGGCTAAGTTTCCATAACTGCTGGGAAGGGCGTGCAACCGTGAACAGCCAACTATTTTATTTTCAATTCCTTCAGGCGAAGAAGTCCCCAGAATGATTCCCGCAATGACTTTAGATTCTCACAGCTATTCAACTCTAGCTGTTCCAAGTTGGCTAAGTTTCCATAACTGCTGGGAAGGGCGTGCAACCGTGAACAGCCAACTATTTTATTTTCAATTCCTTCAGGCGAAGAAGTTCCCAGAATGATTCCGGCAATGACTTTAGATTCTCACAGCTATTCAACTCTAGCTGTTCCAAGTTGGCTAAGTTTCCATAACTGCTGGGAAGGGCGTGCAACCGTGAACAGCCAACTATTTTCAATTCCTTCAGGCGAAGAAGTCCCCCGAATGATTCCGGCAATGACTCCAGTTTATAATGGTTCAGCTCTATTATCGTGATTCGTTTCCGAGGAAAACAAGACCCACGAAAACCATGCTGGACGCCGAGAAGAAATTGAACCATCCTTCATAACCGTCTGATCGAGATGACCTTGCTGAGGACGAAGCGAATAGAAGTGCACACTCAAGGGAGGGATGAGTGCATATAAATTCGTCTGTGGGACCTAGCTCTCCAGGAGTACTTGTTTCCCAGACTCAGTAAAGTTTGCATTTTCATTTCGTGTTTTCTCCTTTCAACCAGAAACATGGAAAGCTAATACATAAGCCTAACTTCCACAGTGCATCCCACAAGGATTTTCTCACGTAGTTGAGGTTTATCAACTCCAATTCAGAGATCACTAGGTTCAGCTTACCCGAAGTACCGTTGGTCCGGTCCTCACCCACAAGGACCGGTTGAAAAGCTGGGATTCATGATCACAATGGTTTGAACACGTTAAACACAATTTTATTCAGGATTCCAGGATGTCATCGTACTACAGATGTTCGACCCATGGCTGGTACCAAGGACAACCAACGGCCAGAAAAAACGACGAATCTATTTTCGTCCAATTTCAAGTACTTGGATATAGCCTTGACGTTCCCAAACCAATAACGGCGAGCATTATAATGGAGTCAATTAAAAGGTCGAGCATCTAATCTCTACGTAAATGAAATGGCCACTTGGCCGCTGATGTTACTGTCATATGGAGTCTTCGTAATGGATTTACTTTGAGCTGATATATTCTATGTATGCACAGTCTATACAAGTATAGAGACTCGGAACCTGGGTGCAATGAGTGCGTGAATCCAGAGTTTACATGTACAACGAGTTTCCTTTTCAGTTGTAGTTTCGAGTCCGATCGCTCTCCAAGGGTGGGAATTTGAGGAGCAGAAACAGGACAACGCTTCGATTCGCGTTCAGGTTACATCCCTGGGTGAGGAGGACGGTAACGGAGCAAAACATTGAACACAAAATCTTTGTGTGTTCCGAGGGGACTTATGCAATAAATAGAGTTGTAATATTGTTGACGAGGAATGCATGAAGGAGAATTGACATTCTAAGAACTTATTCTTGACGATCACTTCCGAGGCTAAAACAATCGTAAATTCAAGGTACCGGGGGGTAACCTGCACAAACGGGGAGATTTTAAAACTTCCACCCGACTGTGTATCCTCCGCCAGAGATAGCTGCTTTCGATGGGTTTCGACTGGACTCCATGCATTCTGAAGCCTTGTTCAATCTCGACTCATTGACGAGCCACGTGTGCAAATTGTGCGTCTTATATCCACGAGTTTCGAATCTGGATTTAATTTGCTTATATCTATCTATATGTCGAGCCAAATTCCCAAATATTGCTGCTTTAAGTACCCTATCCGCTTCTTCATTATACGATACTAGTGTCTATGAGAATAGATGGAATTTTCAAAAAAATTCAAATTGCACATGCGCTGCAAACTGGAATATCTACCTAATGTGATGAGTAGGTGCTTGACCTGTATTATAGTTGTGGTCGTTTGGTTTCTTAGTTCTTCGCAATAAAAAACTTCCCGCCATGAACAGCACAGAACACGCGGCCTGCGGTGAGGATGAGATTCTCAAAATTACTGCTTTGTAGATCAAGGGATCAATCGAAAGATGATTAATCTGTTGCATATACGATATTGTTTACATTCTAGAAGAAGGTTTTGTGCAAGGGAGTGGCACTCAAGGACTTGCTCTAAGTGAGAGAATAGAATCTCAAATTTTATCACCAATGAACAAGGTAGCAATTGTCATGTTCGTTCTGGTCGAACCATGAAGAAAAACTATGAGCGAAGCAGAAGTCGAATAGCAGCCTATTGAGCCTGCTTTCACACAGTCTCTATCATCTGGGTGGTGTAGCGGCCGCCTGTAACCCGAGTGGGGGTATGAGAGTTGGTAGTTGAAGCTGTTCTCGAGGACCGGTGGGGTCATGTAGAAGGCACGTCCACTTGGAGCGTAGAGTCTCCATGTAGACATTTCCATGGAGATGAGAAGTGCCTGCTGAGATAATGCGGAGGGCACAGCGTGAGGCGGGTGACCGAGCAGCGATCACCTCTCGCTCTACGCAGTCAAGGGATAGCGTGCTTGAATGCTTCCCAGCGATCATCCTCTCGAATCTGATTCCAACAACTACTCTCAGCTTTTTAAGTTGCGATGTATGCATAAGGTTGTTTCGGGTGATCAAGTAACACCTACCGTTATTGGTTAATTAATGTAAACACCCCGCATCTGCATTAAAAAGCTGCGATGTATGTGGTGGGCATCGGTGGCAACCTGGATTGTTATAAGAATCTTGGTAGTTCTCTGGTTTCTGCAACGAATTGTTGACGCTAACCAAGTTTCACTAGATTGTACTGGCAACGAGAACAGTGGAGGGATTGCTACGTTAATCTTGATGATAGCAAGTTGCATTCATCCACTGCTCGATCACAGGGGGAATTTCCTTTTAAACGGTAAAGGTTGAGATACCTGGCGGAAGTTATCATCATCATTTCATGGACTGCCATCACGTGGACATCATGTTCGGCCACTCTTGACAAAGCCTTATGGAAAGTTTGAAACTCTACATGAAGATGGACTCTTCAGAATCCATCAAGCGTGCTGTCTCATGAGGAGACGGGTAGGGAACTGTGCAGTGGATCATAAGTACTAGTCGATCATAGATTTGAGCAGTTTGTTTCTTTGTAAGAGGCTGTAGCGGAGTCCAAAAGCCTTGCCAACACAGTTGGAGAGGAAGACACGGACAAGCTTTTAGCTGCAATCAGGTCTTGCCTATATGGTATCGGCATTTAGTTGCTTGCTTGTAAGTTAATAACAGTCCAGCAAGCTGGTTAACTAACTTGTTCCTTGGACGATTGATAGGTCCGAAAATATGTCCGATTGATAGCAATCGGACATATTTTCAATGGTCTACAGATCAGAAGACCTATTCTCATGCAGGATATGCGTCCAAAGATAGATTTCTCAGTGGATCAAACTTTGGAGACCTCTTGTGAGTGATTCAAAGCTTCTTAGGACTTCTGCAAAAGGACGGATACAAGGACTTGGATGTGACCCGTTTGCAAACTCTGATCGAGAACCTGGTCATGGGCTGTGAAATTCTCGTCTTATTTTTCTCTGTTACCTTCTTATTATGTTTCTCCATAGAATATATGGTTGGATAGAATACGATATGCATTAGTAAGTTTCTCTATTGCTTGTTATTAATCACAACGATTTATGTACACTGCTTGGTTATGGTGGTGAGTTGTTGTGAAAGAACTCATCTGATTTATCCATCTACGTTTATAGTTTGTCACGCTCGTATCACGTTAACGGCAGTAGAGCCGTTGTTGCTACGTTTCCTCTGGTCATGTATACCTTCTGAACAAAAAGTTACATTCTTGGCAGGCAAAAGTACATCAATTTTAATCCTACCAAGGTTCTAGTTTGATTTCTTACCCAGGGTCCCGAATGGGGGGCCAAGGAGGAACCCTTCTGCGCAACTTTCAGGCACATTGTAGTTGTTTCTAAATGGAAAGGTGAAGCTTCTCTCACGCGTGGCACTGCGCAGCTCATTAGTCCCCGAGCTCATTCCACAACAAATGGGGTGGACACTTCGGACATTCTCTCAGCGACACTTGGGCCCTAGCTCTTCTTCTGTTCTTTAGAGATCGTGGTAGGATTCAGAAAGTAATTCTCATTGACATGATATCGGTTCTACTTCTGTTCCTTAAAGGTCACTAAATCTGGCAGTAGGATTCTCTATAATTCTCAAGAATTTCCTGAGAACTTAGGAAGATTTATGACGGCACCAAGAAAACGGTGTTGCTATTCTCTAAACTTTCAACCTTTGAAAATTACAAAAACCATGGTTCTAGTTTGGAAAGAAGGTGACTACCCAGAAGTGGACAAAAATATAGAAATACAAGGTGTAGATAGAAATATAGATGTAGAGTTTGAGTATGATCATCTCTTATAGGAACCTCGATTTCCCAATGATCCAAATAAATCTTCAATAAAAGAAGAGATCGAGAGAAGGATTCTCACTCTCAAATGTAGTAGAAGGTGACTTTGGAGCATTAGGGAAGATTTGAGAAAATGTACGCAAATATATCCATGTCTTTGCCTTCAGTTACAAGCATCTGGTATCCTTCAAGGAGCATCCCATTGAGCTGGAGCATTGAACTAATGTTATTTGTCAAATGGAAAGGGAAATCAGCCCACCAATAACAATATTTGTCAAGGAAAGAAACATACTTCATGTATGAAGTGTAGAATTTTGAATAAATCTTCCTCATTATGATAGTGAAGAAGAATGGAAAGTTGAAGATGTGTTGAGTTACAAAAAGCTCAACAAGCTGTATTGACCAAGAAGTGTTATTATCCTTTACCATACTTTGGTGATGAGATCTTGGAGGACATTGTAAGCAATGAATGGTATAGCTTTTTTGATAGTTATAGTGATTATAATAAAATAAACATTGCACTAGAACATCAACATTTGATCATCTGTAATACACTTATTTTCAAGTAATACACTTTGGTCTTTGTAATGCATCAACTACCCTTTTATCAAGTTCATGAATAAGATTCTTAAACCATTCATAAAAAGTTGATGAGAGATTTTGTTGATAATGTATATGCATATAAGGACAAGCAAAAACACTTTATTACCTTATCAAATTGTTTTTTTTTATTGCCATCCACCAATAACAAGAACGGTGTGGAAAAATATAACTATTTGTGAATCTAAACAAAACAAAACAAATTTTTTTAATAGAGTAAAGGTTGTTATATCTCCGATTGGACTCGAGGAAACACAAACAAGAATTCATCCACCATGATAATCACTTAATATGTGAAGACATAAAGATAAATTTAATATGTGGTTATGAGGTCAAAAGTTAAGAAACTATCAAGTAGTTTCCGTTTTGAAACCTCTATATATATATATATATATATCATCACATGAGAATAAACTATAACCAATAAAATCTATCCAAAGACCTCCGATGGTTAAACACTTACTCCCTACTGTTGTAGTTCTACCTATTCATTTCTGATATTTTCGCTTTGATGATCCATATACATGTAGAATCTTCCAAATTAAATCTACCAGTTCTCTGAAGCAACCTCAACTAAATTGAGCAAGTGCAAGGCGGATCATCCAACTATGGTAGTCGGATTAATGACACAAATATTGACTAAACTTTGTAGGGAACTCTTCGTCCTCCATAACGCTACGAACCCCTGAAGTTCCTTCACTTCACTCGCTAGATTTCAAATACATTAAGTCAGGTAGACTTGACCAATTCGAGGTGCACGTGCACTTGAATTCGATGCTTTATCGACAAGTATGATCGGTCTGAAAGTGTGCCTTCGGACCACTTTTGCCTGTCAATCAGTTTTGGAAGATTGTACTGACCACTGACCTGTTGAGTAGATTTAGTCGATAAAGACCGGTCCTCAAATTGTAGTGAGGACGAAGAAAAACCGGAGACAGCGGACAGCTTGCTGGAGAGTCAATTGGGAGGAGAGAGGAGGACCCGAGTGAAGACAAGAGGTACAAAGGCTGCTAACCAAATCCATCATTCCTAGTAGACCTACCTACAGTTGGCTCACCAGTTAGCTCACCGAAGATACAGAGGTAAACAAACCGCTGTTAACCAAATGAATATCCTCATTCCTAGCAAGGACCTACCTGCTAGAGCTAGCTACAGGTAGGCCCCTTGCTAGGAGTGATGATGCTCATTTGGTTAGCATCGGTTTGTTTACCATTGTACCCCCTGTCGGGCACCTCTGTACTTCGGCACCACCCCAGAGGTACAACGAATTCATGGAAATAAAGTTCGATGAAATCGAACTTCAGTGGTTTCCTTCCTGGTTTTACTCCGTAATGTTGCCAGCGAATTTGAGAAGCCAAAATTTCGCTACACATTTTGAGTTAGACCTGCGTGATCAATGCTATGGTTCCCTGATTGGAAAACCAGTTGATATCGTTCAGCTTGTTCAATGAGCAGTACATAATCACAGAATATGTACAGTTGCATCCAACTATTCTTAGTTCAGATATCTTGCGCCACAAATGTCTCTCTGAAAACGACTGATTTATTGGGTCAAATTCTTGCAGACGTGCGGTGAAACGTCCGAGTCAAGGATTTGCAATGGTTGGAATCTTCTATAAATGCCTCGTTCTCTAGATGCCTTCTGTCTCCGACGTCATTTGTACCTTGAGCTGGCATTAGAAGTCCTGCATTCGGTGTTTTAGAAATCTTGCTTGTGTCGTTTAGTCTTCTTGGGAGCAGCAATGTTTTGACAATCTTGAGCCACTAATCAATAGGCTAGGAGTTTCTCGAGCTGAGGAACCCGGGAGTGCGAATCCTCTTTAGTCAAACACACTGCAAGTCTAATTCAGCTGCGATTACTTTGTATTCAGATCCACCTAGGCTGAGATATTATAACGGGTCCTTAATGGGACTCCCAGGCTACCCCAGCGACGTTCCTTGCGGTGGTCTAGATAACTGCTGCCCAGCTCATGATACGTCCGTTGCTTCCAACAATCTTGATACTATAACAAACAACCGAGCTCCCCACGTTCAATTGCTTCCTCCTTCAATCAAGAGTCTAACTCTGGTGTATTCATTAGTATAATATTTCTTCTGTACCACAGCGTAAGATTGACCAAACCCACAGCACGAACGAGGACTCTGGAGATGGTGACACCCTAAGAAATTTTGACCAATCCACAGTTTCGATTTCGGACTTTTTCGGTTTTGATTTTTCGGACTGAAGTAGATAAAGAGAGGGATCAGAGGTGTTGGTTGAGGAGCTCCTCTGTTCTCAAGACGTGAAGTTCTTGCGTTATCAGGGGTCCCTGAGCAAGCCACAAGCTTCGATCGAAATGGTGGGCCTGGAAGTCGATTTGAAGCCGCCGGAGGTGAAGAAAGTCCCTCATGTGACGGAGATGTTTGGACATGTTAGGGAGCGTAATTATTTCTGGCTGCGGGATGATGCAAGAAAGGATTCGGAGGTTCTAGCTTGTCCGAAAGCAGAGAACGATTACACAGATGCAGTGATGGCAGGTACCAAGGAGTTTCAAGAAAAACTGTACAAGGAGATGAGGGCAAAGATCAATGAAGCTCGCACCAGTGTACCTTTGAGGAAATGTGGGTTCTTCTACTACAGGAGAGACTTGGAAGGAAAGCAATATAAACATCATTGTAGACGCGCAATCCTTGGTGATGAGGGTCCTGGACGTGTGGACAAAGTTATGGAAACAGGGGATGGAGCTCCAAAGGAGATTATCCTTCTCGACGAGAATGTGGTGGCTAAACAACGTAAGTCTTACTCATTTGGGGCCGTGATGGTAATCCTGATCATAAACGTTTCGCGGTGAGCGAGAACTTCACAGGAAATGAGATATTTACCATTCGTGTAGTCGACATTGAAACAGGGCAAGAGATTGGACCGAAGATCACTGGAGCCACAGAAGAAGTAGAGCGGGGAGACGATAACACTATATATTACGTGGATCAGGATGAAACTTATCGGCCATACAAGGTATGGCGGCACAAGGTTGAATCAGATCAGGCCTCGACAAATGCGTCTACCATGAGAAAGGTGTAGAGCTTTGGTTGGACATTAGGTCTTACAAAAGTGAAAGGTACTTGCTAGTGAGCTCGGCAAGCAAAAGCGCAAAGTTTGTGCTCTTCATGGACAAGAGCAAGCCGGATGCTGAGCTCGAGCTTTTGGCACCAAGGGTCCATGGAGTTGACATTTCCGCAAGTCATGCCAGAAATCATTTGTTCCTCACCAAAAGGAGTGAAGAATTTTACAACTCTGAGCTTCTTGTATGTCCGGTAGACGATCTTCCTGCACAAGTTGTGCTCCTTCCTCACAGGCCAAGTGCGAAACTGCAGAGAGTTTCGACCTCAAAGGACCGTGTTGTGCAGGAGCGTAAGAATGGACCGGTGATAATAACTGTGTACCCTCGTCCTCCTGTTGGGGAACCCATAACTAGTCTTGGTGAGGGTAGAAGGGTAGAGTTCCCAGAACCTACTTAGGGTGTCTGGCTGGCATCTAGCCAATTTAACTCACCGGTTATGCAATATATCTAACGGTCTTTGACCACACTGTCATCAGTATATGATTACGATATGAATACAGGGAAGACAGTTCTCAAGAAAGTGCAAGCAGTTATAGTTGGTTTTGATGCCACCAAGTATAAGATCCTCCGGGAGTGGCCAACAGCAAGCGATGGAGCTTCAATTCCTATTTCTTTGGTGTGCAGAAAAGACTTGGTGAAATTGGATGGCAGTGACCCTTTGTTGCTTTATGGTCACAGCTCCTATGAGATTCCGAGTGACGCTGACTTCCATTCAAATAGGCTTTCTCTGCTTGATAGAGGATTTGTGTTTCCTATTGCTCACATCCGAGGTGGAAATATGGGCCGAAAGTGGTATGAGGATGGAAAGCTTTTAAGCAAGAAGAATACTTTCACAGATTTCATCTCGTCCGCTGAATTCGAATCCAGAAGAGATATGGCTCTAAAGACAAGGTTTGTATACATGGCATGAGTGCTGGAGGGCTTTTAATAGGTGCTGTGATGAACATGAGGCCAGATTTATTCGCAGTTGCAGTTGCGGAAGTGCCCTTCGTGGATGTAGTGACAACTACGCTGGACGAATCGATTCCCTTGACGACAGGAGAGTGGGAGGAATGGGGCAACCCGAAGAAGGAGTATTACAGCTATATGGTATCTTACTCTCCTGTAGACAATGTTCAAGCACAGAGTTATCTCCACACTTTGGTAACAGGGGGTCTACGTGATTCTCGCGTAAGCTACTGGGAACCTGCGAAGTTCAGTAAGGAGTTGCGGGAGAAGAAAACAGATGATAACGTGGTTCTATTCAAGTGCGACATGGGTGCAGGTCATTCATCGAAATCCGGAAGATTCGACCAGCTCGAGGAGACGGCCTTTTTGTATACGTTCATGCTCAAGTACTTGGGGTTACTTTCAAAGAGAGAGCAGTGATTTCCCAAACTCGATCATTGCGGACAAGGTTTCGATTTTAGTTGACGGCCTAACCAGCCCGCATGGAAGAGGGTGCAGTTCATTATCAAACGGACTGATGAGATATCTAACTCTGGCTACTTCGGTTCATCCAGCATGAAGGACGCTGTTGAAGAAAACTCTGCAGGGGGAGTCCTCAGGCTTTTCCTTCGTTGTTTCCACTGTAAGGTGGCTGTCTTCTCGACACTCTGTTGGATTGTAAATAAATCAGCTCCTTTTATGAGGTCTCAAAGCCAGGACTTTGAAACATACTTTGGAATATGCGTTTGAAGCACCAAACTTGTGAAGATTTGTCCCTCCGTGAAATCATTTTCTCTGGAAAGCCGTGCCTGCACTCTTACACTTTTACCTCTCAACGTCAGTGTTTCTCTTCCGACTCGGCTCATGTATGATACATGTCTTCTGCGCACTTGTACATTATTAGTTGGACAAAATTTCCCTTATCCAGTGAAGAAATCGTAAGCAGAGTTCTATCAGTGGAAAGTTCTATCGATCTTAGAATCTCTATTGTCTACCCAAGGAGAACAAAATATATGATAGATGCTTCTTCGTCTTTTGCAAAGAGTTATGGAATAATATTTGATGGTAACTTACTAAGGAATATATTGGTATAGTATACTTTCTAATGAAGAACATATGGAACTTATACTTCCAAATTGGTATAAATCAAGGTAGATAGTGATGGGAGCTTAATTTCATGTATCTTCAGTGAAAAATGCTGACGATGGAGCCAGATGAACCGACAATAAACGGTTTAGTTTTGCTCCGAGTTTTCGGTTTCACCAAGTTGAGATGGACTGACCTCGTTGTTTGTTGAGATTTCAATCAGATAATAAAACCTTATACTCTCCTTTCATACGGTTTCAATCCTCATCTCGATTTGCACATATCATGTTACATGTTTAGATTTCATCTTCTATTTGCATGTATATTTCAGTATGTTTTGCTTTCATTTTATTACCATTTCATTTACATACCCTATGTTCAGAGTCCTTCCCGTCTCTTGCTCGCGATTATGCATTCTTTTTTTGCTAATGATTATTTGCAAATCGATTTATTCTGTTTACTCTTATTCCTTATGCATTTTTCCTTTGCTCATGATTATTCTACAAATTGATTTATTCATTTATTTTTATTTCTGTTCTTTAGGAGACTCTTTCTTTCCAATTTCCACTACACTTAACGTTGTTACTTTTTGAACGGCACTTTCGATAACAACCGAGTTTAATACTCATGACCATTCCAACAGAAACTCGAGACGAATATACAAATAAATACTCGTAGAGTATAAATAGACGAATAAATACTCGTTCTGTATTTTCTCGGCTACTTCTGCACTGCATGTCCAATGGTGAAGTTATATTACTTTCATGAAGTTTTGCTATGACCACTTTCTACTCCTTTCTGTTGGTTAGTTTGTGCTTTCATTTTGCATGTTGCGATAGACTCTATCCAGTCCTCTAATTATATTTATAGATAACACATCAAACTTTATGTGCGCAAAAATCAAAGTATTAAGAAGTTTAACGAGTGGGATTCCCATAGGAATTGGTGCAATCCATAGGAGAACAAACACACTAGATGATTAGTTTTTTATATTCCAGTAGTTTGTAGACCTTACTATGGTCATAACTCGGATATATGAGAGGCAAGAAAGAAGATATCTCATATCGATACTATTGAGATTTAACTCCATTTTTTCTCCCTTGTCTCTCCCCTTGTATGGTCTAATAGAGTCCTCCCATCCTTCATGTGTTCTACTCAGAATTCTTTTCCCCTCAAACTCCTGTATCCTTAATCCATAAACAGTTTACAATAGGGGGTTTCAGAAATATTTTTGTGAAGCTCTGTATGTTTTCATATAGATTATTACATAGTGTTGACTAAATTGGTACAGGGTGTGGGCCGGAGGACAAAAAGGTACTGCTATGGAGTTCTGGTCAAGTTCCTTATTATTAGCAAACTCCATATGAGGTGGTTTGTCGGAAATAAGGGATATGGAGTTTTCCGTTGTCACCCCGTAATGCATTAATTACACATTAGGGTTAAGAAAATGTTTAGTTTAGGTTAGGGTGAATGGGGTGGCAACCAAAAGGGGTGATGTACAATAATGCAAATGAATTATGTGAGGAGGACAAGTGGGACAAGAACAAGAGAAAACTGATGGTAGATAGGTGATATAGGAGAATGCAAATTGTACAAGGAGGACAAGAATGTGTTGCACAAGGAGGCCGAGTGCGATGAGAAAGAGAAAATTGACCGCAGAGTGGGAAGAGTAGGGTGGGTTGTGTGAAGGTGGGAAGGGGGAGTGAATTTTGTTTGAAGCGCCATCCAAAATACTCAATTTCACTATTTAAAAATTCCATGTGCAAATAGTACAATGAATTTCTTGTTTTGCAAGCTTGTTCATTACGTGGATAACAAAGTATTGAAGTGAGAAGAGTAGAGCATGTCAACCAAGTGTTATTTTTGGTGATTCATGAATTGAGTTGTTATTTTTGGTGATTTAGGAATCAAGCAAGGAGAATAGAGCAAGGATGACCGAGTCAAATATAAGAGGAAATAGAGCAAGGAGGATCGAGTCAAATATAACATTCCCTCTATTCCCGAACCAACATTTTTGGGACCTCTATTCCCAAACATGGTTTCCATTCTAGCAAAATGTATGCAAATTCCATTCAATTTATCTTCTATAGTTCTCCACTCTTTGCCATATTCCTTCTCAGTGAGACCTTCTCATATAGACTTGTTCTTAAGCTCCCAAGTTTCTTTGTTGTCATGCCATTTGTAGTGTCACATCTAGATTCTTGGACACTGGAGTTGCAGTGATAGTAGTTAGAGTTATTTCAGTCGTTTCTCAAAGACTATTCTCCGACGATTAGATTTTGTATTCGGGGTACTGACTTCACCGTTGAGTGTGCCGTCAGCATGACCATTGGGGTTTCAGACCTAGCTCGAGTCCAGGGGTATACTTTCAAAGTGCGACTCCAAAGAGCTCGCTTCTCTAATGTTGAGCCTTCAAGTTCCTGGATATGGTGGATAGAGGCCGGTGAGCATCACCTGAATTCTCTTAGCTAGAATGGGTGTGGCTTGACTATAATCAGTGCCCAATTGTTGGCAGTTTATAGAGTGACAAATCAAGTACTGATCTGAGTTGAGTTGATTTGAGAGTTGTAAACAATCTAATTATTATGGAACTTTAGAGTCTATGTATGACTTATGTGTGAGTTGTGCTTCTATACTGATGTTGACAACGATGTATGTTGTGTAGCAATGTATATACGCACGATAGTAACAGTTATGTCAAAAATTATTATAGATCAAGTAATCAACTACCTACAAGAGGATAAGGTATGAGGAAATGAGAGTAGAAACCATCTAGAGACGTGGGATGCAGAGCTAACCTTTAGAGGACAGGATAGAACAAGGGATTTCAGATTTCAAAATGATGGAATGTTGACATCCATAAAAGAAATTATAGATATTCTATGAGGTCGGCTTTTTTCTTCAATATTAAAGAAAAAATGAATGATCCCCTATATGTTTTACAAGTAACAAAAAGCCCTTTATCGGTTACAAGGGTTTCAGTTTTAGACATTTACTGGTGTAATTAGTTGATGCTTTAGTGAGATCATTGATGGGAAATTAGATGTAAAAGTCAAATGACCAGAGTTATAACAATTATAAGTGCCACGTGCATGAGGGTGAATAGATTTTTCACCACGTGTGAAAACTAAAACAAAAAACAAAAAGTTGAAGGAGAAGAAATTTTGAAAATCTTCACTCCACCTTTTGATTGAAGATGGGTGAATTTTATGCTTCAAAGCCAAATGATTTGGATGAGATCGGAATGAGTAATACAAACTAGTTTTTGGTGTACGCTTTGGTCTACAATAATATTTATTGTATTCCATTGTAAATTCTGTTTTTGCTTTCACTTTTTTTCATTACAATACTACAACTTGATCCTGGTAATCTTCATCATCTTTCCTCCAATCAATCACTCCAATCAACCATGTACTCTAACATATCGCTCTCTTCTTCATTTCTCAATGGCTCATGGATTCATGTACAATTTTATTACATAACGCAATGCAAATGCTAGTGCAAGTGATAGGGCATGGCCTATCACAAAACTAAATCTATACCACATTCAACTAAGTTAAACCAAATTTCCTTATATGGTACTTCCTCTTGTCTCCGATGGTAGAGACAAGAGGAAATACATAAAAGAACAACACATGGTGATATCGGTAGCAACGGATTTAAATTTCATTAATGCACTATTTGAGATTTATGGAACACCATAAGTCATAGAAAGGACAGTCCCAATTTTTTTTGAGGGGGTCTCAAAATTAGATTTGATGGATGTCTACGGGGTAAATAACAAAAGTTAATTATTTTTAGTGAACTTTGTAGTGAAATGAGATGGCAATAAATGCTCTGTAAATTCAATTATGGGGTATTTTGTCTAAGTTGCATTCATTTATAAAAAGCAAGCTACGGGGTATTTCATCCAAGTTGAGTACATTTAAAAAAATCTGGCACTATGTTATGGAGGTTTAGTAATGTTGTATCTAAATAAATGATTGTCAAAAGAGGTGATATGGTTTCTTGAAAGGATGGCCATGTAGTTGGGTGAGTTGGTCTTGATTTATGAATTTTTTGGCGGATCCAAAATCCAAAATGCATACTCTCAACAATTTGAATTCTAAACTCAAATTCACCATCTTGAGTGCAAATGCTCTTTATATCAATCAACTAAAAAGCGGTTGTGTAGTTTTGCATTGGTGTGGTGGGAAATGATATGTGCTACCCCATGGCAACCAAGAAATTGATTGGGGATCTAGGAATTTACTCCAAAAGTGCAAAAAAAATTTAGCAATGGAAGATCAAGTACCTTGGTGCAGTGTAGGATGCTCACTTTTGGATGCAGATCCAAGACTTATAGACTCACCTTTGGATTTCCAACCTGAACAACCATTAGGGAAATTAGGAGAACTATTGAGGATGGCTTCTTCAGTGCTTGGAAAAACAAAAGAAGATGAATGGTTTTGCATGGCGATGCAACATTATGGCCAAATACTAGATTATTTGGAGGACTCGGAGTATTTTGCACAGATTCATGGTGGGAATTCAAAAAGCCCATTCAGAAATTGACCACTTTTAGTTTCATGGCAACATTTTTATCACGGAGGGGCAAGGATTTCCTACTTCTATGATAGGTAACAAGCTTTACAAGAAATAGTTGAGGTACATGACAATACAATGTCGTGCGTTCATATATCGCTATACAACATACATCACTATCAACATCATACACTATAGAAGCACAACTCACACATAAGTCATACATAGACTCTAAAGTGCCATAATTGCCTCCCTAGCTAGCGGTTAGATCCCTCTAACTCTAGATAACCATCTAATCCAAATATATGGTATACCCTATGATGGGCAAAGATCAAGGGGCCAGGTGCTATGGAGCCCTATCATTAGTCGTATGTCTGCAATCTATACCATATAAAGAATGAACTAGCTATAGGTAAAGTACATCTAGGACATAACCATTGTCCTTGAGGAACCACGTGAGGGGAGGAGTCATAGATGCCATATGCCATCCTCTCAAATAGCTATCACACACTAATATAGTAGCATCTTCACAAGAAGAGTCACATAACATACACCTCAAGCTTGCACGTACAAGTGCCAAGCTTGGGTCCATAGTACCATCAATGTTTGAGAGGTGGCATGGTGCACAATTGCGCACCTGATCCTTCCAAACAACACCATCATGTCCTTCTAACACAAGGACTCCAGATGGCAAAACCTCATGCACTCTCAAGATAGTGTGGCCTATCAAAACATCAAGTGTCGTCAATGCCGTCTTTTGTAGATATACATAGTCTCTTGGATGAAATCGACGGATTGACTGTCTATAACCTCCTCCTCAAATGGTAGCATAGCATAAAGTATCTCTATGTTGAGCAATCGTCAAGTTCTCAAAGGCCGTCGGCATCACTCTCTAAAAGATCTTTGCCCATTGAGAACATGCACTCATCTATATATCTGGGTCATCCAAGTCCAAAACTACAGTGGCATCTTGACAAATGGCTGCAAGTAAATCTGGATCTTGCCCATAGAGTAGGAAGTAAGGAGAAAAGGATGCTAAGAAGGCTTGCCGGCTGAACCGATAGCCCATGGCCAACCAAGGTAATTAGAGATCCCAATCTCCCAAGTGGCCTTTCTGCAAACCATACTTTTGCAATCCTCTCTTCATTGTCTGAACCACTCTCTACTAAGCCATCTACCTTAGGGTGATCTCGGGAGGTAGTACGGTGATCAATCAAAGCCTTGTCACACAAGACCTAAAACTCCTCAAAGAACCTTGTACCCTGATCAGTCAAAACCTCAGCTGGTGCACCAAAATGACTAAGAACTTGATCTAGGAACAAGTAAGTTGTCCCTTCACTAGACTTGTCAAGAAGTGCCACCAACTCAATCCACTTGGAGAAGTGCTCCACCATCACCAAAACATATCGATGATGTCTCATAGTCAGCGGTAAAGGTCCATTGAAGTCCAAACTCCAATGGTAAACCAATCCCATGATATGTAATGGGTGTAACTATGGCGTAGGAGCATTGAATGATGCTCTAACTCAATCACAAACCACACAATTGGCAACAAACTGCTGTACATCGGTCTGCATACTGCACCACCAATAATGACTTTGGAGTAAGCATATGTACGCTTGACTCCAAAATGTCCTAGCTCCTCATGAGCATGACGGACCAACTGTGGTCTCTGAGATGGAAGTGATACTACTTGCACTCTACCATCCTCCCCTACAAGCAAAAGGTGTCTACCCTCCAATTTGAACCATATGGCTCGTTGAAGGACACGGTCTCTCTCCTTGGCCCCAATTGTGCCACCCACAACACCAATGTGAAGATAGTCCATCACTAAGACATCATCATGAATGTCTCGCTTAACTATACCAATATCTTCATTCTCTGGATCTGTAACCTCAATAACTCCTCTTGTATGGGCTGAGAGAGATACCACCAAAGCTTCAGAAAATATACACAAAAAGGCCAATGCATGCCAACCTGGCACCATTTCCTCATCTGTCTCACCATGCCAATGTGCTCTGGTCTGATCTTGCTAGCTCAACATGAGGACATGAGTTTATACTCAACCCATCTGCATCACGATTCACCACTCCAGGTATGTGAAGAACCATGAAATCATACTCTTGTAAAATTAGAGCCCATTGTGCAAGCTTCCTTGAAAGCTTCTCAGACTCCATCAACCATTTCAACAACTGATGATCACTGATGAGAGTGAAGGGGTTACCAAATAGGTAACATCAAAAATGTGCTATTGCCCAAACTGCTGCCAAGCACTCTCCCTTATATGAACTATACTTCGCCTCCATTGAATTGTTGGAGCGACTAGCATAGGCCACCACCAACTCCTTCTCCTCGTCATCATGCTGGGTGAGCATTGCTCCAAGCCCCAACATACTCCAATCAGTATGAACCTAAAATGGTCATCCTCTGATCGGTCTCCTCAAAATAGGAGTAGATGTCAACCTCTCCTTGAGGTATACAAAAGCTCTCTCCTGCTCATCTCCCTAACACCACTCCTGTGTAAGCTTGGTCAGCTTTGTCAAGGCCTTGGCAATGACACTAAATCCTCTAACATAGCGGCAATAGAAGTTTGCCAACCCAAGGAATGCTTGCACTCTGCTCACATCCGTAGGCCAAGGAATATGTGCAATACCCTCCACCTTGGTCTATTGAACACCAAGTCCTCCAGGGTAGATAATGTGACCCAAATACTCAACCTGCTCATGGAAGAACCTACACTTCCCAAGATGTAATTTGAGTCCATGAGATCTCAACCTCTCAAACACCTCCAACAACTATCTCTCATGCTCCTCCATAGTAGTGATATAGACCAAAATGTCATCAATATAGCACCGAGCAAAATCCAATCCAATTAGGATCCTATCCATGACCCTTTGGAACTCAACAGGAGCATTCCTTAACCCAAACGGTAAGAATCTCCATTGATATAACACATCCTTGCCGTGATGATCAATAGCCTAGAATGCTATCTTAGACTTATCATCCTCCTTGATCGGCAACTGATGATATCCCGCTTGAAGATCCAAAGTATTGAAGACCTTTGCATGCCCAATTGCATCAAAAATCTCCTCCGATGTAGGCATGGCATACCGATCAACCCTGGTCTGTTGGTTGATAGGATGGTAATCTACAAACATCCGCCTATTTGTGTAGTTGCCATGCATATCCTTCTTGGTTGGCATCATTGTTACTGATGCATACTCTCCATGTGAAATCTCCACCAAACCAATCTCAAAAAGGTCACTATTCCGGCTCTGAATCAATGTCCTCTCCATATCTGTAATACTCCGAGGACAAGAGAAGAGAGAAAACAAAGATTGCACACTCAAACAATCGATGCCCCAAGGGAGCACCTTCTCTTTATTATATAGACAAAGAGGATCTCATCCAAGGAAGCTCCACCCTTGGATTACTTACTTGGATGGGTGACATGTCTGGTCTAGGTCCTATCTGGTTGGTCAAACAAGCTTTGACTGGAGGGAATCTTTTAGGGAATCTTCCTGTAGGAATCCAGAATCACATGAGTAAGGTACCGTTGGAAAGCTCTTGATGAGACAAAGTAGGGGGAGAGAAGGCCAGCCTCACCTCCATTGGGGGGAGGGGAATCTGCACATTTTCGAGGCCTAATTCATCCGTTTAGGCCTCCAAAATTGCCTTCAAAGATTTCAGGCATATTTCGGCTCCTACTCTATTAGTAGAAGTCCCCTTTTGGTGATACCTCTTTCTGATCTGTTTAGTCCATCATGTGTAACATCCTTCCAAATGTTACCAAACCAATTCTCACCTTTAAATCATATGTCTAGCTATTGGTTCTAAGGTTCTCAAGTCTATTTCGGTTTCTACCCTATTAGTAGAAGTACTCTTTTGGTGATACTTCTATTTGATCTATTTTGACCATCATGTATAACATCATTCTAGATGTTACCAAACCGAATTTCACATCTAGATCATATGGCTAACCCTTGGTATTACAGCTCTAGACCATGTACTGCACTCCTAGTCACTACTGTAGCTACCTCCACCTATGTTGCTCTGCACATGAAGTCCAAAGCATCTCTATCACCAACATATGAGGTGGAAGCCTCATCATCCAAATCTGATCTCCTCTAAGCAATGGCCATACTAGCCAATCTCTACTCCAATTGCTCAATTCGAGTAGCCATAGTTGTATCACAAGTAAGGGTAGGTATTGCACCTCTACTAGGTGTAGATCCTCTACCACCTCATCCTCCATAAACTAGAGCTCCTCTATTGCCTACCATAACAGCCGTACCACTCCGTAACTCCGAGTGTAGGTCAAAGCACCGGTCACTAGTCTGACCAAATCTATGGCAATGCTCATATTGCCTCTGTGATGGCTGTGATGCACCAGAGGTATCAGGTCCACTACCTTTAATACACTCTCTCCTATGGTGAGGTCCACCACAAGTCCAACAAGCAACACCACTACTCATTGGTTGTTGCTGACCCAAAAATGAAGGTAAGGGTCTAACTATAGTATGCTCTCCACTCGCTCCATAAGATCTGGGTTGTCCACTCTGTCCTCAGAAACCAATTGGGCGTGGTGCACTCTACTGCACTTTAGAAGAAGTCACAACTGTGGATGAGATCTCCCTACCAAATCCAGATGTCACCACTCTCTCCTCCACCATGTTGAGCTCTATACGCTCAAGCAAACCAAAGACAACTGCCAAAGTGGGCAAAGTAGCTTGTAACAACGTAGCATCACGAACTCTACGTCATAACTCCCTATCTAGTATCCCGTACCAAAAATAGACTACATGGGCCTTAGTAACTCCTTGAGTGAAATTGATCAGTTGTCTCATATGAGTGTATGCCTTGTGTAGGCTCTCTCCAGCCTTCTACTGTAACTGCTACAAGCTCCTTAGCTTGTCAGACCGTACTCATTGGTAGTTCTGCCTCAAACATTGGAAGAACTCTACCATGGGGTTAAACCTTGGTACCACACTACCTCCTATAGCAATACCTCCACTCGTGGTAGCACTATCTCCAACTAGTGCACCTCCACTAACTCCACCAACACTACTTGAGCTAGAACTTGTGGGTACAACCAATCTACTCTTGGGAACTCAGCCTGAAGTGATAGAGATATAGTTCAAAGACCAATATTTGTCTCTATAACTCAAGCTCCTCCAAATGAGCTCTCCTAAACACATGGTAGTTGTCCATTGGTAGACCCTCCAAATGCTAAAACAACCCCTTCCATGCCATGAAAGGTGTAAACAAAGTCGAGTTCCGCATTTGCTATAGATCACACCAACTATTGAACTCTTGGATGAAGTCATCTAACTCAATGGTACCCATTGTACCAGAGTAACGCCTAGGGCCTTTGGAGGCCCCATAAATCTCGTCCATGTCCCACAACAACGGTGCGGACACGCCAAGTGCACTCTCAACTAAATCAACTCTTATGTCGAACTCCAACTCAAAGTCAATTTCCTCCTTCATTGGGACCCAAGATATAGGTTGATACCAAGTGCCACTCCGAGTAAACCCACTGCATACTATAGGGCTAACTCCTCTGGAATCCCCAAAGAACTCCATAGTGACAAAGTAACCGCAATTGCAATTGCAAACCAGAATCACAAATTGCAACTGCAAACTGCAACCACAAGTACTTCACCACCAAGTGCCAACACCAACTAAGCACCAACAAGTGCCAATACCCACGGAACACCACCCACTAATGTAACTCTAATTGAGATAACTACACTAAGGGAAAGGCAATCAATAACCTACCATCACAACATGCACTCTCATGGTCTGTAGGTCATCACTTCCTACCTCAATGGAGAGAAACAAAGATAGTTTGACTGGTCATCACTCCAACCTCACTACCAAGAGCACACCAGAGCACCAACGCTCTAAATTCAGGGCACCTCACACAAACATGATGCACAAACAAGAAGTAGAAAATGGAGAGAGTCCAATCACAAGAAATCTAAACAAAAACTCTCCATCTCATAAAGCAACATGGGATTGACTCTACCACCATTTGGCATTTGACATAAGAGAAGTTTGTATCTAATGTCTTAAGCTACCAAGATCACCAAGAATGAAATCAAATTGCCTCTCCTAGCCAAAGCTACAAGTGTATAGGTAACAATGGCACATTAGGACAACAAGTGAGGATGGACCAAATGGCTAGGGCACTAGTCTAGGAATAAGAGATCTAGGGGTCAAACCCTATTGCGCACAATCTAGCAGGGTGGGCAGATTTTGCCAAACAATGACCAACATTTACTCCAAACTAGTTAGCCTCACGCCAGCAAGCTAGCTTGTTGGCCCTTCTAGGCCTTCATAGCCTCTCATAGCTCACAGCCCTATGCCTCAAAATGCAGAAATGAGGCCGTTCTTCTTGCCACTTTGAACCCTCTCCAAATCTGGCAAAACTCCTCCAAATCTGCAAAAACTCCTCCAAACTTGCAAAACTCATCTAAATCTGGCCAACCAGCAAAACTCCTCCAAATCTGGCCAAAATTTGACGTAAACTCCAACAAAAATTTGACAAAAAATTTGACATAAACCCTAAAGTTGGCTGACTACCAAATCCTCCATTAACTCTTCACTCGAGCCAAATTGAAAAAATGAGTTTCTCCAAATCACAAATTCACGAGTATAGGTTCCCAACTCCTCCTTCAATTTTACTTTTTGAGCACAACTCGCAACAAATTGGTCTTGTCTTCACCTCATGAGCTCCAAATCACAACCATTGCTTGAAATTTGCTTCTTCTTTGCTAAAAAATTGGCCAACGCTTCCGTACACCATCTGCCTTATTGCCAATTCTGCATCCACCAACGAGCTTTTGCACACTAGGGAAAAATTAAACTTTGATTGAGCTACCAACGATCCACCAAGCTTGGAGATACCACCAACACTCACAGTTCCTACACCCAATTTCCCCCTAACTTCACTTCTTTGATGTAATCAGATTGTTTACAACTCTTGAATCCACTCAACTCAGATCAATACTTGATCTATCACTCTATAAACTGCCAACAATTGTACATTGATTACAATCAAACCACACTCCTCTAACTAAAAGAATCCAAGGGACGCTCACCGGCCTCTATCCACCATATCCTAGAACTCGAAGGCTCAACATCAGAGAAGTGAGCCCTCTAGAGCTGCACCTCAAAAGTATACCCCTAGACTCAAGCTAGGTCTGAAACCCTAACGGTCCCATTGACGGCACACTCAATGGTGCAAATGGTGCAAAGTGATGCTGGGCCCCATCGTGAAGTCAATACCCCGAACATGAAATCTAACTGTCAGAAAATAGTCTATGGGAAATTGCTGAAATACCTCTAACTACTATCATTGCAACTCCAGTGTCCAAGCAATCTAGATGTGACACTACAAATGATGTGACAACCTCATATCGAAACTATTGACATCCAGCCCCATTTTACCTCTTTGTCTCTCCCTTGTATGGCATGATAAGGCCTTCCCATCCTTTGTGTTTGTTGCGTGGTCACCTTTTCTTTAACTTTCAGGATCAAAATTTGAAACTATGGGGGAATCATCGTCTCTTCCCTTCATAGAAGTAGACCACTTGAACCCTACTACTTTGAATCAAGAGTTCACCCAATGCAATGATCTTCTTGCTAGATTATGCAGTTCATAAGTAGCAGAGGTATCGACACTTAAAATTGACAATTGAGATTTTGGGTACTCCGTTTGGGTTCATAATGTTGACATATAATTAGTATAGCTAATTAGCTAGGACCAAACTAACAAAGATTTTGAAAAATTATTTAGGATATAGAAATTAGAAATTATTATTTTATATAAAATATTTTTGGTATACTAAAAATTTAAATATTTCTAAAATGAAATGAGAATTGTAACATTGTTCCTAAATCATGGGAATGTATATTATGCAGAGCTTCAAAAATTTATTTGTATATTGCGCACAACTCAAGAAGCTTTGGTCACTTGTATTTATATGCTGTAATTAATGATAAAATTCAGATTAAGTCAATGTTGACCTCTATATTTCAAATTTCATTAATCTATATTACCCTAAAATTTATTTTTTTACCTTCTCAAAATAATATAAACAGGTGTACATATCTTATTTTACAACATTTTGTATTTTTTCTTTCTTTAGATATATTATATATTTTGGCTAGTATAATCCACATTAATAAACTGTTTCCCGTGGTGACATTACATAGCATCAATGGATACCTCCTAGTTCCCACCGGCCGTCTTGGTGTCAACGCACTTGCATTATTAAAACGTAGATCATATGACCTTTTGAGTGGTCTCATTTCCACATTACCTCTTTCTTTGAAATGAATCCCAAAAAATTTATAACGGTTGATTTAGGAAGAATATCCTCATGAATATTCAGCATCAATAATATGATTAGTATACGTTGTACCAAAATCATTGAAGATATTTCGTAATCTGGTACTAATATTCTATATTTGACACTAATTCTTCTTTACCTCCATTTTCATCAGATATTAACCACACTGATTGATGGGTTAAAAGATTATGGACAGGTGCTACGAGAAAGCCACATTTAAATTTCCTTTGCGTTTTTTTCCTTGTTTACAAAATTTCTCATCATTCTCATTATTCAAAGGATAAAACAAGAAATTAATTTAGCCATTTTTCTGATAAGTAGTGGAAAATTTAGTGGAAAAGGATACTGTTCAATTCAAGTCTAGATTGAGAAGAATACTTAACATATTGATCCACATTATTTAGCACTTCTTCTTACACCTTTGATAAGTTTTGCCAACTTAAATTCCAACGTACAACCGTCAAAGTCTTAATCACTTGATACTCTGTAACGCTCTAGATATATATTTACTTTGGGTGTTTCATTGTAGAAATTGAGAAGTACTTTTGCTTCTCAGGATATGGGGCACATCCTTCTACGGTTCTGCCTGAAGTTTATCACTCAAGACCACTCAAATTTATTCTTACCGTTCTTAACGAATCCGAGTTCATACATCTTCATTATAGTATGTATATTGATGTATAACCTTGTTAACAATATTGTTCTCTCGAGTCAATTAATATTTAATCCTCTAAAACTTCTCTTTGCTTTTTATCCTCTGTAACGACAAAATAGATCTCTCGATCACCAAGTTACTTGTCCCGCAGATGAGAGAGCAGACCCATGTGAAGAAATAACTTGAAAGTTTTGAATGTTTCCATAATTTACAGTGATAATTTTTACAAAACATAATGATCAAATACTTTCTTACTAAGATTATATTTCATTTGTCACATTCTTCATCCATAAAAATTTTGGAAAACCTGGGGATAATGCAAATACATATAGCATGCAAATACCTGTTGCTTCCTCCACAACATGAACATAAGTGTACAATCGTGTTCACGCACTTTCTCTGGTCTTGGGCTGCCAGAGGTTTGGCTGGAGATGCAATTCGGGGCTATCCGGCCTTGGGGATGAGGGACTACAATACTTACATTATTATTATTATAGATTATTATACTTAATTCCACAATTATAATAAATCACTGTTATAGTAATTGGCGGACGTCTTTATACGTGAGCAAAACTCACAGAGATGTGTCCGTATCCTTCCTTCTCTGGCGGTTTACTGGGAAATAGCTGTTTCAGCAAAACCACTGATGCAACGCAGCACTGGTGGTTTCGATCGATGTGCTTCATCGGGAGCAGAGCTGCTGTGGAGAGCGGAGAAGAAGTCTTGTTGAAGATGGAGAACTCGCGGGGAAGAAGACGATTGGGGTTTACTCTGACCTTGATGCTTGCGTGGATTATCATAGAATGCGTTGCTGCTGACACGGGATCACGCGAGGATGCATTTGTAGATTATTCGGGGATGTCGTCCAAACGGAGTGCGATCAAAAGTTTCACAGGTGAAAATAGACCGCTCTATTTCCAGTTCTTTGCGTCATGGATTGATTAATTGATTGATTCGATGATGTCATTTTCGTAAATATGCAGAGGATTTCCTCTAAGGTTTCGCTCAAATTCGAGAGGTCATGTTTAAAATTTAGATTCGGGTTACCAAACGACGGTACTTACTTCCAATTTTGCATACATTCAGTTGCGGCTATTTTCTCCGGGGGTTTCCTTCCTGGGGGACTGGCTGAACCACAACTGTTCGAAATGAAATTAAAATTCTGTGTACCAGTATTAGAGAAACGCGAACCTGGCCGGGAGTTGAAGAGTCCAGAATTAGACTCAAAGTTGACATTAAGTGAGTTTATACCAAATATACTTTTACCAAATGTATGAGCAGTTGGAAACCAAGGGATCCCACTCAAAGAGGGCATGAATTCTAACAGTGCTGAAATCCAAATGCAATCCATGAAGTCGTTTGATCGGCCTTCTTTCTTGGTGCACGCTGATGCTCTCCAGTCAATTTGGTCTTCTCTACCAAATTCGAGAATATGAAGACCTGTTTTCCTGCTGCGCTCTCTTTCTGGTTTCTTTAGATGAAGAAGGCGTATGATTTGTAGGCTGTACACTAGCTTTCGGTGTTTCCATTCAATGATCATGACTCAATATAATTGTCGAATACGGGCCCTCGTTACGACGTACTCCTTACTCGTCGTGAGCGTCTCTGTTTTCTGTGATGTTCATGACCTGTCTCGAAACAAAGTTTGATTATCTTCGACTTTGCGCAGGATATTACAGTGAAACTTGCGGGAGATATCGCTTCCAAATCTGTCAACTACATGAAGGTTTGTTCTGGGAAGGAGTCTATTTTGCTATCCTACCAGTATACCTCGGACTGCATATAAAACATGTGCTTGCAGAAAATTTGAAATCATACCGACTATCCTTGTCGGGAACAATATACCGAGCATAACTAGCGAATTCAAGAAAAGCTTCTTGCTGTATCTTTTCACTCAAAGAGACTGCAAAACAACTAAAAAAGCGGGCATATGATTGAAGAGTACTGAGTAGAGACGAGCTGAGGACGTTGTTGTGTGCTGCTCTGATGCAGGAGTTGATGTGGTGATGTGCTTGAGCGGAGCCTAGTGAGTCAAGGGCTCATGGATGGATGCTCATTCTGTCGTGCGGAGCCTGCTGGCACCACTATTGACGAGGGCCGTGACAACATCCGGCCGGGGTCGTGTAACATCCTAATACCCAGTGCTATTTTTTCCGTCATGAGTTGTCGAGTGAATTGCTAGGAATTGTCCTCCGTGTCATAATGTACACCGTAAGTTTTTCAGGTTGAGGTGCTCAACTTCTCTAGCTGTTGAACTTCTCCTTTAGCAACAGGTGGTCAATTTGAATTGGGTGTTTCATATCCAGGACACCAGTGAGTTCTTTTTCAATCCAGAAGCGCCTTCTGAGTGGGACGGAAGGTTCTCTATGTGGGGAAAGGTAAGATCGTACCACCTCAAGTATGGATGACCCGCAGTTTTAGTTTCGTGTTATATAAGACTTGTAGTTGTGAAACTTGAATCAGCTGTGGACTCTCCATAGCTGAGTTTTCTCTCGAGTGATCAGAGTTGACGCAATCAACCTTAGAAGAAAACACACATTGATCTGAGTGACGTTATACTTACTGAGTTGGATCAGGTGGTGGGCTTCACGAGCTGGATTGTGCTGCGGAGAATTGTAGCTCTTCCTTCAAGACAGGAGATCCATTCTAGTGGCACTGTTCTGCGAATGCTTGTTAACCAGTAATTTATATGGTCAGATTAGAGACTTCAGTGCCTCTTGAATTATGCAACAACATGACAAAAGAAGCATTACAGTAGATTTTAAGCAACCTAGACCTGCCCATTACTGGCAAGACGTAACTATTCTGCAGAATCCTGTCTTCCTACGATCCTAGTAAGAAAAAGACCCAGACTTAAAGCTCTATCTAGTATGCAAGATCGTCCGTGGAGAATAAAATCTGAATAAACTCAGGAATCGGACACCTTGCTTAGTCACAGGAAATCATGTTTAGGCGTAACTATCCTGCATGATCTAGCTTTCCTGTCTTCTTACGCTCTTAGTAAGAAAGGATCCACACACTTCGAGCTCTAATCGGCAAAATTGGCAGTGGAGAATAGAATCTGAACGAACTCAGGAATCGCACACCTTGCTTATACACAGAAAATCAAGTTTCAACTGAGCATATGTACTATGTCGGATGTTTTCCTCTTCATTTGTACATACTCTTCAAACTTGTCGAAGGGACGGTACAGCTGGATTATCATGTTTCCTCTCGTTTAGATTAGATCTGTTCTTGAGATACAAAGAGGAAAGGTGCTTGTGCCCCTTTTTAAGAACAAGATGCTTGATGTTTAAAAAGTACCACTCATTGCCAAAATGTTTTCTTTTGCGAAAGAAACGTGAAAATCGATGGTTACTTTTGTTTTATATGTCATGGCAGACATTAAAGTCAAATTTGTCTACGAATGTTGAGTTGAGACTCAAAAAAGATAACACCCTTCACCTCCTTAGCAGAGACAAATACTTTTTCGCGCCGTTAGATAATCCGCTGTTCCGACAGTCGGTATAATTTCGTCCGGTTAGGAACTTAAAAGTGTCGACAAGCTCTGTAAATGCTGTTGGCTGCTGGCTTGTAGAAGTCGTCTTGTTGTAGCTCATGCGCATGTTTAGTTTCCAACGTCGGCCATAACACACACCGTTCTCAACACCAAAGTCTTAATAAGTCGATCACATCTAATCATAGGTTATTACATGGTGTTGATAACCTTCCTCTGTCACAACGAGGATTGTCTCTAATCAAAGTTCGACGGAACGGTCATCGCTTTGGCACCCACTATACCAAAACCTTGGGTTAAACCTTCGACTTTGAACTTAAACTGGTGTACGGCAGGTTTGTGTAGTGTACAACATTACAGATCAAGTTGTTCAAGATCAACTAATTCAAGTTGTTGGAGATCAACTAAGTCTCAACGTTAAACTCAAGTTGTTCCGGGTTTTGGCTTCTAATATTCATCTGGTGTTAGTTGCAACTCATATATGTCTCTTTTGGTTTAGTTTCCCTGTACTTAGGCCAAAAGCACCGGTCAAGATTTCTTCACATCCCCAACAAGTTCGATGAATTCCAACTCTATTCATAGTCTGATTGTTACATGCATATGGTACGCACCTCAGACACAATTAACATTACCTTTGCTGTGAACACATTCAGCATACTGTTCATCTCGATAGGCGTACCTGCGCAGCCATCAGATTTAAAAATAGCATGCTTTACAGACGGTACTAAACGTAACAGTCGTCCTATTATGCCAAAATTATGTTAATTCCGGGGAGACTCAACTGCAGGTCACCATGTACAACCTAGTAGGGTACCCAGCATTTCCACTTTTAGTTAATATGTACGTCAGGTTATGAACTATACAGCACTGCTATGATCAATCTTCGTCTACAGGGTTTAAGAACCATAAACATATTAATGATTTTCACTAGTGAGTCTCTTGAGCGCTGCAGCTCATAAAAGGGTTCTTAGTGTTGGAGCTTATTAATCAACTCACAGTTTCTTTCAATGCTATTTGGATTTCTATATTGTTCTCTATCGATCCCAGGAACGACGATTGATAACGTCGTAGTGTAGTGTAGGGGAATGATTGTGCATGTTTCCGATCCATTCTGGAAGACAATTTCAAGTGCGATAAGCTTGTCAGGTCTTACAACGAAGTAATAGGAGGACAGTTGGATAGAGCATCAACCGTCTAGGTTAAAGGTCACGAGTTCGAACCTTAAAGGCTTGCGTGAAGTGCACTTTAAACATTATCTACCAGTAGTAGTCCGTCTCCAAATAATCTAGTGTTTCCAAGTTGCCTAAGTTTCCGAAACTGCTGGGAAGGGCCTGCAGCCCTGGACAGTCTCGCAGCCTCAAATACTTCAGGCGAAGAAGTCCCCCGATCGAGTCCGGCAATGACGGCAGTTTCTCGCACTCAGATAAGTCTAGCGTTTCCAAGTTGCCTAAGTTTCCGAAACTGCTGGGAAGGGCCTGCAGCCCTGGACAGCCTCGCAGCCTCAATCTAGCGTTTCCAAGTTGCCTAAGTTTCCGAAACTGCTGGGAAGGGCCTGCAGCCCTGGACAGTCTCGCAGCCTCAAATACTTCAGGCGAAGAAGTCCCCCGATCGAGTCCGGCAATGACTGCAGTTTCTCGCACTCAGATAAGTCTAGCGTTTCCAAGTTGCCTAAGTTTCCGAAACTGCTGGGAAGGGCCTGCAGCCCTGGACAGCCTCGCAGCCTCAATCTAGCGTTTCCAAGTTGCCTAAGTTTCCGAAACTGCTGGGAAGGGCCTGCAGCCCTGGACAGTCTCGCAGCCTCAATCTAGCGTTTCCAAGTTGCCTAAGTTTCCGAAACTGCTGGGAAGGGCCTGCAGCCCTGGACAGTCTCGCAGCCTCAAATACTTCAGGCGAAGAAGTCCCCCGATCGAGGCCGGCAATGACTGCAGTTTGTGGCACCCAGATAAATATAGCGTTTCCAAGTTGCCTAAGTTTCCCAAACTGCTGGGAAGGGCCTGCAGCCGTGGACACGAGTGCAGCCTCAAATCCTTCAGGCGAAGAAGTCCCCCGATCGAGTCCGGCAATGACTGCAGTTTCTCGCACTCAGATAAGTCTAGCGTTTCCAAGTTGCCTAAGTTTCCGAAACTGCTGGGAAGGGCCTGCAGCCCTGGACAGCCTCGCAGCCTCAATCTAGCGTTTCCAAGTTGCCTAAGTTTCCGAAACTGCTGGGAAGGGCCTGCAGCCCTGGACAGTCTCGCAGCCTCAATCTAGCGTTTCCAAGTTGCCTAAGTTTCCGAAACTGCTGGGAAGGGCATGCAGCCCTGGACAGTCTCGCAGCCTCAAATACTTCAGGCGAAGAAGTCCCCCGATCGAGGCCGGCAATGACTGCAGTTTGTGGCACCCAGATAAATATAGCGTTTCCAAGTTGCCTAAGTTTCCCAAACTGCTGGGAAGGGCCTGCAGCCGTGGACACGAGTGCAGCCTCAAATCCTTCAGGCGAAGAAGTCCCCCGATCGAGTCCGGCAATGACTGCAGTTTCTCGCACTCAGATAAGTCTAGCGTTTCCAAGTTGCCTAAGTTTCCGAAACTGCTGGGAAGGGCCTGCAGCCGTGGACACGAGCGCAGCCTCAAATCCTTCAGGCGAAGAAGTCCCCCGATCGAGTCCGGCAATGACTGCAGTTCCCAGCAGTCAGATAAATATAGCGTTTCCAAGTTGCCTAAGTTTCCCAAACTGCTGGGAAGGGCCTGCAGCCGATCACACGAGTGCAGCCTCAAATCCTTCAGGCGAAGAAGTCCCCCGATCGAGTCCGGCAATGACTGCAGTTTGTGGCACCCAGATAAATATAGCGTTTCCAAGTTGCTTAAGTTTCCGAAACTGCTGGGAAGGGCCCGCAACCCTGAACAGTCCCTGATCGTCAATTCCTTCAGATGGAGAAGGTGCGTGAAGGAATTTGCGTCACAACGTCCCAGCTGCAGTAATTCCAACTTAGCTAAGTTCCCCCATGCATACGGAAGTGACTGGTTAGGCACATTGTAAAACCCCAGGTGAACAAGTTGCCCACAGGACTCCGGCAGTGATGAGTCTGGAGTAGCAAGAGACCGATCCAGTGGCCGCAAGTTGAAAATCCAGTGGCAGCAAGTCGAAGATTCATCATTTTGTAATCCCCGAGAACGTGTACGCGCAAGATTCATTTGCCTCAATCTGGGCACAGAGGACGTTACGTGCAAAACAACCAACTCTTTCAAGGTCGAACACACAAAGATGGTCTGGGCAGAAACCCAACTGAGCATGGTAATTTTGGGTGGCAACTGAAGATGCCGCTCTGCACATCTTTTGCACGGCTTGTGGAGACTGTGATATCGGAATACCAAGTAGCGAAGTCCTTCAAGTCCTTCAAGTCGTGACATAATGCTCAATGCTACTCGCATTTTACAAGGTCTTTCCTCGTCACAGCAATTTTTATCATACTCCGTATATTCATTGTCCACTACTACTTGGTGGAAAATCACTTTCTCCAGCCCTTGAGCTCCCTTCAAAAATGAAATAGAAAACTAAAATTATCATAAATGAAATGTAAAACTAAAATTGTCATAGTTCAAGTGCATCCGTCCATCGTGCTGTGTATAAAGCAACTCCAGGTCTTCATGCCTAACTATCAAGCACTTATACAAGATGGACCCTATTTTAGCACCACCGCTTCAAAGCTTCTCCTTGTTGGAGGAGAATGGATGTATGACTCCCAAAATTACAACCAGTACAATTGCTACAAGTTCCCGATGATGTTCACCTCAACAACTGTGTTTCGGACTCCCTTCCAGTTTCGATTTACAAATGAATTCAGATTTAGGAAACATAACTGGTAAATATGACTCATTTAGCGGGAAAAATGAATTGCTGAAGGAAAAGGAAGCGTATGTAAAGAAAACAGGAAATACCTTGTAGTTACCATCCAGTGGATTGCCCTCAATGATTCTACCTTTCTCTAGTGCAATTCTGATGCCCAAAGTTCGGAGATGCTCGTGCATTCGTGGCACGAACCGACCCAACCTGTCATCCATCTTTCCACTGTATACAAGAGATCTGTCTATCAAGACTTGCCACTTGTTGTGTGCAGAGCCGTACATGGATGACCACGCCGTCATCACCTCTTCAGAGCTAAACCAATTGTCTGTGGACCAATCGTGACGCATCCCAAAACATCTACAGTCACCGGGGCTTGTAAATATGGTCGCCGTATCAAGAAACATTTCCAACTCCTCTGTTCCAAGATTGTCGATACTCACCCTTAGCTTCTCCCATACATCCTCCTCCAGACGCCTCACACGGCTTCTTAAGTCTACTGCTTGTAGAGCTTTGGAAATTTCTTCCCATATCCGTTTGTCTGTTTTCCCTCTCACTGAGCTTCCTATCACTTCTAGGGTCAGGGGCAATCCATCACATCTTCCCACAATTTCTTCTACTATCTCCTTCAACTCATTTGGAGGTTCATTCTTTGCTGGAAACGCATGTGTAATGAACAACTGTCTGGCATCTTCACTCCCCAAAAATGGTACTCGACAGACATATATCTTGTCACCGAATAGATTGAAAAGCCCTTCATCTCGGCTTGTGACTACGAAACAACTTCCCTCAGCGGCATTCTCTTGAGCTATTTCCTCCAACAACTCTACATCTTTTCTTTTCTCTACATCATCAAAAATGACAAGGAGCTTCTTCCCCAGTATCTCATCCCATCTGCTTTGGTTGTAATCACCTGCAGGATGGGGACTTATGAGTTTCGAGACTTCCTCCTTCACCTTTCTCTTGTCCCCTGGAATCTCCTTCACTTTATCCACAAAGCACACGTATTGAAATCGGGCATTGATCTTATTGTAGAGCAACTTTGCAAGGGTGGTCTTCCCAACTCCTCCCATCCCACAAAACCCAATAAATGAACGCCCCTGCTCAATTTCCGCCGTAACGGTTTCCAGGAGCGACTTGGTACCCACTGGGTACCTTGAGACTGCTTGCCTCCGCCTCGCATGGCTTTGCGTAGTTACACCAGGGGCTGCTGTTTCTTGCACCTGCAACAAAAGTCAGAGGGAAGTGGAATTTTAAAACTGTGCACACAGGTCGTGTTTTCTGATGTCATTCAGAGCATACAACAGATATGAACTAAGTCCAATACCTGTTGTTGCTGCTTGTTAACAAGGTAGATCAGCTGGACTAAGTGCTGGAACATGTTCGATTGTGTGCTCTCTGGTTTGCACAATGACAAGTGATCTGCAGCCACCGTGATGTGATTTGGTCCGAACCGTGCAGATGCTTCTTCTACAATCATCTGGCTTGAGATTCCACCTGCGACCTACACATGCAAGATTTAAACATGAATACTTAAGATAGACCTCTCATTGTCTGTCTTATACTAAACCACAGGAAAATATGCAGGAAATAGTACTCTCGAGCGAGACAACCTGCGAAAACTGGATCATTAAGAACGCATTTCTTATTTGGTGATTAGTAGGGCTTTATTATCAGAAACATAAAATTCGTTCATTAAATCAGACTTTAATTTCTGTAGATTATAATATACCGTATGGAATCCGCTGGTTTTCATTTCTGTAGCAAAAGCTTCTCCAATACTGAAAATCTCCCACTTTTCTTTACTCGCCACTGGGTCGAATATCACGCCTTGCCTGACCACCTCGGTGCCCAACAACTCCATAAATGGCAACAAAGGACTCCTGCTCATGATCTCTTTTGCCATGCCAGCAAGCATTTCCGACCCCAAATGGGGAGTTCCACAGAACAGAATCCCTTTAATGCTCTTTACCCATCTCTCTTTCAATCCGTCTGTAGATGCAATAAGCTCCCGCACTGCCGCCTGAATGCATAACTGCTTAATAACAACACCCCCAAAACTATGTCCGACGAAGATAATGGGTCGGAAAGTGTTCGACGACTCTTGCCCTCTGTGGAATGCCCAACTGAGTTCTGTACACAAATTTTCAGCTATCATCGTCAAATCCATTCGCCCCGTCGAGTTAGTCTTCGGTAAACTTGCATCATACTTGATGAAGAACACTCGTGCACGATGCTCTTGTAACCATTGTTGGGGCCACATTGTCTTCGAGTCATTTTTGCAGGTCCAAGTCGAAAGGTGCACATCTAGCCCACCAGTATGCTCATGTTGAAGGCCATGGAAGAAAACAATGTCGACCTGCGGTAGTGGTGGATCGTACACTAACAACACGGAATCGCTCAACTGAAAAATGGACAAATACAGACAATTAGAAGTGTAGTAATTTCTAAACACAAGAGCCTCCTACTCCCTATAAATTTGTCACCGAGGTCGTTAACTTGAAAGGTAATTAACCAAGTAGTTATTAACCATCAGCTGATATTCTGTCACATGACTGTTCCTTGATTTCAAGTCACTTTAAGCTCTACCTTGCTGATACCAAGGTCCGACTCTTGAGAACGTGTTGTCGGTGAATCGATCCGCTGCAAACGTAGACAAAATGTTATGAATTGAAAGGTTTAGTTTCAAACACTCACAACTCTGTGAGGCAACGCCTGGTACTTTCCTAAGGTAGATCAATACTACCTATTCGTACGACAACCTACCGATTGTTTTAGTCCTGAAATGCTACTTGACCAAGAGAATATTGAAGCCTATAACAGAGTATCTCGAAGTTTGTCAAAAGAGCTAAATCATTGTGGCGGAATCTAATCAACATCTATAATCGATAGAAGTTATTCCTCATACTCAGGTTTGCACTTACATACCTTGATGTTCTCTTGGCGGGAAGATAGAGAACCTCGTGGGCTAAAACTGCTTGACGGTATGTCCATTGTGACACTGCACTTCCAGAAAATAAAAGTAATCAACTCAACGGTTTACAAATTGGCAACGATTTTATCATCTTCAAATACAAGTCGGGGAGCTATCCCCGAACATCTTTCTCAGGTCAAGCATTAGTAATATATAGCGATACAACTACTTACAACGCACTAACTGAGTCTGTACAAGAGCTGGATTATTTTCACATGGAGCAGCTTGTGGCCTGGGAGAGGATTCCGCAAGCCTTCAATACATTTGACGAGCCAAGTGATGGTTGACGTCATATTGTTGCTAAGGGCTGATTTCCATGTGAGTTTTTGATTGGCTTAGATTTGTAGTGGGAGTAGGAACCCTTCATCAAACGCGGGATTCAGGACCCACCCCATTCGAACCGAACATGCATATGGAAGCAACGAAATGCAGGCTTGAACATGAACAGAGGCAAACTGAAATCCAACTGACCTAAGCAAGTAATACAGAGCGGAATATAAGCGAAATCGATACAAAGCAGAAGCAAAAATTGATCCATTCCATGAGCAGCATGATTTCGTACATGATGCATACTAGATTTTGATGCATACTAGATGCATACATGATTTCGTACATGATGCACAGTAGATGCCGTGCAATGGTATGCACCATGTATGAAAGGAAGCCTTTTCAGGCAACAACAGAGGATACATTTTGAAACTAAGAGTAGAGAAAACGATCTGGCGAGTAGGTAAGATGCATTCGGAAGTGAAGCGAAAGCATTGAGATGCGTAGTGTAAGTGGATGACAGTTGGACTAGAGCGAAGAATGACAATCCTTAAACACTAAACGCTAGAAGGATAGTGTCCCACGAAGTGCCGAAGTAGCTGAGCGACTGCCAGTACCTCTCCAACCGAGTTTCTTGTTCGAAAGCTCACAAGTGCCAAGGCAATATCTGATTAGTTTATATTGGTCGAAAAAGGTCGTGAAAAGATCAGTACTCTCCGGAGTCGGTTGGTTTTCCTAAGGAGGATTCCAAAGTCCTCACTTAAGGAAATTTTTACCCTTGAAGGTCCGTTCTAAACTCAATGGGCAGGGGATACTACAGGTGGATATAGCAGAGTGCAGCGACCACCGGGGAGATTGGGAGAAAGTCGACGTGGATATGAACCGAGTCTATGCCACCAGGCTTTGGTGTGCCGGTAACATAGGCTGACCAACCTTTAAACAAATTTACATGAAAGAGAACGATCAAACCACTTTGTCCTCTTCACCCATATATCAAACCTTCGCATGGGAAACCACCCTAAGTACTATGGGGCATGAGGTAGACAGATTTCAAACGTATGGGGATAGTGTGAAACGGAAGCCAAGGAAGGAATGCCTGGGAATTTCAAATATCAGATCGAGTCGCAAACAACTCAGAACAATCAATTATGTCACAAGCGTGTCAATCACGAACCCTCGCTCTCAACTTAGAGTTTTCTGAGGGAGCTTTTGGAGTGCATGAACTGCACGTTGAATAAGTTACCTGTCTCATACAGTAGTAGAAGAAAACTCAAGATCACCGGATTGTCTCCTCTTTCACCTTCTCAACTTCTTACTGATCGCTGCTATTCATCCCTAGGTTCCCTCAATAAGCTAGAAAGTTGGGGTTACGCCATCTGTCTGTCCTCAGATGCTGCAGCATTCTGCTTCTGTCTCCTTTCTCACGAATAATTTAGATCGTGATGACCATGTCCCTCGCCCTTCCGTACTACGAGATCGAAGCATGAACTGATGATTCATGCCGATATCCACTACGAGGCTAACAAAACGGGGGAAAGCAGATGATTGACCTGTCAACTTGAGACAATAGAACAGTTCAGTAACTCCTCTCGATGACTCCAATTCAGAAGGAAAACCATTCCAAGCTTGCAATGCCAGAGGAGCTAACCCAACAAGAAATTGCAAAGCTCACTATTCTGTACCAGGTACAAGTGCGGATCACTCTATGCCAGCAATGACTTAGTTAGAAGGTGCTGGGAGGGGGATTGCACAGTAGTCGCGCGTTCCTGGAATTGATATCTCAGAATCTAATTCTGTAAGAATCTGGGGTATAAGTCTACAACCCTAGAGTTCTTATATTAAAATTAGTTTCAGCCAGTATTTTTCTGCTTTGATTAAGAGCAAAAAACCAGTTACTGGTAAGTTAAACCATGTACTAATATTCTACTCGGCTAATGAGCGCCAAGCTGAGGGCTACATCCCCAGCGCATTTCCTCAGGAGTCAATGATGGGGTAAGTAAAGAAGCCTTATTTGTATGGTTGAAGGAGGGTATTGACTTTGCGACCGAACCAACGTGCTGGAGCGATGCAAACTTCTGACTAGTCAATGAGCTGCCCATGATCCTGTTCCTTTTCATATGGGATAACTCTTAGATAAAAGGAAAACTACTAGGAGGACGTCTACCCCCAGTTGGTGCTTTTAACTACTTTACCAACAGTCAGGAGAAATGAATTGAGGACTTCCCCTCCCATCTTGTGGAAGTATGATATTCCTCCGCCGACCAATTACTAAGACATGAGTATACAAGTCTTGACTGACAGCATTCTTATATGTACCTTTCTTTAATAACCCAGCATGTCACTTACTTTTGGATCGTGCTCTCCGTCCAATATCTATTTTATGAATAGCGACGTAAGGCGACAAGCACCCACCCTAGGTTCTGTTGTCTCTAGAATGAGTGTGAAAATAATCTTCTTGTGATTTAAAACACGGTGGAGAATTGGTGGGACGATTGTCACCGTAATCGAAGTCTTAACATCCAAACGCGGTAAAACGGGAAAGACAGACGATCTGACCGTGAATAGGCTCCAATTTGGACAGTCTCTTTACATCTTTTCTTACAATTTTATCTCCAGGGAAAAGCTCCACCAATGCCAAACTGACGTTCACTAGGGAGCAATTCTTGTACTTTGCGACCGTTCACTGTTTGACAACAACTAGGATGATCACGGAGTAACCTGAATCAAAGGCACAATAGTAACAATTTAATAGACACACGAATGGACGTTGGGCAACACCATAACAGTAACACAGATCAACCGACCAGCAACTGAGTGGTGTTTGATGGTTTTTGACATCATTAACATAATCACAATCTTAATTCGATCAATCTGTCGATCTGAAGTTTTAGAAGCTTATTCCGGATATCGGTATGTCATTGAATGATAGTTTCGTAGGAGGAATTCTGGGCTAAGCTGAGAGGTAGAGGGATCGAAGTACTTGGAGCTCTTGCACTGTATCTGGGTCTAGAGAAGTGAACCTTTCAAGAGTTCCTGGAGGCTAACCTACTATCCGGAGTGTCCCCCATCTGATCTACAGTTGGTGCAGGACCTCATGCGAATCCCAACATTATGACATTGTTGAGAGCAGATCGTAATAATGTTCGCAAGGATAATAGATGGGTTGACATTCCTCTAGTCGCGAGCCGGGCAACAGTTGTGATCAACGCTGGCGATACTCTTGACGTACGCCAACTTCTTCTGGTTGGTGTAATAAAACATTCCATGGTTTGCATTGGACAAATCCTTCGCAATACTTCTTGTCTGCATTTTTTATCTTCTCCCTTACAAACTGAAAGTGACCCACGAAATCCACTGCCATTTACTCTTTGCTTCAATTTGCACTCCGACATGTAAGGTGAATCCCACCATCTAATATCGCCTAGAGTAAAGAAGACACCAGCAGAGATACAGCATGTGACTTGACATTTACACCAATTCTTCGTGTAATTTTGACAGGGTTTGAGCAACGGAAGATTTTAAAGCGTAGAGCACCTTGATCTCGTAACCAAGGAAATAAACTGAATATCGATCATATACTCAATGCAGCCAGAGCCATCTAAGATCCTTAAAGCTCCGTCCAAACTTATCGATGACGAATACCCTTTACGAATACATAACGGGCGACCGCGTAGAAAACACGAAGGATGAGAAGACCCCATCGAGCCGTACAAGGGTGAAACAAAATAGGGTAAAATGGGGCTTCACGAATACATGGCATGTTCATCGTCGGCAAAAGGTCCTTCGACAGAAACCAGAGCTTGATAAGGATATCTGATCCTATCTTATTCCAGGCAGATTGATCTAACCAAAGAGGAGGGACTTTTAACCCTCCTCTCTTCTTGTGTTTTTGGCAGTTCACTTTGACCATTGCAAGAAAGCATATCTACCTATTTTACCTCTTAGGTTTTCTCTTTGTACGGTTTCATGGGCTTCTTTTTTATGCTTCTTGTTACACCGTACCTGTCTCCCTTTTGAGACTTTAAGAAAGTTCTCATGCGTGTAAGGACTAACGTGGCCATATCGAATCAACGCTGGCATCTAAACACCACGCACTTAGGCAATTGAAACAAGCAACTAGCGAGATGGACTACTACTGACGTGTACTATTGTGGTCCACATGAGCAACAAGGACGGAAGTAGTCATTCAGCTGCCCTTGTTTATAAAGCAATGTGATCTGGACCAGTTAGTCAACAATTTAGAGATAACGGTTCCGTAAGAGAGAAAAGGAAACTGCAAAGAAAATAGAAAATAAAAATAGGACGGATGGGAAAACCATCAAGCTGAACAAGGGTGGGACAAAAGAGGTAAAATGCAGCTAAGCTCCAATAGTATCCATATGAAGAATGTGCCCTATTGTACCTTAGATACGTGTGCTATGCATGTCGTAAGGTCTACAAACTATTGGAGTATCCAAAGAAACATCACCTAGAGTGATTGCTCTCCTATGGTTTGCCCCAACCAATGTTCTATGTAGAGTAATGTACACAAGCTGTCTAAAATATGTTACAAACTATGAGAGTGGGAGTGGGAATGGTACCCCTTGACACCTAACATGATAAGTTGGTGTACATTATCTAACAAATGTGTGAAACGCCATGTCCATTACTCCATATAACTCCAAGGCTAGAGGAACAAGGTGACCTTGCTACATACCTCGATACTTAGAGACATTGCGTGTTGTTGCTCCGCTCATAGCCCATCTTGGGAGATGACTAATCACTCCTTCCAAAACTGCATCACGCATAGGGTCCATAACCACAACATCCACTACTATCCCCTAATCATCTCGGACCAAGTGTAAGTTTGCCTTGACATGTGTAGTGTACAAAGCATACAAATGCTCCCTCCAAGCAAGGTATTCACTCTCTTGGACCATATCAAACACTATATCCTTGATGGCATCACAGGTAGCTATCCTCTATCTTCCAAGAGGACATCATGTCATATGGACTGCTATTGCATCTAATGTAGAATCACACTCACAGGTGAGTAATGAAGATGCATTTTGGGTGGACCAAACCTAAGCAGAACCTCATAATTGTAGAGAAGATAGCTAGTGTGAATCGAAATGCCCTAATGTATGGTTGAGCTAGGATCCAAGAGCTTGCACCCTTGTCAAAGCAAGGGCAAAGATGTGCTATAGTAGCCTGAGGAATGGACGAGTCAGCTAAGAGAGAATGTACCATATGTTGACATTGTCACTCCATCAAGGAACAATGCAAACCTATGGTGATTTCCGTTGAAATTATTAATATGTTTCATTCACGTTTAAATCTTTTGTCTTATCAGGTCCTAGACTGTTTATCAATTGGGTATCGGGCACAAGGAGAGATTAGAATTACTAATATCAAAACTAAGATGAACCTGAAGGAGCACTAAACTAAGATGCACATTCTCTAGTGATTATACGTCTTGGCTCATTTGAAATTAGGGAACTCCACAAATAAAACATCGGCCTGTTTGAGACAAGCGTATATAAATGGACGAGAAAAAAGTGCACTCCCCCTTGGACCTTGATTCAATACCAAAGGGCTCTAAATTGGGCTTACACCGTGATTTAGAAGAAAATTAAGATATTTTCCAACAAAATCTGATTTGGTTTAAATTACCTCTCTCTTATCAAGTTCAAAACTGATGAACGACTATATCTTGTACCCCGCACCAGGACTATTTTGTATTGAACCAACACTTTGGACATGGATGAAATGATCTTTGACGCTCAGCAGCCACTTGTTATGCTTTACCAATCTTCCTTATCATTCAAAAGGTCCACCCAATTTTAAATGAAAGAAAAGAAGTTTAGGATGAGCATATTTATAACAAATTTCATATTTACCCAGAAATGTTAGAAAGATTAGATATCATCAATAAATTTTGAATCACTTGCCGGTCATTCTTCATCTTGTATGAGGGTGATTTGTTCACAAGGAGGAATAAAAAAGAAGTTGGTTCACTTGGAATGTCTGCTCTTTCCTTGTGACTCTTCTATCATTTTCTCTACTCACTTTATCAACTACTACTACTAATATTACTACTACTTTTTGGCTATAGTAGTTTGTTGAAACTGACCTCGCCGAGACAACATGCAAAAGCTTGGACTTGAACTTACATTGGTGTATGGCATTTTTGTGTATAATACTGCAGTACAGATCAAATCCCAGTTCTTAGAGAGCCTAGAGCGTACAATCTTAAAAGTGATTTTTGGTTGCCACTGTTTGAGAGATGGATCTGTTTCAAAGTTTTTGTTAGAGTTGACTTCCATCTCCTTCAGTCAACGTTGAATTCGATGGAATTTGGTGTCTATTCTCCTTGACAATGGATGATATTTTGCTAATGTATGAGAAATGTATGTACGCTTTTGATCATGTTAGAAAGATTTATCGACTTTTAATAAAAACATTCTATCTCTTTATAATTTTGTTGGAACTGAATAGAAATACGTGATCACGTGTGAAAAGAAGATGGATAGGAAGAACCCATCAAACTGTACAAGGAAAAGACAAAGGGGTAAAATAGGGCTAGGCCCCAATAGTATGGGTAGGAGGAATCTGCCCTACAACACCTCAAATATCTGAGTTATACAAGTATGTAGGAACTTACCATGGAACAAGTAGACTTGTTAGATTTATTTAGGCAAAATCTTCTTTGTGATAGGTCGGGCTCAGGATGTCCGGGAAATTCAGAGTTATTCCGTAAATTAGTCTAGTGATTGTCCCATACAACTTTAAAGGTGCAGATATATATAGTACTCCAAGGAACGGGGAAGGAAATACAAGGCATAAACAAGTGCAAAAGTAAAGAAGAGCACAAGAGATATCCATAAAATTTCTTGAGTCCATTGTAGATTGCTAAAAGTTTTATTCCTTTTAATCTTAGGCAAATACTTGAACAAGTTGTCATTGTTTCCTTAATTCAATTCTTTGTCTTCAAAAATTTATTGCAATTTACAAGGATTTTCTTATGGATGTGCCAAAAGCAAAGTAGACACCAAGCCTCAAGAAAGACACACCTGATTGCATTTATCAAGATATTATCCACATCAGTAATGATTACTTTTGGAAGTTAATTACAAACTTCTGCCAAAGTCCATTGATACTCACATATGTCATCTCTATTGAGGAAGATGAAACATATTGTGAATTATTTATTGAACCTTGTGTGCCAATTATGAGTAGATATCATCTTTATTGAGGAAAATGAAACATATTGTGAATGACGTATTGAGGCTTGTGCGCCCAATTATGTGTAGAAGAAGCATCTTGAAGCAATTTTTTCTATAGATACATTCCATCAAGATGACTATAGAATATTGTTTGGCAAAACCAATAGAATCTGGATGGGCAAAGAAAATGCAATTGATATGTTTATTCTCATCAAGTGCAAGAGTTTTGTGAAATTCATGCTCTTTTAACTCATCCAAGAGTGCATGTATGACATAACAACTATCAAATATTATGCATTGATGATTGGCAATCACAATGAATTTGAAGTCTTCTCATATAGCTTCATTAAAATTTGGTGCGTGGGGATGCATGCCACCACCAATTTATTGATTGACTTCTTAGCCACTTCAATTAACATTTGTGCACTTAAATGGCTTGACATTTCATCAAAAATTTCATGATTGTGGTTGTCATCATCAATTGTGAAACTCCATCTATTTTCAGTACTCTTGCAAGCAATAACTTTCCACAAGCAGTCAATTTTTTGCATTGTATAAAAAACATTATTGCTTGTTAGGTTCTTTGCTATTGTGTTTCTTGTATCTACCACCATGGTCACAACATATTTCAACACAACCATGCACAAGGTCTAAGTGTTGGATAGTCCTAGCAAAACTAATAGTGTGAGCATGGCCATGGACATATGAAACTACACTATCATGCTCCAAAAAGTTGGTATCAAGCATCTTGTATTTTACCTGTGAAATGCAAAAGCAATGAGCAGAAAATAAGGATATCAAGACTTAGAGAGTCTCAGAGCATAATGGAAGCAAAGAGAAACAAATAGCAATGAGCAGTGTGCAAAGTGTAATAAGAGAAAGAAACACTATATTTTTGAAACAATAATAGCTAGGAAGTGGGCAAGGCCACATGCATGTTGATGCATGATAGTAATCATAGAAGTAGTGCTACTTATTAGCCTTTTTCTTCAATTAGGTGTGGTGGAAATAATAACAACATGGTGGAAATAACAAGTCTCTTATATAAAATTATAATACCAATAGCTAGTTATATGATCTAGATGTGAAATTTGGTGTGGTAACATCTGGAATGATATTATATATGATGGAAAAAATAGATCAGATAAAAGTATCACCAAAAGAGTCTTCTACTAATAGTGTAGAAACCAAAATAGACTTGAAAACCTTAGAACCAAGAGCTAGACATATGATCTAAAGGTGAGAATTGGTTTGGTAACATCTTGAAGGATGTTACACATGATGGACTAAATATATCAGAAAGAGGTATCATTGAAAGTGGACTTCTACTAATAGAGTAGGAACCAAAATATGCCTGAAATCTTTGAAGGCAATTTTGGAATTATATAAATGGATGAATTAGGCCTCAAGAATTTTCAGATTCCCCTCCCAATGGAGAAAAGGCTGGCCTTACCTCCCCCTTGGTTTGTCTCATCGAGAGCTTTCCAAGGGTACCTCACCCACGTGATTCTGAGATTCCTACAAGAAGATTCCCTCAAAGATTCCTTCCAATCAAAACTTGTTTGAAAGGGAGAGGATTTGGGACATTCAAATCCATCACAACAAAATGTAGATTATCAAATCCCACTCTCTATCATAAATCACTATAGGTAGAATCATTGGGTTTGGTGAATTCATCATTATGTCCATGAACTCTGCTCCGAACTGGTAAACGAGGTATACTCTCACTTGCTCTCTTTGAATGTACATGACCTTGATGTGAAATGGATTTAGAAATGGAAAATGGGGTGCAAGAAATTGTCCTCTAGGAGCTTCCATCCTATCCTCTCTCTAAAACACTCTTATCCTATCCATCTCTTTGTGGGGTTTCACTCCAAAATTACTTCGTCTCAGTAGCCCATATTCTTCCAAGAGGAGTGATCCACTCTCTTGGATTGAAACACACACTCTGATACCATTGTAATATTGCAAGGATAGCAAAAAAACACAAACACACAAACACAAGTTTCACACTCAAACTTTGATGCCCCAAAGGAGCACCTTCTCTATATTATATAGTCAAAGAGGATCTCCTCCAAGGAAGCTCCACCATAGGAGTAGGTACATAGATAGGTGACATGTCAGCAAGCTCCACCCTTGGATTACTTACTTGGATGGGTTACATGTTGGTCCTGGTCCTATCTGGTTTGTCAAACAAGCTTTGACCAAAGAGAATCTTTTAGGGATCTTGTAGGAATCTCATAATCACGTGAGTGAGGTACCATTGGAAAGCTCTCAATGAGACAAACCAAAGGGGACATAAGCCCAACCTTTCTTATGTTGGAGGGGAATCTACACATTTTTGAGGCCTAATTCATCCGTTTAGGCCTTTGAAATTGCCTTCAAAGATGTCAAGCATATTTTGATCCTACTCTATTAGTAGAAGTCCCCTTTCAATGATACCTCTTTCTGATCTATTTAGTCCATCATGTGAAACATCTTTCCAGATGTTACCAAACCAATTCTCACCATTAGATAAGATGTCTAGCTCTTGGTTCTAAGGTTTTCAAGTCTATTTTGGTTTTTGCCTTATTAGTAGAAGTACTCGTTTGCTGATATTTCTATTTGATCTATTTTGTCCATCATGTATGACATCATTCAAGATGTTACTAAACCAAATTTTACATCTAGATCATATGGCTAGCTATTGGTATTTCAAAAAGATTATTGGCAAGTAGTTCTTAATAAGTTAAAGAAGACCTGTTTACAGAACTTCATTGTTCTAATTATTCAAAGTACAAAACAAGAAGTAATCTAGCCATTTTCCTGGAAAGAAGTGAAGGAGTTGAACATTGGGCAAGATATGAAAGAGTATATTGTTCAATTTGAGTCCAAATTAAGGAGAATACTTAACATATTCAGCCCCATTGATTAGCACTTCTTCTTACACCTTTGATAAGTACTATTCAAGAGAAAGTTTTGCCTATTAGAATTCATTTATAAAAACATCAATACCTTCATCACTTTATATTACTTATTGCTCTAGATAGAGTGATAAATTTACTTTGAGTATTTCATTATAATACTTAGGGTGTATTTTTGCTTACCAATATATGGGGCACATCCTTTTAGGGTTCTTCCACAAGTTTATCAGTCATAACCACTCAAATTTATCCTTACGATCCTAAATGAAACCAAGTTCATACATATGCATTATTATGAAGATGTTTAATCTCATTAAGATAAAGTGTCATGCATATGTACATTGTTACCAACATCATACTTTATAGAAGTGCAATTCATACAAAAGTAGTACATAAACTCTAGAGTGCCACAATAATTATTTTAGTTCATACATTCAACTTGAATCAATTCTCAAGTGAGGAAACTACCATCAATAGGTTCTAATTATAACATCAAACCATATCCACTCTAGCTGAGGGACTCCAAATGATGCTCACTGGTCTCTATCTACTATAGCCAAGAGCTTAAAAGCTCAACATCAAAGAAATGAGTTCTTTGGAGCTGCACTTTGAAGGTACACCCTCTAGACTTGACCTAACACTCTGATCCTAACAGTATCAATGGTGGCCCATCTAACAATGCACATGGAGCTCAAATGGGTGTGATGAGTAACCCTAACATAAATGTGGTTGCCATTAAGTAGTATTTGAGCAACTATTGGTATAACTATGACTGCCAAGACTAACACTTTAGTATCCAAGCAAATTAGCTTTGGTGCTACAAAATATTATGATAATTTTTATGTGTATATACATTGCAACATAACATAAATTTTTGTCAATATCATACACAATAGAAACATAACTCATATAGAAGTCATACATGAATTCTAAAGTGCCATAATCACCCTTGTAGATGGCAATTAGATCATTCTAACTCCAAATGGCCATCTACTCTAAGTATGTGATATGCCATATGGTGGGCAAAGATCAAGAGGCTGGGTGCTTCCAAGCCCCATTAATAGCTACTTGTTTGCAATTTGTATCACATAAAAGAGTGAATTAGCTATAGATCAAGTACATCATGGACATAGTCACTATCCTTGAGGAACTACCATGAGGGAAGGAATCAAACATACCATATACCATCCTCTCAAACATGTATCACATACCAGCATAATAGTAGCTCTACTTGAAGAGCCATATAATAAATAGATAGGCTTATACTTATAATCACCAAGCTTGATTCCATAGTGCAATATGTAAAAGACCAAGGATAGAAATAAGAGAATGGAAGACCAAAGTGGAAATTCACATTGAGACTCCCAAATGAGAGAAATTCTAATGTCTAGCATGAGCTTGGGTTTTGGTATTTTTAGGAAATATACAAGGCTCTTGGGAAGTTCCCAAGGAAGCTTCATACTAGAAATTGTCTTCTTGGCATGCAAGCTAAGCTAGCTAGGAAACTTTCTCCTAGAAGTTGCCTACTTGGCATACACATTACTCAATATTTGGAAGGTATCAAGAAGTTTCCTAGATGCTTCTAGAATATCCTTGGATTTCTTGGCTAATTTGGCCTATTTGCTAACTAGTTAGCTTCTACTTACTTGTCTATTAACTCCCTATTGTTACATATTCTCCAACCATTAATCGGTAATGACCTTGTTGCCATGGAATCTTCAAACTCTTGCATGGCCATTTATGCAACACAAAGATGAGGAAGAGACTCCTATGTGGCATCATGAAGGATATACCCTTTCCAAAGGACTTTTTATTCAATGTGTTGTTGGTGGCTATGTTGGATGTTATGACATACAAAGATATGATCAAGTTTATACCCTTCATGATTGTTGTTAGGCATGGGGGTTGGATATGAGTGGAAAAGGAAAATAGATTAGAAATAAAGGATTTCAATTTGGAAACATGAAAGATAGAGTAGATTTGCATATGACTAGGCAAGGCAAGTCAATAAACAATAAGAGAAATGATTTAGGTAATTTCAAATAGACCTATCCAATTAGGAGTAAGTTTACAAACTTGGATCTCAAGTGGGAAGAGCATGTTACTAGAAGAAAGTATGACCCTTATCATCTAGTTGAAAGGTCAAATCACAATGACGTTGATCAACTTATTACTTTTGCCAATTTTGAGCAATGAGGAGATGAGCTTTAGCTTACTATATTAAGATAGAAATATTATGGACAAGAAGGTGGAAGTATGAGGAATGTGAGATTGTGGTGGAGCAAGAAGGGAATCTATGACAAGTGGGTCTTGGCCAAAATTAAGGAAGAAGAAAGAGAATTTGGTGCTTGCTTGGAGTTATTGTAGGTAATTCAACAACCACAAGGCAAACATCCCAATTGGTATGATAAACGATGATAAAGACACAAAGCATATCCTCTAAGTTTGATTTGCATGTTTGGTTACCATCAATTTGAGGATGATAGGCTATAAACAAAGTAAGCTTGGCATCAAGTAGTTTGAAGAGTGCTTGCCAAAATTTACCACTAAATTGAGGATCATGGTTAGAGATGAGAACCCTTAGCATCCCATGGTGCTTGAAGATAATTAAAGTAAATCTTTGTTAGAATAGGGGCATGCATGGTATCCATGATGGGTGCCAAATGAATCTACTTGCTAAGTTTATCAACAAACATCACAATGGCAGCATGACTCTGATCTATTTTGGGTAAGGATGTTATGAGGTCAAAACTTATATATTCTCATTGGACAGTTGGGATGGGAAGTGGTTGAAGAAGTCCACTTGGTTTTTGGTTGGCATTGGCAACTCTCACAAGATACAAAACTCTTGAACTTCTTGTGGCATGTTTGGCCACCACCACTAACATTAGAGGGTACTCAATTATCACTAAAACTTCTATTAATGTATTTGACTTAGGACTTCTTCTACATGATTCTTGTGTTCTATTTTCATTTATTATAGATTAAAATATCATTCCACAACACCATCACATACCAATCCAATAGCCCATCCAACATCCAATGCATTTAATCCATGAAAAAAACTAGAGCATTCATGAGCCCAAAAGGTAAGGCTCTCCATTCAAAATACCCATGCTTTGTGCAAAAGGTATATTTTGCACATCTTCCCTATCAATGAGAATTTTCCAATAACCAATTCAAAGATCCAACTTGGAGAAATATTGCATTCCATTTAATTGATCTAACAAGTCATCAAGCAAGGGATATGCATCCTTCATGGTTTTTTATAAAGGCTATGGTAGTCAATACAATATCAAAGTCCTCCGTTCTTCTTTGGTACAAAGTGAAGTGGTGCTTTTCATAGAGATGTACTTTTGTTGTGTGAAATCTTTCTCCAACAACTTAGTCCTTGTTGTTCAAAGCTCTTTTAACTCTTTTGGTGAGAGCCTATAGATTGGTCTACTCATAAGAATATGACATGCAATAAACTTGATCTTGAAAGGAACCTCTTTGGTAGATCATCCATAAACACATTTGCAAACTCCTGAATTATCTAATAAATCATTTTCTTATGAAGCTTTTGGCTCTCATCAACTTTTCCTTGTGCAATAGGCTTGATCCACACTGTAAAAATAGGAACATCTTCCTCCAAAAATGACTCTAGGGCGGCTTTGCTAACAAAGTTCCCTTCTTGAGACTTACTACTCTTAGGTATCTTATTTAGAGGTGCCACTTAAATTAATTGGTAATTTTTACCTTAATATTTGAATTTTTCATCAGGTCCAATTAAATTAAACTTTATAACATTTAAGCCTAGATAGAGCTAGAATGACATCTTAGTGTAGAGGTGCTACTACAAACCTTTTACACTCCAAGTACTTTTTCTTAATCTTGAATGTAATAGGATGTGAAGAACACAATGAAGAACCCTCTCTACTTCAGAATATTTACTTGATAGGAATACATAATCCTTTTGCTAATTGCACAAACATGCAATTCTCTAACTTGTAAAATCAACTATTTCCTACAACCACAATCAAATATCATATCTTGCAATTGAATCAAACTTGCATAGATTGAACTTTCAATCCCAATGGAACTAATAGGGTTCTCAATAGGTAGCTCAATATCTCCTATTGGGATATTTTTTCCTTGATCATTGCACTCCACAAACTCCATGTGGGAAATTTATCAAGAGTCATCCACATTTAACAATGTGATGTTCAATTTGATAACAATTAAAGCAATCACCATTATGTAGCAATCACCATTTTGTCACAATCTCTTTATTTGCAGTGCCAAGTGGTCTTTGTTGGATGGTATCAATTTCCATTGGTGTAGGCGCTTCCACCCATATGTAGTGATTTGGTAGGTTTTGTGAAGATGAAGGTCAAGATCAAGTTGTGATAACCAAAGAATCAAAGCACTATATAGTCACCTCCAATTATGCTCTTGTATGGTCACCTCAAATTTGGTATATGACTTCAAGCCCCTTAAAAATCAATCTAAAACTTCACATTCTAGTATTTCTAGAATTTGCATTATGGTATTTTGGAATTGATTGATGTAGCTCTCCGCAAAACCAATTTTTTTTAATTTTATCAATCTATCTCATGCAACTTGTGTAGTATTTACAAGTTTGAATCTCTCAATTATTACACTCTTGAATTCTTCTCATGTTGAGATTGTTGCAGCAAATCGTTGTTGAACTTGCTCCACTCAAAATCACCACCATAGTTTTACCACTCCATTCAATTGGCTTGAAGCTAGGTGTAACAATATGGAACTTATTGATGAGTTAGTCAAGACTAACGAAGTAGTGAATGGGCCAAGAATATTCTAGAAGTATTTAGGAAGCTTCTTGGGAAGCTTCCCAACTAGCTTAGCTTGCATCGCAAGTAGGTAGCTTCTAGAAGGAAACTTCTTGGAAAGTTTGCACGCCAAGAAGGTAACTTCTAGAAGGAAGCTTCTGAGAAGCTTCTTGGTTAACTTGGCTTGCACTCCAAGAAAGTGACTTGAGGAAGCTTCTCAAGAGCTTTTATGCTCTCTACAAATACCAGAGCCTAAGCTCATGCTAGGCATTTGGAGTTTTCCCACTTTCAAGTGTCCCAATATGATCTTTCATTCTCATATTTCTCTCCTCTGTCTTGGTTCTTTACATTGGTATCCAAGCAAGAATGGGATGGATAGAATTTATGGACCACCAAATCCACTTTTGCCAAACAACTGGGATTTTTGTGTCCAAGTACTACCCAAGCATTGTTTCACACAATTTATCGCCTCATGCTTTTGCATATGATCACCTTGCTTGAGGAACCCTTGGTGCTTCCAATTGTAACTTATGGAGAATAGTGGACGCATTGCATCTATGTGTCTATAAATTAGATCAATTGGGGATAGTGTGATAAAGTAGTAGCCATGGCGGCGATGCCCAAAGTTATCCTTACTATGTAGGAGCAAATTGAGCATCTTACTCACTTGTTAGATGAATGAGATCATCAACAACAAGAACAAGTAGAGAGAGCACCAATTCAAGAGGGAGAAGAGCAAATCCAATTTCCAAAACCTAAGGTATTTGAAGGCAAAACTTTTTGGGTGCAATGGAAAATTTTGATTAAGAACATTACTTCAAAGCAACAAACCTTCAAGATGAAAGGAGACAAATTCTATTGGCCTCAAGCCAATTGGATGGAGTGGCAAAACTATGGTGGCAATTTTGAGTGGAGCAAGCCGGGCAACAGTTTGCTACACCAATCTTGACATGAGAAGAATTCAAGAGTGTAATAATTGGGTGGTTCCAAGCTATAAATGCCACACAGGCCACACGAGATAAGTTGGAAAAATTAAAGTAGATTGGCTTTGTAAGAAGCTATATCACTCAATTCCAGAATACCATTGTATAAATTCCTGATATACTAGATGGAGAAGCTCTAGATTGCTTTGTGAGGGGCTTGAAGTCATGCACCAGATTGGAAGTAATTATGCATGAGCCCAAAGACTTGGAGGAAGCCATGCAGATGGCTGAGCACTTTGATTCCTTGGTTGCAACAACTTGGTCTCGACCTCGGCCTTCCCCAAACCCACCCACACATTACACATGGGTGGAGGAGCCAACACTAATGGAGATCAATGACATCCAGCAAAGACCACTTAGCACAATAGATCATGAAAGATTGTGACAAAATGGTGGATGTTTCTATTGTTGCCAAGTTGGACATCATATTGCTGAGTGTCCATTAACAAATGAGCAACCTTGACAAGTTGCTCAAATGGAATTTGTGGAGTGGAATGCTCAAGGAAACAAGGAATCCCAATAGGAGATTTTGAGCCACCTATTGAGAACTTGATTAGTTCCAATGGGATTAAAATCTTGACCTATGCAAGTTTGCTTCACTCGCAAGGTATGATATCTAATCATGGTTATAGGATATTGGTTGATTTTGGGAGTTTAAAAAATTGTATGTCTATTTAATTTGCAAAAGAATTAGGTATTCATATTAGGGCAATAATTGGAAATAGATTGATGATGATGGATGGTAGAAAGGGTGATGCATTCCATACCTCACACCCCATTACATTCAAGATTAGGAAGGAATATTTGGAGTATATGAAGTTTGTAGTGGCACCTCTACACTATGATGTCATTTTGGGTCTACATTGGCTTGAATATCATAAGGTTCAATTTGATCAGAATCAACAACAAATTCAAGTACAACACCAAGGTAGGAAATTTAAATTAGGTTGTTTGGCATCTTTGAGTAAGACACCTAAGGATAATCAGTCCCAAGATGGAAATTTTGTCAAGAAAGCAACCATTGAGCAAGCTTTGAAAGAAGATAAGTCTCAATACGATGTAGTTTGTCAAGAAAGTAGCCATTGAGCAAGCTTTGAATGAAGATAAGTCCCAAGATGGGAAGTTTGTCAATAAAGCAACCATAGAGCAAGCTTTGGAGGAAGATGAATCTGTTTTTCCTATGTGGATCAAGCCAATTGTGCATGGAGAATTTGAGGGCCAAAAACCTCATCAAGCAATGGTTAATCAATTAGTTCAAGAGTTTTTAGATGTGTTTCCAGAAGATTTGCCAAAGGGATTATCCTCTGATTGCGGTATGCCTTCCAAGATTGAATTATTGACAAAAAGTACTCCAGTGAGTAGACCAATCTGTCGACTCTCACCAAAGGAGTTGGATGAGCTTTGAACAACACTAATGGAGTTGTTGGAGAAAGATTTCATACGACATACATCTCCTTGGGTAGCATTGATACTATTTGTTCCAAAGAAGGATGGAAGACTTTGCTTCTGTATTGTGGTCTGAATACACAAATAATGAATAATGCATATCCCTTGCCATGGATTGATAACTTGCTAGATCAATTGAGTGGAGCACAATAATTCTCCAAGTTGATCCTTTAAAGTGACTATTGGTAAATTCCCATTAATAAAGAGAATGTGCAAAAGATTATCTTTCACAAAAGTTATGAGCATTTTGAATGGAGAGTTCTACCTTTTGGGCTTACTAATGCTCCAATAGTCTTCATGGATCAAATGCATAAGGTGTTGGATGCAATCTTGGATCGATATGTGGTGGTATTTTTGGATGATATCTTAATCTACAGCAAGATAAAAGTAGATCATGCAAATTATGTGCAAGAAGTCCTATGATGATTGTGTCAATGGAAGTTTTACTGCAAGAAGTCCAAGTGTGCCTTTTAGCAGAAAGAAGTTGCCTTCTTGGGTCATAAGATCTCATCCAAAGGGATCAAGATGGAAGAGGAGAAGATCAAAGCCATTATTGATTGGCCTACTCCAAAGGATGCCATAGAAGTGTGGAAATTTAATGGATTGGCAAGCTTTTACTAACGGTTCATCCACTACCATGCTCATGTAATCGCACCTTTGAGCAACCTCTTGGAGAAGAACTCAAGCTTTTAGTGGACTATTGTAATACCAATAGCTAGACATATGACCTAGATGTGAAATTTGGTTTAGTAACATCTAGAATGATGTTATACATGATCAAAAAAATAGATTAAATAGAAGTATCAACAAAAGAGTAATTCTACTAATAGGATAAAAACCAAAATAGACTTGAAAACCTTAGAACCAATAGCTAGACATATGATCTAGAGGTGAGAATTGGTTTAGTAACAACTAGTAAGATGTTACATATGATAGACCAAATGGATTAGTAAGAGGTATTCCCAAAAGGGGACTTCTACTAATAGAGTAGGAATCGAAATATGCTTGAAATCTTTGAAGACAATTTCAAAGGCCTAAACAGATGAATTAGGCCTAAAAAATGTGCAAATTTCTCTCCAATGGAATCTAGGTTGGCCTTCCCCTCCCCCTTGGTTTTTCTCATTGAGAACTTTCAAATGATATCTCACCCACGTGATTCTAAGATTCATACAAGAAGATTCTCTAAAAGATTCCCTTTGGTCAAAACTTGTTTGACCAACCAGATAGGACGAGGACCAACATGTCATCCATCCAAGTAGGTAATCCAAGGGTGGAGCTTGTTGACATGTCACCAATCTATGTATCTAATCCTATGGTGGAGTTTCCTTGGAGGAGATCCTCTTTGACTATATAATCAAAAGAAGGTGCTCCTTTGGGGCATGGGAGTTTGAGCATGAAACTTGTGATTTTGCATTTGTGTTTCTTTGCTATCCTCAAAACATCAAAATGGTATTTGAGTAGGTGTTTCAATCCAAGAGAGTGGATCACCCCTCTTGGAAGAACATTTGCTACTGAGACTAAATAATGTTGGAGCAAAAACCCATAGAGAAATTGATCGGAGAGGAGTGTTTTAGAGAGAGGATGGGATGGAGCCTCCTAGAGAATAATTTCTTGCACCCCGCTGTCCATTTTTGAATCCATTTCACATCAAGGTCATGTACATTCAACAAGAGCAAGTGAGAGTATACTTCATTTACCATTTTGGAGTAGTGTTCATGGACATAGTGATGAATTCATCAAACCCGGTGATTCTACCTGTAGTGATTTACGATAGAGAGTGGGATTTGATAATCTACATCTTGTTGTGATGGATTTGAATGTCCCATGTCTACTTGAGTGTTTATTTAAACACTCAAGTAGAAACATTGAAGTAGAAATTCGTTATGTAGTTAGACCAAATGTGATGTTTAGAGATTTTGTAGTCAAGAACTTTGGTGAGGAATATTATCAACAAATGATAGTTTTTGAGGTCCCAATGGTAGTCCCAATAGTTTGTGCGCCCTCCCAAGTGATCATATTAACTCTTTATTGAAGTAGACAATAGCGATTGAGTGTTTGCAAGAACCATGGATCCGTAGTTGCAAGAGTTGATGCAAGGAATGCAGGATATATTGAACAAGTTTTGAGAGATTAAGATGACTATAGAGGCATTACAAAGTCAAGTGTAGACCTTTAGGAGTGATCAAGCAATGCAAGAAGGAGAACCATCTCAAACCCAATACCCGTGATTGTAGTACTTCGAGAGACACCCATGCATACAAACCCAGTTAACGATGAAGCCACATTGCTACTATGGATGAAGAAGACCTGCAATATCGAGCTTTACAAGGAGCAGCATACGATGGGAGTAGTGGAGAAGTAGATCTCAAGAATGAATTGATATTTCCAATTGTTCTCAATTGAGATCATCGAGCATGCTATAGACATGTTTGCATGTGGGTACTTGATCAATAAAGCCCTCATATGGTATGATGTTTGGGAACAATCAATGTTGGCAGAGAGAAGAGAGGTCATGTGGATAGCAATGCAAGAAAGATTGCTAAAAAATTTCCAATCGGTGGATTCCGTGCAGATGGCCTAAATCTAACTATGGGGATTGAAATAAAAGAACAATGTACAAGAGTATGTGAAGGCATTCTAGATCTACAAGTTGCAATAACCGACATGAGTCCAGTAGAGGCTCTAGACAATTTCAAATGAGGGTTGAAGGAGTGGATTTGCCAAGAAGACATGGTACAAAATCCTTGCACGGTATTTGAAGCCATTGCTTGTGTGTAGAGAATACCGGGGCACTTGGTGGAGGTGAAGGAGTAGTTCCACCTCTACATTATTGGGCAAAAATGCCACACATGGGTGGACCAATACCTATGGAACTGGGCAACTTGCAGTTTTGAGACCAAGGAGCAGGACCGCTTCAAGGAAAGTAGGGACGAGTAGAAGAACAGAGAGCTGGAGTCCCATGAGGAGAAAGAACTCATGGAGAACAATATCATTGTTACAATTGTGGCCGTATTGGGCACATATCTATCAACTATTGTGCTCATCTCCCTAGTGGCCCTCGGCCTCCATAAAGGTGATCTTTGAACAACATGGAGAGATGCATTGAAGAAGAGGATGCGGAAATCACCTCGGAAAATGAAGATCACCAATAATGTACCTTGTGGACTTATTGGCTCAATAAGGTAGCAAAAAAGTGAGGGGAGGAAGAAGACAAGTGCGCAAAGGTCAAAAGGCAACCTCATAATTGATTGTCATGAATGGAGTCCTTGAGAGTAATCAGGTGAGTGTATTGATAGATCCGGAAGCAATAGAGAATTTGTTATCTTGCTGTATTGCAATAAGATTGGAGATGGATCTAGAGAGAGATGAGAGTGAAGAAGTAAAGTTACTTAACAGGCAAAAAGAGAGGATTGAATCATTACCTAAATGGGTATCACTCTTTATAGGAGAATATTAGGAAGCAATTGAGTGGCAAGTGATACAATTAGCTTGTTATGATGCAATCTTAGGCATGCCATGGATGGAACATTATAACTCTATGGTAGATTGGAGGAAGAAAGTAATGAGAACCCACCAATGGTCAATCATTGGGGTTAAAGAAAAATCATGTAAGCAAGAATTGCCTTTCTATGTCATAGGGATAGCAACTATCTGTATGATAGATAGATGTTTCATGGGTCTAATAAGAGAAGTCCAAAGTGCACAACTTGATGGACAAATTCATGAGAAATTGAAGGATGTGGTAAATGAGTTTCAAGATGTCTTTCTTGATGATCTACCCTTAGGATTACCACCAAAAAGGAGAGTAGATCATAAAATTGAGACACTTCCGAGGAGGACACCTCCTTGTAAGGCCCCATATCGCCTATCACCTCATGAGTTGGAGGAGTGTAAGACTCAAATTGAAGATATGTTGTAGAAGGGGTTCATCCAACCCAGTGTATCACCATGGGGCTTCCACCTTCTTTGTGAAGAAGAAGGACGGTATAATGCGCATGTGCATTGACTATCGAGGCCTCAATCAACAAACAATGAAGAACAAATACCCCTTACCTCGCATGGATGACCTATTTAATCAACTCAATGGAGCAAGACACTTCACCAAACTGGACTTGTGGAGTGGCTACAATCAAATCCAAATTGTAGAGGAGGATGTACATAAAATTTCCTTTCTAACCAGGTATGGTCACTTCAGTATCTTGTGATGCCTTTTGGCCTCACCAATGCACTACCACTTTCATGAGTCTAATGATTGACATATTTTGTCCATATTTAGATAAGTCTATTATTATCTTCTTGGATGACCTCTTAGTGTATAGTAGCACGATGATGAAACACAAATAGCATCTACAAGAAGTCCTCTAGATTTTGAGACAAAATCAATTGTATGCCATAATCTCAAAGTGTGAGTTTGGCAACTCTGAAGTAGACTACTTGGGGCATAGAGTAAGTGCGGAGGGTATCCAAGTACTGATAGATAAATTAGAGGTCATTCAAAAATGGAGTGCTCTAGAAGATCAGACTTAACTCAAGAGCTTCTTGGGGTTGACGGGGTTCTATTGTCGATTTGTCAAGGACTTCTCCAAGGTTGCACAACCTTTAATGACACTACGTGGCAAGGGGAAGAAGTGGACATGGAGAATTGTACAAGAGTTAGCTTTTCAAGAATTGAAAACCACCTTACTACATGCACCAATGTTGAAGTGGTATGATCCAAAACGTCCAATCAAGTTGGCTACAAATGCATTAGGCATAGCAATAGGAGCTGTCCTACAACAAGAGTGGCATGACAAATGGCATCCAATTGCATATTTCTCTTGAAAGTTATTACTAGCAAAGTGCAACTATCACACCACAAAACAAAAAGAGTTGGCCATTGTCCTTGCAACCAAGCATTGGAAGCACTATTTGGGTGAGAAGGCATTTGTAACAGAGATAGATCACAAACCTCTAGTCTACCTAGAGACGTAGAAAGATCTATCTCATTGCCAGATTCGATGGGCAGAGTGGTGACAATGGTTCAACATGACAATCATCTACATGGAAGGCATAAGCAACTTGTAGATGCATTCATTTGCATGCCGATGGCAAACAATCTGGTGGTAGAGGTTAAGATTAACCTTGAATTCTGGCTGCTACAAAAATTGATCCACAAATTGTAGGAGTGCAATCATCCAAAGGCGTCACGAGCACCCAAGGACTCACCTTTTGTGATGGTAAATATGGATCCCAAATGTCCTAGAATTATGTACTACCATTCTCACAAAATGTCATGATTCTACCATTGTAGGTCATGTCAGAGTAGACAAGACCTTGGATGCAGCCCAGCGCCATACTATTGGCCCCAAATGAGCAACAATGTGATGGAATATGTGCATAGCTACCTAGTCTATTAACAGAACAAAGCTTCTAATCAAGCTCTTGTAGGGCTCTTTCAACCTTTTCCCACTCCTACACAACATTGGGAACAAGTGAGTATGGATCTCGTTTGTGAATTACCCAAGACCACCTCAGGGTTTGACACCATCATGGTCTTTGTGGACCGGCTCAGCAAGATGATTCATGTATGCCCTACCACCAAGGATGTGATTGCTCCACAACTAGCTCAGTTATACTTAGATGTAGTCTTCTCTTACCATTGGCTTGTCTTGAGTACTCATCACCGATAGAGGCTCTCAATTCACCAATTTGTTTTGGCAAACACTCTTTGGTTTTCGTCAAAACCAAGTTGGCAATGTCCACAACTTACCACCCATAGATAGATGGACAAATAGAGTGGGCTAATTGCACTATTGAAGACATGTTGCGCGACTTCACCTTAGATGAGCAAGAGAGGTGGGACACCTACTCCCGTTGGTAGAATTTGCTTACAATAATTCAATGAATGCATCCACTTGTGTCACTACATTCTTCCTCATGTATGGCAAGCATCCTCTCACACCTTCTAGCTTGATGAAGGGCCATCCGGTGGCTACCAAGGTTGACGCAGTCAACACATTTGTTTCTAGAATCCAACAGGGTGTGGAGAGCGCCAAGCATAGATGTAGACTGCACAAAATTGATAGAAATAGTATGCAAATGCACACCATAGGCACATGGAGTTCAATGTTGGGGATCAAGTGTGGTTATCTACAACCAACCTCACATTAGTTGGCCCTCATAAGCTTAGACCTTGTTTTATTGGGCCTTTTTCCATTCTTTGTTGAGTCGACATTGTGGCATATCACCTCAAGCTACCACCACACATGAAAATCCATCCAATGTTCCATGTTTCCCTACTATGCAACTATGCTCCCTGATCAGGCCATTGTCATTTCATACAAGACATTTGACCTTGTCCGACACTCATCGTTGGCATGGAGGAATATGAAGTCGAACGTATCCTCCAAAAATGCATCCATGGCACTCACCATCCATGGGTAGAATATTTTGTACAATGGAAAGGTTACCCCTTATATAAGGCAACCTGGGAGCCCGCTGCCAATTTGACACATGCACCAATGTTGGTGCAAGCTTTTGAGCAATAGCTTCAGAACGAGGATGTTGCATCTTAAAAGGAGGGAGGTTTGTAATACCAATAGCTAGACATATGATGTAGATGTGAAATTTGGTTTGGTAACATATGGAATGATGTTATACATGATGGGAAAAAAAGATTAGATAGAAGTATCACCAAAAGAGTACTTCTACTAATAGGGTAGAACTCGAAATAGACTTGAAAACCTTAGAATCAATAGCTAGACATAATGATCTTGAGGTGAGAATTGGTTTGGTAACAACTAGAAGGATGTTACACATGATGGACAAAATAGATTACAAATAAGTATCACCAAAAGGGGACTTCTATTAATAGAGTAGAAATCGAAATATGCCTAAAATCTTTGAAGGTAATTTTGGAAACCTAAACGGATGAATTAGGCCTTGAAAATGTGCAAATTCCCCCCTAATGGATGATATGTTTGCCTTCCTTCCTCCTTTGGTTTGTCTCATTGAGAGCTTTCCAATGGTATCTCATCCACATGATTGAGATTCATATAAGAAGATTCCCTAAAAGATTCCCTTTGGTCAAAACCTGTTTGACCAACCAGATAGGATCAAGATCAACATGTCACCCATCCAAGTAGGTAATCCAAGGGTGGAGCTTGTTGACATGTCACCGATCTATGTATCTAATCTTATGGTGGAGTTTCCTTGGAGGAGATCCTCTTTGAATATAATAATGAGAAGATGCTCCTTTGGGGCATGGGAGTTTGAGCGTAAAACTTGTATTTTTGCTTTTGTGTTTCTCTGCTATCCTTGGAACATTACAACTACCAAGCAAGAGGAAGCATTCTAGAAGTTGAAACATATGGTGTCTTCAAGACACATTCTTCAACCATATGATCCTCAACTACCTTGTGTGATTGATTTTGATGCTTCAAACTTTGCCATTGGAACTATATTGCAACAAATTTTTTTTGATGGATTACATCCCATTACCTTTGTGTCTTGCCAACTGAACACCACAAAAATAAATTATTCTGCTCAAGATCAAGAACAACTAGCAATGGTATATGCCAACAAGGTATGGATGCATTATCTACTGGAGAAACAACTGGTCATGCAACTTGACCACAAACCATTGTTGTAGGCAATACACTTGGAGCACATGAAGAGTACATAGATAGATAGGAGGAACAACTACAATTGTTTGACTTCAAACTTGAGTACAAACCTGGTTGGTTCCATGTCATCCCCGATGTCCTATCACAACAACTTGATTGAAGTCTTCCTCCTCTCATCACAGTGACAATTAAAATGAGGTCAATTGACTCAAAAGCCCAACTCAAGCTTAGGACATCTTTACAACAAGATCCCTTCTTTCATATGGTACAAGATTGTCTTGTAGTGGGTGATAATGAGTACAACACCTTCTTGTTCAAGGAAGACCTTCTATTTTGTGAGAAATGGATCTATGTTCCAACCAAGGGTGATCTTTGACTTGTGCACCTTCAAAAAGCTCATGACTTACCAATTGTTGGTCACATGGATGTTGATAAGACCTTGGGTACCCTCCAATGCCAATGTTGGTGGCCCAAAATGGCACGAGATGTTTGAGAGTTTGTGTGATCTTGTGAGAATTTCAAGTGCAACAAGGTGAGCAACCAGAAACCGAGTGGACTCCTTCAACCACTCCCCATTCCATCTACTCAATGGGAACATGTGAGCTTAGATCTCGTTACCTCCTTCCCCAAGATGAAGCAAGGCCACACAACAATTGTGGTGTTTGTGGTTAAGCTTAGCAAGCAAATCCATTTGGTACTATCCATTTGGTACTAACCTTTGATATCGTGGATGCTCCAACATTGGCAGAGATCTACTTTGACAATGTCTTCAAGCATCATGGGATACCCTATGTACTCATCTTTGATTGTGACCCTTGATTCACTAGAAACTTTTGGCAAGCACTCTTTGAGATACTCGGCACCAGGCTTGCTTTGACCATGGCCTATCCTCAAACTGATGGAGAAATCAAACGTGCCAATCGCACCTTGGAGGATATGCTTTGTGCCTTTGTCAATGTTCACCATACCAACTAGGATGAATGTCTTGCAGCTATTGAGTTTGCATACAATAATTCCAAACAGACAAGCATTGGCTTCTCTCTTTTCTTCTTGAATTTTGGACAAAACCAACTTGTTCCAGCTTCCCTTCTTGCTCCTCCTCCATCTCATGTTCCTCACACTTCACCTTCTTGACCACCATATCTCAATCCCTCCAACAAGCTAAATCTCATCTCCTTGTTGCTCAAAATTGTCAAAAACAATATGCATATCACCATTATTGTGATCTCACCTTCCAAGTCAGTAATAAGGTTATGCTCTTCTCTAGTAACCTTCCCCTCCTACTTGATACTCAAGTCCGTAAACTTATCCCAAATTAGATAGGACCTTTTGACGTCACCCAAATCATTTCTTGTTGCTTATTGATTTGCCTTGCCTTTGCATATGCAAATCCCCATGTCTTCCATATTTCCAAGTTAAAATCCGAATCCATCTTCTTTTCCTCTTGTATCCAGCCTCCTCTTCCTCCAATGCCTATCAATAATCATGAGGAGTATGAAGTTGATTGTATCCTTGCATGTTGATATATTCAACATGGCTACCAATAACACACTGAATACAAGGTCCTTTGGAAAGGGTATCCCCTTCATGATGCCACTTGGGAGCCTCTTTCTCATCTCCAAAATGCACAAATAATTATCCAAGAGTTTGAAGCTTCCATGGTGATGAGGACATCACCAACTAGCGATGGGGAATATGTAACAATATGGAGCTTAATGATGAGTTAGTCAAGACTAACAAAGTAGTGAATAGACCTAAAATATTCTAAAAGTATCTTGAAAGCTTCTTGGGAAGCTTCTTGGCTAGCTTTGCTTGCACCCCAAGTAGGTAGCTTCTAGAAGAAAGCTTCTTGGGAAGCTTCTAACTAGCTTAGCTTGCATGCCAAGTAGATCACTTCTAGAAGGAAGTTTCTTGAGAAGCTTCTTGGTTAACTTGGCTTGCATTCCAAGAAAGTGGCTTGAGGGAGCTTCTTGACAAGCCTCTCAAGAGCCTTGTTTTCTCCCTATAAATACCAGAGCCTAAGCTCTACTAGGCATCCAGAGTTTCCCTACATTCCCAATGTGATCTTTCATTCTCCTCTTTCTCTCCTTGGTCTTGGTCTTTTACACCAAGAGAATCTATCTCTATTCATCTTGAAGATTTATAATTTCACAATATGTTTACAATCAAACACAAAATTATCCATGCACCCAAAAGATACTTCTTAAAATGCCTTGGGCTTTGGAAATTTTATTTGCTTTTCTCTTTCTCAAAATGGTACTCTCTCTACCTGCTCTTGTTGATTGTCTTTTTCTTTTAACAATCAAATAAGGTGCTTGATTTGTTATTGCATAACAATGATAACTTGGACATCACTACCATGGTTACTACCCTATCAAACTATGAGCAAATATCTAAGTTAACATGTAGATGCAACACATCCACCATTCTTTGTAAGTTACAATTAGAATATCTATGGTTCATTAGACAAGATGATTCTATTTAGAAATTCTACCCCAAGTGTGGAACTTGATGAACTACATGAAATGATGTGTGGGTAGTACATGGAAATAGAAATCCTAATGGTTGGAAGAAAAGATTTGGTGGTCTATAAATTCCATCCATACCATTCTTACTCTAATACCAATGTAAAAGATCAAGAAGACAAATAGTAGAATGAAAGACCGGAGTGCAAAATCACATTAAGAATCTCATATGAAGGAGACTCTGAATGTCCAGTATTAGTTTGGGCTATGGTATTCATAGTTAATATACAAAGCTCTTGGAAAGCTCCTAGGGAAGCTGTCAAGGCAAGAAGCCGTCTTGTTGGCGTGCAAGCTAAGCTAGCAAAGAAGCTTCATGAGAAGTTATCTACTTAAAATACATGTTACTCAATACTTAGAAGGTACCAAGAAGTTACCATGATGCCTCTTGAACATGTTTTATTGTTTGTCTAATTTTTCCTATTTGCTAACTCATCTACTAATTCCATATTGTCATACTATCAATGTTTGGGAGATGACACGGGGCAAAGTTGTGCATATGATCCTTCCAAAAAACACTATCATATCCTTCCAATACGAAGATTCCAAAAGGCAAAACCTCATGTACTCTCAAGCTAGTGTGGCTTGTAGTCACATCATTGTTGTTGGTGTAGTTTGTTGTAGATACACATACTCACTTGGATAAAATTTACAAATCAAGGGTTATAACCTCCTCCTCAAATAGTAACATAGTGTAAGGTATCCTTATGTTGAGCAATCACTAAGTTCCCAAAGGCCATCAACATCATTCTTTGAAAGGTCTTTGCTCATTGAGAACATATGCTCACTCATACAACTAGATCATCTAAGTCCAAAACCAAAATAACATATTCTACCATATTGAGCTCAACATGCTCAACCAAACCAAAGACCTCCACCAAAGTCAATGAGATAACCCACAATAATGTAGTATCATGTACTTTGTGTCATAACTCCTTGTCTAATATCCCGTACTAAATTGAACTACTTGGGCCTTAGTAACTCCCCTAAGTTAAACTGATCAACCATCTCATGCACGTGGATGCTTCACATAAGCTCTCTCCAACCTTCAACTAGAACTCCTACAAGCTCTTCAGCTTGTTAAACCAAAATTTGTTGTAGTTCTACCTCAAGCACTAGAAGAACTCTACCATGGAGTTAAACCCCGATACTACATCACCTCTTATAATGGTACCTCCACTCATAATAGCACCATGTCCAACTAGTGCATCTCCACTAGATACACCAATGCTACAAGAGTTGAAACTTGTGGGTACTTCTTGTCTACCTTTAGAAATTGCACTTGAAGTGATGGATCTAAATTGATCTAAATTGAGAGAGAAATAAGAGGATAGAAGCTCACATTGGGACACTTGAATGACAGAAAACTCCAAATGCCTAACATGAGCTTAGGCTTTGGTATTTATAAGGAACATACAAGGCTTTTGAGAAGCTTCTCAAGGCGCTTCCTCAAACCACCTTCTTGGAGTGTAAGCCAAGTTAACCAGGAAGCTTCTCAAGAAGCTTCCTTCTAGAAGTTGCCTACTTGGCATGCAAGCTAAGCTAGTTGGAAGCTTCTCAAGAAGCTTCTTTCTAGAAGCTACCTACTTGTGGTGCAAGCTAAGCTAGTCAAAAAGCTTCCCAAGAAGCTTCCTAGATACTTCTAGAATATTCTAGGCTATTTTGGTCCATTCACTACTTTGTTGGTCTTGACTAATTCATCGATAAGCTCCATATTGTTACATATTCTCCCACCGCTAGTTGGTGATGTCCTTGTCACCATGGAAGCTTCAAAATCCTAGAGAGCCATTTGTGCATTTTGGTGATGAGAAAGAGGGTCCCAAATAGCATCATGAAAGGGATACTCTTTCGAAGGGACCTTGTACTCAGTGTGTTATTGACAGCCATGTTGAATATGCCAACTTGCAAGGATATGCTCAACTTCATACTCTTCATGATCATTGATATGGATGGGAGGAGGAGGAGGTTGGATACAAGAGGAAAAAGAAGATAGATTTGGAACAAACGGTTCAACTTGGAAACATGGAAGACAAGGTGGATTTGCATATGCGGAGACAAGGCAAGTTGATAAGCAACAAAAGAAATGATTTGGGTGACATCAAAGGGTCCTATCCAATTTGGGGTAAGTTTACGGACTTGAGTATCAAGTGGGAGGGGTAGGAGGGTAGGTTACTAGACGAGAGTATGACTTTATCACCAACTTGAGAGGTGAGATCACGATGCTGGTGGTCTGCATATTGTTTCTAGCAATTTTGAGCAATAAGAAGATGAGAAATGGCATGTTGGAGAGATTGTGAGATGGTGGTCAAGAAGGTAGAAGTATGAGAGACATGAGATGGAGGAGGAGCAAGAAGAGATTCCAAAACAAGTGGATCTTGGCCAAAATTGAGGAAGAAAAGAGAGAATCTAGTGCTTGCTTGTTTCAAACTATTGTATGCAAACTCCTCAACTGCAAGACATTTTATCCCAATTGGTATTATGTACATTGACAAAGGTACAAAGCATATCCTCTAGGGTGCAATTTGCATGCTCAATTTGTCCATTAGTTTGAGGATGGTAGGCCGTGGACAAAACAAGCTTGGTGTCAAGTATCTGAAAGAGTGCTTGCTAAAATTTGCCAGTGAATTGCGGATCATGGTTGGAGATGAGTACACGGGGCATCTCATGATGCTTGAAGATAGTGGTGAAGTAGATTTTCATTAATGTTGGAGTATCCATGGTATCAAAGGTTGGTGGCAAACGGATTTGCTTACTAAGCTTATCCACAAACACTACTATTGCTATGTGATCTTGCTTTGTCTTTGGCAAAGATGTAATGAGATCCAAGCTCACATATTCCCATTGAATAGAGGGAATGGGAAGTGGTTGAAGGAGTCCACACGGTTTTTGGTTGCTAGCTTTGTTACATTGGCAACTCTCACAAGATTGAACAAACTCATGAACATCTTGTGCTATGTTGTGCCACCACCATTAGCATTAGAGGGTACCCAAAAGTCTTGTCCACACCCATGTGACCAGTGATGGGTAATTCATGGGCTTCTTGGAGATGCACAAGTTAGAGGTCACCCTTGGCTGGAAAATACATCCTGTCCTCATGGAATAGAAGGTCTTCTTTGAAGGATAAAATTTTGTACTCCTTGTTGTATGTTGCAAGATGACATGTACCATCTGAAAGAAAGGATCTTGTTGTAGGCTATCTTAAACTCGATTTGAACTTTAGAGTCAATTGGTACCATTGTTATTGCTGCCATGATGAGAGGAAGAGACTTCAAATCATGTCGTCATGATAAGACACAGAACCGACCTGGTTTGTACTCTAGTTTGATGTCAAACAACTATAGTTATTCTTCCTATTGATGATATTGACTCTTCATGTGTTCCAAGTGTAATGTGTGCAACAATGGTTTGTGATTAGTTTGCATGATCACATGTTTCCCCAAGAGATAATGCCTCCATACCTTAGTGGTATATACTATTGCTAGTAGTTCTTGATCTTGAGTGAAGTAATTCCTTTAAGCTATATTGAGTTGGCAAGACACAAAGGCAATGGGATGTAATCCATATGGGAATTCTTGCTGTAATACGGCTCCAACTGCAAAGTTAGAAGCATCAAAATCAATCACACAAGGTAGTTGAGGATCATATGGTTGAAGTATGGGTCTTGAAGACACCATATGTTTTAGTAGACATTCAATGATGCAATGTTCAATTTGGCAACAATAGAAACAACCACTATTTTGTTATAATTTTTCTCTATCTATGGTTGCCAAGTGGTCTTTGTTGAATTGCATCAATCTCCATTGCTGTCGGCTCCTCCATCCATGTGTGGTGTATTGGTAGGTTTTGTGGGGGTCGAGGTCGAGGCCAAGGCCAAGTTGTTGTGACCAAGGAATCAAAGCATTTGGCCAACCGCATGGCTTTCTCCAAGTCTTGTGGCTCTTGCATAGTTAACTCTAATTTAGTTCGTGACTTCAAGCTCCTCACAATTTGATCCAAAGCTTCACCTTCTAGTATATTGGGAATTTGCATGATGGTGTTCTGGAATTAAGTGATATAACTTCTTACAAAACCAATCTATTTCAACTCTGCCAACCTATCTCGTGTAGCTCATGTGGCATTTATGGCTTGGAAACAATCAATTACTGCACTCTTGAATTTTGCCCACATTAAGATTAGTATAACAATTTTCTATTTAGCTTGCTCCACTCAAAATTGCCACCATAGCTTTGCTACTCCATCCAATTGATTGGAAGCCAAGAGAATCTATTTCCATTCATCTTGAAGATTAGTAGCTTCAAAATAATGTTTGCAATCAAACATAAAATTCTCCATTGCACCTAGAGGATTCTTGCCTTCAATTACCTTGGATTTTGGGAATTGGATTCAATCTTCTCCTTCTAGAACTAGTGCTCTCTCTACGTGCTCTTGTCGTTGACGGTCTCGTTCATCCAACAATCAAGTAAGGTGCTCAATTTGTTAATGCATAACAATGATAACTTTGGGTATTGCCGCCATGGTTACTACTCTTTCACATTACCCCCAATCTATCTAATTGATTAACATGTAGATGCAACATGTCCATCATTCTCCATAAGTTACAATTGAAAGTATCAAAGGTTCCTCAAACAAGGTGATGAACTGCGTGAAATGATGCTTGGGTAGTATTTGGACACAAAAGTCCCAATGGTTTGGCGGAAATATATTTGGTGGTCTATAAATTCTATCCATCCCATTCCTACTTTGATACCAATGTAAAAGATCAAAATCAAGGAGAGAAATAGGAGAATGGAAGCACACCTTGGGACATTTGAATGAAGGAAAACTCCAAATGAATAGCATGAGCTTAGGCTTTGGTATTTACTGGGAGCATACAATGCTTTTGAGAAGATTCTCAAGAAGCTTCCTCAAGCTGCCTTCTTGGAGTGCAAGCCAAGTTAATCGGGAAATTTCTCAAGAAACTTCCTCCTAAAAGCCGCCTACTTGGCATGCAAGCTAAGCTAGTTGAAAGCTTCCCAAGAAGCTTCTTTCTAGAAACTACCAACTTGTGGTGCAAGCTAAGCTAGTCTAGGAGCTTCCCAAGAAACTTCCTAGATACTTCTAAAATATTCTAGATTATGGTGCGCATCTCGGCACAGTTAACATTAGATCGCACAACTTTGCTGCAAACACATTCAGATTACTGTTTATCTCGAAAGACATAAGTGCTCAACCATGAGATTTCAAGCTACCATGCTTCACATACCAACCTGAAGGTGAAAATCGCTCCATTATGCCAAAATTATGTTATTCCGAGGAGACTCAACTACAGGTCACCATGTACAACTACATAGAGTATCCAGAGTTTCCACTTTTAGTTAATATGTCCGTCAGGTTATGGATTCTACAGCAATGCAATGATCTATCGTCTACGTCTACAATGATCTATCGTCTACGTCTACAGTGTTTAAGAACCATATAGCACATAAACATATTCATGATTGTCACTAGCGAGTCTCTTGAGAACTGCATCTCAAAGGTTTCTTAGTGTTCTATCGATCCCAGGAACGACGATTGATAACGTTGTAGTTTAGAAGAAAGATTGTGCGAGTTTATGGCCCATCCTGGTAAGACTTATCAACTTCTATTCATTATATAGATTTTCCAAAAAACTTCGAAGGATATTTTCCAAAAAAATTCGCTAAATATTCACTTATAGTATCTTCATACCCGAGAAGCATTAGATTAAATGTCTGCAGTCGGAACTCGTTTCATTGGACGGTAGGCAAAGTGTGATCCCTAGTTGTTCCAGTTTGGCTTTTTCTCTTAAACTTAGAGGAGGCGGTGCAACTTTGAGCAGTATACTTCCAGATCGGTGAAGTACTTTTACAAATGGACTCGGCAATTACGGCAGATGGGGACCCCGAAACAACTTGAGTCGCCACAACATGGCAAGTTTCCTGACTGCAAAATGGCCGGAACTTCATCACACCAAATTAACTATTACAAGACTTGAAAAAATTTGATCGATCGCTGTTCCAAGTTGGCCGAATGATTCCGGCATTTACTGCAGAGTTCCAGGCACTGAGATAAATCCAGCTGCTCCAAGTTGGCTAAGTTTCCAAAACTTCTGGGAAGGGCCTGCACAAAAATCCATTTTCAACTGCTTCAGGCTAAGAAGTTGCCGAATGATTCCGGCATTGGCTGCAATTCCCAGCACCGAGATAAGTCCAGCTGTTCCAAGTTGGATAAGTTTCCAAAACAGCCGGGCAGGACTTGCAACTCTGAAGAGCTGTATATTTTCATTTCCTTCAGGCGAAGAAGTCCCCAGAATGATTCCGGCAAGTGACTTTAGATTCTCACAGCTATTCAACTTTAGCTGTTCCAAGTTGGCTAAGTTTCCATAACTGCTGGGAAGGGCGTGCAACCGTGAACAGCCAACTATTTTATTTTCAATTCCTTCAGGCGAAGAAGTCCCCAGAATGATTCCGGCAATGACTTTAGATTCTCACAGCTATTCAACTCTAGCTGTTCCAAGTTGGCTAAGTTTCCATAACTGCTGGGAAGGGCGTGCAACCGTGAACAGCCAACTATTTTATTTTCAATTCCTTCAGGCGAAGAAGTCCCTAGAATGATTCCGGCAATGACTTTAGATTCTCACAGCTATTCAACTCTAGCTGTTCCAAGTTGGCTAAGTTTCCATAACTGCTGGGAAGGGCGTGCAACCGTGAACAGCCACCTATTTTCAATTCCTTCAGGCGAAGAGCCACCTATTTTCAATTCCTTCAGGCGAAGAAGTCCCCCGAATGATTCCGGCAATGACTCCAGTTTATAATGGTTCAGCTCTATTATCGTGATTCGTTTCCGAGGAAAACAAGACCCACGAAAACCATGCTGGACGCCGAGAAGAAATTGAACCATCCTTCATAACCGTCTGATCGAGATGACCTTGCTGAGGACGAAGCGAATAGAAGTGCACACTCAAGGGAGGGATGAGTGCATATAAATTCGTCTGTGGGACCTAGCTCTCCAGGAGTACTTGTTTCCCAGACTCAGTAAAGTTTGCATTTTCATTTCGTGTTTTCTCCTTTCAACCAGAAACATGGAAAGCTAATACATAAGCCTAACTTCCACAGTGCATCCCACAAGGATTTTCTCACGTAGTTGAGGTTTATCAACTCCAATTCAGAGATCACTAGGTTCAGCTTACCCGAAGTACCGTTGGTCCGGTCCTCACCCACAAGGACCGGTTGAAAAGCTGGGATTCATGATCACAATGGTTTGAACACGTTAAACACAATTTTATTCAGGATTCCAGGATGTCATCGTACTACAGATGTTCGACCCATGGCTGGTACCAAGGACAACCAACGGCCAGAAAAAACGACGAATCTATTTTCGTCCAATTTCAAGTACTTGGATATAGCCTTGACGTTCCCAAACCAATAACGGCGAGCATTATAATGGAGTCAATTAAAAGGTCGAGCATCTAATCTCTACGTAAATGAAATGGCCACTTGGCCGCTGATGTTACTGTCATATGGCGTCTTCGTAATGGATTTACTTTGAGCTGATATATTCTATGTATGCACAGTCTATACAAGTATAGAGACTCGGAACCTGGGTGCAATGAGTGCGTGAATCCAGAGTTTACATGTACAACGAGTTTCCTTTTCAGTTGTAGTTTCGAGTCCGATCGCTCTCCAAGGGTGGGAATTTGAGGAGCAGAAACAGGACAACGCTTCGATTCGCGTTCAGGTTACATCCCTGGGTGAGGAGGACGGTAACGGAGCAAAACATTGAACACAAAATCTTTGTGTGTTCCGAGGGGACTTATGCAATAAATAGAGTTGTAATATTGTTGACGAGGAATGCATGAAGGAGAATTGACATTCTAAGAACTTATTCTTGACGATCACTTCCGAGGCTAAAACAATCGTAAATTCAAGGTACCGGGGGGTAACCTGCACAAACGGGGAGATTTTAAAACTTCCACCCGACTGTGTATCCTCCGCCAGAGATAGCTGCTTTCGATGGGTTTCGACTGGACTCCATGCATTCTGAAGCCTTGTTCAATCTCGACTCATTGACGAGCCACGTGTGCAAATTGTGCGTCTTATATCCACGAGTTTCGAATCTGGATTTAATTTGCTTATATCTATCTATATGTCGAGCCAAATTCCCAAATATTGCTGCTTTAAGTACCCTATCCGCTTCTTCATTATACGATACTAGTGTCTATGAGAATAGATGGAATTTTCAAAAAAATTCAAATTGCACATGCGCTGCAAACTGGAATATCTACCTAATGTGATGAGTAGGTGCTTGACCTGTATTATAGTTGTGGTCGTTTGGTTTCTTAGTTCTTCGCAATAAAAAACTTCCCGCCATGAACAGCACAGAACACGCGGCCTGCGGTGAGGATGAGATTCTCAAAATTACTGCTTTGTAGATCAAGGGATCAATCGAAAGATGATTAATCTGTTGCATATACGATATTGTTTACATTCTAGAAGAAGGTTTTGTGCAAGGGAGTGGCACTCAAGGACTTGCTCTAAGTGAGAGAATAGAATCTCAAATTTTATCACCAATGAACAAGGTAGCAATTGTCATGTTCGTTCTGGTCGAACCATGAAGAAAAACTATGAGCGAAGCAGAAGTCGAATAGCAGCCTATTGAGCCTGCTTTCACACAGTCTCTATCATCTGGGTGGTGTAGCGGCCGCCTGTAACCCGAGTGGGGGTATGAGAGTTGGTAGTTGAAGCTGTTCTCGAGGACCGGTGGGGTCATGTAGAAGGCACGTCCACTTGGAGCGTAGAGTCTCCATGTAGACATTTCCATGGAGATGAGAAGTGCCTGCTGAGATAATGCGGAGGGCACAGCGTGAGGCGGGTGACCGAGCAGCGATCACCTCTCGCTCTACGCAGTCAAGGGATAGCGTGCTTGAATGCTTCCCAGCGATCATCCTCTCGAATCTGATTCCAACAACTACTCTCAGCTTTTTAAGTTGCGATGTATGCATAAGGTTGTTTCGGGTGATCAAGTAACACCTACCGTTATTGGTTAATTAATGTAAACACCCCGCATCTGCATTAAAAAGCTGCGATGTATGTGGTGGGCATCGGTGGCAACCTGGATTGTTATAAGAATCTTGGTAGTTCTCTGGTTTCTGCAACGAATTGTTGACGCTAACCAAGTTTCACTAGATTGTACTGGCAACGAGAACAGTGGAGGGATTGCTACGTTAATCTTGATGATAGCAAGTTGCATTCATCCACTGCTCGATCACAGGGGGAATTTCCTTTTAAACGGTAAAGGTTGAGATACCTGGCGGAAGTTATCATCATCATTTCATGGACTGCCATCACGTGGACATCATGTTCGGCCACTCTTGACAAAGCCTTATGGAAAGTTTGAAACTCTACATGAAGATGGACTCTTCAGAATCCATCAAGCGTGCTGTCTCATGAGGAGACGGGTAGGGAACTGTGCAGTGGATCATAAGTACTAGTCGATCATAGATTTGAGCAGTTTGTTTCTTTGTAAGAGGCTGTAGCGGAGTCCGAAAGCCTTGCCAACACAGTTGGAGAGGAAGACACGGACAAGCTTTTAGCTGCAATCAGGTCTTGCCTATATGGTTTCGGCATTTAGTTGCTTGCTTGTAAGTTAATAACAGTCCAGCAAGCTGGTTAACTAACTTGTTCCTTGGACGATTGATAGGTCCGAAAATATGTCCGATTGATAGCAATCGGACATATTTTCAATGGTCTACAGATCAGAAGACCTATTCTCATGCAGGATATGCGTCCAAAGATAGATTTCTCAGTGGATCAAACTTTGGAGACCTCTTGTGAGTGATTCAAAGCTTCTTAGGACTTCTGCAAAAGGACGGATACAAGGACTTGGATGTGACCCGTTTGCAAACTCTGATCGAGAACCTGGTCATGGGCTGTGAAATTCTCGTCTTTTTTTTCTTTGTTACCTTCTTATTATGTTTCTCCATAGAATATATGGTTGGATAGAATACGATATGCATTAGTAAGTTTCTCTATTGCTTGTTATTAATCACAACGATTTATGTACACTGCTTGGTTATGGTGGTGAGTTGTTGTGAAAGAACTCATCTGATTTATCCATCTACGTTTATAGTTTGTCACGCTCGTATCACGTTAACGGCAGTAGAGCCGTTGTTGCTACGTTTCCTCTGGTCATGTATACCTTCTGAACAAAAAGTTACATTCTTGGCAGGCAAAAGTACATCAATTTTAATCCTACCAAGGTTCTAGTTTGATTTCTTACCCAGGGTCCCGAATGGGGGCCAAGGAGGAACCCTTCTGCGCAACTTTCAGGCACATTGTAGTTGTTTCTAAATGGAAAGGTGAAGCTTCTCTCACGCGTGGCACTGCGCAGCTCATTAGTCCCCGAGCTCATTCCACAACAAATGGGGTGGACACTTTGGACATTCTTTCAGCGACACTTGGGCCCTAGCTCTTCTTCTGTTCTTTAGAGATCGTGGTAGGATTCAGAAAGTAATTCTCATTGACATGATATCGGTTCTACTTTTGTTCCTTAAAGGTCACTAAATCTGGCAGTAGGATTCTCTATAATTCTCAAGAATTTCCTGAGAACTTAGGAAGATTTATGACGGCACCTAGAAAACGGTGTTGCTATTCTCTAAACTTTCAACCTTTGAAAATTACAAAAACCATGGTTCTAGTTTGGAAAGAAGGTGACTACCCAGAAGTGGACAAAAATATAGAAATACAAGGTGTAGATAGAAATATAGATGTAGAGTTTGAGTATGATCATCTCTTATAGGAACCTCGATTTCCCAATGATCCAAATAAATCTTCAATAAAAGAAGAGATCGAGAGAAGGATTCTCACTCTCAAATGTAGTAGAAGGTGACTTTGGAGCATTAGGGAAGATTTGAGAAAATGTACGCAAATATATCCATGTCTTTGCCTTCAGTTACAAGCATCTGGTATCCTTCAAGGAGCATCCCATTGAGCTGGAGCATTGAACTAATGTTATTTGTCAAATGGAAAGGGAAATCAGCCCACCAATAACAATATTTGTCAAGGAAAGAAACATACTTCATGTATGAAGTGTAGAATTTTGAATAAATCTTCCTCATTATGATAGTGAAGAAGAATGGAACGTTGAAGATGTGTTGAGTTACAAAAAGCTCAACAAGCTGTATTGACCAAGAAGTGTTATTATCCTTTACCATACTTTGGTGATGAGATCTTGGAGGACATTGTAAGCAATGAATGGTATAGCTTTTTTGATAGTTATAGTGATTATAATAAAATAAACATTGCACTAGAACATCAACATTTGATCATCTGTAATACACTTATTTTCAAGTAATACACTTTGGTCTTTGTAATGCATCAACTACCCTTTTATCAAGTTCATGAATAAGATTCTTAAACCATTCATAAAAAGTTGATGAGAGATTTTGTTGATAATGTATATGCATATAAGGACAAGCAAAAACACTTTATTACCTTATCAAATTGTTTTTTTTTTCATTGCCATCCACCAATAACAAGAACGGTGTGGAAAAATATAACTATTTGTGAATCTAAACAAAACAAAACAAATTTTTTTAATAGAGTAAAGGTTGTTATATCTCCGATTGGACTCGAGGAAACACAAACAAGAATTCATCCACCATGATAATCACTTAATATGTGAAGACATAAAGATAAATTTAATATGTGGTTATGAGGTCAAAAGTTAAGAAACTATCAAGTAGTTTCCGTTTTGAAACCTATATATATATATATATATATATATCATCACATGAGAATAAACTATAACCAATAAAATCTATCCAAAGACCTCCGATGGTTAAACACTTACTCCCTACTGTTGTACTTCTACCTATTCATTTCTGATATTTTCGCTTTGATGATCCATATACATGTAGAATCTTCCAAATTAAATCTACCAGTTCTCTGAAGCAACCTCAACTAAATTGAGCAAGTGCAAGGCGGATCATCCAACTATGGTAGTCGGATTAATGACACAAATATTGACTAAACTTTGTAGGGAACTCTTCGTCCTCCATAACGCTACGAACCCCTGAAGTTCCTTCACTTCACTCGCTAGATTTCAAATACATTAAGTCAGGTAGACTTGACCAATTCGAGGTGCACGTGCACTTGAATTCGATGCTTTATCGACAAGTATGATCGGTTTGAAAGTGTGCCTTCGGACCACTTTTGCCTGTCAATCAGTTTTGGAAGATTGTACTGACCACTGACCTGTTGAGTAGATTTAGTCGATAAAGACCGGTCCTCAAATTGTAGTGAGGACGAAGAAAAACCGGAGACAGCGGACAGCTTGCTGGAGAGTCAATTGGGAGGAGAGAGGAGGACCCGAGTGAAGACAAGAGGTACAAAGGCTGCTAACCAAATCCATCATTCCTAGTAGACCTACCTACAGTTGGCTCACCAGTTAGCTCACCGAAGATACAGAGGTAAACAAACCGCTGTTAACCAAATGAATATCCTCATTCCTAGCAAGGACCTACCTGCTAGAGCTAGCTACAGGTAGGCCCCTTGCTAGGAGTGATGATGCTCATTTGGTTAGCATCGGTTTGTTTACCATTGTACCCCCTGTCGGGCACCTCTGTACTTCGGCACCACCCCAGAGGTACAACGAATTCATGGAAATAAAGTTCGATGAAATCGAACTTCAGTGGTTTCCTTCCTGGTTTTACTCCGTAATGTTGCCAGCGAATTTGAGAAGCCAAAATTTCGCTACACATTTTCAGTTAGACCTGCGTGATCAATGCTATGGTTCCCTGATTGGAAAACCAGTTGATATCGTTCAGCTTGTTCAATGAGCAGTACATAATCACAGAATATGTACAGTTGCATCCAACTATTCTTAGTTCAGATATCTTGCGCCACAAATGTCTCTCTGAAAACTACTGATTTATTGGGTCAAATTCTTGCAGACGTGCGGTGGAACGTCCGAGTCAAGGATTTGCAATGGTTGGAATCTTCTATAAATGCCTCGTTCTCTAGGTGCCTTCTGTCTCCGACGTCATTTGTATCCTGAGCCGGCATTAGAAGTCCTGCATTCGGTGTTTAGAAATCTTGCTTGTGTCGTTTAGTCTTCTTGGGAACAGCAGTGTGTTTTGACAATCTTGAGCCACTAATCAATTGGCTAGGAGTTTCTCGAGCTGAGGAACCCGGGAGTGCGAATCCTCTTTAGTCAAACACACTGCAAGTCTAATTCAGCTGCGATTACTTTGTATTCAGATCCACCTAGGCTGAGATATTATAACGGGTGCCTAATGGGACTCCCAGGCTACCCCAGCGACGTTCCCTGCGGTGGTCTAGACAACTGCTGCCCAGCTCATGATACGTCCGTTGCTTCCAACAATCTTGGTACTGTAACAAACGATCGAGCTCCCCACATTCAATTTCTTCCTCCTTCAATCAAGAGTCTACAATCAAAACAACTAAAAAAGCGGGCATATGATTGAAGAGAACTGAGTAGAGACGAGCTGAGGACGTTGTTGTGTGCTGCTCTGATGCAGGAGTTGATGTGGTGATGTGCTTGAGCGGAGCCTAGTGAGTCAAGGGCTCATGGATGGATGCTCATTCTGTCGTGCGGAGCCTGCTGGCACCACTATTGACGAGGGCCGTGGCAACATCCGGCCGGGGTCGTGTAACATCCTAATACCCAGTGCTATTTTTTCCGTCATGAGTTGTCGAGTGAATTGCTAGGAATTGTCCTCCGTGTCATAATGCACACCGTAAGTTTTTCAGGTTGAGGTGCTCAACTTCTCCAGCTGTTGAACTTCTCCTTTAGGTTGAGGTGCTCAACTTCTCTACCTGTTGAACTTCTCCTTTAGCAACAGGTGGTCAATTTGAATTGGGTGTTTCATATCCAGGACACCAGTGAGTTCTTTTTCAATCCAGAAGCGTCTTCTGAGTGGGACGGAAGCTTCTCTCTGTGGGGAAAGGTAAGATCGTACCACCTCAAGTATGCATGACCCGCAGTTTTAGTTTCGTGTTATATAAGACTTGTAGTTGTGAAACTTGAATCAGCTGCGGACTCTCCGTAGCTGAGTTTTCTCTCGAGTGATCAGAGTTGACACGATCAACCTTAGAAGAAAACACACATTGATCTGAGTGACGTTATACTTACTGAAGTGGATCAGGCGGTGGGCTTCACGAGCTGGATTGTGCTGCGGAGAATTGTAGCTCTTCCTTCAAGACAGGAGACCCATTCTAGTGGCACTATTCTGCGAATGCTTGTTAACCAAGTAATTTATTTGGTCAGATTAGAGACTTCAGTGCCTCTTGAATTATGCAATAACATGACAAAAGAAGCATTACAGTAGATTTTAAGCAACCTAGACCTGCCCATTACTGACAAGACGTAACTATTCTGCAGAAACCTGTCTTCCTACGATCCTAGTAAGAAAAAGACCCAGACTTAAAGCTCTAGTTTGCAAAATCGTCCGTGGAGAATAAAATCTGAATAAACTCAGGAATCGGACACCTTGCTTAGTCACAGGAAATCATGCTTAGACGTAACTATCCTGCATAATCTAGCTTTCCTATCTTACGCTCTTAGTAAGAAAGGATCCACACACTTCGAGCTCTAATCGGCAAAATTGGTAGTGGAGAATAGAATCCGAACGAACTCAGGAATCGCACACCTTGCTTATACACAGAAAATCAAGTTTCGACTGAGCATATGTACTATGTCGGATGTTTTCCTCTTCATTTGTACATACTCTTCAAACTTGTCGAAGGGACGGGACAGCTGGATTATCATGTTTCCTCTCGTTTAGATTAGATCTGTTCTTGAGATACAAAGAGGAAAGGTGCTTGTGCCCCTTTTTAAGAACAAGATGCTTAATGTTCAAAAAGTACCACTCATTGCCAAAATGTTTTCTTTTGCGAAAGAAACGTGAAAATCGATGGTTACTTTTGTTTTATATGTCATGGCAGACATTAAAATCAAATTTGTCTACGAATGTTGAGTTGAGACTCAAAAAAGATAGCACCCTTCACCTCCTTAGCAGAGACAAATACTTTTCCGCACTATTAGATAATCCGCTGCTCCGAAAGTCGGTATAATTTCATCCGGTTAGGAACTTAAAAGTGTCGACAAGCTCTGCAAATGCAGTTGGCTGCTGGCTTGTAAAAGTTGTCTTGTTGTAACTCATGCGCATGTTTAGTTTTCAACGTCGGCCATAACACACACCGTTCTTAACACCTTCTTAACACCAAAGTCTTAATAAGTTCGATCACATCTAATCATAGGTTATTACATGTTGTTGATAACCTTCCTCAGTCACAACGAAGATTGTCTCTAATGTCAAAGTTCGACGGAACGTTCATCGCTTTGGCACCCACTATACCAAAACCTTGGATTAAACCTTCGTCTTTGAACTTAAACTGGTGTACGGCAGATTTGTGTAGTGTACAACAGTACAGATCAAGTTGTTCAAGATCAACTAATTCAAGTTGTTGGAGATCAACTAAGTCTCAACGTTAAACTCAAGTTGTTCCGGGTTTTGGCTTCTAATATTCATCTGGTGCTAGTTACAACTCATATATGTTTTTTTGGTTTAGTTTCCTGTACTTAGGCCAAAAGCACCGGTCAAGATTTCTTCACATCCCCAACAAGTTCGATGAATTCCAACTCTATTCATAGTCTGATTGTTACATGCATATGGTACGCACCTCAGACACAATTAACATTACCTTTGCTGTGAACACATTCAGCATACTATTCATCTCGATAGGCGTACCTGCGCAGCCATCAGATTTAAAAATAGCATGCTTTACAGACGGTACTAAACGTAACAGTCGTCCTATTATGCCAAAATTATGTTAATTCCGGGGAGACTCAACTGCAGGTCACCATGTACAACCTAGTAGGGTACCCAGCATTTCCACTTTTAGTTAATATGTACGTCAGGTTATGAATTATGCAGCACTGCTATGATCAATCTTCGTCTACAGGGTTTAAGAACCATAAACATATTAATGATTTTCACTAGTGAGTCTCTTGAGCGCTGCAGCTCATAAAAGGGTTCTTAGTGTTGGAGCTTATTAATCAACTCACAGTTTCTTTCAAGGCTATTTGGATTTCTATATTGTTCTCTATCGATCCCAGGAACGACGATTGATAACGTCGTAGTGTAGTGTAGGGGAATGATTGTGCAAGTTTCCGATCCATTCTGGAAAACTATTTCAAGTGCGATAAGCTGGTTAGGTCTTACAACGAAATAATAGGTGGACAGTTGGATAGAGCAACAACCATCTAGGTTGAAGGTCACGAGTTCAAATCTTAAGGGCTTGCGTGAAGTGCAGATCAAACATTATCTACCAGTGGTAGTCCGTCTCCGAACAATCTGGCCAAATACTCGAAACTGCCTGCAAGCCAAGAACTCCCCTCCAATGATTCAGGCAATGATTGCAATTCAGGCAATGATTGCAGTGAACTGTTCCAAGTTGGCTAAGTTACCAGAACTCCAGGGAAGGGCCTGCAACAACCCCGAACACTCAATGATGATCCCCAAATCTTTCAGGCGAAAAAGTCCCCTAAATGATTCCAGCATAAGATTCTGAAACTCCTGGGAAGGGCTCCTCGAAAGTGCCTACAAGCCAAGAACTCCCCTCCAATGATCAGGCAATGACTGCAATTTCTAGCATGATAAGGGTAACTGTTCCAAGTTGGCTTAAGTATCCAGCCCTGCTGGGAAGGGCCTGCAACAACCCCGAACCCCCAACACTCAATAATGATCCCCAAATCTTTCAGGCGAAAAAGTCCCCTAAATGATTCCAGCATAAGATTCCAAAACTCCTGAAACTGCTGGGAAGGGCCTGCAACTCTGAACAGTGTCTCATCCTCAAATCCTTCAGGCGAAGAAGTCCCCCCATCGAGTCCGGCAATGACTGCAGTTTCTCGCACCCAGATAAGTCTAGCGTTTCCAAGTTGCCTAAGTTTCCGAAACTGCTGGGAAGGGCCTGCAACCCTGAACACCAGTCCATTCACAAATCCTTCAGGCGAAGAAGTCCCACTAACGATTCCGGCAATGACTGCAGTTTCTCGCACCCAGATAAGTCTAGCGTTTCCAAGTTGCCTAAGTTTCCGAAACTGCTGGGAAGGGCCTGCAACCCTGAACAGTGTCTCATCCTCAAATCCTTCAGGCGAAGAAGTCCCACTAATGATTCCGGCAATGACTGCAGTTTCTCGCACCAAGATAAGTCTAGCGTTTCCAAGTTGCCTAAGTTTCCCAAACTGCTGGGAAGGGCCTGCAACTCTGAACAGTGTCTCATCCTCAAATCCTTCAGGCGAAGAAGTCCCCCGATCGATTCCGGCAATGACTGCAGTTTCTCGCACCGAGATAAGTCTAGCGTTTCCAAGTTGCCAAAGTTTCCGAAACTGCTGGGAAGGGCCTGCAACCCTGAACAGTGTCTCATCCTCAAATGCTTCAGGCGAAGAAGTCCCCCGGTCGATTCTGGCAATGACTGCAGTTTCTCGCACCAAGATAAGTCTAGCGTTTCCAAGTTGCCTAAGTTTCCCAAACTGCTGGGAAGGGCCTGCAACCCTGAACAGTGTCTCATCCTCAAATGCTTCAGGCGAAGAAGTCCCCCGATCGATTCCGGCAATGACTGCAGTTTCTCGCACCGAGAGAAGTCTAGCGTTTCCAAGTTGCCTAAGTTTCCGAAACTGCTGGGAAGGGCCTGCAACCCTGAACAGTATTCCATCCTCAAATCCTTCAGGCGAAGAAGTCCCCCGATCGATTCCGGCAATGACTGCAGTTTCCTGCAACTAGATAAGTCTAGCGTTTCCAAGTTGCCTAAGTTTCCGAAACTGCTGGGAAGGGCCTGCAACCCTGAACACCAGTCCATACTCAAATCCTTCAGGCGAAAAAGTCCCCCGATCGATTCCGGCAATGACTGCAGTTTCTCGCACCAAGATAAGTCTAGCGTTTCCAAGTTGCCTAAGTTTCCGAAACTGCTGGGAAGGGCCTGCAACCCTGAACACCAGCCCATACTCAAATCCTTCAGGCGAAAAAGTCCCCCGATCGATTCCGGCAATGACTGCAGTTTCTCGCACCTAGATAAGTATAGCGTTTCCAAGTTGCCTAAGTTTCCGAAACTGCTGGGAAGGGCCTGCAACTCTGAACAGAGTCTCATACTCAAATCCTTCAGGCGAAAAAGTCCCCCCATCGATTCCGGCAATGACTGCAGTTTCTCGCACCTAGATAAGTATAGCGTTTCCAAGTTGCCTAAGTTTCCGAAACTGCTGGGAAGGGCCTGCAACCCTGAACACCAGTCCATCCTCAAATCCTTCAGGCGAAGAAGTCCCCCCAACGATTCCGGCAATGACTGCAGTTTCTCGCACCAAGATAAGTCTAGCGTTTCCAAGTTGCCTAAGTTTCCGAAACTACTGGGAAGGGCCCGCAACCCTGAACAGTTACTGATCCTCAATTCCTTCAGATGGAGAAGGTGCGTGAAGGAATTTGGCAGAGATCTAATTTTCGGACATCCATCCAACGTCAGTAATTCTAACTTGAGTAAATATGACTTCTCCAACTCAGTTTCAGAGCCGCCGGGCAGGCCCTGCAAGTTCGCACACTTGGAAATCTCCAATTCCCGCAGTTTAGGAAGTTGTACAAGTGAATCCGTCAGTGATTCTATTCCGTCACAACGTACCAGCTGCAGTGATTCCAACTTAGCTAAGTTCCCCCATGTATACGGAAGTGACTGGTTAGGCACATTGTAAAACCGCAGGTGAACAAGTTGCCCACAGGACTCCGGCAGTGATGAGACTGGAGTAGCAAGAGACCGATCCAGTGGCCGCAAGTTGAAGATCCAGTGGCAGCAAGTCGAAGATTCATCATTTTGTAATCCCCGAGAACGTGTACGCGCAGGATTCATTTGCCTCAATCTGGGCACAGAGGACGTTACGTGCAAAACAACCAACTCTTTCAAGGTCGAACGCACAAAGATGGTCTGGGCAGAAACCCAACTGAGCATGGTAATTTTGGGTGGCAACTGAAGATGCCGCTCTGCACATCTTTTGCACGGCTGGTGGAGACTGTGATATCGGAATACCAAGTAGCGAAGTCCTTCAAGTCGTGACATAATGCTCGATGCTACTCGCATTTTACAAGGTCTTTCCTCGTCACAGCAATTTTTATCATACTCCGTATATTCATTGTCCACTACTGCTTGGTGAAAAATCACTTTCTCCAGCCCTTGAGCTCCCTTCAAAAATGAAATTAGAAACTAAATTTATCATAAATGAAATGTAAAACTAAAATTGCCATAGTTCAAGTGCATCCGTCCATCGTGCTGTGTATAAAGCCACTCCAGGTCTTCATGCCTAACTATCAAGCACTTATACAAGATGGACCCTATTTTAGCACCACCGCTTCAAAGTTTCTCCTTGTTGGAGGAGAATGGATGTATGACTCCCAAAATTACAACCAGTACAATGGCTACAAGTTCCCGATGATGTTCACCTCAACAACTGTGTTTCGGACTCCCTTCCAGTTTAGATTTACAAATGAATTCAGATTTAGGAAACATAACTGGTAAATATATCTCATTTAGCGGGAAAAATGAATTGCTGAAGGAAAAGGAAGCGTTTGTAAAGAAAACAGGAAATACCTTGTAGTTACCATCCAGTGGATTGCGCTCAATGATTCTACCTTTCTCTAGTGCAATTCTGATGCCCAAAGTTCGGATATGCTCGTGCATTCGTGGCACGAACACACCCAACCTGTCATCCATCCTTCCACTGTATACAAGAGATCTGTCTATCAAGACTTGCCACTTGTTGTGTGCAGAGCCGTACATGGATGACCACGCCGTCATCACCTCTTCAGAGCTAAACCAACGAGGAAGTTCTTTCTCTTCCTCTTCTGAGGACGAATCGTGACGCATGCCAAAATATTTAAGGTCACTGGGGCTTGTAAATATGGTCGCCGTATCAAGAAACATTTCCAACTCCTCTGTTCCAAGATTGTCGATACTCACCCTTAGCTTCTCCCATACATCCTCCTCCAGACTCCTCACACGGCTTCTTAAGTCTACTGCTTGTAGAGCTTTGGAAATTTCTTCCCATATCCGTTTGTCTGTTTTCCCTCTCACTGAGCTTCCTATCACTTCTAGGGTCAGGGGCAATCCATCACATCTTCCCACAATTTCTTCTACTATCTCCTTCAACTCATTTGGAGGTTCATTCTTTGCTGGAAACGCATGTGTAATGAACAACTGTCTGGCATCTTCACTCCCCAAAAATGGTACTAGACAGACATATATCTTGTCACCGAATAGATTGAAAAGCCCTTCATCTCGGCTTGTGACTACGAAACAACTTCCCTCAGCGTCATTCTCTTGAGCTATTTCCTCCAACAACTCTACATCTTTTCTTTTCTCTACATCATCAAAGATGACAAGGAGTTTCTTCCCCAGTATCTCATCCCATCTGCTTTGGTTGTAATCACCTGCAGGATGGGGACTTATGAGTTTCCAGACTTCCTCCTTCACCTTTCTCTTGTCCCCTGGAATCTCCTTCACTTTATCCACAAAGCACACGTATTGAAATCGGGCATTGATCTTATTGTAGAGCAACTTTGCAAGGGTGGTCTTCCCAACTCCTCCCATCCCACAAAACCCAATAAATGAACGCCCCTGCTCAATTTCCGCCGTAACGGTTTCCAGGAGCGACTTGGTACCCACTGGGTACCTTGAGACTGCTTGCCTCCGCCTCGCATGGCTTTGCGTAGTTACACCAGGGGCTGCTGTTTCTTGCACCTGCAACAAAAGTTAGAGGGAAGTGGAATTTTAAAACTGTGCACACAGGTCGTGTTTTCTGATGTCATTCAGAGCATACAACAGATATGAACTAAGTCCAATACCTGTTGTTGCTGCTTGTTAACAAGGTAGATCAGCTGGACTAAGTGCTGGAACATGTTCGATTGTGTGCTCTCTGGTTTGCACAATGACAAGTGATCTGCAGCCACCGTGATGTGATTTGGTCCGAACCGTGCAGATGCTTCTTCTACAATCATCTGGCTCGAGATTCCACCTGCGACCTACACATGCAAGATTTAAACATGAATACTTAAGATAGACCTCTCATTGTCTGTCTAATACTAAACCACAGGAAAATATGCAGGAAATAGTACTCTCGAGCGAGACAACCTGCGAAAACTGGATCATTAAGAACGCATTTCTTATTTGGTGATTAGTAGGGCTTTATTATCAGAAACATAAAATTCTTTCATTAAATCAGACTTTAATTTCTGTAGATTATAATATACCGTATGGAATCCGCTGGTTTTCATTTCTGTAGCAAAAGCTTCTCCAATACTGAAAATCTCCCACTTTTCTTTACTCGCCACTGGGTCGAATATCACGCCTTGCCTGACCACCTCGGTGCCCAACAACTCCATAAATGGCAACAAAGGACTCCTGCTCATGATCTCTTTTGCCATGCCAGCAAGCATTTCCGACCCCAAATGGGGAGTTCCACAGAACAGAATCCCTTTAATGCTCTTTACCAATCTCTCTTTCAATCCGTCTGTAGATGCAATAAGCTCCCGCACTGCCGCCTGAATGCATAACTGCTTAATAACAACACCCCCAAAACTATGTCCGACGAAGATAATGGGTCGGAAAGTGTTCGACGACTCTTGTCCTATGTGGAATGCCCAATTGAGTTCTGTCAACAGATTTTCAGCTATCATCGTCAAATCCATTCGCCCCGTCGAGTTAGTCTTCTGTAAACTTGCATCATACTTGATGAAGAACACTCGTGCACGATGCTCTTGTAACCATTGTTGGGGCCACATTGTCTTCGAGTCATTTTTGCAGGTCCAAGTCGAAAGGTGCACATCTAGCCCACCAGTATGCTCATGTTGAAGGCCATGGAAGAAAACAATGTCGACCTGCGGTAGTGGTGGATCGTACACTAACAACACGGAATCGCTTAACTGAAAAATGGACAAATACAGACAATTAGAAGTGTAGTAATTTCTAAACACAAGAGCCTCCTACTCCCTATAAATTTGTCACCGAGATCGTTAACTTGAAAGGTAATTAACCAAGTAGTTATTAACCATCAGCTGACATTCTGTCACATTACTGTTCCTTGATTTCAAGTCACTTTAAGCTTTACCTTGCTGATACCAAGGTCCGACTCTTGAGAACGTGTTGTCGGTGAATCGATCCTCTGCAAACGTAGACAAAATGTTATGAATTGAAAGGTTTAGTTTCAAACACTCACAACTCTGTGAGGCAACGTCTGGTACTTTCCTAAGGTAGATCAATACTACCTATTCGTACGACAACCTACCGATTGTTTTAGTCCTGAAATGCTACTTGACCAAGAGAATATTGAAGCCTATAACAGAGTATCTCGAAGTTTGTCAAAAGAGCTAAATCATTGTGGCGGAATCTAATCAACATCTATAATCGATAGAAGTTATTCCTCATATACTCAGGTCTGCACTTACATACCTTGATGTTCTCTTGGCGGGAAGATAGAGAATCTCGTGGGCTAGAACTGCTTGACGGTATGTCCATTGTGATACTGCACTTCCAGAAAATAAAAGTAATCGACTCAACGGTTTACAAAATGGCAACGATTTTATCATCTTCAAATACAAGTCGGGAGCTATCCCCGAACATCTTTCTCAGGTCAAGCATTAGTAATATATAGCGATACAACTACTTACAACGCACTAACTGAGTCTGTACAAGAGCTGGATTATTTTCACATGGAACAGCTTGTGGCCTGGGAGAGGATTCCGCAAGCCTTCAATACATTTGACGAGCCAAGTGATGGTTGACGTCATATTGTTGCTAAGGGCTGATTTCCATGTGAGTTTTTGATTGGCTCAGATTTGTAGTGGGAGTAGGAACCCTTCATCAAACGCGGGATTCAGGACCCACCCCATTCGAACCGAACATGCATATGGAAGCAACGAAATGCAGGCTTGAACATGAACAGAGGCAAACTGAAATCCAACTGACCTAAGCAAGTAATACAGAGCGGAATATAAGCGAAATCGATACAAAGCAGAAGCAAAAATTGATCCATTCCATGAGCAGCATGATTTCGTACATGATGCATACTATTACACAGTAGATGCCGTGCAATGATATGCACCATGTATGAAAGGAAGCCTTTTCAGGCAACAACAGAGGATACATTTTGAAACTAAGAGTAGAGAAAACGATATGGCGAGTAGGAAGATGCATTCGGAAGTGAAGCGAAAGCATTGAGATGCGTAGTGTAAGTGGATGACAGTTGGACTAGAGCGAAGAATGACAGTCCTTAAACACTAAACGCTAGAAGGATAGTGTCCCACGAAGTGCCGAAGTAGCTGAGCGACTGCCAGTACCTCTCCAACCGAGTTTCTTGTTCGAAAGCTCACAAGTGCCAAGGCAATTTCTGATTAGTTTATATTGATCGAGAAAGGTTGTGAAAAGATCAGTACTCTCCGGAGTCGGTTGGTTTTCCTAAGGAGGATTCCAAGGTCCTCACTTAAGGAAATTTTACCCTTGAAGGTCCGTTCTAAACTCAATAGGCAGGGGATACTACAGGTGGATATAGCAGAGTGCAGCGACCACCGGGGAGATTGGGAGAAAGTCGACGTGGAAATGAACCGAGTCTATGCCACCGGGCTTTGGTGTGCCGGTAACATAGGCTGACCAAACTTTAAAGAAATTTACATGAAAAAGAACGATCAAACCACTTTGTCCTCTTCACCCATATATCAAACCTTCGCATGGGAAACCACCCTAAGTACTATGGGACATGAGGCAGACAGATTTCAAACGTATGGGGATAGTGTGAAACGGAAGCCAAGGAAGGAATGCCTGGGAATTTCAAATATCAGATCGAGTCGCACACAACTCAGAACAATCAATTATGTCACAAGCGTGCCAATCACGAACCCTCGCTCTCAACTTAGAGTTTTCTGAGGGAGCTTTTGGAGTGCATGAACTGCACGTTGAATAAGTTACCTGTCTCATACAGTAGTAGAAGAAAACTCACGATCACCGGATTGTCTCCTCTTTCACCTTCTCAACTTCTTACTGATCGCTGCTATTCATCCCTAGGTTCCCTCAATAAGCTAGAAAGTTGGGGTTACGCCATCTGTCTGTCCTCAGATGCTGCAGCATTCTGCTTCTGTCTCCTTTCTCACGAATAATTTAGATCGTGATGACCATGTCCCTCGCCCTTCCGTACTACGAGATCGAAGCATGAACTGATGATTCATGCCGATATCCACTACGAGGCTAACAAAACGGGGGAAAGCAGATGATTGACCTGTCAACTTGAGACAATAGAACAGTTCAGTAACTCCTCTCGATGACTCCAATTCAGAAGGAAAACCATTCCAAGCTTGCAATGCCAGAGGAGCTAACCCAACAAGAAATTGCAAAGCTCACTATTCTGTACCAGGTACAAGTGCGGATCACTCTATGCCAGCAATGACTTAGTTAGAAGGTGCTGGGAGGGGGATTGCACAGTAGTCGCGCGTTCCTGGAATTGATATCTCAGAATCTAATTCTGTAAGAATCTGGGGTATAAGTCTACAACCCTAGAGTTCGTATATTAAAATTAGTTTCAGCCAGTATTTTTCTGCTTTGATTAAGAGCAAAAAACCAGTTACTGGTAAGTTAAACCATGTACTAATATTCTACTCGGCTAATGAGCGCCAAGCTGAGGGCTACATCCCCAGCGCATTTCCTCAGGAGTCAATGATGGGGTAAGTAAAGAAGCCTTATTTGTATGGTTGAAGGAGGGTATTGACTTTGCGACCGAACCAACGTGCTGGAGCGATGCAAACTTCTGACTAGTCAATGAGCTGCCCATGATCCTGTTCCTTTTCATATGGGATAACTCTTAGATAAAAGGAAAACTACTAGGAGGACGTCTACCCCCAGTTGGTGCTTTTAACTACTTTACCAACAGTCAGGAGAAATGAATTGAGGACTTCCCCTCCCATCTTGTGGAAGTATGATATTCCTCCGCCGACCAATTACTAAGACATGAGTATACAAGTCTTGACTGACAGCATTCTTATATGTACCTTTCTTTAATAACCCAGCATGTCACTTACTTTTGGATCGTGCTCTCCGTCCAATATCTATTTTATGAATAGCGACGTAAGGCGACAAGCACCCACCCTAGGTTCTGTTGTCTCTAGAATGAGTGTGAAAATAATCTTCTTGTGATTTAAAACACGGTGGAGAATTGGTGGGACGATTGTCACCGTAATCGAAGTCTTAACATCCAAACGCGGTAAAACGGGAAAGACAGACGATCTGACCGTGAATAGGCTCCAATTTGGACAGTCTCTTTACATCTTTTCTTACAATTTTATCTCCAGGGAAAAGCTCCACCAATGCCAAACTGACGTTCACTAGGGAGCAATTCTTGTACTTTGCGACCGTTCACTGTTTGACAACAACTAGGATGATCACGGAGTAACCTGAATCAAAGGCACAATAGTAACAATTTAATAGACACACGAATGGACGTTGGGCAACACCATAACAGTAACACAGATCAACCGACCAGCAACTGAGTGGTGTTTGATGGTTTTTGACATCATTAACATAATCACAATCTTAATTCGATCAATCTGTCGATCTGAAGTTTTAGAAGCTTATTCCGGATATCGGTATGTCATTGAATGATAGTTTCGTAGGAGGAATTCTGGGCTAAGCTGAGAGGTAGAGGGATCGAAGTACTTGGAGCTCTTGCACTGTATCTGGGTCTAGAGAAGTGAACCTTTCAAGAGTTCCTGGAGGCTAACCTACTATCCGGAGTGTCCCCCATCTGATCTACAGTTGGTGCAGGACCTCATGCGAATCCCAACATTATGACATTGTTGAGAGCAGATCGTAATAATGTTCGCAAGGATAATAGATGGGTTGACATTCCTCTAGTCGCGAGCCGGGCAACAGTTGTGATCAACGCTGGCGATACTCTTGACGTACGCCAACTTCTTCTGGTTGGTGTAATAAAACATTCCATGGTTTGCATTGGACAAATCCTTCGCAATACTTCTTGTCGGCATTTTTTATCTTCTCCCTTACAAACTGAAAGTGACCCACGAAATCCACTGCCATTTACTCTCTGCTTCAATTTGCACTCCGACATGTAAGGTGAATCCCATTTTCCATCTAATATCGCCTAGAGTAAAGAAGACACCAGCAGATACAGCATGTGATTTGACATTTACACCAATTCTTCGTGTAATTTTGACAGGGTTTGAGCAACGGAAGATTTTAAAGCGTAGAGCACCTTGATCTCGTAACCAAGGAAATAAACTGAATATCGACCATATACTCAATGCAGCCAGAGCCATCTAAGATCCTTAAAGCTCCGTCCAAACTTATCGATGAAGAATACCCTTCACGAATACATAACGGGCGACCGCGTAGAAAACACGAAGGATGGGAAGACCTCATCGAGCCGTACAAGGGTGAAACAAAATAGGGTAAAATGGGGCTTCACGAATACATAGAATGTTCATCGTCGCCAAAAGGTCCTTCGACAGAAACCAGAGCTTGATAAGGATATCTGATCCTATCTTATTCCAGGCAGATTGATCTAACCAAAGAGGAGGGACTTTTGACCCTCCTCTCTTCTTGAGTTTTTGGCAGTTCACTTTGACCATTGCAAGAAAGCATATCTACCCATTTTACTTCTTAGGTTTTCTCTTTGTACGGTTTCATGGGCTTCTTTCTTATGCTTCTTGTTACACCGTACCTGTCTCCCTTTTGAGACTTTAAGAAAGTTCTCATGCGTGTAAGCACTAACGTGGGCCTACCGAGTCAACCCTGGCATCTAAACACCACGCACTTAGGCAATTGAAACGAGCAACTAGCGAGATGCACTACTACTGACGTGTACTATTGTAGTCCACATGAGCAACAAGGACGGAAGTAGTCATTCAGCTGCCCTTGTTTATAAAGCCATGTGATCTGGACAGTCAATAATTTAGAGATAACCATTCCATAAGAGAGAAAAGGAAACTGCAAAGAAAATAAAAAATAAAAATAGGAGGGATGGGAAAACCATCAAGCTGAACAAGGGTGAGACAAAAGAGGTAAAATGGAGCTAAGGTCCAATAGTATCCAGATGAAGAATCTGCCCTATTGTACCTTAGATACATGTGCTATGCATGTCGCAAGGTTTACAAACTATTGGAGTATCCAAAGAAACATCACCTAGAGTTATTGCTCTCTTATGGTTTGCCCCGACCAATGTTCTATGTAGAGTAATGTACACAAGCTGTCTAAAATATGTTACAAACTATGAGAGTGGGAGTAGGAATGGTAACCCTTGACATGATAAGTTGTTGTGCACTATTTAACAAATGTGTCAAACATTATGTCCATTACTCCATATAACTCCAAGGCTAGAGGAACAAGGTGACCTCGCTGCATACCTTGATACTTAGAGACATTGCGTGTTGTTGCTCCACTCATATCCCATCTAGGGAGATGAGTAATCACTCATTCCAAAATTGCATCATGCATAGGGTCCATAACCACAACATCCAGTACTATCTCCTAATCATATTGGACCAAGTGTAAGTTTGCCTTGACATGTGTAGTGTACAAAGCATACGAATGCTCCCTCCAAGCAAGGTATTCACTCTCTTGGACCATATCAAACAATATATCCTTGATGGCATTATGGGTAGCTATCCTCTATTTTCCAAGAGGACATCTTGTCATATGGACCACCATTGCATCTAGTGTAGAACCACACTCACAGGTGAGTAATGAAGATGCATCTGGGTGGACCAAACCTAAGCAAAACCTCATCATTGTAGAGAAGATAGCTAGTACAAATCAAAATTCCCTAATGCATGGTTGAGCTAGGATCCAAGAGCTTGCACCCTTGTCAAAGCAAGAGCAAAGATGTGCTCTAGTAGCTTGAGGAATGGACACGTCAGCTAAGAGAGAATGTACCATATGTTGACATTGTTGCTCCATCAAGGAACAATGCAAACCTATGGTCCAATCTGACGGTAGTGAAGAAAAGGATGGAATATCCGTCCATGTCCATGAGGATAGACCATCTCTTGTGTGTCGTAATACATCTAGAGAGAAAAGGATCTTTTCTTCACCTTGGTCACATATGTCACAAAAATTGGCCTATTAGCAACCACAAAATGGGAGTAAGTAGGGGTGTCAAGAGAACTCCACTAACCCAAAATGATTTAGGTGCCATCTCCTCCATAGATAATAGACCTAACCCTTCACACGAGATTGGTAGAGAAGCCTATTTATGTGCCAAATCCCTTGTCTCACACTCAAGTGTCCTTGGTCCAATGATATCACCAAAGACTCCCATAACCCTTCTATCAAAAGCTCTTGGATGTGATATGAAGGTCAAGGAATGGAGAACAGTGCAAAGAAGGTAAGTTGGTTGACGGATAATACTATAGGAAAGTGTACCAAACACCACTTATGGATCTCCTAGTAGAGGACAGTCATCCACTTGGAGAATATCCACTACAAGAGCTACTTCTACAAAGTGTATGGCAAAATCCTTGGATCCTATTTGCACTCCAAGAATACGCAATCCATCTATAGATTGATAAACTCCTTTGGAAACTCAAGGTTGGGAGAGATACTTGAATGGGTACATGTTATGCACTTTGATACCTTGACTTTCAAGCCTACAAGATGTAGCTTGGTAGTCAAGTGGTCAAAGGCTACCTACTTCGATCTATGAGGCCCACTATGTATGTATTATCTACCAAGGAGGGAAACACACAACCTAACATAGCCAAAGTAGTAGATGAGAGAGCTTTGAAGTGAGCTATGACAAATAAAGATCCCCTTAAAGGTTCTCCTTATAATGTACCAACAATTGACTCCAAGATGGTGACTCCCTCCTATGAACAACCATGTTGGTAATAAAGGGAAGCAAGAGAGTCATAGAAAGACTGTACAAAAGGAACAAGACTTGCTAAGGATCCATTGGCCTCCCTAAGCTCTCTAAAGATGGATGCCTTGAGATGCTATTAAGATTATTCTCAAGATGCACTTATAGTACAACCCACTCTGGATGGATAGATAGGAGTGCCCTAATGCCTAGAGATATAGTCTCACAACCTCTAGGTGTAACTACTTCAAATTGATGTGGATTGAGGTGCTATCAAAAGTGAGAATGATGTTGAAGGACAATGTTTGGCTAACCAAGCATAAAACAATCTCTCCAATAATAATCAATCTAATGCTCCATATGTCCTTCTCCATCATGAGAAGGCTACCTAACATTTGACTTATTGATGTTGGAATATCTCCCCTTGCTATTGCTACAGCCACATGAAACAACTTGGTAAAACCACTAGACAAATCATTTGCTTGAAATCAATCTCTGAGATGCTCATATACCATCCTTGAAATGTCTCATGTGGATGATGAGGAGTAGTGCACAATGCATGTGCAAAAATCACCTATCATGATATAAAAGCTATTGAGGTTGATAATCTAAGACCTCTAATGGTACTCCTTCTCTTGCCATATGGTGTAGTAAGCATAAGGAAGAGAGTCTCATCAATGGGACTATTCATAGATAGAGGATATATTGTCCTTGCTACTCTACTAAATTCTCTTGCTTGATCCAATATCCTATACTGTCATAATCAAGTGGACTCTGTGGTATCTTTTGGAAGAATCTATATCTTGAAATGTGTAACCTTAGTAGAAAAATCTTGTAGTGTAGCTCAATCTCCTGCTTGGAATTGACAAAATCTAGCAACCACCTTTCTGCGGCCTGCATGTCCCCCACTAGCATAACAAAGACACCTTAGAGAGAGTAAGAAGAATAAGAGCCACACAAACTTGTCCAAGGGATCATGTACCAAATGATCATGGTAGAAAAAAAGCTTGTCCAACCTGTTGTGCGTATATACATTGCTACACAACATACATCGTTGTCAACATCATACACTATAGAAGCACAACTCACACATAAGTCATACATAGACTCTAAAGTGCCACAATAATCAGATTGCTTACCACTCTCAACTCAACTCAACTCAGATCAGTACTTGATCTGTCACTCTATAAACTGCCAACAACTGGGCACTAATTACAGTCAAGTCACACCCACTCAAGCATAGAGAATCCAGGTGACGCTCGCCGGCCTCTGTCCACCATAGCCAGGAACTCAAAGGCTCAACATCAGAGAAGTGAGCTCTCTGGAGCTCACTTGAAACTATACCCCCTGGACTCGAGCTAGCTCTGAAACCCTAAGGGTCCGGTTGACGGCACACTCGACGGTGCAAATGGTGCAAAGTGATGGTGGCCCCACCGTGAAGTCAGTACCCCAAACACAAAATCTAACCGTCAGAAAGTAGTCTCTGAGAAATTGCTAGAATAACTCTAACTACCATCACTGGAACTCTAGTGTCCGAGCATCTAGATGCGGAACTACAAATGGCGTGACAAACCTCATCATAGAGTGTACTAGATAATCTATGGAATAAACATGGACATGGAAAACTAGTCTCAAATAAACCCAAAATATACCACTTGAGATGCTAACCACCTTCACGACTTGAGCAATATCCCCAAAATGGTCAACAAAGAAATAAAGGAAGCATGCATGATCCCAAGTGTTACCACTATCAATGTGATGGCTTGCCTCATATGAACATCCTAGGTGGTCCAATCATGTCCTTGTACATCCTTCCCACATGGGTCTTGAACTTGAACTTACACTAGTGTATCATATTTTTTACATTTGTTGGCCATGGTTGATACATATTCACTAAATTTTTTTCCAATGTACATGTACCACTTGAGGTGAGAACTCCACTCGATACGTTGGCAAGTTGGGGTTGTATGTGGTAAATGTAATTTACCACATACACCTTGGACCAGTGCATCTACATGTTTCTTCTTGATTATTATGTTGTTGTTGAGATAAGGCCTTCTAGATCTCTACATGCTATCAGTATCCAAGGATCCTTCTCGCTCATTGGATAGAGGACCTATGGTTGCAAAAATCAATCATTTTTACATACTCTTTGGTGGTATAACAATATATTATCTTTACCGGGGAAGAGGTAGTGAACACTTGCATGAATACCAAGAAATCAAAGTAGGTGATCAAAAAACCCTTATGGAATTTGCAGATTTCCAACTTCATCTCTACCGCCCATAGACAACATTGGATTTGATTACAAGGCACACAATGGAATAGTTTCTCATCATTTTTTCATAAGGAAGATTCTATCCTATGCCGCATTGGGCTACCTTACTGTTTTGCAAGATTGTTAGATGCAAATGCCTTATTTTACTTGTACAATTTGGTACTTGCATGCGTCACTTTCTCTATGAGGAAGTGATTTTTGCTGATCACAACCAAAGAAAATGTTTCATCAATAAAATTTTGTTTCTATGGGACTCGCCCGACATCAGCAAAGTGTCATTGCAAATTGTTTCCGATTCATGTTCTCTATTGTTAGAAAGCATGATTTAAGGCTATCGGAAGCTAAGATCTTTCTACATTTGAATCTTATGTAGTTGAGCTTCATTCTTTGCCAACTCCCTTATGGTTGGTTATATGAAAAGAGTGACCCCATAGAAAACATGAAGGATGGGAAGACCTCATCAAGCCGGACAAGGGAGAGACAAAAAAGGTAAAATGGGGCTAAGCTCCAATAGATTCTATATGAGAAATCTGCCCTACAGCACCTAAGATATCTGAGCTATGTAAATTGTACGGTCTACAAACAACTGGAGCATCCAAAGAAGCATCACCTAGTGTGATTGCTCTCCTATGGATTGTCCCAGCCACTGCCCTCTGTAAAGCATATTGGTGTTATTGGTCATAAGGAAATTAGTTCTTCATACTTTTAGCTTTCTACTCTGAGATCATCAAGTGGCAACATCCCTCACTTCCCGGATATCATCTACATGACGTATCCAAGGAAGTGTTTGATAGAGTGTATGTGTTATAGTTGTCCCATGTGCCTAGTGGACTTGTGAGGGCTTCACTTTTCAAGTTCAAGATACGTCAAGAAGATAAGGCTTCTAGAAGCAAGATTAAGATTAGTTTGTTTAGCTCTTAGGCCACATACCAAAATTTGGGCTCCATGTTTAGTTTACATGGTATTAGAATCAGTTTGGTTAACTCTTAGTTTACACCAAGATTTGGGCTCCATATTCTTATTGGGTATTGTTAGGATTGGTTTGGTTAACTCTTGGACTATCTACCAAGACTTGGGCTCTAAATGTTAGTTTGAGTACTTTTGGGCTTAGGTCGTTAACTCTCAAACTGTATACCAAGACTTGGGATTTGATTTTTTGTTTCAGTATTGGTAGGATTAGTTTGCTCAATTCTTAGACTATGTACCAAGATTTGGGATTCATTATTAGTTTGGCTCACTCTTAGACAACCCCAAGATGTGGGCTTCATGTCTTTATCTAGGTATTCTTAGAGTTCATTTGCCCCCTCCCTCATAATACTTTTTAATTGAGACTATCACGCCTGGACAGCTTGCTAGCAGAATGTATTGTTAGATATGATTTGGTGCGGATGCTCTGGGTCTGAATACTTCTCGTAATAATCATGGTTCATATTTAATTGGGTATTATGAAGTTGAACAACTTTTGATATCCTGGACTAAGTATGGTCCCTTTTAGTGTTGACTTTGAAGTCCTAGTGATTTTTTATTGAGACTAGTAATTTTTTATTTAGTGATTTTTCCTACCCCATGCCCAATACATCAGTAGCAAGACTGGAAAGTGTTTGAAGTTATTATTCAAGAAAGGTTGGTATGTAATAAAGAATTTATCATGATTTCCGTTGTAATTAGTAATATGTTTCATTCGCGTTGAACTCTTTTGTTTTATCAGGTCCTAGACTGTTTATCAATTGGGTATCGGGCACCAAAAGAGATTAGAATTACTAATATCAAAACTAAGATGAACCTGAAGGAGCACTAAACTAAGATGCACATTCTCGAGTGATTATACTTCTTGGCTCATTTGAAATTAGGGAACTCCACAAATAGAACATTGGCCTGTTTGAGACAAGCATATATAAATGGACGAGAAAAAAGTGACTCCCCTTTGGACCTCGATTCAATACCAAAGGTTCTAAATTGGGCTTACACCGCAATTTAGAAGAAAATTAAGATATTTTCCAACAAAACCTGATTAGGTTTAAATTACCTCTCTCTTACCATGTTCAAAACTGATGAACTACTATATCTCGCACCCCGCACCAGGACTATTTCATATTGAACCAAAACTTTGGACATGGATGAAATGATCTTTGATGCTCTGCAGCCACTTGTTATGCTTTACCAATCTTCCTTGTCATTCAAAAGGTCCACCCAGTTTTAAATGAAAAGAAAAGAAGTTTAGGATGAGCATATTTATAAAAAAATTCATATTTACCCAAAAATGTTAGAAAGATTAGATATCATCAATAAATTCTGGATCACTTGCCGGTCTTCATCCATCTAAATTGCATTGTATGAGGGCAATTTTTTCACAAGGAGGAATAAATAAAGAAGTTGGTTCACTTGGAATGTCTGCTCTTTCCTTGTGACTCTTCTATCATTTTCTCTACTCACTTTACCAACTATTGCTACTATTAATATTACTACTACTTTTTGGCTATAGTAGTTTGTTGAAACTAACCTCGCCGGGACACCATGCAAAAGCTTGGACTTGAACTTACGATGGTGCACGACATTTTTGTGTATAATACTGCAGTACAGACCAAGTCCCAGTTCTTAGAGAGCCTAGAGCATACAACCTTCAAGGTGATTTTTTGTTGCCACTGTTTGAGAGATGGATCTGTTTCAAAGTTTTTGTTAGAGTTGACTTCCATCTCCTTCCGTCAGCATTGATTTTGATAGAATTCAGTGTCTATTCCCCTTGACAATGAATGATATTTTGGTAATGTATGAGAAATGTATGTACGCTTTTGATCATGTTAGAAAGATTTATTGACTTTTAATAAAATCATTCTATCTCTTTATAATTTTGTTGGAACTGAATAGAAATACGTGATCACGTGTGAAAACAAGATGGATAGGAAGAACCCATCAAACTGTACAAGGAAAAGACAAAGGGGTAAAATAGTGCTAAGCCCCAATAGTATGGGTAGGAGGAATCTGCCCTACAACACCTCAAATATCTGAGCTATACAAGTATGTAGGAACTTACCATGGAACAAGTAGACTTGTCAGATTTATTTAGGCAAAATCTTCTTTGTGATAGGTCGGGCTCAATATATCCAGGAAATTCATAGTTATTCCATAAATTAGTCTATGATTGTCCCATACAACTTTAAAGGTGCAGATATATATAGTACTCCAAGGAACATGGAAGGAAATACAATGCACAAATAAGTGCAAAAGTAAAGAAGAGCACAAGAGATATCCACAAAATCTCTTGAGTCCATTGTAGATGGCTGAAACTTTTATTCCTTTAATCTTAGGCAAATACTTGAACAAGTTGTCATTGTTTCCTTAATTCAAATCTTTGTCTTCAAAAATTTATTGCAATTTACAAGGATTTTCTAATGGATGTGCCAAAAGCAAAGTAGACACCAAGCCTTAAGACAGACACACCTGATTGCATTTACCAAGATATTATCCACATCAGCTGTGATTATTGTTGGAAGTTAATTACAAACTTCTACCAAAGTCCATTGATACTCACATATGTCATCTCTATTGAGGAAGATGAAACATACTGTGAATTATGTATTGAACCTTGTGTGCCCAATTATGAGTAGATATCATCTTTATTGAGGAAAATGAAACATATTGTGAATGATGTATTGAGGCTTGTGCGCCCAATTATGTGTAGAAGAAGCATCTTGAAGCAATTTTTTCTAAAGATACATTCCATCAAGATGACTATAGAATATTTTTTGGCAAGGCCAATAGAATTTGGATGGGCAAAGAAAAGGCATTTGATATGTATATTCTCATCAAGCGCAAGAGTTTTGTGAAATTCATGCTCTTTTAACTTATCCAAGAGTGCATGTATGACATAACAACTATCAAAGATTATTGCATTGATTATGCATTATGCATTATGCATTGCATCACAATCACAAATGACTTTGAAGTCTTCTCATGTAGCTTCATTAAAATTTGGTGTGTGGGGATGCCCGCCGCCACCAATTTATTGATTGACTTCTTAGCCACTTCAATTAACATTTGTGCACTTAGATGGCTTGACATTCATCAAAAATTTCATGATTGTGGTTGTCATCATCAATGGTGAAATTCAATCTATTTTCATTACTCTTGCAAGCAATAACTTTCCACAAGTAGTCAATTTTTTGCATTGTATATAAAATTATTGTTTGTTAGGTTCTTTGCTATTGTGTTTCTTGTATCTACCACCATGGTCACAACATATTTCAACACAACCGTACACAAGGTCTAAGTGTTGGATAGTCCTAGCAAAACTAATATTGTGAGCATGGCCATGGAAATATGAAACTACACTATCATGCTCCAAAAATTTGGTATCAAGCATCTTGTATTTTACGTGTGAAATGCAAAATCAATGAGCAGAAAATAAGGATATCAAGACTTAGAGAGTCTTAGAGCATAATGGAAGCAATGAGCAGTGTGCAAAGTGTAAGAAGAGAAAGAAACACTATATTGTTGAGACAATAATAGCTAGGAAGTGAGCAAGGCCACATGCATGTTGATGCATGATAGCAATCATAGAAGTAGTGTTACTCATTAGCCTTTTCCTTCAATTAGGTATGGTGGAAATAACAAGTCGCTTATATAAAATTGTAATACCAATAGCTAGCCAATGATCTAGATGTGAAATTTAGTTTGGTAATATCTCAAGTAATGGTATACATGATGAAAAATATTGATTAGATAGAAGTATCACCAAAAGAGTACTTCTACTAATAGGGCAAAAAGCAAAATAGACTTGAAAACCTTAGAACCAAGAACTAGACATATGATCTAAAGGTGATAATTGGTTTGGTAACATCTGGAACAATGTTACACATGATGGACTAAATAAATCAGAAAGAAGTATCACCAAAAGGGGACTTCTACTAATAGAGTAAGAACCCAAAATATGCTTAAAATCTTTGAAGGCAATTTTGGAGGCCTAAACAGATGAATTAGGCCTAAAAAATGCACAACTTTACCTCCACATGGAAAGAGGTTGGCCTTACCTCTCCCTTGGTTTGTCTCATCGAGATCTTTCTAACAGTACCTCACCCATGTGATTTTGAGATTCCTATAGGAAGATTCCCTAAAAGATTCCCTCTAATCAAAGCTTATTTGAAAGGGAGAGGATTTGTGACATTCAAATCCATCACAACCAAAATGTAGATTGTCAAATCCCACTCTCTATCATACATCACTACATGCAAAATCACCGGGTTTAGTGAATTCATCATTATGTCCATGAACTCTGATCCGAAATGGTAAATGAGGTATACTCTCACTTGCTCCATTGAATGTACATGACCTTGATGTGAAACAAATTCAGAAATGGAAGACGAGGTGCAGGAAATTATCCTCTAGGACCTTCCATCCTATCCTATCAATTTCTCTATGGGTTTTCACTCCAAAATTACTTAGTCTCAATAGCCCATGTTCTCCCAAGAGGGGTGAGTTTAGGGTTTAGGGTTTAGGGATTGAAACACTCACTCTGATACCATTGTAATATTGCAAGGATAACAAAGAAACACAAACACAAGTTTCACACTCAAACTTTGATGCCCCAAAGGAGCACCTTCTCTTATTATATAGTCAAAGAGGATCTCCTCCAAGGAAACTCCACCATAGGATTAGGTACATATATAGGTGACATATCGGCAAGCTCCACCCTTGGATTACTTACTTGGATGGGTGACATGTCGGTCGTAGTCCTATCTGGTTGGTCAAACAAGCTTTGACCAAAGGGAATCTTTTAGGGAATCTTCTTGTAAGAATCTCATAATCACGTGGGTGAGATACCGTTGGAAAGCTCTCGATGAGACAAACCAAGGGAGAGGTAAGGCCAACCTCTATTCCATTGGGAGGAGAACATGCACATTTTTGAGACCTAATTCATCTGCTTAGGCCTCCAAAATTGCCTTCAAAGATTTCAAGCATATTTTGGTTCCTACTCTATTAGTAGAAGTCCCCTTTTGGTGATACCACTTTTTGATCTATTTAGTCCATAATGTGTAACATCCTTCTAGATGTTACCAAACCAATTCTCACCATTAGATCATATGTCGAGCTCTTGGTTCTAAGGTTTTCAAGTCTATTTTGGTTTTTTCCCAATTAGTAGAAGTACTCTTTTGATGATATTTCTGTCTGATCTATTTTGTCCTTCATGTATGACATCTTTCAAGATGATACCAAACGAAATTTTACATCTAGATCATATGGCTAGCTACTGGTATTTCTAAAAGATTATTGGCAAGTAGTTCTTAATAAGTTAAAAAAGACCACATTTAAATTTCCTTTGCTTTTAGTTTCTTGTTTACAAAACTTCTTTGTTCTAATTATTCAAAGTACAAAACAAGAAAGTAATCTAGCCATTTTCCTGAAAAGAAGTGAAGGAGTTGAACATTTGGCAAGATATGAAAGAGGATATTGTTCAATTTGAGTCCAAAATAAGGAGAAGACTTAACATATTCATCCCCATTGCTTAGCACTTCTTCTTACACCTTTGGTAAGTACTATTCAAGAGAAATTTTGCCTATTAGAATTCAATTATAAAAGAATCAAAACCTTCATCACTTTATATTACTTATTACTCTAGATAGAGTGATACATTTACTTTGAGTATTTCATTATAATACTTAAGGTGTATTTTTGCTTACCAATATATGGGGCACATCCTTTTAGGGTTCTTCCACAAGTTTATCATTCAAAACCACTTAAATTTATCCTTACCATCCTAAATGAAGCCAAGTTCATACATATGCATTATTATGAAGAGGTTTAATCTCATTAAGATAAAGTGTCATGCATATATGCATTGTAACATAACATACATTGTTACCAACATCATACTCGATAGAACTACAATTCATACAAAAGTAGTACATAAACTCTAAAATGCCACAATAATTAGTTTAGTTCATACATTCAACTTGAATCAATTCTCAAGTGAGGAAACTACCATCAATAGGTTCTAATTATAACATCAAACCCATATCCACATATACCCATATTATAGCTAAGGGACTCCAAATGATGCTCACTGGTCTCTATATACTATAGCCAAGAGCTCAAAAGCTCAACATCAAAGAAATGAGTTCTTTGGAGCTGCACTTTGAAGGTACACCCTCTAGACTTGACCTAGCACTCCAATCCTAATGGCATCAATGGTGGCCCATCTAGCAATGCACATGGAGCTCAAATGGGTGTGATGAGTAGCCCTAACATAAATGTGGTTGCCATTAAGTAGTATTTGAGCAACTATTGGTGTAACTATGACTACCAAGACTAACACTTTAGCATCCAAGCAAAGTAGCTTTGGTGCTACAAATATTATGATAATTGTTATGCATATATGCATTGCAATATAACATAAATTGTTGTCAATATCATACATGACAGAAACATAACTCATATTGAAGTCATAAATGACTTCTAAAGTGCTATAATCACCCACTAGATTGCAATTAGATTATTCTAACTCCAAATGGCCATCTACTCTAAGTATGTGATATGCCATATGGTGGGCAAAGATCAAGAGGCCAGGTGCTTCCAAGCCCCATTAATAGCTACTTGTTTGCAATTTGTATCACATAAAGAGTGAATTAGCTATAAATCAAGTACATTATGGACATAGTCACTATCCTTGAGGAACCACCATGAGGGGAGGAATCAAACATACCATATACCATCCTCTCAAACATGTATCACATACCAACATAATAGTAGCTCTACTTTAAGAGACATATAATAAATAGATAGGCTTATACTTATAATCACCAAGCTTAATTCCATAGTGCAATATGTAAAAGACCAAGGATAGAAATAAGAGAATGGAAGACCAGAGTGGAAGTTCACTTTGAGACTCTCAAATGAGAGGAATTCTAAATGCTTAGCATGAGCTTGGGTTTTGGTATTTATAGGAAATATACAAGGCTCTTGGAAAGTTCCCAAGGAAGCTTCATACTAGAAATTGTCTTCTTGGCATGCAAGCTAAGCTAGCCAGGAAACTTTCTCCTAGAAGTTACCTACTTGGCATACACATTACTCAATATTTGGAAGGTATCAAGAAGTTTCCTAGATGTTTCTAGAATATTCTTGGATTTCTTGGCTAATTTGGCCTATTTGCTAACTAGTTAGCTTCTACTAACTTGTCTGTTAACTCCATATTGTTACATATTCTCCAACCATTAATTGGTGACGACCTTGTTGCCATGGAATCTTCAAACTCTTGCATGGCCATTTATGCAACACAAAGATGAGAAAGAGACTCCTATGTGGCATCATGAAGGAGATACCCTTTCCAAAGGACTTTTTATTCAATGTGTTGTTGGTGGCTATGTTGGATGTTATGACATGCAACAATATGATCAAGTTTATATCCTTCATGATTGTTGTTAGGAATGAGGGTTGGATATGAATGGAAAAGGAAAATGGATTAGAAATAAAGGGTTTCAATTTGGAAACATGAAAGATAGAGTAGATTTGTATATGACTAGGCAAGGCAAGTCAATAAGCAATAAGAGAAATGATTTAGGTAATTTCAAATAGACCTATCCAATTAGGAGTAAGTTTACAAACTTGGGTTAGAATAGATAGGAATGCAATTGTAGTTTGTAGTGAAGAAATCATAGAAATAGAAGAGTTTGGAGTAGAATTTAGTAGACTCAAAGAAGAGGAAATACTTGAAGGAACATCAGGTTTGGAAGCCAAAGTCAAAGTTAAGATCAGATTGGAGTAGAAATAGATTGAGATTTGAACAGGCAAATATTAAGAGATGCATTGGCATTTTGGATCTGCAAGTAGGAAAAGTTGTTGTAGAACAATATAGTTGTTAGTAATTGTCAATTGCTCTACTATTTAAAGGGGGCATTTGCAATGTAATGTTTTTCAGTATTCATAATTTTTTAAGATAGATAAAGCAAAGTGTTGATCTTAGTGCTCGTCGCTTGAGCTTAATTCCGAGTATCAATTCTATGTGTATGTTTGTGAGTGTTGAGAGAAATTCAAAGTGCAAGTCAATTTTCTTGTTGGATGTTGGATTCCATAGCCTTGATCTTCATTTTGTGTGTTTGATCTTGAGTGAAGTGCAATTGGAGCAATGCCTTGATAGATTTGAGAGGAATTGTAGTGTTGGTAGTATTTTGCATTTGTGAGTGCAACATAGAGTTGATGTGAAGCAATTTTGGTCAAGGAAGTTGCGCCTTCAATGGAGGGGTGGAACACAATTTTGAGGCGGAAGTCATTTTATAATGAAGTGCCATCTTCAAGAGAATTTGAATCATCATAGTCAAGAAATTTTTGGATAGTATTTGATGGAGTTGTAATTAATGACTGTCAATTTGTGATGAGGCTGTGAGTCAATGCTTGTTACTCTCTTCTAGGTGTAGTTTCTACCTAAGAGATTAAAGAAGAACCCAAGAAGTACTAATGTAGTCACTTTGCTTTGTATTTGGATATTTCTGACCAGTATCTCTGTGGGAACAAACTGTACTTAACTGATTACTGCAAGAGTGATATTTGTTGGGTTGTCACATCAAGCAAGGGATATGCATCCTTCATGGTTTTTTATAAAGGCTATGGTAGTCAATACAACATCAAAGTCCTCCATTCTTCTTTGGTACAAAATGTAGTGGTGCTTTTCATAGAGATGTACTTTTGTTGTATGAAATCTTTCTCCAACAACTTAGTCCTTGTTGTTCAAAGCTCTTTTAACTCTTTTGGTGAGAGCCTATAGATTGGTCTAATCATAAGAATATGACATGCAATGACTTGATCTTGAAAGACACCTCTTTGGTGTCTTTGATCATTTAAAAACACATTTGCAAACTCTTGAATTATCTAATCAATGATTTTCATATGAAGCTTTGGCTCTCATCAACTTCTCCTTGTGCAATAGGCTTGATCCACACCGTAAAATAGGAACATCTTCCTCCAAAGTTGACTTTATGGTGGCTTTACTAACAAAGTTCACACTTTGTTAGTAAAGAGGAACATCTTCTTCCAAAGTTGACTCTAAGGTGGCTTTACTAACAAACTTCCCTTCTTGAGATTGACTACTCTTAGGTATCTTATTTAGAGGTGCCACTTAAATTAATTGGTAATTTTTACCTTAATATTTTAATTTTTCATTGGGTCCAATTAAATTAAACTTTATAACATTTAAGCCAAGATAGAACTAGAATGACATCATAGTGTACAGGCACTACTACAAACCTTATACGCTCCAAGTACATTTTCTTAATCTTGAGTGTAATAGGATGTGAAGTAGAAAATGAAGAACCCTCTCTACTTAAAAATATTTACTTGATATGGATGCCTAATCCTTTTGCTAATTGCACAACCATGCAATTCTCTAACTTGTAAAATCAACTAAAATCCTACAACCATAATCAAATATCATATCTTGCAATTGAAGCAAACTTGCATAGATTGAACTTTCAATCCCAATAGAACTAATAGGGTTCTCAATAGGTAGCTCAATATCTACTATTGGGATATTTTTTTCCTTGATCATCACACTTCACAAACTCCATGTGGGCAATTTATCAAGAGTCATCCACATTTAACAATGCAATGTCCAATTTGATAACAATTAAAGTAATCACCATTTTGTCGCAATCTCTCTATTTGTAGTGCCAAGTGGTCTTTGTTGGATGGTATCAATTTCCATTAGTGCAAGCTCTTCCACCCATATGTAGTGTTTTGGTAGGTTTTGTGAAGATGAAGGTCAAGACCAAATTATGACAACCAAAGAACCAAAGCACTGTAAGTGTTTATGCTCTTGTATGGTCACCTTCAATTTGGTATATGACTTCAAGCTCCTTAAAAATCAATTTAGAACTTCACATTCTAGTATTTCTAGAATTTTCATTATGGTGTTTTGGAATTTATTGATGTAGCTCTCCGCAAAACCAATCTATTTTAATTTTGTCAATCTATCTCATGCAGCTCGTTTAATATTTACAAGTTTGAATCTCTCAATTACTACACTCTTGAATTATTTTCATGTTGAGATTAGTGCAAAAAATTGCTATTGAACTTGCTCCACTCAAAATCACCACCATAGTTTTGCCACTCCATTCAATTGGCTTGAAGCTAGGTGTAACAATATGAACTTATTGATGAGTTAGTCAAGATTAACAAAGTAGTGAATGGGTCTAGAATATTCTAGAAGTATCTAGGAAGCTTCTTTGGAAGCTTCCCACCTAGCTTAGCTTGCATCGTAAGTAGATAGCTTCTAGAAGGAAACTTCTTGGGAAGCTTGGACACCAAGAAGGCAACTTCTAGAAGGAAGCTTCTTGGTTAACTTGGCTTGCACTCCAAGAAAGTGACTTGAAGAAGCTTCTTGAGAAGCTTCTCAAGAGCTTTGTATGCTCTCTATAAATACCAAATCCTAAGCTCATGCTAGGCATTCAAAGTTTTTCCACATTCAAGTGTCCCAATATGATCTTTCATTCTCGTATTTCTCTCCTTGGTCTTGGTCTTTTATATTGGTATCAAAGCAAGAACGAGATGGATGGAATTTATGGACCACCAAATCCAATTTTGCCAAACCATTGGGATTTTTGTGTCTAAGTACTACCCAAGCATTGTTTCACAAAATTCATCACCTTATGCTTTGGGTAGGATTTTTGCGTATGATCACCTTGTTTGAGGAACCCTTGGTGCTTCTAATTGTAACTTATGGAGAACAGTGGATGCATTACATCTATGTGTTAATAAATTAGATAAATTGGGGATAGTGTGATAAAGTAGTAGCCATGGCGGCAATGCCGAAAGTTATGCTTACTATATAGGAGCAAATTGAGCATCTTACTCAATTGTTAAATGAACAAGATCATCAACAACAAGAATAGATAGAGAGAGCACCAATTCAAGAGGGAGAAGAGCGGATCCAATTTCCAAAACCTAAGGTATTTGAAGGCAAAAACTTTTTGGATGTAGTGGAAAATTTTGATTGTGAATGGTACTTCAAAGCAACAAACCTTCAAGATGAAAGGAGACAAATTCTATTGCCCTCAAGCCAATTGGATGGAGTGGCAAAACTATGGTGGCAATTTGGAGTAGAGCAAGCCGAGCAACAGTTTGCTACACGAATCTTGACATAGGAAGAATTCAAGAGTGTAGTAATTGGGTGGTTCCAAGCTATAAATGCCACATGGGCCACATGAGATAAGTTGGCAAAATTGAAGTAGATTGGCTTTGTAAGAAGCTATATCACTCAATTCTAGAACACCATTATACAAATTCTTGATATACTAGATGAGAAGCTCTAGATTGCTTTGTGAGGAGCTTGAAGTCATGCACTAGATTGGAAGTAACTATGCGTGAGCCCAAAGACTTAGAGGAAGCCATGTAGATGGCTGAGCACTTTGATTCCTTGGTTGCAACAACTTGGTCTTGACCTCAGCCTTCCTTGAACCTACCCACACACTACACACGGGTGGAAGAGCCAACACTAATGGAGATCAATGCCATCTAGCAAAGACCACTTAGCATAGCAAATCATGAAAGATTGCAAAAACTTGGTGGATTTTTTCAATGTCACCAAGTTGGACATCATATTGTTGAGTGTCCACTAACAAATGAGCAACGTTGACAAGTTGCTCAAATGGAATTTGTGGAGCGGAATGATCAAGGAAATAAGGAATCCCAATAGGAGATTTTGAGCCACCTATTAGGAACTTGATTGGTTCCAATAGGATTTAAGGCTTGATCTATGCAAGTTTGCTTCACTTGCAAGGTAAGATATATAATCGTGGTTATAGGATCTTGGTTGATTTTGGGAGTTTAGAGAATTGCATGTCTATGCAATTTGCAAAAGAATTAGGTATTCCTATTAGGCCAATAATTGGAAGTAGATTGATGATGGTGGATGGTAGAAATGGTGATGCATTCCATACCTCACACCCCATTATATTCAAGATTGGGAAGGAATATTTGAAGTGTATGAGGTTTATAGTGGCACCTCTACACTATGATGTCATTTTGGGTCTACCTTGGCTTGAATGTCATAAGGTTCAATTTGATTAGAATGGACAAAAAATTCAAGTACAATACCAAGGTAGGAAATTTAAATTAGGTTGTTTGGCATCTTTGAGTAAGACACCTAAGGATAGTCAGTCCTAAGATTGGAATTTTTTCAAGAAAGCAACCATCGAGCAAGCTTTGAAGGAAGATAAGTCTCAATACAAGAAGTTTGTCAAGAAAGTAGCCATTGAGCAAGCTTTGAAGGAAGACAAGTCCCAAGATGGGAAGTTTGTCAACAAAGCAACCATAGAGCAAGCTTTGGAGGAAGATAAATCTGTTTTTCTATGTGGATCAAGCCAATTGTGCATGGAGAATCTGAGGGCCAAAAACCTCATCAAGCAATGGTTAATCAATTAGTTCAGGAGTTTTTAGATGTGTTTCTAGAAGATCTGCCAAAGGGATTACCCTTTGATTGCGGTATGCCCTTCAAGATTGAATTATTGACAGGAAGTACTCCAATGAGTAGACCAATCTATTGGCTCTCACCAAAGGAGTTGGATGAGCTTTGAACAACACTAATGGAATTGTTAGAGAAAGATTTCATATGAGATACATCTCCTTGGGGGAGCATTGATACTATTTGTTCCAAAGGAGGATGGAGGACTTTGCTTCTGTATTGATTATTGTGGTCTAAATAAACAAATAGTGAAGAATGTGTATCTTTTGCCATGGTCTGAGAACTTGCTAGATCAATTGAGTGGAGCACAATACTTCTCCAAGTTGGATCTCTAAAGCAACTATTGGTAAATTCCCATTGATAAGGAGGATGTGCAAAAGATTATCTTTCACAAAAGGTATGAGCATTTTGAATGGAGAGTTATATCGTTCCTTTTAGGCTCACTAATGCTCCGGTAGTCTTTATGGATCAAATGCATAAGGTGTTGGATGGACTCTTGGATTGGTACGTGGTGGTATTTTTGGATGATATCTTAATCTACAATAAGATAAAAGTAGATCATGCAAATCATGTGCAAGAAGTCCTATGATGACTACATCAATGGAAGTTTTACTGCAAGAAGTCCAAGTGTGTCTTTTGGCAGAAAGAAGTAGCGTTCTTGGGTCATAAGATCTTATCCGAAAGGATCAAGATAGAAGAGGAGAAGATCAAAGCTATTACTGATTGGTCTACTCCAAAGGATGCCATAGAAGTGTGGGCATTTAATGGATTGGTAAGCTTTTACTGATGGTTCATCCACTACTATGCTCAGGTAACCGCACCTTTTGAGCAACCTCTTGGAGAAGAACTCAAGCTTTTAGTGGGCTATTGTAATACCAATAGCTAGACATATGATCTAGATGTGAAATTTAGTTTGGTAACATCAAGAATGATGTTATACATGATGGAAAAAATAGATCAGATAGAAGTATCACCAAAAGGGTACTTCTACTAATAGGGCAGAAACCAAAATAGACTTGAAAACCTTAGAACCAATAGCTAAACATATGATCTAGAGGTGAGAATTGGTTTAATAACAACTCAAAGGATGTTGCACATGATGGACCAAATAGATTAGTAAGAGGTATCACCAAAAGGGGAATTCTACTAATAGAGTAGGAACCAAAATATGCCTAAAATCTTTCAAGGTAATTTTGGAGGCCTAAACAGATGAATTAGGCCTAAAAATGTGCACATTCTCCCTAATGGAGGAAAGGTTGGCCTTCCCCCCCCTTTGGTTTGTCTTATTGAGAGCTTTCCAACTGTACCTCACCCATGTAATTCTGAGATTCATATATAAAGATTCCCTAAAAGATTCCCTTTGGTCAAAGCCTATTTGACCAACCAGATAGGACCACGACCAACACATCACCCATCCAAGTAGGTAATCCAAGAGTGGAGCTTGTTGACATGTCAGTGATCTTTGTACCTAATCCTATGGTGGGAGTTTCCTTGGAGGAGATCCTCTTTGACTATATAATAAAAAGAAGGTGCTCCTTTGGTGCATGGGAGTTTGAGCGTGAAACTTGTGATTTTGCTTTTGTGTTTCTCTACTATCCTTGGAACATTACAATGGTTTTAGAGTAGGTGTTTCAATCCAAGAGAGTGGATCACCCCTCTTGGAAGAACATGGGCTACTGAGACTGAGTAATGTTGGAGTGAAAACCCGTAGAGAAATTGATCAAAGAGGAGTATTTTAGAGAGAGGATGGGATGGAGCCTCTTGGAGAACAATTTATTGCACCCCGCTTTCCATTTTTGAATCCATTTCACATTAAGGTCATGTACATTCAGCGAAAGCAAGTGAGAGTATACCTCGTTTACCATTTTGGAGTAGAGTTCACGGACATAGTGATGAATTCACTGAACCCGGTGATTCTCCCTTTAGTGATTTACAATAGAGAGTGGGACTTGATAATCTACATCTTGTTGTGATAGATTTGAATGTCTCATATCTACTTGAGTGTTTATTTAAACACTCAAGTAGAAATTTATTACAAAGTTAGACCAAAGTGATGTTTAGAGATTTCATAGTCAAGAATTTTGGTGAGGAATATTATCAACAAATGATAGCTTTTGAGGTCCCAATGGTAGTCCAAATAGTTTGTGTGCCCTCTAGAGTTGTCATATTAACTCTTTATTGAAGTAGACAATAGGGATTGAGTGTTTGCAAGAACCATGGATCCGTAGTTGCAAGAGTTGCTGCAAGGAATGTAGGGTATATTGAAAAAGTTTCGAGAGATTAAGATGACCATAGAGGTGTTACAAAGTCAAGTGTAGACCTTCAGGAGTGATCAAGCACTACAAGAAGGAGAACCGTCTCAAAACCCAATACTTGTGATTGTAGTACTTGGAGAGACACCCATGCCTACAAACCTGGTTAACGATGAAGCCACATTGGTACTATGGATGAAGAAGACCTGCAACATTGAGCCTTACAAGGGGCAGCATACAATGGGAGTAGTCGAGAAGTGGATCTCAAGGATGAATCAATATTTCCAATTATTCTCAACGGAGATCACCGAGCACGCTATAGTTGTGTTTGCATATAGGTACTTGACCAATAAAGCCCTCACATGGTACAATGCTTGGGAACAATCAATGTTGGCAAAGAGAAGAGAGGTCACATGGACAACAATGCAAGAAAGATTGCTGAAAAATTTCCAGTTGGTGGATTCTATGTAGATGGCCCAAATCCGACTATGGGGATTGAAATAGAAGAACAACGTATGTGTATGTGTAACAGAGTATGTGGAGGCATTTCTAGATCTACAAGTTGCAATAACCAACATGAGTCCAATAGAGGCTCGAGACAATTTCAAATGAGGGTTGAAGGAGTGGATTTGCCAAGAAGTCATGGTCCAATATCCTTGCACAGTATTTGAAGCCATTGCTTGTGCGCTAAGAATAGCAAGGGCACTTGGTGGAGGTGAAGGAGTAGTTCCACCTCAACATTATTGGGCAAGAATGCCATACATGGGTGGACCAATACCTATGGAACTAGGCAACCTGCAGTTTTGAGACCAAGGAGCAAGACCGCTTCAAGGAAAGCGGAGACGAGTAGAAGAACAGAGAGCTGGAGTCCCACGAGGAGAAAAATATAGTTTTTTTTTACAATTGTGGCCGTATTAGGTACATATTTATCAACTATTGTGCTCATCTCCCTAGGGACTCTTGGCCTTCATAAAGGTGATCTTTGAACAACATGGAGAGACATATTAAAGAGGAGGATGTAGAAATCACCTTGGAAAATGAAGATCACCAATAAATGTACCTTGTGGACTTATGGGCTCAATAAGGTAGCAAAAAAGTGAGGGGATGAAGAAGATGAGTGCACAAAGGTCCCAAAAGGCAACCTCATAATTAATTTTCATGAATGGAGTCATAGATTGTAATCAAGTGAGAGTATTAATAGATCTTAGAGCAATAAAGAATTTTTTGTCTCACTCTGTTGCAATAAGATTGGAGATGGATCTAGAGAGAGATGAGAGCAAAGAAGTAGAGTTATTTAACAAGCAAACAGAGAGGACTGAATCATTACCTAGATGGGTAACACTCTCTATAGGAGAATATTAGGAAATAATTGAGTGGTGAGTGAAACAATTAGCTTGTTATGATGTAATCGTAGGCATGCCATGGATGGAGCATTATAACCCTATGGTAGATTGGAGGAAGAAATTAGTGAGAACCCACCAATGGTCAATCATTGGGGTTAAAGAAAAATCATGTAGGCAAGAATTGCCTCTCTATGTCATAGGGACAACAACTATCTGTAAGACGGATAGATGTTTCATGGGTCTAATAAGAGAAGTCCATAGTGCACAACTCGATGGACAAATTTCTAAGAAATTGAAGGATGTGGTAAATGAGTTTCAAGATGTCTTTCTCGATGATCTTCCCTTAGGATTACCACCAAAAAGGAGAGTAGATAATAAAATCAAGACAGTTCCAAGGAAGACACCTCCTTGTAAGGCCCCATATTGCCTATCATCTCATGAGTTAGAGGAGTGTAAGACTCAAATTGAGGATATGTTGTAGGAGGGGTTCATCCAACCTAGTGTATCACCATATGGGGCTCATATCTTGTTTGTGAAGAACAAGAACGGTATAATACGCATGTGCATTGACTATCGGGGCCTCAATCAGCAAATAGTGAAGAACAAATACCTCTTACCTTGCATGGATGACATATTTAACCAACTCAATGGAGCAAGACACTTCACCAAACTGGACTTGCGGAGTGGCTACAATCAAATCCAAATTGCAAAGGAGGATGTACACAAAATTACCTTTTGAACCAAGTATGGTCACTTTGAGTATCTCGTGATGCCTTTTGGCCTCACCAATGCACCTACCACTTTCATGAGTCTAATGATTGACATATTTTGGATAAATCAATTATCATCTTCCTAGAAAACAACTTAGTGTATAGTAGCATGATGATAGAACACAAATAGCATCTACAAGAAGTCCTCCAAATTCTGAGACAAAATCAATTGTATGCCAAAATCTCAAAGTGCAAGTCTGGCAAGTCTGAAGTAGACTACTTGGGGCATAGAGTAAGTGTGGAGGGTATCCAAGTATTGATAGATAAAAAATAGAGGTCATTCAAAAATGGAGTGCTCCAGAAGATAAGACTTAACTCAAGAGCTTCTTGGAGTTGATAGGGTTCTATTGTCAATTTGTCAAGGACTTCTCCAAGGTTATACAACCTTTAACAACACTACTTGGCAAGGGGAAGAAGTGGATGTGGGGAACCACACAAGAGTTGGCTTTCCAAGAATTGAAATCCACCTTGCTACATGCACCAAACTTGAAGTGGTATGATCCAAAACATCCAATCAAGTTGGCTACAAATGCATTAGGCATAACAATAAGAGCAATTCTACAATAGGAGTGGCATGATGGATGGCATCCAATTGTATATTTCTCTTGAAAGTTGTTACCAGTAGAGTGCAACTATCACACCACAAAATAAGAAGAGCTGGCCATTGTCCTTGCAACCAAGCATTGGAAGCACCATCTGAGCGAGAAGGCATTTGTAATAGAGATAGATCACAAACCTCTAGTCTACTTGGAGATGTAGAAAGATCTATCTCGTTGCCAGATTTGATGGGCAGAGTGGCAACAATGGTTCAACATGAAAATCATCTACATGGAAGGCATAAGCAACTTGTAGATACATTTACCTGCATACCAATGGTAAACAATCTAGTGGCAGAGGTTAAGATTAACCTTGAATTTTGGTTGGAGATTTTGGCTACTACAAAAACTGATCTACAAATTGTAGGAGCGCAATCATCCAAAGGCATCACAAGCACCCAAGGACTCACCTTTTGTGATGGCAAATATGGATCCCAAATGTCCCAAAATTACGTACCACCATTCTAGCAAAATGTCATGATTCCGCCATTGCAGGTCATGTCAAAGTAGACTAGACCTTGGATGCAGTCCAATGCCATTACTATTGGCCCAAGATGAGCAATGATGTGAAGGGCTATGTGCATAGTTTCCTACTTTGTTAATAGAACAAATCTTCTAATCAAGCTCTTACAGGGCTCCTTCAACCTCTCCCCACTCCTACACAACATTGGGAACAAGTGAGTATGGATCTCGGCTGTGAATTACCCAAGACCACCTCATGGTTTGACTCCATCATGGTCTTTGTGGACTGGCTCAGCAAAATGATTCATGTATGCTCTACCACCAAGGATGTGATTGCTCCACAACTAGCTCAATTATACTTAGATGCAATCTTTTATGGCTTGTCTCGGGTACTCATCACCGATAGAGGCACTCAATTCACCAATTTGTTTTGGCAAACATTCTTTGGTTTCTTCAAAACCAAGTTAGCAATGTCCACAGCTTACCACCCATAAAAAAATGGACAAAAAAAGCAGGCTAATTGCACTATTGAAAACATGTTGCGCCGCTTCACCTTAGATGAGCAAGAGAGGTGGGACACCTACTCCCATAAGTAGAATTTGCTCACAATAATTCAGTGAATGCATCCACCCATGTCACTCTATTCTTCCTCATGTATGGCAAGCATCTCCTCACACCTTCTAGCTCAATGGAGAGCCATTCAATTGCTACCAAGATTGACATGGTCAACTCATTTGTTTCTAGAATCCAACAGGATGTGGAGAGCGCCAAGCATATATACAAATTGCACAAAATCAACAAAAACAATATGCAAATGCACACCATAGGCACATGGAGTTCAATGTTGGGGATCAAGTGTGGTTGTCTACAACCAACCTCACATTAGTTGGCCCTTGTAAGCTCAGACCTTGTTTTATTGGGCCTTTTTCCATTCTTTGTCGAGTCGTCATTGTGGCCTATCACCTCAAGCTACCACCACACATGAAAATCCATCCAATGTTCCATGTTTCCCTACTATGCAGCTATGCTCCGTGATCAGGCCATTGTCATTTCATACAAGACATTTGACCTTGTCCAACACTCATCAATGGCACGGAGGAATATGAAGTCTGAACGTATCTTCCAAAAATACATCCATGGCACTCGCCATCCACGGGTGGAATATCTTGTACAATGGAAAGATTACCCCCTATACAAGGCAACTTGGGAGCTTGCTGCCAATTTGACACATGCATCGGTGTTGGTGCAAGCTTTTGAGCAACAACTTCACAACGAGGACGTTGCATCTTAAAAGGAGGGAGGTTTGTAATACCAATAGCTAGACATATGATGTAGATGTGAAATTTGGTTTGGTTTGGAGTGATGTTATACATGATGGAAAAAATAGATTAGATAGAAGTATCACCAAAAGAGTACTTCTACTAATAGGGCAAAAACCAAAATGGACTTGAAAACCTTAGAACCAATAGTTAGACATATGATCTAAAGGTGAGAATTGGATTGGTAACAATTGGAAGGATGTTACACATGATGGACCAAATAGATAAGTAAGATGTATCACCAAAAGGAGACTTCTATTAATAGAGTAGCAATTGAGATATGCCTAAAATCTTTGCCTTTGGAGGCCTAAAGGGATGAATTAGACCTCAAAAATGTGCAAATTCCCCCCTAATGGCTTCCTTTCCCTCCTCCCTTGGTTTGTCTTGTTGAGAGCTTTCCAACTGTACCTCACTCATGTGATTTTGAGATTCATACAAGATTCCCTAAAAGATTCCCTCTAGTCAAAGCCTGTTTGACCAACCAGATAGGACCAAGACCGACGTATCACCCATCCAAGTAGGTAATCCAAGGGTGGAGCTTGTTGACATATCAATGATCTATGTACCTAATCCTATTTTGGAGTTTCCTTGGAGGAGATCCTCTTTGACTATATAATAAAAATAAGGTCCTCCTTTGAGGCATAGGGGTTTGAACATGAAACTTGTGATTTTGCTTTTGTGTTTCTCTGCTATCCTTGGAACATTACAACTACCAAGCACAAGGAATCATTCTAGAAGTTGAAACATATGGTGTCTTCAAGACCCCTTCTTCAACCATATGATCCTCAACTACCTTGTGTGGTTGATTTTGATGCTTCTAACTTTACCATTGGAGCTATATTGCCAATAAGAATTTCTTGATGGGTTACATCCCATTACCTTTGTGTCTTGCCAACTGAAAACCACAAAAAATAATTATCTTTGCTCAAGATCAAGAACAACTAGCAATGGTATATGCCACCAAGGTATGGATGCATTATCTATTGGAGAAACAAGTGGTCATGTGATTGACCACAAACTAATGTTGTAGACAATACACTTGGAGCACATGAAGAGTAAACATCATAGATGGGAGGAACAACTACAATTGTTTGATTTCAAACTTGAGTACAAACCTGGTTGGTTCCATGTCATCCCCAATGCCCTATCACAACAACTTGATTTGAAGTCTCTTCCTCTCATCACGATGGCAATTACAATGATGTTATTTGACTCAAAAGCCCAGCTCAAGCTCAAGACATCTTTACAAAAAGATTTCTTCTTTCATATGGTACAAGGTTGTCTTGCAGTGGGTGACAAGGAGTACAACACCTTCTTGTTCAAGGAAGACCTTCTATTTTGTGAGAAATGGATCTATGTTCCAACCAAGGATGATCTTTGACTTGTGCGCCTTCAAAAAGCTCATGACTTACCAATTGTTGGTCACATGGGTGTAGATAAGACCTTGGGTACCCTCCAATGCCAATGTTGGTGGCCCAACATAGCACAAGATGTTGAGAGTTTGTGTGATATTGTGAGGACTGCCAATGCAATAAGGCGAGCAACCAAAAACCGAGTGGATTCCTTCAACCACTCCCCATTCCATCTACTCAATGGGAACATGTGAGCGTAGATCTCATTACCTCCTTGTCCAAGATGAAGCAAGGCCACACAAAACTTGTGTAGTTTGTGATTAAGTATAGCAAGAAAATCTATTTGGTACCAACCTTTGATATCATGGATGCTCCAACATTGCCACAAATCTACTTTGACATTGCCTTCAAGCATCATGGGATACACTATGTACTCATCTCTGATTGTGACCCCTGATTCACTAGAAAGTTTTGGCAAACACTCTTTGAGATACTTGGCACCAAGTTTGCTTTGTCCACGGCCTATCATCCTCAAACTAATGGACAAACCAAACATGCCAATTGCACCTTGGAGGATATGCTTTGTGCCTCTATCAACATTCACCATACAAACTGAGATGAATGTCTTACAGCTACTGAGTTTGCATACAATAATTCCAAAGAGACAAGCATTGGCTTCTCTCCTTTCTTCTTGAATTTTGGCCAAAACCCACTTGTTCCAGATTACCTTCTTGCTCCTCCTCCATCTCATGTTCCTCAAACTTCCACCTTCTTGACCACCATATCTCAATCCCTCTACCAAGCTAAATCTCATCTCCTTATTGCTCAAAATTGTCAAAAACAATATGTAGATCACCATCGCCATGATCTCACCTTCCAAGTCAATGATAAGGTCATGCTCTTCTCTAGTAACCTTCCCTTCCCACTTGATACTCAAGTCTATAAACTTATCCCAAATTAGATAGGAACTTTTGATGTCACCCAAATCATTTCTCTTGTTGCTTATTGATTTACCTTGCCTTTGCATATGCAAATCCACACTATCTTCCATATTTCCAAGTTAAAATCCAAATCCATCTTCTTTTCCTCTTGTATCCAACCTCCTCCTCCTCTAGTGCCTATCAATGATCATGAGGAGTATGAAGTTGATCGTATCCTTGCACATTGGCATATTCAACATGGCCACCAATAACACACTGAATACAAGGTCCTTTGGAAAGAGTATTCCCTTCATGATATCACTTGGGAGCCTCTTTCTCATCTCCAAAATGCGCAAACAATTATCCAAGAGTTTGAAGCTTCCATGGTGACGAGGACGTCACCAACTAGAAATGTGGAATATGTAACAATATGGAGCTTATGATGAGTTAGTCAACACGAACAAAGTAGTGAATGGGCCTAGAATATTCTAAAAGTATCTCAGAAGCTTTTTGGGAAGCTTCATGGCTAGCTAAGCTTGCATTGCAAGTAGGTAGCTTCTAGAAGGAAGCTTCTTGGGAAGCTTCCAACTTATTTAGCTTGCATGCCAAGTAGATCATTTCTAAAAAGAAGCTTCTTGAGAAGCTTCTTGGTTAACTTGGCTTGCACTCCAAGAAAGCGGCTTGAGGGAGCTTCTTGAGAAGCTTCTCAAGAGCCTTGTATGCTCCCTATAAATACTAGAGCCTAAGCTTATACTAGGCATTCAGACTTTCCACACATTCAAGTGTCCCAATGTGATCTTCCATTCTCCTATTTCTTTCCTTGGTCTTGGTCTTTTATACCAAGAAAATCTATCTCTATTTATCTTGAAGATTTATAATTTCAAAATACATTTACAATCAAACACAAAATTCTCCATACACCCAAAAGATACTTATCTTCAAATGCCTTGGGCTTTGGAAATTGTATTTACTTTTCTCTTTCTAAAAATGGTACTATCTCTACTTGCTCTTATTGATTGTCTTTCTCTTTTAACAATCAAGTAAGGTGCTTGATTTGTTATTGCATAACAATGATAACTTTGGACATCATTGCCATGACTACTATCCTATCAAACTATGAACAAATATCTAAGTTAACATTTAGATGCAACACATCCACCATTCTTTGTAAGTTACAATCAGAAATCTATGGTTCATTAAACAAGGTGATTCTATTTAGAAATTCTACCCTAAGTGTGGAACTTGATGAACTACATGAAATGATGTGTGGGTAGTACATGGACATAAAAATCCTAATGGTTGGAGGAAAATATTTGGTGGTCTATAAATTCCATCCATCTTGTTCTTACTCTAATACCAATGTAAAAGATCAAGGAGAGAAATAGTAGAATGAAAGACCGGAGTGAAAAAATCACATTAGGACTCTCATATGAAGGAGACTTTGAATGTCCAATATTTAGTTTGGGTTGGTATTCATAGCTAATATAAAAAGCTCTTAGAAAGCTCTTAAGGAAGCTTTCAATGCAAGAAGTTGTCTTGTTGGCATGCAAGCTAAGCTAGCAAAGAAGCTTTATGAGAAGTTGTCTACTTAAAAACATGTTACTCTATACTTAGAAGGTACCAAGAAGTTACCGTGATGCCTCTTGAACATGTTTTATTGTTTGTTTAATTTTTCCTATTTGCTAACTCATTTGCTAATTCCATATTGTTATACTATCAATGTTTGGGAGATGGCATGGGGCACAATTGTGCATATGATCCTTCCCAAAAACACTATCATGTCCTTCCAATATGAAGATTCCAAAAGGCAAAATCTCAACAAGCTAGTGTGGCTTGTAGTCACATCACTGTTGTTGGTGTAGTTTGTTGTAGATACACATAGTCACTTGGATAAAATTGACAAATAAAGGGTTATAACCTCCTCCTCAAATATTAGCATAGTGTAAGGTATCCTTATGTTGAGCAATCACTAATTTACCAAAGGCTATTAATATCATTCTTTGAAAGGTCTTTGCTCATTGAGAACATATGCTCACTCATACAACTAGATCATCCAAGTCCAAAACTAAAATAACATATTCCACCATATTGAGCTCAACATGCTCAACCAAACCAAAGACCTCCACCAAAGTCAAAGAGATAACCCACAATAATGTAGTATCATGTACTTTATGTCATAACTCCTTGTCCAATATCCCATACTAAATTGAAATACTTGGGCCTTAGTAACTCCCCTAAGTAAAACTGATCAACCATCTCATGCAAGTGGATGCCTCACATAAGCTCTCTCCAACCTTCACTAGAACTCCTACAAGCTCTTCAGCTTGTTAATCCACAATTTGTTGTAGTTCTACCTCAAGCACTAAAAGAACTCTACCATGGAGTTAAACCCCTGTACTAAATCACCTCCTATAGTGGTACCTCCACTCATAATAGCACCATGTCCAACTAGTGCATATCCACTAGATACACCAATGCTACTGGAGTTAAAACTTGTGGGTACTTCTTGTCTACCTTTAGAAATTGAGCTTGAAGTGATGGATGTAAAAGATCAAAATTGAGGAGAGAAATAGGAGAATAAAAGCTCACATTGGGACACTTGAATGAGGGAAAACTCCAAATGCCTAGCATGAGCTTAGGCTCTAGTATTTATAGGGAACATACAAGGCTTTTGAGAAGTTTCTCAAGGTGCTTCCTCAAGCTGGCTTTTTGGAGTGCAAGCCAAGTTAATCAAGAAGCTTCTCAAGAAGCTTCATTCTAGAAACCACCTACTTGGCGTGCAAGCTAAGCTAGTTGGAAGCTTCCCAAGAAGCTTCTTTCTAGAAGCTATCTACTTGTGGTGCAAGCTAAGCTAGTCAGAAAGCTTCCCAAGAAGCTTCCTAGATACTTCTAGAATATTCTATGCTATTTTGGTCCATTCACTACTTTGTTAGTCTTGACTAACTCATCGATAAGCTCCATATTGTTACATATTCTCCCACCGCTAGTTGGTGATGTCCTTTTCACCATAGAAGCTTCAAACTCTTGGAGAGCCATTTGTACATTTTGGTGATGAGAAAGAGGCTCCCAAGTGGCATCATGAAGGGGATACCCTTTCCAAGGACCTTGTACTCAGTGTGTTCTTGGCAGCCATGTTGAATATGCCGACTTGCAAGGACATGCTCAACTTCATACTCTTCATGATCATTGATATGGATGGGGAGGAGGAGGGAGTTGGATACAAGAGGAAAAAAAGATGGATTTGGAACAAAGGGTTTCAACTTGGAAACATGGAAGACAAGGTGGATTTGCATATCCGGAGACAAGGCAAGTTGATAAGCAACAAAAGAAATGATTTGGGTGACATCAAAGGGTCCTATCCAAGTTGGGGTAAGTTTACGGACTTGAGTATCAAGTGGGAGGGGTTACTAGATGAGAGCATGACTTTATCACCAAATTGAAAGATGAGATCATGACAATGGTGGTCTGCATATTATATTTGGCAATTTTGAGCAATAAGAAGATGAGATATGGCATGTTGGAGAGATTGTGAGATGGTTGTCAAGAAGGTAGAAGTATGAGAGACATGAGATGGAGGAGGAGCAAGAAGAGATTCCAAAACAAGTGGACCTTGGCCAAAATTAAGGAAGAAAAGAGAGAATCTAGTGCTTGCTTGTTTTAAATTGTTGTATGCAAACTCCATAGTTGCAAGACATTTATCCCAATTGGTATGATGTACATTGACAAAGGCACAAAGCATATCCTTTATGGTGCAATTTGCATGTTCAATTTGTCCATCAGTTTGAGGATGGTAGCCGTGGACAAAACAAGCTTGGTGCCAAGAATCTAGAAGAGTGCTTGCCAAAATCTGCCAATGGATTGAGGATCACGGTTGGAGATGAGTACATGGGGCATCTCATGATGCTTGAAGATAGTGTTGAAGTAGATTTTCACAAACACCACTATTGCTATGTGATCTTTCTTTGTTTTTGGCAACAATGTAATGAGATCCAAGCTCACATGTTCCCATTGAATAGAGGGAATGTGAAGTGGTTGAAGGAGTCCACACGGTTTTTGGTTGTTGGCTTTGTAACATTGTCAACTCTTACAAGATTGAACAAACTCATGAACATCTTGTGCCATGTTGTGCCACCCTATTGGCATTGGAGGGTACCCAAAGTCTTGTCTACACCCATGTGACTAATGATGGGTAAGTCATGGGCTTCTTGGAGATGCACAAGTTGGAGGTCACCCTTGGCTGGAACATACATCCTGTCCTCATGGAATAGAAGGCCTTCTATTCCTTGAAGGATAAATTTTTTTACTCCTTGTCATATGTTGCAAGATGACCTTGTACCATCTGAAAGAAAAGATCTTGTTGTAGGCTATCTTAAACTTGATTTGAACTTTAGAGTCAATTGATACCATTGTTGTTGCCACCGTGATGAGAGGAAGAGACTTCAAATCAGGTCATCATGATAAGATATCGGGATGACATGGAACCAATCTGGTTTGTACTCTAGTTTGATGTTAAACAACTATAGTTATTCCTCCCATCAATGATATTGACTCTTCATGTGTTCCAAGTGTAATGTCTGCAACAATGGTTTGTGATTAGTTGCATGATCACATGTTACCCCAAGAGATAATGCCTCCATACCTTAGTGGTATATACCATTGCTAGTAGTTCTCAATCTTGGGCAAAGTAATTCCTTTAAGCTATATTGTTAGTGAGATACAAAGGCAATGGGATTTAATCCATATGGGAATTCTTGCTACAATACGGCTCTAATTGCAAAGTTAGAAGCATCAAAATCAATCACATAAGGTAGTTGAGTCATATGGTTGAAGGATGGGTCTTGAAGACACCATATGTTTCAATAGACATTCATTGATGCAATGTCCAATTTGGCAAAAATAGAAACAACCACCATTTTGTTGTAATTTTTCTCTATCTATGGTGCCAAGTGGTCTTTGTTGAATGGCATCAATCTCCATTCCTGCCGGCTCCTCCACCCATGTGTGGTGTATTGGTAGGTTTTGTGGGATCGAGGTCAAGGTCAAGGCCAAGTTTTTGTGACCAAGGAATCAACGCATTTGGCCAACCGCATGGCTTTCTTCAAGTCTTGTGGCTCTTGCATAACTCTAATTTAGTTTGTGACTTCAAGCTCCTCACAAATTGGTCCAAAGCTTCACCTTCTAGTATATTAGGAATTTGCATGATGGTGTTCTATAATTATGTGATGTAACTTCTTACAAAACCAATCTATTTCAACTCTGCCAACCTATCTCATGCAGCTTGTGTGGCATTTATAGGTTGGAAATGATCAATTATTGCACTCTTGAATTCTGCCCACATTAAGATTGGTATAACAATTTGCTACTTAGCTTGCTCTACTCAAAATTGCCACCATAGCTTTGCTACTCCATCCACTTGACTGGAAGCCAAGAGAATCTATTTCCATTCATCTTGAAGATTGGTAGCTTCAAAATAACATTTACAATCAAACATAAAATTCTCCATTGCACCTAGAAGATTCTTGCCTTCAAATACCCTAGGTTTTGGGAATTGGATTCAGTCTTCTCCTTCTTGAACTAGTGCTCTCTCTACATGCTCTTGTTGTTGACGGTCTTGTTCATCCAACAATCAAGTAAGGTGCTCAATTTGTTGCAGCATAGCAGTGATAAATTTGGGTATTGCCACCATGGTTATTACTCTATCACACTACCCTCAATTAATCTTATTGTTATCACCGTAGATGCAACATGTGCATCATTCTCCATAAGTTACAATTGGAAGTATCAAAGGTTCCCCAAACAAGGTGATGAACTGCATGAAATGATGCCTGGGTAGTATTTGGACACAAAAGTCCTAATGGTTTGACAAAAATGTATTTGGTGGTCCATAAATTCCATCCATCCCATTCCTACTTTGATACCAATGTAAAAGATCAAAACCAAGGAGAGAAATAAAAAAATGGAAGCACACATTGGGACACTTGAATGAAGGAAAACTCCAAATGCCTAGCATGAGCTTAGGCTTTGGTATTTATAGGGCGCATATATGGAGTATTTACAAGGCTTTTGAGAAGCTTCTCAAGAAGCTTCCTCAAGCAGTCTTCTTGGAGTGCAAGCCAAGTTAATTGGGAAGCTTCTCAAGAAGCTTCCTTCTAAAAGCCATCTACTTGGCGTGCAAGCTAAGCTAGTTGGAAGCTTCCCAAGAAGCTTCTTTCTAGAAACTACGAACTCGTGGTGCAAGCTAAGCTAGTTGGGAAGCTTCCCAAGAAGCTTCCTAGATACTTCTAAAATATTCTATGCTATTTTGATCCATTCACTACTTTGTTAGTATTGACTAACTCATCGGTAAGCTCCATATTGTTGCAATAGAAATGTAGCTCAAAGATCAATCCTATCTTTGTAGCTCAATCTCTTCCAAGTGAGCTCTCCTAAACTCATGATAGTCATCCATTGGTAGATCCTCCAAGTGTTAGAACAACCGGTTCTATGCCTTGAGGATGTGAACAAAGTCAAGTTTTGCATCTACTACAAATCACATCAACTATCAAACTCTAAGATGAAGTCATCCAATTCAATGGTACCCATGATACTAGAGTAGTGCTTGGAGGCTCCATAAATTTTATCTATGTCTCACAACAACAATGTGGACACACAATATACACTCAACCAAATTAGCTCTTGTGTCAAACTCCAAACCAAAATCAATCTCCTCCCTTAAAAGGACTTGAGATACAAGTCAATATCAAGTGCCACTCCATGTAAACCCATTGCTTACTACAACAATCTCCTCTAAAATCCTTGGAGAACTTTGTCATGATGATGTAACCCAAACCACAATTATAACCACCAAATACAACCACCAAGTGTCTTCACCAACCAAACACCACCCACTAATGTAATTCTAATTTTGACAACTACATTAGCAAAAAGGATAACCTATAACTTGCCATCACAACACATATTGTCCCGATCTATATGTCATCACTTCTTGTCTCACAAGAGAGAAACATATATAATCTGATTGGTAATCTTTCCAACTTCACTATTGAGAGCACACCAAAGCACCATAGCTCTAATATCATGGTGCCTCATACAACCATGGTGCATAAAAAGGAAATAGAGAATGAGGAGGGTCTAATTATAAGAAATTTAAATGATAACCCTCCATCTCACAAATCCAAACCAGATAAAATTTGTCTTAATTTAGCATTTGAGTATCTATCTACTTGTATGCTACCAAGATCCCAAAGAAGACATATCCAAAGCTATATGGTATAAGTATGAGTCCATCAGTCTTTAGGACAAAAAGTGAGGGTGGACAAATTGGCCAAGATACCAATCTAAGAACAAGAGATCCAAGGTTCAAATCCTAGTGTGCACAATCATGAAGGGCATGTAGATTTTGCCAAAGAATAACCATAAAATCATCTAAACTAGGTAGCTTCATGCTAGCAAGTTTTGTTAGGGGTTAGCCTAACCCTAGTTAGGAGTAACTCAAGGTAGGCACAACCCCTACCCTATATATGCCCAAGCCTACCCTATATATGTCTTGGGGAATATTGGGTGAGAGTTGTTCATTTGTTAATTTGTGGTTGGAGTGGAATTGGAGAGTGTGGGAGCTCTTGCCTTGTATGCTTGGATATGGCAGTGACCCTAGAGCATGAGTAAAGACTCTTGAAGCATTTCCATGGACATAGCCTCACATCAAGGTGAACCACGTACTTCTGTGTAATGTGTGAATCCGTTGGTTGTATACATAGTGTGTGTATGTTGTTGTAACTCTCGTCAATTATCCAACAAGTTTGCTCTTTTAGATCTTTGTAGCCTCATTGGCCCATAGCTCTTTGTCTCCAAATGCCAAAAAATAGCTAAATGAATTCTTTCTTCTTGCTAATTTAAACCTTCTCCAAACAAGATAACCTTGCCTAACCAGATACTTAAATGGAGCCAAATGAGATCTTTCTTCTTGCCAATTTGAATCCTTTCCAAATGGGCTAACTTTGACTAACTCAATCACTAACTCACTTTGAGACCTCTAGATGCCTTTCTAACTCTGACCCACCTCCAATACTTGCTCTACTATAGGATTGGCTTCCAAATTAGACCTCCACTAACTCTAGTAGACCTCTACTATAGTGGGTTGAACTCCAAATCATTCACCAAATGCAAAATTGAATCAAATTGAGGGGATAGGAACCTCCAAATCTCTAATTTGAGGAGTTCTCAAATCCACCTCTAATTCTACAATTTGTAACACTAAATTACCAATTTGACCTCTTACTCCCAAATTGGCTCATGTGATCAACAAAATAGAACACCCATTCCTCAATTGATCTCAATTTTGAAGAATTTTGACAATGTTTTCACACATTGTATGCTCTAGTGTCAAATATCCAACGTAAATTTGGCATCACTTTGCACATTCTACTCATCTAAAATTGAGGTCAAATTTAAACAATCATAAATATCAACAATCTCACCAAGATTAGATATACAACCAATGCCTTCAATTCTTTGCACTCAATTTCTCTCTAACTTCACTCTCTAATGTAATCAGTTCAGTTCATATGTTCAACTTAGACCAACAACTCAACTCTCAACTCAAGAAATTGCCATCTAGAGATTGTAATTACATTGTCAAGCCACATCTACTCTAGCTAAGAGATTCCAAGTGATGTTTACCGACCTCTATCCACCATAACAAAGTACTCAAAGATTCAATATTAGAGAAGTGAGCTCTCTAGAGTTACATTTTGAAAATATATCCCTTGGACTTGACCTAGTACTCTAACCCTATGGGTGCCATTGCCCATTTGACATTGCAAATAATAACTTTAAACTTGACAATGTGATGATTAACTCTAATAAGAAATGTCATCTTTGCTAAAAAGTCTTGAGCAATTATTGTTATCATTATGACTGCAAAGACTAACACTTTAGAGTTCAAGCATAATAACTTTGGCGCTTTACAATAGTGTCAAAATATAAAATAGATCTTGAATACTAAATTACTTATCTCTCTATGAGAGAACAAACCCATGGGAAATAACTTACAATGAATACTCGCTTTTTCACAATTTTACTTAGAACATAAACAAAACAAAACTATATATATTTATCAATTTAGACAAATGTAAACTTAGACTTCCTTTTCCTCTACAATTTGTTCTTAATTCTTGGTTGTAAGACGTAGCTCAATTTGGCATCATTCGGAGGCAAAAAATCTGATCAAACATAGAACATGACCTTGATTACTCTTGATTGACTAATTAAGAATTATATTTATAAGCAAGGTTCATTAAATGTGTCCTTAACTTGTAATGTTTAAATGCTTTATTATAGTTCTATCAAAAATTCTCTCCCTTCTTTGTTAATTTTGGCCAAGACCCACTTGTTCCATATGCCCTCCTCCATCTCATGTCCCTCATACTTCCACCTTCTTGATCACAATATCCCAATCTCTACAACAAACCAAATCTCATCCCCTTGTTGCTCAAAATTGTCAAAAACAATACGTGGACCAACATTGTTGTGATCTTACCTTTCAACTTGGTGATAAGGTCATGCTTTCTTCTAGTAATCTACCCCTCCCACTTGATACCCAAGTATGTAAACTTGATCCTAATTGGATAGGTCTATTTGATGTCACCCAAATCATTTCTCCTATTTCTTATCAACTTGCCTTGCCTTGTCATATGCAAATCCACCTATCTTTCATATTTCAAGTTGAAACCCTTTGTTTGCAATCCATCTTCCTTTGCCTCTTCTGTCCAACACCTTCTCCTCTTTCCTCCCATCATTATCAACAATCATGAGGAATATGAAGTTGATCATATCCTTGCACATTGTCATTCACCATTGCCACCAATGACATATGAAGTACAAAGTCCTTTGGAAAGTGCATCTCCTTCATGATGCCACTTTGGAGCCTCTTTCTCATCTCTAGAATGCACAAATGGCCATCCAAGAGTTTGAAGCTTCCATGGTGACAAGGACATCACGAACTAGCGGTGGGGAAATATATAAAAATATGGATTTTACTAATGAGTTAGTCAAGACTAATGAAATAGAAAATGGGCCAAATTAACCAAGAATTATAAAAATATTCTAGAAGTATCTAAAAACCTACTTGGTACCTTCCAAGTATTGGATAATGTACATGCCAAGTGGTGACTTCTATGAAGAAGCTTCTTGGGAAGCTTCCTGGCTAACTTAGCTTGCATGCCAAGTAGGTGGTTTCTAGAAGAAAGCTTCTTGAGAAGCTTCCCAATTAGCTTGGCTTGCACTCTAAGAAGGTAGCATTTAAGAAGCTTCTTGAGAAGCTTCTCAACAACCTTGTAGCTTCCCTATAAATACTAAAGCCCAAGCACATGCTAGGCATTCAGACTTTTCCTCATTCGAGAATCCCAATGTGATCTTTCACTCCGATCTTTCATTCTCTTATTTCTCTCCTTGGTCTTTTAAATCACTCATGAGACCAAGTCTTTGGAGTCATAGGATCAAAGGACAAATTTCATCAATAATTGTCATCAAATGGTATGATTCTCCCATAACATACAAAGTTCTAACCTTTTGTCCTCATTCCAAAATCAGATTTCCTTGAGTAACCTTCCACTATTTCCTTTCAAAAGATATTTAATATCCTTCCTCATCTAGTTGACCTATGGAAATTTAATTCCTTTTCAGCCCAAGGACATATTTGGCATTTATAAAAGTCCACATTGATCCTTGAAAGGTCTTTAAATTCACATTGCCTTTTTTTTCTTTGGTAAATAAGTGTATTCTCAACAATGTGAACCTTTCCAAGATTTCTTGCAATAAATTTATGCATCAACTGTTTACATGGGGTTGAGTGAAATGGTGCACCAAAATCTATAGTGCAAGATTTTATGTGATACTATACATAACAACACGTGCATATTTTTGTCTACTTTTATGTTCATTGAGTTCTCCTTCTTTAGACTTTTACGTTGATTCTTGAAATGACCAAGCTTATTGCAATTCCAACACTTAATTTCTTTATGTACTTCCTTGTGGCTTGTTGACTCACTTCTTTTCCTTGACTTTGATCTACCATTTCTTTGACTCTGACCTTGCTAAAGCTTTATGTTTCTACTCTCAACAAATAGCATTGCACTTGACTATTTTGAAAAGTTATGTCTACAAATATCTCCATTTGAGATTGAAGTCTCTTATACTCTCAAACTTGAGATCACTTGATCTTGATGAACTAATCATTGTTGTGACTATTGATCCCCAACTATCAAGCAGTGATGATAATAGCAACAATGCTTGAACTTCATTATCCAAATTGATCTTCATAGATTCCAATCTTGAAATGATTGAATTGAAATGATTCACATGCTCTTGAATTGGTGAACCTTCTTTCATCCTTGTGTTGACTAATTGGCAAATCAAGTATACCTTGTTCAAGGCTAAAGGTTTCTGATACATATTTGATAATGCCTTAATCCACCCTTAGAGTATATGCAAAATTTCTTGCCAATGTCATTTTGACCACACCCAAGGCTTGTCAACCTAGAAGCTCCAACTTAGCTTCTTCCATCTTTTTGGCTTTTTTGCCTCAAGAGGTAGGTGCCATTTCTTTTGATATAGATAGTCCTCAATTTGCATCTTCCAAAATCCAAGATCCAAAATCTTGTCATGGAATTTACTGATTTTGACTTCTCTTCCTTTGCCATTGTTTTGCTTTCTTTCCAAAACCAATGCTCTAATACCACTTGTTGGGAGAAATATAATTGGATAAAGAGAACAACGGAAATACAAATCTGACTATTCTATGGAGAAAAATCTATTCATCAATTTGGTGAAGAAAAGAATGCCTAAACATTACATTGATTTCATGTGGGTTGGCCAACCTCCATAATTGCACAAGATTTTATTCACTCAAGAACTACTTAAGTCACAATTGACCATTGACACTATAATAATACAAACATACATATGTCTCTATACATGCATATACATGCACTTGTCATTCCTCATTTAGTTCTAGAATATGTGGTGCTAATTGATCCCGATATCTAACCCTAGAATATTTGTTATTAGTTCATACACATCAACTCTCAAAGTTTTGCAAGTGGGATCCATACCCATAACTTCTCATAGGATATATTCCTATAAGAGCTATTTCTACAATGGAATCTTTCCCACAATGGACATGCGTAGTCCCACAATAGAATCCTATAGGAATCATTCCCGTAACCATTCACATAAGTACCATAGTAGAATCATGTGGGAGCCATTCTTGCAAGTCCTATAAGGCACATTTGTCTTGAACTTCAAGTGGACTTAACTTCTTTTCTAGAGCTATATTTTCTATGATCTTGGTATCTATGAAAAGCCTTTGAGAAAATGCTTCCAAAAAAACGGCACACCTCATTTTCATTTATATCCACATAGAAATTAGTCCTAATGAGACTGCCTTTCTATGCACTTCTATAATTTGGAGATTGACCCGTATTTACACTCCCATAAAAGATCAATCCCATATTGACTCTTCAAATTTCTCAAAAAAAATTTGTCCCATACAGCATTCATGTAATTAATAAGACTCCACACTTAACATGTATTAAATAAGACTCCACATTTAACAAGAGGGAACATTGACAAATTGAGACTCCTTGGTTAGTTCTTGTGATTTTCTCAAATCACAAGAAACATCATTGGTTACTTTCTCAAATAGAATGTCATTGATTCTTGTGACTTTCATAGATAAAACAACAATGAATTTGGGTTGGAGCCTTTGAAGAGACTCAAAGTGTGATCCACTTATAGTTTCTCCTTCCTCTTGAGAATTATGGATTGTAAAAGGATATGGAATGTCCTTCCATAAACACCTCTGGTGTAACTCCAAATACTCTTGATACAATTTCCTCTCCTAGTATGATTTTGTCCCCTATGTACAAGGACTCACAAGTGTTAATTAAATTTCCACTCCCATCCCTCTTACTTAAGAGAGCAAAGGAGAAATATTAGCACTACTCCTTGACATGGTATTCACTATGAGAAAATGTGGGCAATGATGATTTAGGTTATCATTTGTGCTTATCCATCCTTATTTAATATCTTTCTATGCCTGATCCTCCTTTGTGCACTTCTTCTTTTCTACTGATGGGTTAATTTGTAGTGCTACATGTATCTCACTTACTTTTTGTACAACTTTTTTCTGTTCATTGCCTCACTAAACCCCTCTCAAATTTCACAATATAAGGAACTATATAAGAGAACATTGTGCTCTTCTAAATGGGATTTTTAGCATAACCATCTTGAACTTTCTCAAAGTGTTTAGTGTACTCCAAATTGTTAAGACTTTTTGCATAATAATGAGGAAAAATCCAATATCTATCTATGTCCAATTTTAATTTGCTCAAGGACGGTGTATTGAGCACCAAGTTGCTCACATGAGTAGGAGGCATCACTAACTCATGAGACAATTTTCTCACAAGAATAGTGGGAAGGGTGCTAAGAACCAATTTACTCACATAAATAGGAGGGAAAGGAATCATTTTAAAGGTTCTTGGAATCTACATCGTTGTGTTGAAACAGGAATAGACTTAGAGTCAGGACAAAGAGATTTGGAAATGGGAGATATTGGGGGAATCACAGAGTGTGATGGAATGGGATACAAATGGAATTGAGAACAAGATTAAGACTAGAAATAGAGTCAAGACAAGTAGAAGTTGCAATGGGAGGAAGTTCCATGAGAATTAACGACGGAGCAAGAATGGGAGAGAAATAACTTACTTAATTGGAAGGGGACTATCCACAATTCAAAATCAAAATTCCAATTTCTTAAAGTCTATACTCAATTTCTTGAAACTTTATGATTTAGGGTTTATAACTGAGCCTAGTTTCTTGGTCACAATTTCCTTAACTCCTCTCTTGGCGTGTATAATTCACAACATTCCAACTCTAATTTACTAGTCTTCTACTAAATCAAAACCAATATCTCCTAGACGATGTTGTTGGGAAAATAATCCATGCATACCATTGGTGCCATTTGGTGTGAGTCTTTTCTTTTATGTCATAGTGAACTTGGCATTTCTTATATTATTGTCTCTCGGGAGTCATTTCATGTTACCTTGTCTTGGGAGTATGTTATGGTAAAGCCGGAAGTTTTTTTGCGTTCTTGTAAGCTCAAGGGTTTTCTCTTATGTTACATAAGCTCAAGATTTTCTCTTGTGTTACATAAGCTCAGGATTTTCTCTTATGTTACATAAGCTCAGGATTTTCTCTTATGTTACATAAGCTTGAGATTTTCTCTTGTGTTACATAAGCTCGGGATTTTCTCTTATGTTACATAAGCTTAGGAGTTTGTATATGTTACTGGGGTCTCATGAGTATTTTAGTTAGTGGTAGCAGCAAGGAGTTTTGGCTTTGAGAGAGTGCATTGAAGGACAGAAAAGAAAAAGGGGGTTTTTGGCTTTGAGAGAAAAGCCTAAACAGGTTTGTAGAAGGAGAAAGAAGGAAGGGGTTTTAGAGAAGAAGGAGATTGGGAGAAAATAGGGAAGTTGGGGTAAAGGGATAGAGAAAGGGGATCAAGGAGTTTATGGAAGACAGAAAATTTTTGAGAAAGGACAAGAGGAGGCTGACAAGTTTTTTTTCCCAAAAGGAAGGGCTTTGGGCAAAAAGGGGAGGAAATTCAAGAAAAGGGGAAGGAAAGCTGGACAAGAGGTATGGGGAATTTTTCTGGAAGGCAGAGCTTGAGAACCGGGAAAAAGAAAGAAAAATTTAATGTGAAGGGTTGTGCAGGGCTGTGTGCAGGACATAGAGAAGAGAGAGGGAAATCAAATGTGAAGGGCTGTGCAGGACATAGAGAAAAGAGAAGGAAATCAAAATGTGAAGGTCTGGCCAGAGTAGAGAGAAAGAGAAAAGAAGTTGGGCAGGAAAACTTGAAGTGAAAGGCTTGTGCAGGAGCAACTAAGAAGAAATTTTGAAGAGAAGAGTATGGCCAAGACAAAGGGAGAAGAGCCATCGAGAGAAGAGGCTTGATGTGCTGGGAAACTCAAGAGAGACATAGGCTTGTGTAGGACAGCAGCCAAACAAAAATTCTCAAAGTTTACGGTTTAGGGTTTAGGGTTTCTGAAGTACTGGCCATGACATAGATGATTCAAGAGAAGGGAGGTTTGGTGACATGATAGAGAAGATTGAAGGAAAGTGGTTTGGTGATAGAACAGAAAGTGCAGACATTTGAAGAGGAAAGGCCTGAACAAGACTGAGAAGGGTTTTGATCTTCGAAGGGAAAAAGCCCAAACAGAGGTGAGTAGTGCTTCGAGAAAAAGCGGAACAAGAGAGAAGGGTTTTGCTCAAGAAATGGCCTGAATAGGGTTTTGAGAGGAGGGTGTGACAGAAGTAAATTATCAAGGGAAGGCCTGATCTAGCTTGAACATGGGAAGGTTTATGCTTTGGGAGAAGGCCTGATCTGGCATGCATAGGGAAGAAGTTTATCATAGAGAGAGGGGCTTGGCAGGAAGGAAGAGAAAAGGTATTTTTGAGATTGAGGCATGTGAAGGAGAAGGAGAAGGAGGAATTTTGAGAGAATAGGGCTGACTGATAGGACAAAGAAAACAGGAGAAATGCATCAAGAGTTAGGCTGGGGAGGAATCTCAAAGGGCAGTGTCTGGCCTGGATAGGGTTTTGGACAAAGTGAGGTCAAAGGAGAAAAGCATGAACAAGGAAGGGAGTAAGAGAGAGTGAGGTGATAGGAGAAACCTCAAATGATAGTGTCTAGCATGCAAAGATGTTTGGACATGAAAAGGAAGATAAGAAGAGATTCTCGAGGAATAAAGATCTTGGAAAATGAGGTCTGGACAAGGGAACCTTTGAGGAGAAAGTCTAGACTGAGCAAGGAAATTGAAGGAGAAGGGAATTTTTTTAAGGGTTTTGTGGCTGTGTGAGAAGAAATTTTGAAGGGAAAAAGGTTTTGGTGACTGTTGTGATAGAAAGGACTGGAATGTTTGAGAGATCAGGCTTTGTCCTAGATAGAAGAGAGAAGAAATTTTGAAGGGAAGGGGTTTTGGTGACTGGTGACAGGAGGGACAGAAATTTCAAAGTGATAGGGCTTGTGCAAGACAGCAGCTGGACAAAGATTCTCAAAATGTGAAGGTCTGGCTAGAGCAAAGAGAAAGAGAAAAGAAGTTTGCAGGAAAACTTGAAGTGAAGGGCTTGTGTAGAGCAGCTAAGAAGAAATTTCAAAGAGAAGAGATTGGTCATGACAGAGGGAGAGAGAAGAGAGGGCTATGTAAGAAACTCGAGAGACAAGGCTTGTATATGGCAGCACCAAAGGAAGAGAAGATAATTTGAATTTGAAGTTGCCTGGACAGAGAGGACCTTAGACCTTGACTGTGACAAGAGGAAGAGAGGAATTTTTGCAGCTGAGTTTGCCCTAAATAGAGACAGAGGAAGAGAGAAATTTTGCAGTTGAGTTTGCACCAAACAGAGACAGAGAATTTTAAGTTGGCTGCTGATAGGGACAGAGGTGAAACCATTGAGACGGGATTGTTGGTGCGGGAGACTTCTCTGAGTAGTGGTTTGGCAAACAAGAAGTTTTTGTTGTGAAATATTGCTCAGAGTTCTGTTCTACTTGGTTACATGTTTTACTACTAGAGCAGTTGTAGAAGCTAAGAGGTGGTCATTGTGTGCTTTGAAACAATATAGGTTTTCCAAAAGGTGTTTATAAATTGTGAGACTTCTCATTGTGATGAATGTTGTGTTGTCCTAAATGATTGAATCTGCCCATTGAATTCTAAGAAGAGTGTCAGGGAAAACAAGAAAACTTTACTTTTGGATCTCCTAGACCAGCTTATGCAATTTAGATCAAACTGCTGATCCAATTGCACAGATCTGAACCGCCCACATAAATCAAGTCCATTCTGTAAACCCCACCAGACCAGACCAGTGCTACAAATCCACCAAGCCAGACAATACTAAACCCAAGAATAATAGACCAAGAACGATAGCTAATAGCACATCAAGGACAACAATAATCTGAGAAGCCAACCTAGATAGCCGTTGATAAGAGTCCGCACCAAAGAACAACCATAGACAAATTGCCCAACAAAAGGGCTATTGTCATCAGGTCAAAGATAGAGCCAGCGTTGGGAAAGCTTCCAAGTCATTGACAAAGAAGACAGCCTAAGCACAAGCAGCTAGGTGCTTGGCGCATTCTCAAGAGCTTACGATCCCTATACAATACATTTGAATTTTAGTTGGCAAAACTTATCAAAAGTGTAAGAAGTAGGGCTAAATAATGTGGATTGATACGTTAAGTATTCTTCTCAATCTAGACTTGAATTGAACAATATCCTCTTCCGCTAAATTTTCCACTACTTTCTTGTTTTGTACTTTGAATAATGGGAATGATGAGAAATTTTAAAACAAGAAACAAAACACAAAGGAAATTTAAATGTGGCTTTCTCATAGCATCTGCCCATAATCAATCAATCAATGTACTTAATTTATGATGAAAATGGAAGGTAAAGAAGAAATAATGTCAAATATAATATTAATACCAGATTACTAAATGTCTTTGATGATTTTGGTAGAAACGTAAAATAATCAAATTATTGATGCTGAATATTATTATTATGAATATTCTTGATTATTATTGATGCTGAATATCATGAATATTATTCATGAAGAGATTCCTCCTAGATCAACCTTTAGAGATTTTTTGGGATTCATTTCAAAGAAAGAGATCATGTGGAAATGAAAACACTCGAAGGTTATATGATCTACGTTTTAATAATTCAAGTGACGTTCACACCAAGATGGCTGGTGTGAACTAGGAGATATCCATTGATGCTCTGTAATGTCACCACAAGATACAATTGATTAATGTGGATTATACTAGCCAAAGTCTATAATATATCTAAAGAAGGAAAAATACAACATGTTGTAAAATAAGATTGTACACCTATTTATATTATTTTGAGTAGGTAAGAAAATAAAATTTAGGGTAATATAGATTGATGAAATTTGAAATGTAGAGGTCTACATTGACTTAATCTGAATTTTATCATTAATTACAACATATAAATAGAAATGACCATCGTTTCTTCAAGATGTGCATAACATACAATTAATTTTTTGAAGCGTTGCATAATATACATTCTCATGATTCTAAGAATAATGTTACAATTCTCATAGAAATATTCTAATTTCTAGTATACCAATCATACCAATCATTTTATATAAAATACTAATTTCTACTTCCTAAATACTTTTTCAATATCTCTATAAGTGTGGTCCAAGCTAATTAGCTATACTAATTATATGTCAACATAAATTACCCAACGGAGTACCCAAAATCTGAATTGTCAATTTTAAGTGTGGATACCTCCCTCACTTATGAACTATAGAATCTGGTAAAACTATCATGGCATTGGTTAAAACTCTTGTTTCAAAGTAGTAGGGTTTGGTTCTCCTTCTATGAAGGGAAGACTTAGTGATTCCCCCATAGTTTCAAATTTTGATCTAAAGGTTAAAAAGAAAAAGACAATCATGTAGCAAACACAAAGGATGGGAAGACCTTATCAAGCCATACAAGGGAGAGACAAAAGAGGTAAAATGGGTCCATAGTATCGATATGAGGATCTGCCCTATTGCACCTAAGATATCTTTTTATGCAAGCCGTAAGGTAGCTAACTAATGGAGCATGCATAGAAGCATCACCTAGTGTGATTGCTCTCTTGTGGATTGCATTAGCATATGTTGCCACCATAGTTTTTCCACTCCATTTGATTGGCTGGCTCCATTTGAAGCAAACAGAATCTATCTCCATTCATCTTGAAGATTAATAGTTTCAAAATAACATTTGCGATCAAACACAAATTTGTCTACATACTAGATAGATCCTTGCCTTCAAATACCTTCAACTTTGGAAATCATATTCACTTTTCTCCTTCTCAAAATGTTATTCTCTTGATATGTTTTTGTCATTGATGATCTCTTTCTTCCAACAATCAAGTATGATGTTCAATTTTTTATTGCATACTAATAATAACTGTATGCATCGTCGCCATAGCTACTACTTTATCAAACTACCTAAATGCAATTATCTAAGTTAACATGTAGATGCAACATGCCCATCACTCCTTGTAAGTTATAATTAGATGTATTAATGGTTCGACGGACAAGGTGATCACATTCAAAAAAGATTACCTAGAACATGAAATGATGCTTTGGTAGTACAAGAACACAAAAATCCCAATGGTCTGGGGAAATGGATGTGATAGTCCATAGATTTCATCCATCCCATCCCATTCCTACTATGATACTAATATAAATACCAAGAAGAGAAATATGAGAATGGACGACCATGTAAGATCACATTGGGACTCACAATGAGGTTAAAAGAGCATGAAAGGATCTAGACAAGATACTACCTTTGATAGTCCTATGTGAAGAAGTCTTCAAGAATGAAAATAGTTTCAGTATACGAGGAGATGAGAACAGAAGACATTGGGGGATGTAGAACTCATTAAATGTATATAAAGTGCAAATGAAATGTAAACATGACAGTGCACTACAAGATGAGTATTAAAACCGTAAAAGAGATCAAGTGAATTTAACAAATCAAAATTAACTGAAGTAAAGGTATAATAACAACATACCAAGAGCAACACATGTATAAAGTTAATAACATCGTGTAATAGGTAACAACTATGTCAAAAAAATTTATAGATTAGGTAATCTACTAGTAACCTACAAGAGGATAAGGTATGAGGAAATGAGAGTAGAAGCCGTCTCTAGACGACTTCTACTCTCCCACGTATAGAGACGTGGGATGCAAAGCTAAGCTTTAGAGGACTGGATAGAGCAAGGGTTTTCAGATTTCAAAATGATGGATTTTTGCAGGTAGAGGTTGACATCCTTAAAAGAAGTTATAGATTTCCATATAGATATTTATGAGGTCCGCTTTTTTCTTCAATATTACAAAAAGAAATTAACGCTCCCCTATAACATTTTACGGGTAAAAAAAAGCCCTTTACCAGTGACATGCGATTCAGTTTTAGACATTTTACTGGTGTAATTAGTTGAGGTTTTAGTAAGATCTTTAACGTGAAATTAGATGTAAAAGTCAAATGACTAGAGTTATAACAATTATAAGGTGCCACGTGCATGAGTGTGAATAATTTGTCACCACGCATGAAAACCATGTCAAACACAAAAAAAAAAGTTGAGGAGAAGAAATTTTGAAAATCTTCGCTCCACCTTTTGATTGATGATGGGTGAATTTTGTGCTTCAAAGCCAAATGATTTGGATGAGATCGGAATGAGTAATACAAATGATTTTTTGGTGTACACTTTGGTTTACAATAATATTTATTGTATTCCATTGTAAATTCCTTTTTCACTTTCACTTTTTTTTCATTATCATACTATAACTCCGATCCCGGTAATCGTCATCATCTTTGCTCCAACTAATCACTCCAATCATCCATGTACTCAAACATATCGCTCTCTTCTTCATTTCTCAATGGCTCATGGATTCATGTATGATTTTATTACATAACGCGATGCGAGTGCTAGGGCATGGCCTATCACAAAACTAAATCTATACCACATTCAACTAAGTTAAACCCAATTTCCTTGTATAGTACTTCCTCTTGTATCCGATGGCAAAGACAATGGGAAATACATAGAAGAACAACTTGTGGTGATATAAGTAGCAATGGATTTAAATTTCACTAATGCACTATTTAAGATGTATGGAAGACGGTCCCATTTTATTTATTTATTTATGAGGGGGTTTCAAAAATAGACTTGATGGATGTCATGGGGTAAATAACAAACTTTAATTATTTTTAGTGAACTCTGGAGTGAAATGAGATGGCAATAAATGAAGGCTCTCTAAACTCAATTATGGGGTATTTTATCCAAGTTGAGTTCATTTTTAGAAATCTGGCACTATGTTATGGAGGTTTAGTAATGCTTTATCTGAATAAATGATTGTCAAAAGAGGTGACATGGTTTCTTGGAAGGATGGCCATGTGGTTGGGTGAGTTTGTCTTGATTTATGAATTTTTTGGCGGATCCAAAATCCAAAATGCACACTCTCAACAATTTGAATTCTAAAATCAAATTCTCCATCCTGAGTGCAAATGCTCCTTATATGAATCAACTAAAAAACGGTTTTGTAGTTTTGCATTGGTGTGGTGGGAAATAATATGCGCCGCCCCATGGCAACCAAGAAATTGATTGGGGATCAAGGAATTTTACTCCAAAAGGGCAACAAAAATTTAGCAATGGAAGATCAAGTACCTTGTTGCAATGCAAGATGCTCACTTTTGGATGCCGATCCAAGACTTATAGACTCACCTTTGGATTTGTAACCTGAACAACCATCAGGGAAATTTGGAGAACTATTGAGGATGGCTTCTTCCATCTTCTTCAGAAGATGAATGATTTTGCATGGTGATGCAGCATTATGGCCAAATACTAGATTATTTGGAGGACCTAGAGCATTTTGCACAAATTCATGGTATGAATGCAAAAAGAACATTCAAAAATTGACCACTTTTAGTTTCATGGAAACATTTTTTATTAGGGAGTGGCAAGGATTTCCTACTTCTATGATAGGTGATAAGCTTTACAAGAAATAGTTGAGGTACATGAAACAATACAAAGAAACTTGGGAGCTTAAGAAAAATTCTATGGGAGAAGGTCTCATAGAGAAGGAATATGGCAAAGAGTGGAGAACTATAGAAGATAAATTGAATGGAATCTGCCTACATTTTGCTAGAATGGAAGCCATGTTCGGGAACAGAGCAAAAATTAGTCCACATGCTATGGTAGGATTGGTAGATTTAAATCCATCATGTATAAAATCATTCTAGATGTTACCAAACCAAATTTCATCTCTATGTCATATGTATAGCTATTGGTATTACACCTTGACATGCCTACAAATTAAAAAGATCAAATCTTACCTTTAATAAAATCATGCCAAGGTATAAAGAGTAAAAAAAAACTTTAAAAAAGAACAAAATATAATATAGAACACTTACCTCATGAAAAATTATAATTCTCCTTTTATTGTCACGATTCACTTGGCCATTTATGGAATATGAACCCTTTCTACTGAAATAGATTTCTCCATCCACAGTGGGTCAAGCGGCAAGAGGAAACTTTGTTCCATCTACCAAACCAACACAACCAAGGAAACCTTTATGGGGAAAAACTGCAGATATACTCCTCCTCTCCTCGTGCTCAGGCCATGAATCGAGTTGTTATTTTTGGTGATTGTAGATTGTTAAACTTCTTAATACTTTGATTTTTGTGCACATAAATTTTTATGTGTTATCTATAAATAGAGAGGACTGGATAGAGTCTATCACAACATGCAAAATGAAAGCACAAATTAACCAACAGAAAGGAGTAGAAAGTGGTCATAGCAAACCTTCATGAAAGTAATATAACTTCATCATTGGACATGCAGTGCAGAAGTAGCTGAGAAATACAGTACGAGTATTTATTTTTATATTCGTCTCGAGTTTCTGTTGGAATGCTCATGAGTATTAAACTCGGTTGTTATCGAAAGTGCCGTTCAAAAAATAACAACGTTAAGTGTAGTGGAAATCGGAGAGAAAGAGTCTCCAAAAGAACAGAAATCAAAATAAACAGAATAAATCAATTTGTAGAATAATCATGAGCAAAGGAAAAATGCATAAGGAATAAGAGTAAACAGAATAAGTCGATTTGCAAAATAATCATTAGCAAAAAACGAATGCATAATCGCGAGCAAGAGACGGGAAGGACTCTGACCATAGGGTATGTAAATGAAATGGTAATAAAATGAAAGCAGAACATACTGAAATATACATGCAAATAGAAGATGAAATCTAAACATGTAAACATGATATGTGCAAATCGAGATGAGGATTGAAACCGTACAGGAGATTAAGTGAATTAAACAAAGTGAATGCAAACCAAAGTAAAGATATAATAACAATTATCGAGAGCAACACATGTATAGAGCTAGTAAGCATCGTGTAATGGGGAACAGCTATGGCAGGAAATATTATAGATCAGGTAAGTGCATGTATGGTGCATGTGACGTATTCCGCATGACCCTATCAATAAAATAGCGCAGGATGGGTTCAGATAAGGTCGTAATCATAGTAATCATAGTCTTTAACTCTATATTTTGATCTTGTATGAAAGGAGAGTATAAGGTTTTAATATCTGATTGAAATCTCAAGAAACAACGAGGTCAGTCCATCTCAACTTGGTGAAACCGAAAACTCGGAGCAAAACTAAACCGTTTATTGTCGGTTCATCTGGCTCCATCGTCAGCACTTTTCACTGAAGATACATGAAATTAAGCTCCCATCACTATCTACCTTGATTTATACCAATTTGGAAGCATAAGTTCCATATGTTCTTCATTAGAAAGTATATTATACCAATATATTCCTTAGTAAGTTACCATCAAACATTATTCCATAACTCTTTGCAAAAAACGAAGAAGCATCTATCATATATTTTGTTCTCCTTGGGTAGACAATAGAGATTCTAAGATCGATAGAACTTTCCACTGATAGAACTGTGCTTACGATTTCTTCACTGGATAAGGGAAATTTCGTCCAACGAACAATGTACAAGTACGCAGAAGACATGTATCATACATGAGCCGAGTCGGAAGAGAAACACTGACGTTGAGAGGTAAAAGTGTAAGAGAGCAGACACGGTTTTCCAGAGAAAATGATTTCACTGAGGGACAAATCTTCACAAGTTTGGTGCTTCAAACGCATATTCCAAAACATGTTTCAAACCCCTGGCTTTGAGACCTCATAAAAGGAGCTGATTTATTTACAATCCAACAGAGTGTCGAGAACACAGCCACCTTACAGTGGAAACAACGAAGGAAAAGCCTTAGGACTCCCCCTGCAGAGTCTTCTTCAACAGCGTCCTTCATGCTGGATGAACCGAAGTAGCCAGATATGTCTTCCCTGTATTCATATCGTAATCATATACTGATGACAGTGTGGTCAAAGACTAGTAGATATATTGCATAACCGGTGAGTTAAAATTGGCTAGATGCCAGCCAGACACCCTAAGTAGGTTCTTGGAACTCTACCCTTCTACCATCACCAAGACTAGTTATGGGCTCCCCAACAGGAAGACGAGGGTACACAGTTATTATCACCGGTCCATTCTTACGCTCCTGCACAACAACATGGTCCTTTGAGGTCGAAACCCGCTGCAGTTTCGCACTTGGCCTGTGAGGAAGGAGCACAACTTGTGCAGGAAGGTCGTCTACCGGACATACAAGAAGCTCAGAGTTGTAAAATTCTGCACTCCTTTTGGTGAGGAGCAAATGATTTCTGGCATGACTTGCGGAAATGTCAACTCCATGGACCCTCGGTGCCAAAAGCTCGAGCTCAGATCCGGCTTGCTCTTGTCCATGAAGAGCAAAAACTTTGCGCTTTTGCTTGCCGAGCTCACTAGCAAGTACCTTTCACTTTTGTAAGACCTAATGTCCAACCAAAGCTCTACACCTTTCTCATGGTAGACGCATTTGTCGAGGCCTGATCTGATTCAACCTTGTGCCGCCATACCTTGTATGGCCGATAAGTTTCATCCTGATCCACGTAATAATATATAGTGTTATCGTCTTCCCGCTCTACTTCTTCCGTGGCTCCAGTGATCTTCGGCCCAATCTCTTGCCCCGTTTCAATGTCGACTACACGAATGGTAAATATCTCATTTCCTGTGAAGTTCTCGGTCACCGCGAAACTTTTATGATCAGGATTACCATCACGGCCCCAAATGAGTAAGACTTACGCTGTTTAGCCACCACATTCTCGTCGAGAAGGATAATCTTCTCCTCTGGAGCTCCATCCCCTGTTTCCATAACTTTGTCCACACGTCCAGGACCCTCATCACCAAGGATTGTGCGTCTACAATGATGTTTATATTGCTTTCCTTCCAAGTCTCTCCTGTAGTAGAAGAACCCACATTTCCTCAAAGGTACACTGGTGCGGGCTTCTTTGATCTTTGCCCTCATCTCCTTGTACAGTTTTTCTTGAAACTCCTGGTACCTGCCATCACTGCCTCTGTGTATCGTTCTCTGCTTTCGGACAAGCTAGAACCTCCGAATCCTTTCTTGCATCATCCGGCAGCCAGAAATAATTACTCCCCCTAACATGTCCAAACATCTCCGTCACATGAGGGACTTTCTTCACCTCCGGCGGCTTCAAATCGACTTCCAGACCCACCATTTCGATCGAAGCTTGTGGCTTGCTCGGGGACCCCTGATAACTCAAGGACTTCGCGTCTTGAGAACAGAGGAGCTCCTCAACCAACACCTCTGATCCCTCTCTTTATCTACTTCAGTCCGAAATCGAAACTGTGGATTGGTCAAAATTTCTTACGGTATCTCCATCTCCAGAGTCCTCGTTCGTTCTGTGGGTTTGGTCAATCTTACGCTGTGGTACAGAAGAAATATTATACTAATGAATACACCAGAGTTAGACTCTTGATTGAAGGAGGAAGAAATTGAATGTGGGGAGCTCGGTTGTTTGTTACAGTACCAAGATTGTTGGAAGCAACGGACGTATCATGAGCTGGGCAGCAGTTATCTAGACCACCGCAAGGAACGTCGCTGGGGTAGCCTGGGAGTCCCATTCCGCACCCGTTATAATATCTCAGCCTAGGTGGATCTGAATACAAAGTAATCGCAGCTGAATTAGACTTGCAGTGTGTTTGACTAAAGAGGATTCGCACTCCCAGGTTCCTCAGCTCGAGAAACTCCTAGCCTATTGATTAGTGGCTCAAGATTGTCAAAACACACTGCTGTTCCCAAGAAGAATAAACGACACAAGCAAGATTTCTAAAACACCGAATGCAGGACTTCTAATGCCAGCTCAAGGTACAAATGACGTCGGAGACAGAAGGCATCTAGAGAACGAGGCATTTATAGAAGATTCCAACCATTGCAAATCCTTGACTCGGACGTTCCACCGCACGTCTGCAAGAATTTGACCCAATAAATCAGTCGTTTTCAGAGAGACATTTGTGGCGCAAGATATCTGAACTAACAATAGTTGGATGCAACTGTACATATTCTGTGATTATGTACTGCTCATTCAACAAGCTGAACGATATCAACTGGTTTTCCAATCAGGGAACCATAGCATTGATCACGCAGGTCTAACTCAAAATGTGTAGCGAAATTTTGGCTTCTCGAATTAGCTGGCAACATTACGGAGTAAAACCAGGAAGGAATCCACTGAAGTTCGATTTCATCGAACTTCAGTTCCATGAATTCGTCGTACCTCTGGGGAGGTGCCGAAGTACAGAGCTGCCTGACAGGGGGTACAATGGTAAACAAACCGATGCTAACCAAATGAGCATCATCACTCCTAGCAAGGGCCCTACCTGCAGTTAGGAATGATGATGCTCATTTGGTTAACCGCGGTTCTTGTTTACCATTGTATCCTCTGTGAGCTAGCTGCAGGTAGGCAGCTAGGAATAATGATGTTCATTTGGTTAGCAGCGATTTGTTTACCTTTGTACCCCCCGTCCTCCCTCGGGTCCTCCTCTCTCCTCCCGATTGACTCTCCAGCATGCTGTCCGCTGTCTCCGGTTTTTCTTCGTCCTCACTACAATTTGAGGACCGGTCTTTACCGACTAAATCTACTCAACAGGTCAATGGTCAGTACAATCTTCCAAAACTGATTGACAGGCAAAAGTGGTTCGAAGGCACACTTTCAAACCGATCATACTTGTCGATAAAGCATCGAATTCAAGTGTGCGTGCACCTCGAATTGGTCAAGTCTACCTGACTTCATGTATTTGAAATCTAGGGAGTGAAGTGAAGGACCTTCAGGGGTTCGTAGCGTTATGGAGGACGAAGAGTTCCCTACAAAGTTTAGTCAATATTTGTGTCATTAATCCGACTACTATAGTCGGATGATCCGCCTTGCACTTGTCTCAATTTAGTTGAGGTTGCTTCAGAGAACTGGTAGATTTAATTTGGAAAATTCTACATGTATATGGATCATCAAAGGGAAAATATCAGAAATGATTAGGTAGAACGACAACAGTAGGGAGTAAGTGTTTAACCATCGGAGGTCTTTGGATAGATTTTATTGGTTATAGTTTATTCTGATGTGATGATATATATATATATATATATATATATATATATATTTTCAAAACGTTTTGTTTTGTTTTGTTTAGATTATTTTGATTCACAAATAGTTATATTTTTCCACACCGTTCTTGTTATTGGGTGGATGGCAATAAATATAAGGATAATAAAAAAAGATAATTTGATAAGGTAATAAAGTATTTTTGCTTGTTCTTATATGCATATACATTATCAACAAAATCTCTCATCAACTTTTTATGAATGGTTTAAGAATCTTATTCACGAACTCGATAAAAGGGTAGTTGATGCATTACAAAGACCAAAGTGTATTACTTGAAAATAAGTGTATTACTACAGATGATCAAAGGTTGATGTTCTAGTGCAACGTTTATTTTATTATAATCACTATCACTATCAAAAAATCTATACCATCCATTGCATACAATGTCCTCCAAGATCTCATCACCAAAGTATGGTAAAGGATAATAACCCTTCTTGGTCGATACAGCTTGTTGAGCTTTTTGTAACTCAACACATCTTCGACTTTCCATTCTTCTTCACTATCATAATGAGGAAGATTTATTCAAAATTCTACACTTCATACATGAAGTATGTTTCTTTCCTTGACAACTATTGTTATTGGTGGGCTGATTTCCCTTTTCATTTCGCAAATAACATCAGTTCAATGCTCCAGCTCAATAGGATGCTCCTTGAAGGATAACAGATGCTTGTAACTGAAGGCAAAGACATGGATATATTTGCGTAAATTTTCTCAAATCTTCCCTAATGCTCCAAAGTCACCTTCTACTACATTTGAGGGTGAGAATCCTTCTCTCGATCTCTTCTTTTATTGAGGATTTATTTGGATCATTGGGAAATCGAGGTTTCTATAAGAGATAATCATACTCAAACTCTACATCTATATTTCTATCTACACCTTGTATTTCTATATTTTTCTATATCTATATCTATCTACACCTTGTATTTCTATATTTTTGTCCACTTCTGAGTAGTCACCTTCTTTCCAAACTAGAATCATGGTTTTTGTAATTTTCAAAGGTTGAAAGTTTAGAGAATAGCAACACCGTTTTCTTGGTGCCGTCATAAATCTTCCTAAGTTCTCAGGAAATTCTTGAGAATTATAGAGAATCCTACTGCCAGATTTAGTGACCTTTAAGGAACAGAAGTAGAACCGATATCATGTCAATGAGAATTACTTTCTTAATCCTACCACGATCTCTAAAGAACAGAAGAAGAGCTAGGGCCCAAGTGTCGCTGAGAGAATGTCCGAAGTGTCCACCCCATTTGTTGTGGAATGAGCTCGGGGACTAATGAGCTGCGCAGTGCCACGCGTGAGAGAAGCTTCACCTTTCCATTTAGAAACAACTACAATGTGCCTGAAAGTTGCGCAGAAGGGTTCCTCCTTGGCCCCCATTCGGGACCCTGGGTAAGAAATCAAACTAGAACCTTGGTAGGATTAAAATTGATGTACTTTTGCCTGCCAAGAATGTAACTTTTTGTTCAGAAGGTATACATGACCAGAGGAAACGTAGCAACAACGGCTCTACTGCCGTTAACGTGATACGAGCGTGACAAACTATAAACGTAGATGGATAAATCAGATGAGTTCTTTCACACAACTCACCACCATAACCAAGCAGTTTACATAAATCATTGTGATCAATAACAAGCAATAGAGAAACTTACTAATGCATCTCGTATTCTATCCAACCATATATTCTATGGAGAAACATAATAAGAAGGTAACAGAGAAAAATAAGACGAGAATTTCACAGCCCATGACCAGGTTCTCGATCAGAGTTTGCAAACGGGTCACATCCAAGTCCTTGTATCCGTCCTTTTGCAGAAGTCCTAAGAAACTTTGAATCACTCACAGGAGGTCTCCAAAGTTTGATCCACTGAGAAATCCATCTTTGGACGCATATCCTGCATGAGAATAGGTCTTCTGATCTGTAGACCATTGAAAATATGTCCGATTGCTATCAATCGGACATATTTTCGGACCTATCAATCGTCCAAGGAACACGTTGGTTAACCAGCTTGCTGGACTGTTATTAACTCACAAGCAAGCAACTAAATGCCAATACCATATAGGCAAGACCTGATTGCAGCTAAAAGCTTGTCCCTGTCTTCCTCTCCAACTGTGTTGGCAAGGCTTTCGGACTCCGCTACAGCCTCTTACAAAGAAACAAACTGCCCAAATCTATGATCGACTAGTACTTATGATCCACTGCACAGTTCCCTACCCGTCTCCTCATGAGACAGCACGCTTGATGGATTCTGAAGAGTCCATCTTCATGTAGAGTTTCCAACTTTCCATAAGGCTTTGTCAAGAGTGGCCGAACATGATGTCCACGTCATGGCAGTCAATGAAATGATGATGATAACTTCCGCCAGGTATCTCAACCTTTACCGTTTAAAAGGAAATTCCCCCTGTGATCGATCAGTGGATGAATGCAACTTGCTATCATCAAGATTAACGTAGCAAGTCCTCCACTGTTCTCGTTGCCAGTACAATCTAGTGAAACTTGGTTAGCGTCAACAATTCGTTGCAGAAACGAGAGAACTACCAAGATTCTCATAACAATCCAGGTTGCCACCGATGCCCACCACATACATCGCAGCTTTTTAATGCAGATGCGAGGTGTTTACATTAATTAATCAATAACGGTAGGTGTTACTTGATCACCCGAAACAACCTATGCATACATCGCAACTTAAAACGCTGAGAGTAGTTGTTGGAATCAGATTCGAGAGGATGACCGCTGGGAAGCATTCAAGCACGCTATCCCTTGACTGCGTAGAGCGAGAGGTGATCGCTGCTCGGTCACCCGCCTCACGCTGTGCCCTCCGCATTATCTCAGCAGGCACTTCTCATCTCCATGGAAATGTCCACACGGAGACTCTACGCTTCAAGTGGACGTGCCGTCTACATGACCCCACCGGTCCTCGAGAACAGCTTCGACTACCAACTCTCATACCCCCACTCGGGTTACAGGCGGCCGCTACACCACCCAGATGATAGAGACTGTGTGAAAGCAGGCTCAATAGGCTGCCATTCGACTTCTGCTTCGCTCATAGTTTTTCTTCATGGTTCGACCAGAACGAACATGACAATTGCTACCTTGTTCATTGGTGATAAAATTTGAGATTCTATTCTCTCACTTAGAGCAAGTCCTTGAGTGCCACTCCCTTGTACAAAACCTTCTTCTAGAATGTAAACAATATCGTATATGCAACAGATTAATCATCTTTCGATTGATCCCTTGATCTACAAAGCAGTAATCTTGAGAATCTCATCCTCACCGCAGGCAGCATGTTCTGTGCTGTTCATGGCGGGAAGTTTTTTATTGCGAAGAACTAAGAAACCAAACGACCACAACTATAATACAGGTCAAGCACCTACTCATCACATTAGGTAGATATTCCAGTTTGCAGCGAATGTGCAATTTGAATTCTTTTGAAAATTCCATCTATTCTCATAGACACTAGTATCGTATAATGAAGAATCGGATAGGGTACTTAAAGCAGCAATATTTGGGAATTTGGCTTTGGCTCGACATATAGATAGATACCAGTTCCGGGTATTTCTATTCGGTAGAGTGTGCTTACAATTTGCAGCCGAAGATTCTATACCTCCCGTAAATTTGGGCTTTTGTCGAAATCTCAATACACGACAGCAAATTAAATCCAGATTCGAAACTCGTGGATCTAAGACACACAATTTGCACACGTGGCTCGTCAATGAGTCGAGATTGAACAAGGCTTCAGAATGCATGGAGTCCATCGAAAGCAGCCATCTCTGGCGGAGGATACACAGTCCGGTGGAAGTTTTAAAATCTCCTCGTTTGTGCAGGTTACCCCCCGGTACCTTGAATTTACGATTGTTTTAGCCTCGGAAATGATCGTCAAGAATAAGTTCTTAGAATGTCAATTCTCCTGCATGCATTCCTCGTGAACAATATTACAACTCTATTTATTGCATAAGTCCCCTCGGAACACACAAAGATTTTGTGTTCAATGTTTGGCTCCGTTACCGTCCTCCTCACCCAGGGATGTAACCTGAACGCGAATGGAAGCGTTGTCCTGTTTCTGCTCCTCAAATTCCCACCCACGGAGAGCTGAACTGAAACTGACAACTGAAAAGGAAACTCGTTGTACATGTAAACTCTGGATTCACGCACTCATTGCACCCACGTTCCGAGTCTATATACTTGTATAGACTGTACATACATAGAATATATCAGCTCAAAGTAAATCCATTACGAAGACTCCATATGACAGTAACATCAGCGGCCAAGTGGCCATTTCATTGACGTAGAGATTAGATGCTCGACCTTTTAATTGACTCCGTTATAGTGCTCGCCGTTATTGGTTTGGGAACGTCAAGGCTATATCCAAGTACTTGAAATTGGACGAAAATAGATTCGTCGTTTTTTCTGGCCGTTGGTTGTCCTTGATACCAGCCATGGGTCGAACATCTGTAGTACGATGACATCCTGGAATCCTGAATAAAATTGTGTTTAACGTGTTCAAACCATTGTGATCATGAATCCCAGCTTTTCAACCGGTCCTTGTGGGTGAGGACCGGACCAACGGTACTTCGGGTAAGCTGAACCTAGTGATCTCTGAATTGGAGTTGATAAACCTCAACTACGTGAGAAAATCCTTGTGGGACGCACTGTGGAAGTTAGGCTTATGTATTAGCTTTCCATGTTTCTGGTTGAAAGGAGAAACACGAAATGAAAATGCAAACTTTACTGAGTCTGGGAAACAAGTACTCCTGGAGAGCTAGGTCCCAAAGACGAATTTATATGCACTCATCCCTCCCTTGAGTGTGCACTTCTATTCGCTTCGTCCTCAGCAAGGTCATCTCGATCAGACGGTTATGAAGGATGGTCCAATTTCTTCTCGACGTCCAGCATGGTTTTCGTGGGTCTTGTTTTCCTTGGAAGCGAATCACGATAATAGAGCTGAACCATTATAAACTGGAGTCATTGCCGGAATCAGTCGGGGGACTTCTTCGCCTGAAGGAATTGAAAATAGTTGGCTGTTCACGGTTGCACGCCCTTCCCAGCAGTTATGGAAACTTAGCCAACTTGGAACAGCTAGAGTTGAATAGCTGTGAGAAACTGCAGTCATTGCCGGAATCATTCGGGGGACTTCTTCGCCTGAAGGAAATGAAAATATACAGCTCTTCAGAGTTGCAAGTCCTGCCCAGCAGTCTTGGAAACTTATCCAACTTGGAACAGCTGGACTTATCTCGGTGCTGGGAATTGCAGCCAATGCCGGAATCATTCGGCAACTTCTTAGCCTGAAGCAGTTGAAAATGGATTTTTGTGCAGAGTTGCAGGCCTTTCCCAGAAGTTTTGGAAACTTAGCCAACTTGGAGCAGCTGGACTTATCTCAGTGCCTGGAACTGCAGTAAATGCCGGAATCATTCGGGCAACTTGGAACAGCTAGCCAACTTGGATCAGCGATCGATCAAACTTTTTCAAGTCTTGTAATAGTAATTTGGTGTGATGAAGTTCCGGCCATTTTGCAGTCAGGAAACTTGCCAAGTTGTGGCGGCTCAAGTTGTTTCGGGGTCCCCATCTGCCGTAATTGCCGAGTCCATTTGTAAAAATACTTCACCGAATCTGGAAGTATACTGCTCAAAGTTGCACCGCCTCCTCTAAGTTTAAGAGAATAAGCCAAACTGGAACAACTAGGGCTCCACACTTTGCCTATCTTCCAATGAAACGAGTTCCAACTGCAGACATTTAATCCAATGCTTCTCGGGTATGAAGATACGATAAGTGAATATTTAGCGAATTTTTTGGAAAATATCCTTCGAATTTTTTTGGAAAATCCATGTAATGAATTGAAGTTGATAAGTCTTACCAGGATGGGCCATAAACTCGCACAATCATTCTTCTAAACTACAACGTTATCAATCATCGTTCCTGGGATCGATAGAACACTAAGAAACCTTTGAGATGCAGTTCTCAAGAGACTCGCTAGTGACAATCATGAATATGTTTATGTGCTATATGGTTCTTAAACACTGTAGACGTAGACGATAGATCATTGCATTGCTGTAGAATCCATGACCTGACGGACATATTAACTAAAAGTGGAAACTCTGGATACTCTATGTAGTTGTACATGGTGACCTGCAGTTGAGTCTCCTCGGAATAACATAATTTTGGCATAATGGAGCGACTGTCACCTTCAGGTTCCTATGTAAAGCATGTTAGCTTGAAATCTCATGGTTGAGCAGTTACGTCTTTCGAGATAAACAGTATTCTGAATGTGTTTGCAGCAAAGTTGTGCGATCTAATGTTAACTGTGCCGAGATGCGCACCATATGCATGTAACAAACAAACTATGAACAGACTTGGAACTAATCAACTTGTTGGGGATGTGAAGAATCTTGAACGGTGCGGTGGCCCAAGTATTGGAAAGTAAACTAAAAAAGACATATATGAGTTGCAACCAACACCAGATTGGAAGCCAAAACCCGGAACAACTTGAGTTCAACGTGGAGACTGAGTTGATCTGGAACCACTTGAATCCAACGTTGCTTGCTTTGCCTAAAATTCCATTAAAGTTGAACATTTGTTTGTCATTACTTTCGACACATCTTCACAGTAATGAACGGCAGTTGATTCCATCACATGATTACAAACCAAGAATTGGCCGCATTTTCCACCTGTAAAATTAAGGGGACACATTATAGAGAAAGCTAGACATGAATAATTATAAGAGAGTTACAAAATTCCTAACAATTGACAAAAGACTCGTGAAATTTCACGGATATCTCGTCATACACATGTAAACTTGTACGGGACAACCTTATCAAAAATTGGCAACGCAGCCCTGAAGGAGATCGAAGTCCACACTGATGAAAACTTTTAATCAGATCCATTTCAAGAAGTGGCGAGTGAAAATCATCTTAAGATTGTATGCTCTTCGCTCTAAGAACTGCGACTTGATGTGTACTGTTGTCTAATACACAGACCTGCCGTACACCAGTTTAAAGACGAAGGTTTAGTCCAAAGGTCCGAAGGTTTAGTTTACTTTGGCACGGTGTCATCGCGATGTCAGTTCGGATGAAGTTTGCCATCAGTGCCAATGTTGTGATGGAGAATGTTGATCGACACCATGTAACAAACTATGATTAGGTTTGATCAACTGGTTAAGACTCATGTTAGGAACTTGTTAAGAACGGTGTATGTTATGGTCGATGTTGGAAACTAAACATGCGCATGAGTTCCATCAAGACGACTTCTAAAACTGCAATTGCAGAGCTTGTCGACACCTCTAAGTTCCTAACAGGACGAACTTATACCTACTTCCGAAGGAGCGGATTTTCTAACGACGTGAAAAAGTATACGTCACCGCTAAGTAGATGAATGGTGCAACCTTCTTTGAGTCTCAACTCAACTTTCAGAAATAAACTTGATTTCAATGTCTGCCATGACATACACAAAAAAAGTAACCATCGATTTGCAGGTTTCCTTCCCAAAAGAAAACATTTTGGCAATGAGTAGTACTTTCCAAACATTGACGAGGGGCACAAGCACCTTTTCTCTTTATATCTCAAGAACAGCTAGTGAACAAGAGGAAACATGGTAATCCATGTCTACCGTCCTTTCGACAAGTTTGAAGAGCACGGACAAATGAAGAGGAAAACATCCACCATAATATTTATGCTCAGTCGAAACTTGATTTCTTGTGTATAAGCAAGGTCTGCGATTCCTCAGTTCGTTCAGATTCTATTCTCCACGGACGATTTTGCCGACTAGAGCATTAGGTGTGGGTCCTTTCCTTACTAAGAGCCGAAGAAGACAGGAAAGCTAGATTCTGCAGAATGGTTACGTCTTACGTCCAAACGTGGTTTCCTATAGCTAAGAAAGGTGTGTGATTCCTGAGTTTGATCACATTTTATTCTCCACGGACGATATTGCCACCTAGACCTTTAAGTAAGTGGTTCTTACTCTTACTTAAAGGTCTAGGTTTGTAAGAAGACAGGAGTGCTAGATTCTGCAGAATGGTTACGTCCTGCCAGTACTGGGCAGGTCTAGGTTGCTTAAAATCTACTGTAACGCTCATTTTGTCAAGATGTTGGGTAATTCAGGAGGGAATTCAAGTCTCTGATCTGACCTTAAAAAGTACTTGGTTAAGAAGCATTCGCAGAACAGTGCCACTAGAATGGGTCTCCTGTCTTGTAGGAAGGGCAACAAGTCTCCGCAGCACATTCCAGCTCTTGAGGCCCACCACCTGATGCGACTCGGTAAGTATAACGTCACTCAGATCAATGTGTGTTTTGTTCTAAGGTTGACCGTGTCAACTCTGATCACTCGAAAAAAACTCAGCTGTGGAGTCCACAGCTGATCAAAGTTTCCCGACTAAAAGTCTTAGATAACACGACACTATACTGAGTGTGGTACGATCTTACCATTGCCCACACAGAGAAGCTTCCATCCCAGTCAGAATGCGCTTCTAAATTGAAGAAGAACTCACTGGTGCCCTGGATGTGGAACACCCACTTCAGAATTGACCACCTGTTGCGAAAGGAAAAGTTCAAGAACTCGAGAAGTTGAGCACTAGACGAATGTGATGGTCTAATAGGACTTTAAGATTCAAAACTTTGATCACCTAAGCAGAGCCCAAGTATTGAGGAATTACCGTAATAAGAGACTGCAGATTGCGCCGCCATGGTGGCCGAGCGCAACCTGCCAGGGGACGTTGTCGACAGCGCCTGTGGTCCATCCATGTCCGGTCCTGGCTTTCCCTCTCGCCTGAAGGCAGTAATGAATGTGGTTTGTCCTTTGCTCATTGTTTTTGATTCGTTGTCCTCCACTGAATTTATTAATTCAGGGCGAGTGTAGTTAACTTCTATGGGGACTTCACCACCTTTGCCTGAAATTTCGGGAACGCCGAATGTAGAATCAACAAACATCTGCCCATTTAAGTAAAATCAACAGTACTGTCATTGATATTGTGGGGCAGAAACCTTTGTATTATTCAAAGCAGATTCCACAGGCAGATCCTTTGTTTCTTGCCGACCACAGGAATACAAGCCATGCTGCAGCAGAGCATAGCTACACAAGCACACGCACAAAACGTTCTACTGGTAATATAGAGTTCACAAAGGCTACAATGCTCATGATACAAGAGGACCCCCCAGAAGATTCGGCATGCACGGTTTAACAGACTTTAGAGACCTCATCTTGGAAACTAACAGTGTGCATTAAGGCACAGAGGACAGTTTTTAGCAATTTCACGAAATAACTCATGACGGAAAAACTATCACTGGGTACTAGGATGTTACCCCGGCCGGATGCTGTCTCAACCCTCATCAATAGTGGGACCAGCAGGCTCCGCACGATAGAATGAGCATCCATCCATGAGCCCTTGATTCACTATGCTCTGCTCAAGCACATCACCACATCAACTCCTGGATGAGAGCAGCACACAACAACGTCCTCAGCTCGTCTCTACTCAGTTCTCTTTAATCATCTTCCCGCTTTTTCAGTTGTTTTGCAGTCTCTTCGTGTGAAAAGATACAGTAAGAAGCTCTTCTTAAATTCGCTGATCATGCTCGGTATATGGTTCGGGACAAGGATAGTCGGTAAGATTATGAATTCAAAATTGCTGCAAACATGTTTCAGATGCAGTCAAAGATATACTGGTACAATAGGAAAATAGATTTCTTTCCAAAACTAACCTGTATGTAGTTCACAGAATTTGGAGCGATATCTCCCCCAAGTTCCACTGTAATATCCTGCGCAAAGTCGAAGATAATCAAATTTTGTTGCGAGACAGGTCATGGATATCATAGAAAACAGAGACACTCACTATAACTCGTAACGAGGGCCCGTATTCGACAATTGTATTGAGGCATAATCATTGAATGGAAACAACGAAAGTTATTTGACAGCCTACAAATTATACGGCCTCATCTAAAGAAACCAGAAAGAGGGCGCAGTTTGGTAGAGAAGACCAAATATTCCTTCCGTGACTTACACCAAGAAAGAAGGCCGATCAAACTTCTCAGATTGCATTTTGATTTCAGCACTGTAGAATTCATGCCCTCTTTCAGCGGGTTCCTTGGTTTCCAACTGCTCATACATTTGGTAAAAGTATATATATTGGAATAAACTCATGTAATGCCAACTTTGAGTCTCATTCTGGACTCTTTAACTCCTGGCCAGGTTAGCGTCTTTCTAATATTGGTACACAGAATTGTTATTTGATTTCAAACAGTTTTGGTTCAGCCAGTCCTCCAGGAAAGGAACCCCCGGAGAAAATACCCGAATGTATGCAAAATTGGAAGTAAGTGCCATCAACGGCGAACCCGAATCTAATATTTTAAACATGATCACTCGAATTTGAGGGAAACCTTAAAGGAAATCCTAGGCAGGTTTTCAAAAAAGAAAGCATAGAATCAATCAATCCATGACTCAAAGAACTGGAAATAGAGCTGTCTATTCTCACCTGTGAAACTTTTGATCGCACTGCTCCGTTTGAACGATATCTCCGAGTAACCTACAAATGCATCCTCGCGTGATCCGGTGTCTGCAACGCAAAACATGAGAAACCACGCAAACACCGGAATCAGAGTAAACCCGAATCGTCGTCGTCTCCGCGATTTCTCCATCTTCGACAAGACCTCTTCTCCGCTCTCCACAGCAGCTTCTGCACCCAATGAAGCACATCGATCGAAACCACCATCGCTGCGCTGCATCGGTGGTTTTGCTAAAACAGCTAACTGCCATGTAAACCCCCAGGGAAGAAAGGATAGAAGAAAAAAGGCGACCGCGTAGGAAAAATGAAGGATGGGCAGACCCCATCAAGCCGCACAAGGGAGAGAAAAAAAAGGTAACATGGGGCTAAGCCCCAATAGAGTCTGAATGAGAAGTCTGCCCTAACCGCACTTAAGATATCCGAGCTATGCAAGTAGTACAGTCTACACACAACTGGTCTACACACAACTGGTCTACACACAACTGGAGCATCCGAAGAAACATCACCTAATGTGATTGCTCTCCTATGGATTGCACCAGCCACTGCCCTCTGTAGAGCAATAGATACACGCTGTCTAAAGTAAGCTACAAAGTATGAGAGTGAGAGTGGTACCCCCTGCCACCTAACATGATAAGCTCTCGCGCACTCCCTGACAAATGTGTCAAATGCCGTGTCCATCGCTCCATATAACTCCAAGGCTAGAGGAACAAAGAGGTGACCTCGCTGCATGCCCCTATACTTGGAGACCTTGCGACCTGCTGCTGCACTCGCCGCCCATCCAGGGGGATGGGTAATCACTCCCTCCGAAACTGTATCTCGCGTAGGGTCCGTCACCACGACATCCGCTACTGTCACCTGATCATCTCGGACCAAGTATAAGTCTGCCCTGACACATGTCGTCTGCAACGCATACGAACGCTCCCTCCAAGCCAAGTATCCACTCTCTCGTGCCATAGCAAACACTATGTCTCTAATGGCATCATGGGTAGCTATCCTCTGTCCTCCAAAAGGACACCGTGTCATGTGGACCGCCGCTGCATCTAGTGTAGAACCACACTCACAAGTGAGTAGTGAAGATGCAGATGGGTGGACCAAACTTAGGCGAAACCTCATCGCTGTAGAGAAAGTAGCTGGTGCGAGTCGGAAAGCCCTAATGCATGGTCAAGCTAGGATCCACGAGCCTGCACCCTTGCCGGAGCAAGAGCGTAGACATGCTCTAGTAGCCTGAGGAATGGACGAGTCAACTAAGAGAGAATGTAGCGTATGCTCACACTGTCGCTCCATCAAGGAAGACTGTAGACCTCTAGTCCAATCTGACGATAGTGAAGCAAACGGTGGAAAACCCTCTCGTGCTCGTGGAGATAGACTATCTCTCGTCTGCCGCAATAACACCTGGAGAGAAAAGGATCCTCCCTCCACCTCTGTCACATAAGTCTCCAAAACCGGCCTATAAGCAACCACAAAACGAGAGGCAAGTAGGGGTGCCGAGAGAGCCCAACTACCCAAAAATGCTATAAGTGCCATCTCCTCCATAGAAAGCAAGCCAACCTCACCACATGAGATCGGTAGAGCCGTCTGTCTACGTGCCAAATCCCCTGTCACACACTCAAAAGTCCCTGGTCCAATAATATCACCAAAGACTCCCATAATCCTCCTATCAAATGCTCTCAGATGTGATAGGAAGGACGATGAGGGGGGAACTGTACGGATGAGGTAGGATGGTCGACGAGCAATACTGGAAGAGAGTATACCAAATGCCACCTGCGGATCTCCTAGTAATGGAAGGTCATCCACATGGAGAACATCCTCTACAAGGGCAGCGTCCAAGAAGCGTGTGACAAAATCCTCCGATCCTATTGGCACTCCAAGAACACAAAGTCCCTATGTGGATGTGATACACCCCTCTGGAAGCTCAAGGTGGGGAGGGATACCTAAAGGGGACCATGCCCTACACTTTGACACCTTGACTCTCAAGCCTACTAGATGTAGCTCGGTAGTCAAGTAGTCAAAGGCCTGCCTAATCTGATCTACAGGGCCTACGATGTGTGTATCATCTGCCAAGGATAGAAATACACAACCTGGCATGGCCAAAGTAGTAGACAGGAGAGCTCTAAAGTGAGCCATGGCAAATAAGGGCCCCCCCAAAGGATCTCCCTGACGTGTACCAACAGCTGACTCCAAGATGGTGACTCCCTCCTGTGAACCACTATGCTGGTAGTAAAGGGAAGCAGGAGAGCCATAAAAAGACCGCACAAAAGGAATGAGACTCGCCAAGGATCCACCAGCCTCCCTAAGCTCTCTAAAGATGGATGCACGTGAGACGCTATTAAAAGCGTTCTCAACGTCCACCTGTAGGACGACCCACTCCGGATGGATATCTAGGAGTGCTCTAATGCCTAGAGATATAGCCTCACATCCTCTAGGTGTAGCTACTCCAAACTGATGTGGACTAAGGTGCTACCAAAAGTGAGAACGATGCTGAAGGACAATGGTACGACTGACCAAACGCAAAAAGATCTCTCCAATAGCAATCGGTCTAATGCCTCCCGTGTCCTTCTCGATCGCGAGAAGTCAACTAGCACCTAAGACCCGACTAACAGACATAGGAATATCTCCTCTCGCTACTGCTGCAGCCACCTGAAACAACTCGGTAAAACCACTAGAAGGATCATCTGCCTGGAAGCAATCTCTAAGGTGCTCATAAACCATCCCTGACAAGCCTCCTGAGGAAAGGCGAGGGGCAGTGCACAATGCTTGTGCAAATAGCGACCTATCAAGACATAAAGGCTGCTCAAGCTGATAATCTAAGACCTCTAGTGGTAGTCCCTCTACTGCTATAGGATGCAATGAGCGTAGGGAAGAGATGGTCTCATCAATAGGACTCGCTATAGACAGAGGGTGTAGCGCTCGTGCTGCTCTACTAAACTCTCCCGCCTGACCCAATGTCCTACATCGTCGTAATCGAGTGGAATCTGTGGTATCCTGTGGCGATGTCTGTCTCCTAAATCATGTAGCCCTAACAGACTCCTCTTGAAGGGCTGCCCAATCCCCCGCTCGGAATCGACGAAATCTAGCCGCCACCTCTCTATGCCCCGCACGTCCCCCTCTAGCATAATGAAGACACCATCAAGGGAGTAGGAGGAATAGGAACAACGCTAACTCGTCCAAGGGATCACGTGCCAAACGATCCAGTGGTAGGCGAAAAGCCTGTCTAGCCTCATCATGGAGTGTGCGGTGTAGCCTATGGAATAGACATGGACATGGAAAACTAGTCTCAAATAACCCCAAAATGCAACCCGCCTGAGAAGCTAACCACTCCCACGACTCGATCGGTATCCCTGGAACGATCAACAAAGGTATAGAAGAAGCGTGCGTAATCCCGAGTGTCACTGCTGTCGATGTGGTCGCTCGTCTCACGTGGGCATCCCAAGTGGTCCAATCATAGTCCTTGTGCATCCTTCCCACATGGGTCTTTACCCCTTGCGAGGTAAAGCGTCGGTGACACACCGTGCATGGTGTATCCCGACCCGCTCTAGGCGACCCCACATGGGAAGGTGTAGCCATGGCTAGCACAAGAATAGTGATAGTAACACATGATACTCCTCTCCATATCTCCCCATATCTGCAAAACCACAACCCCTCACATCCCAACTCACATAAGAAAACAATCTCTCTCACAATCCTAAAATCTATAAACTCCCATAACTTTCAATTTCCGTCTCCAAAAAGGATACGGACATATCATAATTCTTAATTAAACAAGAAAGGATTATCCTGGTACGGTACTATGTTTGATTACGTTTGAGCCCAAAGACTAGCTAAATATTAGAACCAAGAATTAGGAGATGATTGTTGAGTAAAAGGAAGTTTTAAGAGTTTACTTGTCTAAATTGATAAATATATTTTGTTACTTTCCGCAAGATTTGGTGTATATGTAGTGTTTGCATATTTGGAATTATTGCAAGTAAATTCCATAGTTGTAAGACATTCATCTTAGTTGATATGTTGATAGAGGCACAAAGCATATTCTCCAAGGTGCAATTTTTATGTTTAGTTTGTCCATTAGTTTGAGGATGATAACTCATGGACAAAGAAAGCTTAATGCTAAGTAGCTAAAAGAGTGTTTATTAAAAAAAATTGGTGAATCTAAGATCACAATTGGAAACGAGTACTTAAGGCATCCATGATGCTTGAAGACATTCGCAAAAAAGATTTATGCCAATGTTAGAGCATCCATTATATCAAAGGTTGGTGTCAAATAGATATGCTTACTAAGCTTCTCAACTAACACCATAATTGTTGTGTGCTCTTGTTTTGTCTTGGGCAAGGATATGATGAGATCTAAGCTCATATTGTTGTCAAGAAAACAATCTATATGTTACAATAGTGCTATTTAGTGTGATAGGTAAACTGATAGGAAATTTTGTAGATTTAGTTAAAATGCTAGTTGCAAGTAGTAACTTTTGGATTCCAACAAAGAACTTTAGTATTTGCAGAAATTAGAGATCATTAGTTTGTTATGTTGAGATGATCTAAGGTACCATATCTAAGAATCCGAGAATGCTACCAACGTGGAAGAAGTAGGAAAGGAGAGAATAATTGAAGATAGGAAGTGTGACAAAGAGAGATCAAAGGAAGAAATAGGAAAGGAGAAGAATTGAAGGCAAGAAGTGGGACAACAAGGGATCAAAGGAAGAAACACTAGAGGAGAGAATAATCAAAGACATGAAGGGAAAGGAGAAGAATAGAAGGCAGGAAGTGTGACAGGGAGGGATTGAAGGAAGAAACAGGAAAGGAGAAGAATCAAAGATAGGAAGTGTGAGGGATTGAAGGAAGAAACAAGAAAGGAGAGACTAATCACATAAAGGAAGTGTGCCAAAGAGGGATCAAAGGAAGAAATATGAAAGGAGAGAATAATCAAAGACAAGAACTGTGATAGTGAGGATCAAAGGAAGAAACGTGAAAGGAGAATAATCAAAGACAGGAAGGGTTTATGAGGGGTCGAAGGAAGAAACAAGAAAGGAGAGAAAAATCAAAGACATGAAGGGAAAGGAGAAGAATCAAAGACAAGAAGTGTGATAGAGAGAGATCAAAGGAAGAAATAGGAAAGGAGAATTGAAGACATGAAGGGTTTATGAGGGATTGAAGGAAGAAACATGAAGGGAGAGAATAATTAAAGACAAGAAGAATGAAAATAGAGAGAAGGAATCAAAGGAGGGCAAAGACAAGAATCGAGGAAAGGTAAAGAGTTTTGGGATAGGAATAGAAGGAAGGAGAGGGAACCATTGATAGGAAAGCAACAAAAAGGACAGAAAAGTAGAGAAGAATCGAGAAGAAGGAAACCAGTGATAGGAAGGTTTGAAGGAATTGAATAGGAAGTGGGAAAATTAAGAGTCAACTCAAAAAATAGCAAAAGGTGGAAAAGATAGAAGAGAGATCAAAGACCATCAACAAAGAAGAAAAAGGCAGGAGAGAGTTCGAAGAACATCAACAAGGTGTAGGATCAAGCTTAAGAATTTCTTATCATGTAAGGAAGGCTGGAGAGATGAATGGTGATTAAACTTCTTGTCAAATCCAAGTGCTCTTAGGACTATTTCCTGCAAGGCATGCCCTATTGTTTGGCTCGTGATCGCAAATGAATCTCCTTTGAGGCTCACATTTGAGAGTTGTCCTCTACTATTTCTAGGCACATTAGGTGGCAGATGTGTATTCATTGTGAAGGGAGATGGATGTGGGAAATATATATGGAAACTGTAGTGAAGGAAGACATTTGTGAAAAAGGAAATACTTGACATTGCAATAAAAGATGTCATTTGTGTGTGATAAGAGATTAAATAGAAGTGAATAATTGTTATTGCTCAATTGAATACTGGCTTTATAGACCTTGATATAATCGAGGGTTCAAGTGCTAGTTTGATAATTCTTGGAGTTACCGGGGAGAACAAGATAAGATCAATTTGTGGAAAAAAATTACCTGAAGAGGCCATCATTAAAGTTGCAAGGGTTTAGGCACTCCTTGCATTTGCACAAATAGAACAAGATAAACTTTTCAAGTCCACTAAATTGAACTACACAATAGAAAATAGAGTCAATAGTATTGTTTGTCATTTTCACAATTACTCTTGAGATCAAGTTAATCAGTAAACTTGAGAGAAGAGCATCATTTTTTTCCTTTCACAAATTGTGTAACTCAAATCAAATCGTCAAATCCAAATATTATGCAAGATTAAAGTACTCATTTGCATCTCAAATGAAGGAAAATGCTACTTATTCTCACCCAATGCCTACCCCAAACCTTGCAACACAAAAAGACACAAGGAAGGAAACCAAGCAAACACCAATGAACATAGACATATTCAAACAAAATTTGACACCCACACTTCTATAGGAGAAATTTATTTTATTCACTTTTGTACAAGAATCCACCAACTAATTGTGGAATGTAAGATATTGCTCCATAACACTCCTTCTTAAGAGAACTCTACTATGTTCAATCTCATATGGATGGTGGATTGTTTGAGGATATGTATCCAAATCTATTTAAAATATTGTCTTTCTCAATCTATATATCATGTCTATTAATCAAAAAGTTGTGCAAGATAATGTATACACATATCCATTTTGATCACAAAGGAGTGTTTTCTATTTTCAATTGTTAACTTATTTCAAGTAAAGAGTGCCATTTGGCCTTCAAAGTCCTTAGGTAGTGTTCATTTCTTACTTGAGTTTTTTTTATACATTTCTTGAATATGTGTTTTTCTTCATATGTGCATGTTAACCAAAATGAAGAAGAAGATGAACCATAGGAACATAAGTTGAATTTTCCAATAAATATTAACCATTGACAAAAGGATAGCATTGTCCTCTATGATTTAAATCTATCCAAATGACCAATATCTTCAAATAAGTCATCTTGTGACATGATCTTTATATCCCTAAAAATCTAAACAACTTAAGGAATTAGTACTTGAAAATCTCTAACACCTCAAGGAATTTGCGTTGAATTCTAACTAACTCAAGTTACAATGAAACAATGCATATGCACAAAAGCACCAAGACACTTACAAACACATTTGTTAATATTGGAAGACACTTACCTCTAGCAAAATGTATTCTCCTCTTGTTTTTATAGATCACTTGCCAGTTTTAGAATAAGAACACTTCTAGTTAAAATAGGGTTCTCCATCAATTGTTAATATTTGTGTTAGAGTGAAAATAGACATATCAACTAAATCTACACATCCTTGAAATCACTTCTACACAAAAATTGAAGGTATCCTAGCTCTTTCCTCTTTGCTCAACCATTGCACTTCTCTCCCAAGAGTAGATATTATTGCCTACATAATAATGCAAGCAATAATATCCTTATCCTCTTATCAAAGTCATTGGTAGATCCCGTACTAACACCTCCTAAATTCAACCCTTCTGATAGCTAGCTCCATTCCTATGATATCCAAATTGGTCAATAGGTATGGCCACTTGTATCAAGACTAGCATTTGAACCTCATTCTTTTATTCTTTTCAAACACAAGATGATCTTTAGTGAGATCCACCAATGCATTAAATGAATCTCTATCCATGCGGGTTAATTGATTAAATGATTCAAGGTCAAGATCTTAGAAATATTTGGTTACAAAATCATTACTACAAGGGATCTAAATTCACTCTTGGAGATATTGATGCAAATGTACCAACTCCCACCATGTGAAAAGAAATTTGTTAGTGTCCTTGTCTTCACTCCAATCATTTACATCTCATGAATTCGTCCCCCAATCTAAATCCTATGAATCTATCTCAAGATTAAATTCAAATTTGTTACTTTTGCCTCTATTTGAGTAGTTTTATATATGTATTTTCCAATTTTCCTCATGAAGACCTTTTTAGGAGTAATGTGTGGCATTTCCAATATTGCAAATAAGCTTGCTCTCTCTTGGTTGCTTGAGCCTCTCTCCTCAAATCTCTTTGTTTGAATTACTCTTTTGCAAAATGGGCTAAAAATTGTAAAGGATGCTACATTGTTTCTCACGTACTGTACACCCCAAGAGAAAGAAGAACATTCTAAGGATGATATATGCCACTTTCAATCAAATTTGATTTCAATCTTCATTAATACCCATGATTAAGATTTACAACCAACCATGTCAACAAAACATAATGGAAAAGACTTATAGAACACGTTTTGGACTTCCCATAAGAGGTTTATGATTACATGCCTCTACCAATAACAAAAATTCAGTACTCCAAACACGTACTAGTTTTACAAATTACCCAAAAAAGAAATTTATTGTAATTTACAAGTAGTAAACTCTACTAGTGTGTAGAGTTATATAATTTATTTTTCTTCGATGATGAGTCATGAGGAGATTATTGCACACTAGAATTATGCAAGATTTTAAATATGAATTACATTCTTGGACTATGTGAATTATGCAAGATTTTAAATATGAATTACATTCTTGGACTATGTGATGTTCATATTGTAGTATATATTGAGTAATTCTTGTAATGTATTTGCAGCTTATGCTTGAGCATAAGCTACTATCTCATGTAACTTTGTATACTTGGATTTCTCCTTCCATTCTTGTGGAACTTGAGTTTCATATTTTTGTGTAGAGATTTTCAAGTAACTTAGATACGCTCAAGAGAAAACAACTACTCATAACAACCAAGAACTAAATTATAATTTTTGGCAGTAAAAATATAACAAGCTCTCTTATAGAGGCATATTTTTAATATCATGATATATATTTAATTTTATATTTTTATAACTTTAAATTTTTGGCATAAATACAACCTTTTTGGTTCTAGAACATTGTCATTACTATGGACACTTAACATATATAACAGATCGAAGTCTTGCAAAGTCATTAATGCATGCCTTTACATAGTTACTTAAGCTATTGAAGTTGAATATACACCAGCCAATTATCAAAATTATACAGATCAAAAAAATGAAGTATCATTATTTACATTGCATATAATACTTTACAAAATTGTATATGAAAAAGAGGAGAATGTAAATCTCCCTATATCTAAATTACTCATTTAATTTTTCATTGGCAGCTGCACTAGCAACTCTTCCTCTACCTCCTCAATGAGATGATCTCTTAAGAGTACCTCAAGTACACAACCTTCTTCCAAGGGATATGCTAGAATATACACTACATCTCCAACCTCTATAAATGTTCTATATATTATCTTAGGTGTATCTCTACCCCAATGGTTTTCATGCTCAACATCTTTGTTATAGTGGTTTCTTTTGTTGTCTCCTCCACAAGTCCTAGTAAGGTCCTCGATAGGTTTAGGTTTATGAAAGATGTAATGAACATGAGCTAACGGAGATCTTTCTCTATCGTAGCACACCAGCTAGTTAGTCTTAGAGCATAGATTGGTATTGTCTCCAGTTCCGAAACAAAGATTAGTCACCCAATTCTTGGGATTTCAGAAGTTCATCAAACACTTCAAAAAAAATGGATATACATTAGAAAGATTGGTATATGATCACCCTAAATCCATCAACCCAGCATTGTAAATTTAATAACTGGTGAATTATACACACTTTTGAGGAAACGCTACATACAAGAAATCTATGTATTGATAACACATGAAGAATCATTGATCACAATATGATCGAGATCACTCGTGGGGAGAATCCTATTCGAGTACTGACGGTCAATATAACCTACATTCTTGGTCCGTCTTTTGACATGGCAACAAATCAGTCTGCGGACTCAATAAGTGTACTGACAAATCTTCTTCATGGCATCCCTGGTGGTTTACAGAATCGATTTTTGAACGGATGAAAGACCGTCTTAAGTCGTAAACATCAACATTTAATTTACCATGTGGTCATCACCGCAAAACCATTGATACTATATACACCCCAGAGCGCCACAGAAATGAGAAATATTTCTCTACGGACAAATGCAAGCCCAAACATCTTCAAAGGAAAGCGACACACACAAGATAATACGGACGGGAAGACCCCATAAAGCAGAGAACGTAATAAGGATAAAACGTAAGAGGTAAACCAAACAGTAGAAGCCTCGACGTTGAGTCGGATGAAAGCTGGAACCCCATTTCTCCTAGAATACTATTAACAGTGGAAAGTAACCTAAATGCTGTTTTGAATGAACAGAGCCATCTGAGATGAAAGTTCACATCTGCCACGTTTGAATGTCTCCCATTGTAGTTGCATGTAGGTGACAATAGAATTCGTCTGCAGCAACATCAGAGGGAAGAAACTGCGATGGCAGATGTTCATAGTGAACTGAGGGAGGATGTTGCAAATTATGAGAGTCGAATATCGTAGGTAGATCATATTTGTTAAGTACAATCAAGTGCCTTGCAATGTGAATATGCAGCTTCCACTTTAAAGAGCTATAAAGTTAAATCAACTACTAGTACAAAATCTAGTGGCGTTTAGTTTTAATCAGTACTGAATATGAGGGCAAAATCATATTTTGATATACTTCACATGGCATCTGAAGCTTAATGTTGGGAAGAACGTTACATCTTACTAGCCAAGCGACCGGTACAACGAGAAGATCAAATCTACTTGGAAAGCCCTGTATTTCATGTGGCCTGGCAAACAGTATCTGGTACGTATACTTAAACTCCCGTTCACGTTCACTTGCAACGCACGATGATGATAGACATCAACCCGCCACGAAAGGCATTGACGGTGAAGCTAAGTTAACCAGATCTTATTAGTTAAATGCAACGTCAGTTCATCCTAGATGTATTTGAATTTCTAGATTTTGCGAAGTTAGCACGGCGTTGACTTCGGTGAACAACAAGAGGTGATATTAGCGCAATTCGTAGTCATGAGAATCCAATGAAATAGTACGAAGAAGGTGAGATGGTCGGTGAATGTGAAAAAGTAGTATTCGCAGATTGTAGACGTGAGAATCCGGTGAAATAGTATCAGCGAGGTGATTGTCGCCACATCTATGCATTTGCACTACAAAAGATCCTCTTATTTTATTACTCCAAATGAACAGAAAATATATAAATTTTCCATTTGTTTAGGTGGTAACAAGCGTTGGTAGTTAGGGATTGGTAAGATAGTTTATCAAGATGCTTTCAAAACAACATGTTGTATAGGAAATGATAGGATTCGAAGGATCTTGAAAGATCGTATCTAAGCATCCATCCGCAGGCGATGTCTATCAATCACACATGAGTAGAAAAGGTTTCAATTCTGGAAGAATAACTAGTTTCCTTATTCTTAGCTCATTGTGAGAGATAGCCGGATGTAAAGATTTACTACCTTTTAAGCGGTTTCACTATACAAGAAGTCTATGATTACTACAAAACAAACCTAGCATTGAGAGAACAAGAAGCATCAGAACAATTATCGTTTTCCGACTTTACTATATGTTAGAGAAAATCGTACCCTCTAGTTAATATTCCAAAAATCCAAAAAAAAAAATCTTACTTTTGTAAATGATTTAAAAGTCTCAAAGATAGAGTAGTCCTTATCTAGTCTTTATAATTCATTTTATGCCATATCATATGATATTTTTTATTATTTTTTTGGTTTACAATAAATAAAGGAATATGGTGATAATTTTATGAGTTTGTTTTCTTGAGATGTTGATTCTTCTCTCCACGACATTGCTAATCAAGACTTGAGTTGTGGTATTTAAAATGGTTTTTAGTTAATAAGTAGCCTCTTTACATCACATCTAGGAGCATATGGAGAATCTAGAATTTTTTGACCCGTGATTATCATGCATGGATTTTATGCTACCATTTAACATATGTGTGAAAATTTAAAATCATCATTTACCTCTTGTTTCATAGATCTTCAGCTAAACATGTTCATGCTCTTCAACTCCTTCAAGGTCAAAAAGCAAGTGAAGGTGAAAACTAGTCCACACGAGGAAGAATGTTTACCACCCCAACCTGAGATGTAACTTGGCGTTGTTGTAGATTGCGTGGATCAGAACAAAATTTCACTTATACATTTCACTGCCAAATTAATAAAACCAAATTCTGTTGAAATTCCTCTTTAGTTGGGGTTTTTCAATGGCAACATGAATTCAAAACTTTTCTTGACCATTGGCAATCTAAATTCTGTCTTGATATTTTAATGTTATATTTATTGCTATATCAATCTATCATGGTCATGTTATAAGTGTTACCAACTTCTGTAAAGTATTATTTCTACAAGAAGTACCAAGATTTCCAAAAAAAAATTATACTCTTGAATTCCATCTTGATATTGGAATGTTATAATTTTTTGGCTATACTAATCTATCATGGTCATGTTACAAGTGCTACCAACTTCCGTAAAGTATTATTTTCTACAAGAATTAACAAGATGTGCCATCAATAAAATACTCTTGAAATCCATCTTGATACTGGAAAATTGTATCTTTTTTGCTATATCAATCTATCATGGCCATGCTACAAGTGCCACCAAATTAACTAAAGTGTCACATTCTGAAAGAAATACAAAGAATTCTTGAAAATCACTGCACTCTTGTTGTTAGAACCACAAAAAAGCAACCATACCTTGTGGCTACTTGATTGTCATTTAACACCTTCTTTAAGCATGTGTATTTTGAATCAAGTTTTCTTACTACATGAAAGATGTGCCGGTTGCAACCTCCACCATATCATCAATTCATCAATTCTTTCCTAATTCCATCTTGCCAATTTGTGGCCATAGTTCTTATTTTCCTGAATTGGCTCTTGTATTTGGTTGTTATGAACATATCTATGTCTTTTGGATACATATGAAGAAAACAGTGGATTAAATATTTCAAACTTGAGATTTCTTGAGATAAATAAGTGGGAAAGAAGCAGCAATTAAAGTTTAACACCTAGCCTAGAGATAATGGGGTAAGTATTTCCTTGAGAGCTATATTACAACCTTGTTCAATAGAAGTGAATTTTTTCCACGTTTATAAAATAAGATGGTAAGTTGACTTTCTTCTTCTCCAATAATGTTTTGGATATATATGCCTTCATAAAACATTATAAAATGTGTACTACAAGCTAACTTTCTTGAACTCGAGGAATGAAGACATGAGTACTTTAGATGGCCCAGCCCGTTCATATATGACAAACCTCAGGTAGATCTCCCTATCCAAAGGTCTCCTCTAAAGTGACTTAAACCTCGATACAAAACTGTCATTTTGTAGAGACCAGATTTTGATTCTCTCCTATGTTTAATGCCCTCGATATGATCTGAAAGTCTTTCTCTTGTGAATGACAGATATCTGTTTGCAGTAGTTATCAGAATCTAACCTTGATCTGTAATTTCTCGTACAAAGAGAAGGTTTCAGTGGGATTCTGAACATAAAAACCATCTCCAAACTTCTTTATTGCTCCGTGTTCATGACAACACGATATATTGCCCTTCCCTTTGATTAGATCCTTATGCCCACCGGGTGGTTTGCTATTTTAAGCAGATGGGAGGAAAATCTTTCGAATAATCTAAAACTTCTTAATTTACAACGGACTGCAAAGAACATGCTGAGTCCCTCGTTGATGAGTTATCATACTGCTTTAATGCTAAAGCCACTACTCCTATCCAAATCTCTTTCGTGAGATAGACTATAATTTCTAGCTTGAGTTATCACGATCACCTTGCTTAATGTGCTAATTTTCTCTTCAAAGTCGTGTAAGATCAACATGACAATCTTTTGCACAATGACCTGGCATAACACACACCTACTCGACGTTCCAGGTTTGGATGCTTGACCGAGAAAACGATCTGATCTTTGTTCTTTCGAGACCTGTCAAAACCTCGTCGCTTCTGCTTTCACATCATCGAATCCTTTACATTTTCAAACCTTACACCATCTCTTTTTCTAGTGGATGATGTCCCATGAGCTCGAGCAAGGATGTCAAGGATTCCTCTACGATCGGACACCACACTTATGAAGGTTTTGAAGCTTTCAGGGAGCTTTGAGTTACTTCCTCAACTATGAGCTCCAAGACTTCCAAGGGAACTATTTCCGTGAATGTTAGGAAATTACGTAAATCTGCATCCATCTTTAGGTTTGAGAGCTTGTGCCGGAAGGCAATATGCTTAGCATTGTTTTCTACATCGACGGGTTTCTAAAGAGCTTCCTAGCACTCCGGTGGCTCTTTAGCATGTAACCACGTCATTAGAAATTGATATTTTTATCATGGCTAATGCTTTCAATCTTTGCTTTCTAGTCAAGTCCATAAAAACACCACTAGGACTCATGGATTCTTCAACTCTTACAGCAGCTAGATTGATGTGGCAGCCATCTGAGCAATAATGTCATGTGAACGTCACAGGTCTTAGTTGTTTTATGTCATGTTCCTCGAACTCCCACATCTCCTCACGTTCTAAGATGGTTTGTATTCGTCGTTCACAATTCCCCTAATTGGAGATTCCAACGAACATCTCCCTAGTAGCAATCATAGTGTTCAACCCTATCCCTACGTCTTGACCGTCTTGATGCTTCAGGATAAGACTAATCCACGTGAAACAGCAAATTCTCTCAATGATAATGATTATCTATAGGTATCGGGATGTTGATGTAGACCATCGTAGCAAAGCAAAGCTGGGCATGTGTCTTTTCCAAAGAAATCATCGTAGACTCTTCCACTCTTCCAACTCTTCAGGACATCTTAGATTCTCTCAACCTCCAGTACATTTTGCACTCCGCTCAAGGGCCCTCCGGTTTTAGATACCATAATGTTTTGTTGAACTGGTTGAGAGAAGGTAGATCAACCTGTTTAGCACTTTCCGAATTTACTCTCTCAATATGTACTTAATAATGCTAAGTGATGTGCTTGTCGATGGTGATCAGTAAATTGACAGTTACCGGGATAACAATTGAATTATTGCTCATTCCAAGTAATAAACCGTGTGATTCCAGTTGACAACATGATACTTAGAGCAATAGTCATCGTAAAGAACTCCAAATCCCCGATACATGTACTTGTGTGTTCATGAATCCAATGCCCCAATGTGATTCAACTCATGGGCTACCATGAAGCCCGCAATTACTCTAAGTCCTACTACGTTTCACCATATGCACTTGTATTTGTCTGGAGAACTGCAACTTCAATTAGAAAGAGGAAAGCACCAAGTTCTGTAGATGGTCAAAATAATAATTGTTGGGAGAACCAAGCGGTGAAACGGAGTTGTGTTGACTTTTGAACACGATCATGTTTTGGCGAGGAGTTGAGTCGTCTTTACGCCTGGGCCGCACTCACCCGCATTACATGGTCTAATCTCGAATCGAATCTCGACTATCAGATACGCATGTACAAAACTAATAAAAATAATCCAGATCCAGCGAGAGACATGAAGAAGAATGAACTGTGTGAAGAGTGCACTAGTGTGCAGTGCATGGCAGAGCTCTAGCAGATGAGTCAGTAACCGTGACAACGAGAACCAAGTCTAGATCTTTCGGGAGTTCGATCATTATGGTTGAATTAGGGGCAGAATGGTTTGGAATGTTGTCCAGTTTCCCCTCCATTTTAGCAACTAGCATCATTGTCGTGGTAGTGACAATTGTGTGGATAGGTTCTTCATTGCGAACCTCGACAAGTTTGAAAACAAGGTTCCCAGTTCCCCCTGGAACCTACGGACTGCCTTTGATAGGCGAGACAATTCAATTCACTTTGGCTCAGGGCAAGGTGGATGGTGTCAAAACATTTATCGAGGAGAAGGCGAGGAAGTACGGTGGGAATTTCAGGACCCATTTGTTTGGATCAGCGGTGGTGATTCTGGAGCAACCAGCAGGAGTGAAGTTTCTGTTCCAAAACGAAGGGAAATTGGTCGAGACGTCATGGCCAGCTTCTATTGCAAGGCTACTTGGACCAAATGCAATGTCAATTTTGAGAGGAGAAGATCACAACATCGCTCGCAGGCATATTATGAACTACATAGGTTATGACGCAGTGAAGGAGTGTTTGGCAACAATTGACAGGACTATCAAAGATTACTTTCGTAGCGAGTGGGATGGGAAGGACGAGCTCTCCGCACTGGCCATGAGTAGGAAATTTACATTCCGATTGATGAACCATATCTTGATGAACCTTGAAGACGAATCCAAGATCGACGAACTCAGTGAACTTATGACAAAGTGGGCAGCGGGTCTAATGGCATTGCCGGTCAATGTACATGGGTTCGCCTATCACAGGGCTATCAAAACGAGAATTCGTATAATGGGACTGCTGGATGAGATTATTGAGCAAAGGAGGAAAGAACTGGCGGAAGGCGCAGCAACTGAGCAGGCTAGACGAAATCTTTTGACCGGATTGTTGACGACTCCAGACGAAACTGGGCGTATGTGGACAGATTCTGAGATCAAAGACAATTTAGTCCTCCTTTTGTTTTCAGGCCATGACAGCAGCAGTATTACGATAGCTATGGCGATCCTCCTGATCTCCAGGAATCCTCAAGTCTACGAGCGGCTCATAGAAGGTGAGACCTCAAAACCCGCTGTACTTCAACTTATTGTGCCGCTGTTACGACCAGATATAATCCATCAGTGAATCACCTACTTTGTTTTCTCATTCACCATTTTACCTCTTTTGTCTCCCCCTTGTACGGTTTGATGGGTCTTCCCATCCTTCATGTGTTCGCCTTTCTCTCGTTTTCTGCTGGATAGGAGCATGTTGTCGCAATCTGCGTTCTTCTAGTCATTTCTCCGTCTCGTCTGGAATTTAACTTCCTACAGTTATCATCTCTACTCCAAGGACATAGAGGAAAGATAGGAGTGATGACGAAGCAGAAAGAGCAGAAGCGGCAAAGTATGAACCAAATTGTTTTGGTAAAATTAAATTGGGCATTTAATTACTTGTGCGTACTACTTCCCATCTTACAAAGGAAGTGCAAAGGTGCAAGTCCAGATTCAATTAAACTGAATACCAGTTCCGACAACTCTACGAGTTTAAATCTGATGCGCTTGAATCCAAGTTACGAGATTTGTGTGAGACAAATCTGATGAAATTCGCCACTAGTGGGCACATGACCTTAGAGCACAAGGCGATCGCAAAGCAGAAAAAGGGAAGGGGAGAAACTGACGAGCTTACCCTGGAAGATGCGAGAGCCATGAAGTATACATGGAGAGTTATTCAGGAAACATTGCGCGTACAAGCTCCCATCCCCGGCACCTTCCGTGAAGCAGTTCAGGAATTTGAGTTCAAAGGCTACACCATTCCCAAGGGATGGAAGGTAACATCAACCTTTGCAATTTGTGAATTTATTACCAACTGTCAGACTTCAAGTTTCCTCAACGAAGAACTCTTTCAACTGAGTGATCATAATACTGTAGTGGAACTATGCCCATCAGATCTGGAATTCATTCTCTTCATTACTCCGAATAAAGGTGGACAGGAGGTCTTTTGCATGACTTAACTAAAACGAAAACGATAAGTATGACAGGCACTGACAAAAGAATAAAAGAAATTCGAATTCAAATTCATTTCTTCTTCACTTCTTGTTGCCATGGTGTTTTCTCAGGGATAAACTGTTCTTGTTTGTTCATTTACGAGTGACAATGTACTTAAAAGATTTAATTGTAGAGATTTTATGGTTTCAGTATCTCCATCACATGAGTCAAAGTTAGAACCATTTAATGAGCATGTGTTTATGCAGGCGTTCTGGAGTATTCAATGTTCGCATCAGAACCCTGTCTTCTTCCCAAATCCTGAGGAGTTCAAACCCTCGAGGTTTGAGGAGCTACCTAAGCCAAACACATATATCCCTTTTGGAGGAGGTGGACGCATGTGCCCGGGACTAGAATTCGTGAAATTGGAGATGACGGTGTTCATGCATCATTTGTTACGAAACTACAAATGGTCTTTGAAAAATCCCAACGAGCCTAACATACCTGCACCTGTCCCAAAGGATAAAATGGCCGTTCCTATAAAGATCACCAAAATCAAGGCATTTTGATCTTCATATGCTGTGTAAACTTGTACATATTCGTGGTCACAAGATTTCACTCAAGAGATAGTCTTGAGCAAAATAAAGAGCTGGGACCCAAGAAATTGGAAGTGGATCCCAATGTAAGGAATTATGGTCTACTTCATGTGGTTTGGACCAAACAGAAACTATTTATCATTGTCTCTAGCGAAGTTTAGAAACAAAATAATCAATGTGACAAATCACATCCAAATATGATGACAAATAAAGCGGTCGATATCTCTAAATTCTAGCATTTTAACATGCGTACAACTGGAAACTATCATTATTCCCGAAGTGTACCGCTATTACAGTAGAAATACAATGTAAGAGGGATCTTCTAACCTCCTGCACGGCAGATGCCACAGAGGAAAACCATGGTTTCTAGAGGAGGGACCATAGACCACCATTTCTTCGAAATAAATTTGGTTCAGTGGAGGTAGAAGATCATCGTACTCTCCTACTTACGAGGGATTGGTTGTGCAAGTTTACATTGGATTCTTGTAAGATGAACCACTTCTCAATACCAAGAAGGTATTGAGAAGCTTGTCGTGAAACTTTTCAAGCAGTAGAATCTCGTTTCCTCACCTAGCGATGTACGTATTGTAGACGGAGGAAACTCCAAAGAGTGCAAGATGATGAACTTCTTCCAGAATTGTCGCCTGGAGTTTACGGTTACTGAAAAGTTAAGGAACTCTTCAACCGTGTTGAGACTGAACATCACTCGTCGATTTGAGTCCATACCTTAGGGGCATCTGTTTACAATACAAGAAGGTTGTAGGTTAGAAAGGGTTTCATAGTGAGCGTCTCTGATGTTCGCTGTGTCCTATTTAGATGGTACCCTCTTTGGTGCAATATGGGTATTCAACCGAAAACTCATCATACTCATTGTAAGAAATATGAAGTGTTGGCTTCGCTTCGTTCCTGTAGGTGTTGCATGTGTTCATCTAACCAACATTTGTTTCTGGATTTCACCTACATCTGAGTGTTGATAGACAGGCTTCAGAAAGTGCTGAAATACCTGTGCTGTCTCTTAGATAGTTACGATAGTTACGTTGAAACATCTCATGTCAAACACGCCTGGGTCTCACTACTCGAGCTTATAGTAGAATGCATCCTGAGACCTGTGGGAACAGAAGTTTCATGAATAAGTTCTTCCTGATGATGGGAACCAGAGGTTCTCTGAGTGTAGAGAAGCCATCTGTAAGGTTATTTGCTGCTCCCCACTTCAAGCGTCTCGTAATCTAGAATCGTGGAAAAACAAACTGTATGACACATTGAATCCTCAGAAACTGCACAGATAGATTCTTCTGAGTATTAAATTGCCATAAGATAGCAAATATAATCAGTCATTATGAAACACGTGCAGACCTCCGCTTGGGCAGGACACTGCAGACCCACCAATTGGTAGCACTAGCAGCATAAAAGGGCAAAGAGCTCAGACTACAAAACCAACCCTCGATGAATACGTGATTTGGTACGCGATAACAACTTTAAGACATCAAGTCTCCGGGACCTGGATTGGCGGCAGAACTTCTCCTGTTCACCCCGATCATTAAAAGAATGTTTCTCTGAAAGATTGCTTTTGCAAGCCACAAAGATGTTCCTTAGTAGTCATCCGAGGAGTGTCTATGATGCCTCCTTTTCCCGTAGTTCTTTCAACATCTGCTGCTTGAGATAAGCGGCATGTCTCTCCAGTTTCAATTGTTCCGCCTGTATCATGAAAACATCCAACCGGCCAATGAATTAGAGTTATGAGACATATTTCACGTCGTTAAACCATCAACATCATCCGCTTCCATGGAATGGTCAACAGGCTAGTATGTTTTATCCGCACAGATCCCGTCACAATTCACTGCGACTTCACTACTCACTTGTGGGGTGTTAAAAATTACAGAAGCCAAGCAAGAGAGAACGGGAAAAGGACTTTGATCCACAATTTCAAGAAATAGAGTACACAACTATAAGCTGCACATGAGGTCAAAGATGGTACAAGATGAGAATACCAAATTCAGATACCATCTCTTGAAGAAAACTTGCCTCCCTGGTAACACCCGTGGACAGGAAGACGGGAAGCAGCGGAAAGCATTCAGTAAAAAGCTCACAGGTTTCAGGTAGAGGTGGAGTGTCACTCACTGAACTCTCGAAGTGTTGGGATGCCAGGAAGAATCTCTCATGAGCAATTACATAGGCAACGACACTAACTGCTGTCTCAAGGGATCTGAGTGAACAGCGCCGTTCAATATAGTCGCGAGTAGGGGCGAGCTAAGTGACAATATCATGTTGCTCCATCGCTACCGACACCTTGATCAACTTAAGCAAGCCAACAAGCTGTAGTGTTTGATAGTTGCAATATCGAATGAATATTAATCGAATGAAATTTTGAATTAAATATTGAAAATGATAATTTACGAGAAGGTTACTGAAACTCAGACACAACACCTCGGAAAACAGTTGCAATGACAGAAAGACTCTAAACCTTCAAGTAGATAACACTGTAGAGGATAATTAAATAAACAATTAACTCGACGACGGTACTTCTCATAGACGTTGCTCCGACACAAACTGTCAAAGTCCGCTGGCTTTGGGACAGATCCACTAAGGATAAAATGAGGAAAACAAACAATCACCTCAAGAAGCTTGCCAGGAGACATCAGCTATGATGAGAACTTCGTAAGTAAGTGCACAACTCTCTTACAGTTGAACTACATACAACAAAATGATGACCATTGCATTAAGCCTCGAGATGAGACACCGCATAGACAATCAACAGTTTTCAAACCTCCTACTGGACCACTAAATACCTCTTCAGTTGTGTGAATTGGCTTGTCCTTTTCTGTAACCCGAGTTTCACGATCTTAAGATGAACGAAACCTTTAAAAGAAAATTCTCGTAGCGGCCAGTAATGCCACAAGCCTTCTAAGCGAGAGAGGTATGGGATCCCCCAAAACCCGAGTAAATTAGATGGCCTCTACAGGTACAATCTCAAGCAACAACCAGATAGGTTACAGTTCAGAGGCGAAGAATAGCCATAATTAGACAGAGCATTGACTGATCGGTCAGAACTGTCCCCGGAAAAGCTGACAATAGCTTTCGCCCATAGATTCAGTACCAAGATCACAAGCTCGTTCCCCCATAATCCACATCCCTTCACTGCTACAAGCCGTTCCTATAAATCTAACCATGAAAGCCTAAAAGCTCGGACAACGGATTATGTGAATAGCTCGTTGGGTCCTTACGACCCGTTCAGTTTTCTAGCCTTCATGGTTTAAATCCCGACGAAAGTTAACATATGCGATTCCAGTTTTAATATCCGCACACTTCTAATATCACTTTAAAACTCTCTCTTTGATCAGAGAGAAAAAGAGCTTTCACGAAAGAAGGGTAAAGCCATCACAACCACTATCCCACTCATTTACTGATCAGCTCCACAAACAGTAAATTCACTCTTCCAATCTCCCGAGAGGCACCTTGATCTGCGCCTGAAGAATCCATCATCTAATCTATTGCTTGAAAATCTGTGCCGGTAGATAATGAGCATCAAAACAAACCTTTGCTTCCCGATTTTCACCCATCCAGACGACGAGATTGTCCAGCGACTTCACTCCCACGAAGGTAACCGCGACGAGCCCTATGAAAGTGTGAACCCGCACCATTGCTGCAATTCTCTTCTCCCCTCGTGACGATGTCCTGCGCTCAAAGGGAAAGAAGAAAAACACCACTCTTCACCCGCATTAACGCTCCTAAATCACAGACTCCTCTCCGTGTCCTCTCGAGCTTTTGCGACACATCCTTCAATTTGGCTTCTGCCTCCAACAAGTCGACGACTACTCCCGACGTGAGGCTGCCATCGACGGGGGTTCGCGGGATTCGTTCCTCGGTTGATGCCCCTTCATCTGAGTTAGTCGTCCATCCATCCCGCTGTACTACAGTACAGAAGCAGGCTGACCTGACCCACCACGGGATGAACTACAGTCGCGCGGACTCATTAAAGAAATCCCAAGAAGTTTGGGCCTTCCCCTCTACAACCTAATTTCTCCTGCACGGAACTAAAGAGTATCCTTTCTCTACCAACATTTATTTTCTCCCACGGCATTGGATTATTGATTTATCTTGTTTCTTTTCCTTTTCTGATAGGTTGATTATCCAAGGAGTTTGATGATAAGATTAAAAATGTCGATTAACTTATTCAGGAGATCTCCCACCCGTGGTAGAAAATCATAAAACAATGATTTGGAAATCTAATCCGTTGAATGGAACACGAAATATGATAACATAGTCAGCTATATAAATTTATTCTTTTACAAATAGATCCCAAAACTGAAATAGAGATAGTTTTAGGTATAATAACATATTATCCTCTATTAACTACTAATGCTTATACTCGTTATTTATTCTGCTTTTTAGATAGAATTTCTTTAAAAGAGTATAAGTTTATGAGGCATTTCTTAGAACCTTCCTTAGAAAGTTAACTCCATTAGAGTTAACTAACCTCTCTTATTTCGATAATTGGTTTGTAGGTATTACATCTGCTGAAGGTTGTTTCTGTAGTAGATTGAATGGTTCACGTTCATTTAGCATATCTCAAGGTTCCTATCATTATATTATAGAGGCTGTAAAAACCAAATTTTAGTCTACCTAACCAAGTTAGATTAATCCATGGAAATTTTCACACTGATTTCAACATTTAGACGATTTTGAGTTATTCATCAAGTCTTAATGGAAGCTGAAAGAATATAGTCATGTGAAGTCTTTGTTTGTTGGAGTATCAAAAGAGATGAATCTAAATGAAATTTTCCAAATTGATCGCTAGTAAAAGGTTTTAAAGCACCCTTAGACTCTCATGGTATTTAATCTCATTTCTCAGTTACAATAATATTCTAAATGAAAGCTCAAGGTACAAATATGAATACATAAAAAGACATATAATCCGTTGCTAATACCTCACAATAGAAATCTACAATTGAAGAATCAAACAACCAGTATGAAAGACAAAACTGATCAGTAACCCAATGATATAGAACTTAAAATCTCTAACTCTTAGTATTCAAATTAGTTTTCCAATTTAAAAATCTAGATGAAGACAATCCAATAGTGATGCAGAAACTGCCATAAGAATCTCAACTTTTGTAACTGCCATTTTACCTAGAAGACGATTTGGACGGAAAGTGCGAATAAGCTACAAAGTGCGAATAAGTGACAAGAGAATAAGTGGCAAGCTACAAAGTGCAGTTCAATAGTGCGTTTTAAATAGGTGTTTTTCAGTATCCTTAAAGATCCCGGATACACCCAAGGAGATAAAAATTATAATGAATATGTTGAATGAGATATACTTATTGAGGGTTACACCATTGATCCCAAATTCACACTACTTAATTATAACTCTAGCCATTCCCATTCTAATGATAGCGATCTCAATAAGAAAAAATCTATAACCCACCAAGATTTTAATGCAATGTAGATTATAAAGATTGATCTCTATGTTATAGAGTTTCACATGTAACAAAGAGAATATATCTATATTTATTTATTTATTATTATTATTATTATTATTATTATTCCTTGAGAGATTTTATTTGATGTTTGAAATTCAAGCTATAGTATAGTATGACCCTTAAAAATTGAGCATTCAAGCACACTAAACTTGAAATAGGGATGCCTTAGGACTAATAAATGAACGGGTATTGCTAGGGATTTGACTAGGGTTTTGCTCCCACGCGGAGTGGAGGATTTGGTTGAGGGTTTACTCGGGGGTTGGGGGTTTGGTTGAGGTTTCCATTCCATAACTATTTCTGCAACTAAATCCACTTAATCTACTCTCCTCTCCCTTCTTTCAGTTTGATTCTCCTCCCTTCTCCTTCGAACAAGAGAACTTGCATCCCTTCCCTTCTCTCCGCTAGGTCTATTCTCTACTCTTTTGAACCAATCTATTTGCACTCAATCTCTTCTCCTCTCCTTTCTCTCTTTATCTTTCCGATTCTCCTCTCTTCCTCTTTGACCCAAAACTTGGCTTCAATCTCCTCTTTTCTCTCTTTATCTTTCATATTCTGTTCTCTTCTACTTCAAACCAAAATTGGCACTCAATCTTCTCTCTCTCCTCTTTTCTCTCTTTCACATACTCTTCTATTGTGAGAATTCTATGGAAATTGCACGATGAAGGATTCCCTGTAAGAATTCGGAATTTTGGTGAACGATCCATATAAAAATGTGAATTTATTTGAAATCAACCATTGAATGAAACTAGTACACCCACATTATTTTCATAGAGAATTGATACTCTCTCACTGCAAAACTGATATTCACTCAACAAAAATTCGATATTAAATCAATAGAGATGGAAAATTCAGACAAGAGAGAATTGATACTTTTCATACAAAAATTTAAATTTTTTTAACATCCACTCTTTGCAGATTTAAAAATATTGTGTGAAACTGAGCACACCACTACCAACCAACCAATGACTTCAAAAATTATGTGAAGCTCTATTAAGGATTCAAAAACCCACCAACTTACAATATATAATTGCATCACTACTTCTTTAAAAAAATTCTCTAGCAAGAATTCTTGAGGGATCAATTACCTCATGTTCATGTTCTCCATCAAATTCCTATAAAAATTACATTTCCTCTTCCTCTTTTTTTATACACATATTGGACCTATTTATCAAAAATTATGCAATATGATACAAAAGCTAATTTATTGAATTAAATAAATTTTATATTCCTACTTTTTAGTTGCACTCTTACTTCCCCAATGAATGTTGTTGAGCCTTTAGCACTCCTATGCAATGCTAGTTTAGAATACATACTCTCACAATGCATTTATTGAAATCTACTTTATCCTCTATATGCGGCTGCTTGAATGAGAGTACTAAATGACTCATGTGCACATAATCCAAGTTTCTTATTAGGTACTAATGGTGCTCAAAATTTTGTAAGGCCTTCTTCAATTCATGTCGCCCCACACTGGTGACTTCTTGATACAAGTCATGTCATGATAGGACCCGGCGGTCCTATCATGATATGACATCCACAACTACCTACATGACAACAAATTTATTAGGCCTTCTTAAATTCTTGTTGCACCACAATGGTGACTTCTTGGTCAAGTCATGTCACAATAGGACCCTATGGTCCTATTGTGACATGACATCCAAGGCTAAGGACGTTAGGTTTAGGGTAAGGATAAAATATGATCAAGATCGAGCGGTTTAGATGTACTTAGGAAATTTCCATGCATTATAGCCGCTGGATCTTTTCACGGCCAAGTAGGAAATGTGTAAAAGGCTTAGGCTTGATATTCATCGGGTCCATTTGGTGCATCCTTCTTTTGCAAGTAAAATACAAAGTTTATGCCATCAAGACTCATGAGTCAGTGTATGCATATTAGTCTACCCTTTGAATGAATGAATGATTGTATACTTTCATTTAGGAGTGACAAATCCTACAAAACCTAAGCATTGGAGTACAACAATGCATTTGTGCAAGACTAGAGAGTGGCTCTCTAGGAGTTGGCCAAAGTCAAGAATAATATGGGAATAGGCTTGCACAGCCATGGCGTCTTGTATGAGATAAGATTGAATAACACAAATTATTGTTGATTCTCGTGACCTTGTACCTTCCAAGAAGGATAAAACATGGTGTTATGTTTGTAGTCTTCATAGGGATGTAAATTTTGGAGCCATTTCCAACCGGTTTAGTTTGCAAAGTTGTCAATCTTCCTTTGTGCAGTATTGTAGGGGAATTCTTTTAGTACAACTCGTGAGGGGGGTGCTATATGAATCATGTCTCCTACAAATCTCACCTTGGCAGTTTGTGGCTTGGACAAGCGATTGGTGAACAAAGTGACCGTTATTCCAAATAAGCACACCCTACCTTAGGAAACCCTTGGATTTGGCACGTTAGCATATTGGAGAATAGATTGCATAACATTTTGTAGTGTCACTTGTTTGGATTACCTTCTTCTTGGAATGATGTTGCACAAGAGGCTAAATACAAAGCAATAGATTGTCTTAATTCCGTCTCCATCTGTCTCATTTTAGCCATTTCCAACCCATATCCTCAAGGAAACGACCTGTTCTTACCAATCATATTATAGTAAGTAAACACTAAACCACAACAGATCATGTAGACAATAAAAAAAATTTATTTATAGAATTTTTTCCATCTCAATACCATATATTAATAAAAAAGACCCAAATTATATAAGTTTCAAAATATAGAAATAAGGTAAATATTTTATGTAGATAGCCTGTCTAGCTGCCTATATCGAATAAAAAAATCTCAAAGATGGAGATAAAACTGAGATAGTCACATCCTTTGGATAAATAGAGATGTAAACTAAGAAGTAACATCTTACAAAATTAGAAGTTTATAAACATAATGCTAACTATTGCAAGTTGCGTTTAAATATTTCAATCCTTACATTCTTTAATAGACTCTGATTATATATCCCGCTAACTTCAATCTACTAAAGAGAAACCGTTTGGACAACACGTATAACTTCAGATCAATTAAGAAAATACGGTTCACCTCAAAATTATAATTACGCCATCGTCGCTTGGGCTGAGGGATGAAATATACTTTTTCCATTTCTAGGTATTTTAATTCTTAATATCAATATTCATGAAATGCAATTGAGTTTGCTTCGGATATTACTCTTGACCGACGACCTGACTACTAAATAGTTATACTACCATATCGCAACTAGAAACAGAACTCAGCTTTCAATTAGTCAGACCAGCTAGAAATGGTATTGTCAAGGACTTCATTGAACCGAGGAGAGGACTTATGGATATAGTAACTTGTCCGTTCTCTATGTAGATTTGACTTTCATTTCATTGATCTTTATTTTCATATTCTTTCTTTTCAATACTCTCAAGGATTGTTACAAAGGGTGTTCTTTATCGCATATGACTCGACATGTAGTGATTTTGCACTCCTTATATAGAGCTTGTGGATGCAATAACTTTTGGTAGTATTATAACAAATAAGAAAGTAATTAAATAAACAAATTAGTTATTAATAAAGGTGAAATATTATGCTTTTATGTGAATGCTAGCTTCATATTTTCTGGTAATTTACATACAGTAATACATTACATAGTAGATATTCAAACCAACATATTATTTTCTAGTTAGGCAAACATATTAACTAAGGGTGAAGAGGTTAGGAAGAGAGTGGAAGTTTGTAAGATAGGGGTTTTTTGAATAGATATTGGAAATTATTTTGTTTCTTGTATTATCAATTTCGGAAAGGATAATATTAATAATCCATACTGAGTTGGATGATCAATCATTGTGTTGAAAAAGTAAGAAGATTTAGTGAGATAGTCTACTTGTCCCATACTTCGTATCACAATCCTTTAACCATGGTAGATTATTTAAAACCAAACTATTGCATAACTTGTGTATCATGACTTCTACAATATAGTGCTAGTTCCAAGCTTGATCTTTTGGGAAATTAAAAAATCCTAAAGGAAAATAATGCAATTATTAACATGAACTAAAAACCTACTAAACATATCATTCTGAACTCTTTTGTTCCTATTTCATTATATGAGCTTAAGAGCATGTATAATTGAAACTATATATTCAAAATTGCTAGTATAAAAACTATTAGTTTGTAGTTGTTTATGTTCTAATGTGCTATGGAGAAATATAGGTAATAGAATTAAGTAAGTATAAGTAATATTAAGTATATTAAATTATATCATCCCACTCAGTATGGATTATTAATATTATCCTTAACTTGTTTGCTAACTCCCTATTATTATATAAGCTATAATAATACATTGATGATAAATTGGATAATAGGATAATCTAGAAATAAATACAAAATATATGGTAATATGATTAGTTGTTCTTTATATAGAAGTATGGGAATTAAATTTTTTGAATTTTATCTCTTGGAGGTTAATATTATCCTTGAAGTTCTCCATCATAAGAAATTCATTCATCATAATTGATTGAGTATAGAAAACCTTGAGTATTTGGTCTAGTTGAAGTAGCTTGACTACATACTAGACTATAACATCATATAGTTTATTATAGTATTTATTCAGTAGTTATATCATCAAAACAACCTTTAAGGAAAGAGCTACATGATGCATTGAGTGATATCTTAGAAAAGCATAGTAAAAATTATGTCAAGGGGGAAAATTACATGACCTTCCTTGGTCTTATCAAATTTCATAGATTTAATCATCATATAGTATCATGTTATTAAACAAACCTTTTGAATGAAAGAAATACATGGAGCATGTGGAAATTCCTTAAATGGTTTTAAGGGAGACCTTAGATCAAGATTGTAATACAAGAAGCTAGACATATTATCTAGAGGTGAAAATTGGCTTGGTAACATCTAGAATGATTTTGTGTACAATGGGCTAGGTAGATCAAATAGAGGTATCACCAAAAGAGTACTTCTACTAATAGGGCAAAAGTAAAAAATAGCTTGAAAACTTTAGAGCCAATTTTAGACGCCTAAATGGATGAATTGGGCTTAAAAATGGAAAGATTCTCCCCTTCAAGGAATACCAGGCTTGCCTTTTCTCCCCTCCTATGATTCATCTTGTTGAGAGCTTTCCAACGGTACCTCACCCATGAGATTCAAAGCTCCTTAACAAAAGATTCCCTAAAGATTCTTTTTATCAAACCCGTCTGACCAACTAGATAGGACAAGGACTTACATGTCACCCATCCAAACAACTAATCCAAGGATTGAACTTGCTAATAGGTCACAAATCCATGTATTTGATCCACGGGTAGAGCTTCTTTTGAGGGATCCTCTTTGTTATCATTTGTGGCATCAGAGGATTGATGTAATACCAAGGGTTAGCCATATGATCTAAATGTGAAATTCGGTTTGGTAACATCTAGAATGATGTTATACATGATGGTCAAAATAGATCAGATAGAAGTATCACCAAAAGAGTACTTCTACTAATAGGGCAGAAATCAAAATAGACTGGAGAACCTTAGAACCAATAGCTAGACATATGATTTAAAGGTGAGAATTGGTTTGGTAACATCTGGAAGGATGTTACACGTGATGGACTAAACAGATCAGAAAGAGGTATCACCAAAAGAGGACTTCTACTAATAGAGTAGGAATCGAAATATGCCTGAAATCTTTGAAGGCAATTTTGGAGGCCTAAACGGATGAATTAGGCCTTGAAAATGTGCAAATTCCCCCCCCCCCAACAGAGGAAAGGCTTGCTTTCCCTCCCCCCTAGTTTGTCTCGTCGAGAGCTTTCCAACGGTACCTTACTCATGTGATTCTGAGATTCCTACAGGAAGATTCCCTAAAAGATTCCTTCCGGTCAAAGCTCGTTTGACCAACCAGATAGGACCTAGACCAGACAGGTCACCCATCCAAGTAAGTAATCCAAGAGTGGAGCTTGCTGACATGTCACCTATCTGTGTCCCTAATCCTATGGTGGAGCTTCCTTGGAGGAGATCCTATTTGCCTATATAATGAAGAGAAGGTGCTCCCTTGGCGCATCGAATGTTTGAGTGTGCAATCTGTGTTTTCTCTCTTCTCTTGTCCTCGGAGTATTACAATTGAGTGTGAAACTTGTGTTTTCTCTCTTGTTTCTCTCTTGGAAAGTTCTCTTGTCCTCGGAGTATTATGGACACAAAGAATTATAATTAAGGATATATATTTTTTGATTTATTTGCATGACTTTATTTTCTTTAAAATAATATGGAAGAAAATATATTTAAGATATACTACCTTATAAGGTAAGAGATTTAATTGTATTTTCAAGATGGTACTAATATTAAGTAATGGTATAAATAACAAATATTAGTATTTCAAAGTTAAAAGCTTGTAAACATGGTTTTTCTATTAGTATTAATGGATATAAGTTTTATTTTTAAGTGGAAATATCAATAGTTTTTAACCTTAAAGTCAATCTCCATTATATTGGGTTCTAATTGACAAATCAAGATTATGTCAAGTTATTTTAAAGGATAAAATCTTACATCCATTGTATGTTATAAAGCTTCTATCTTGAAAGTATAAATTTATATATTACAAAAGACTTTATTTAGTTTTTTGCTATTAATCAAAATTTGTAGTTAGAATTGTTGTTGAGTTTCTATATTGATATGATATAAAAATATATAAAATTTCTTGATTTTTATCATTTAAACATAATAAATTGATAATTTAATAATTTATATTTTATTATAATAATAGAATGACTACTATATAATTTGAGAAATAAATAAACACTATGAAAGATTGCATATAAAATATCACAAGATAATAGAGTGTTATTAAGCAGTTAGTTGGGTTAAGAGGATGAATTCTTGAATGCTTCTTTCTCTTTTCATCAAATTTTTTTTGTCAATTGTAGGAAAAAATACACTTGGAGAGCAGAATACAAAGATGTATAAGCCACATAGGCATTTTCTACACTAGAGTTAATGACATTCTTTTTAATCCAGGCAGAGTTTCAAGAAAAACATTACACAAATCTTTTGATCCCAAAGTAAGCCTAATATTGGTTTTATTTATTTTAAGATTTTATCTAAAATAAAGAAAATGGAGCAAAGATTTTTTTATTTTCTATTATTTGTACTTATAAGAATAAACATGTAAACCAAAAACTTCATAGAGGTTATGAAAACAGGTTCCTAAGACTCTATTTTTTTAATTTGAAAGATCATGTGATTAATTTCTTTAAAGAAGGTATGAAAGAAAAAAGAACGTTTAATACCTTCACTGATTGATATGTTTATGATATGTTTCTCTATGTGATTAATGTATGAAAGTAAATCATGATGGAGTAATGTATGTAAGTAAATCATGATAGATTCTAATATTGTATTAAAAAGAGAACTCATAAGCCCAAAATTTTAGAAGAAATCTTGAAACAAATCCAAAACATTAATATCATCAAGTAGTTAAAGGAAACGAATATAAAGTGAAATTTATGATCACATATCTTCAAGGAGTGAAGTTCTATGCTAAATAATATAGTTTTTAATGGGTCTCCATCGTGAGTTGAGCACAATCATGGAGGCTGAAAACAAGGAAAGTATAATCAATACTTAACCCTCATAGAGATTCGTTCATCAAGTTATATGAGCTTGTTCTTAGAGATAAAAAAACCCAAGAAGCTAAAGAGATGTAAAAAGTGCATAAAACAAATCCATTATGCTTATCACAAGCATACACAAAAGAAAGAGATGATACAAAAGTGTTAAGAATATATAAGCATGAAAGGAAACAAAGAGAATAAAGCAAAGACAAGATTTTTACAAAATTATTCAAGTACAAAACTAGATAGTTTGGATAGAAATGATAGATAATCAAAAAGAAAAAAGTATACAATAAACTAAAATGCTTTCATTAAGTTAGTATTAAAAGAGAAGATCAAATCTAAGAAGACTAAGGCTATATGATACATAAATCCAATCAAATGTTATATATATGGAAAACTTGAAGGAATTTTTGATAAAAAATGAAGTCCAAATCATCAACTATGTAGCTTTCATAAAGCAATCAAGCCATCTATCTAAAATGAGATAAATTTTCAAGAATACTTACACTATGGATCAAGTCCAAAAATTGGACTTCATATATACTACATGTACAAAAAGTCTCTTGCTTATGCTAAATTAAAGAGAAGCATAGGAGATGATGCTTAAGAAGCAAATACTATAGCAAAGGAGGACCAACTTGCCACCAATAACCTAGTAAACCCATGTGAACAACATCTACTCAACTACTAGCTATATTATGCCAAAGTGAAATAAATATCCTTGATTTAGCATGCCTAGATAATCCAACTTCACTCAAGCCTATTAAGCAAAGGTAAACCACATTTGCTAAAGTGAACTATATATACTCTATTTTACCATACCTAAGTTAACATATCCTATCAAACCCTATAATAGTAGACCATTGTAAACAATTCATCTCCATATGCTTCATACAAAATGAAACATGTATCAATGAACATATAATGTAAAAGTAAATAATATTTTGTAGATCCTAGAGTATTATGATATGGTGAAGCTCATATGTGTACCCAGCTTCAGGAAGCTAGTGGATCCTTGGCGAGTCTCATTCCTTTTGTGCGGTCTTTCTTTGGTTCTACTGCTTCCTTTTACTACCAGCATGGTGGTTCACAAGAGGGAGTCACCGTCTTGGAGTCAATTGTTGGTACACATTAGGGAGATCCTATAAGGGGACCCTTATTTTCCATGGCTCACTTTAGAGCTCTCCTATCTACTACTTTGGCCATGCCAGGTTGTGTATTTCCCTCCTTGGTAGATGATACACACATCGTAGGCCTTGTAGATCAGATTAGGCAAGCCTTTGACTACTTGACTATCAAGCTACATCTAATAGGCTTGAGAGTCAAGGTGTCAAAGTTTAGGGCATGGTCCCCTTTAGGTATCCCTCCCTACCTTGAGCTTCTAGAGGGATGTATCACATCACAAATGGACTTCATGTTCTTGGGGTGCCAGTAGGATCGGAGGATTTTGTCACACGCTTCTTAAACACTGCCCTTGCAAAGGATGTTCTCCATGTGGATGACCTTCCATTACTAGGAGATCCGTAGGTGACATTTTGTTTACTCTCCTATAGTATTTCTTTTTGACCATCCTACCTCATCCGTATAGTTCTCCCCTCACCGTCCTTCCTATCATGTTTGAGAGCATTTGATAGGAGGATTATGGGAGTCTTTGGTGATATTATTGGACCAAGGACATTTGAGTGTGTGACTAGGGATTTGGCACATAGATAGATAGCTCCGCCAATCTCATGTGGTGGGGTTGGCTTGCTATAGAGGAGATGATACCTATAACATTTTTGAGTAGTTAGGCTCTCTTGGCACCCCTACTTTCCTCTCATTTTGTAGTTACCGACTGGTTTTAGAGACTTATATGACAAAGGTGGAGGGAGGATCCTTTTCTCTCTAGATGTAATTGTGGTAAAGGAGAGGTAGTCTATCCCCACGGGCACGAGAAGATTTTCCACCTTTTTCTTCACTATCATTAGACTGGACTAGAGGTTTACAGTCTTCCTTGATGGAGCAATAGTGTGAGCATACGCTACATTCTCTCCTTACTTGACTTGTCCATCCTCAAGCTACTGGAGCACATCTTTGCTCTTGCTCCAACAAGGGTGCAAGCTCTTGGATCCTAGCTCAATCATGCATTAGGGCATTTGATTTGCACCAGCTACTTTCTCTACAATGATGAGGTTTCATTTAGGTTTGGTCCACCAATTTGCATCTTCATTACTCACTTGTGAGTGTGGTTCTACACTAGATGCAGCGGCGGTCCACATGACGTGGTGTCCTTTTGGAGGACACAAGATAGCTACCCATGATGCCATTAGGACATAGTGTTTGCTATAGCACGAGAGAGTGGATACTTGACTTGGAGGGAGTGTTCGTATGCTTTTGCAGACAACACATGTCAGGGCAGACTTATACTTGGTCCAAGATGATCAGGTGATAGTAGCGGATGTCATGGTTACAGACCCTATGCATGATATAGTTTTGGAGGGAATGATTACCCATCCCCCTAGATGGGCGGTGAGTGTAGTAGCAAGTTGCAAGGTCTCCCAAGTATAGAAGCATGCAGTAAGGTCACCTCTTTGTTCCTCTAGCCTTGGAGTTATATGGAGCAATGGACATGGCGTTTGACACATTTGTTAGGGAGTGCATGAGAGCTTATCATGTGTTAGGTGCCACTCTCACTCTCATACTTTGTAGCATATTTTAGATAGCATGTGTCCATTGCTCTACAGAGGGCAATGGCCGGTGCAATCCATAGGAGAGCAATCACATTAGGTGATATTTTTCTAGATGCTCCAATTGTTTGTAGACCGTATGACTTGCATAGCTCGGATATCTTAGATGCGGTAGGGCAAATTTCTCATATAGACTCTATTGAGGCTTAGCCCCATTTTAACTTTTTTGTCTCTCCCTTGTACAGCTTGATGGGATCTTCCCATCCTTCATTATCCTTCATTTTTCTACATGGTCGCCTTTCCTCTATCTATACCCACAAAATAGGTGAAACCATGTGCAAATCAAACTATAATTATAAAGTTAATCTCATCTTCCCAAACACTAGAATTCCATGATACAACAAAGATCAAAGTGAACACATCATCTATTGATTATGCTTAATGAAATTTTGTCTACAATCTCACTTATTTGCTTTATTCTTATTGGCCCTTTTTTTTCTAGTCCAAAATAAATTGCATCTTTCAAAGCACTAGAATCCATGATGGTGCAAAAATAAAATTGAACTATATATCCTATGTTTAATGATTTTTTTGTCTATAGCGTTCATTATTTGCTTTATTCTTACTAGTCCTTTTGTTTACTCTAGTCAAAAATAAACTGCATGGTAATGTACCTAAGTAAACTATGTTTTCTTGAATTGCAGTACATAAAAGACAACCATATATATCACTTACCAACCAAAATGTTTACAATTTATACAATTTTAGTATGTATATTACAATTAACCACATTTAGCAAGAGAGAACATGATATAGATTAGGTTTTGTGTTATGAAACTCCAAAGATATATACCTCAATTTAATTTAAATATTAGAGAAAATAATCACATAAGATCAATAAAACAAAATAATAATTGTATTGTTATGAAATTATAGTTTATGTAATTCAAGTGCTCAATAATTATAAAATTTTATCAATTTTTATCTTTAGCAATTTGAAAAATGAACTTTCATGCAATAAAACTGAAAAAAGACTAAAATATACACATTTCCATTGAATTTTAGCTTTTTCCAACTTCACAACTGAAAAGAATTTATTTTATGTCTGACAGAATGTATATATTATAAATAAATAAAATTAACCAAGAATACCTATTAGGCAAGAATATGATGATATAACTTTTCTTCTTATTTTGCTAGGAAAAGAACTTCTTAATTTTTGGTTTAATCCATAATAAGAACAATGAAACTCACAATAGAATGGATTTTTCTACTCCCTTCTATATTAAAAAAACATGTTATAGTAAAAGATCATTCCTTTCTTGACATCATAATATAATAGACCAATCACAAAGATAAAGATTATAATCAAAAGTTTTATATGAATCTTTTGACCAATCTCTCTTTACATCTAGAGAAATACATTAAAAAATGCATTGTAAAAAATAGAAATAACTTTGATTACAACAATTACAAGATGTACCTCACATCTAGTATTTATAGAGGATATGTTTATTTAGATAAGGCATGATTCAAATCTACTTATGTTGAATGCCATATAAGCTGGATCAAGAACTATGAATTGCTTTTCAATTTAATCTACGATATTATGTTCCGTAACTCACTTCAACTACTATGGTGAAAACTGAAATTCCTCAGATTCTTATAAGTTATAAGAAAGTAGTAAAACTACCTCGTAGTAGTTTCCCTATAGCAGGTTTTACATTTCTTTTCTTGAAAGGCAGTCCCAAAAACATTCCAGTACACAAAATAGTTACTTTGACCTTTTATCATTAACATGTTTAAGTGTTTCATGTTTTCAAGATTATATCAGCTAGAATTAACTTTTATTACATAAACCCTAGGTGCACAAACTTCTTGATTGTCCTTAAGTGAGATTGAAGCAAGAAAAAGGGTGACCAGGTAGAAAACATGAAGGGATTGGAAGACCTCATCAAGCCGTACAAGGGAGAGACAAAAAAGATAAAATGGGGCTAAGCCTCAATAGAGTCTATATGAGAAATCTGCCCTATTGCACCTAAGATATTTGAGCTATGCAAGTTGTATGGTCTACAAACAATTGGAGCAATGGAAGAAGCATCACCTAGTGTGATTTCTCTCTTGTGGATTGCACCAACCACTACCCTTTGTAGAGCAATGGACACAGGCTGTCTAAAATATGCTACAAAGTGTGAGAGTGAGAGTGGTAGCCCCTTGCGCCTAACATGATAAGCTCTCATGCACTCCCTAACAAATGTGTCAAACACCATGTCTATTGCTCCATATAACTCCAAGGCTAGAGTAACAAAGAGGTGACCTTGCTGCATACCCCTCTACTTGGAGACCTTGCGACCTATTGCTGCACTTGCCGCCCATCCAGGAGGATGGGTAATCACTCCTTCCAAAATTGTATCCCGCATAGGATCCATAACCGCGACATCCGCAATTGTCACCTGATCATCTTGGACCAAGTATTAGGCAGCCTTGACATGTATCATTTACAAAGCATATGAACGCTCCCTCCAAGCCAAGTATCCACTCTCTTGTGCCATAACAAACATTATTTCCCTAATAGCATCATGAGTAGCTATCCTCTATATCATGCCATTTGTATCTTTGCATCTAGATTACTCAGACACTAGATTAGTAGTGATAGTAGTTAGAGGTATTTTGGAAGTTACTCGTAGATTACTTGCCATCAGTTAGATTTTGTGTTTTGGGTATTGACTACATGGTGGGGCCTACCATCACTTTGCACCATTTGCACCATTGGGGTGTGTTGTTAGTGGGACCATTGATGTGAGACATAGGTTGAAATTAGGAGTATACCTTAGGAGTGCCACTCTAGAGAGCTCACTTACCTATTGTTGAGCCTTTGAGTTCTTGGCTAGAGTGGACAAAAAGCCGGTGAGCATCACCTAGAGTCTCTTAGCTAGAGTAGGTGAAGCTTGATTGTAATCAATACCCAATTGTTGGCAGATCATTGAGTGATAGATTAGGTACTGATCTGATTGAGTGTGATTTGAGTTGTGTAACCAAACTGATTATTGTGGCACTTTAGAGTCCATGTATGACTTATGTGTGAGTTGTGCTTCTATGTGTATGATGTTAACAACGATGATGTGTAGCAATGTATATATGCACAACATATGTCCTCCAAAAGGACACCGTGTCATATGGACCAATGTTGCATCTACCTCACTCACAAGTGAGGAATGATGATGCAGATGGGTGGACCAAACCTAGGTGAAATCTCATCATTGTAGAGAAAGTAGTTGGTGCAAGTCAAAATGCCCTAATGCATAGATGAGCTAGGATCCAAGAGCCTACATCCTTGTCAAAGCAAGAGCAAAGATGTGCTCTAGTAGCTTAAGGAATGGACGAGTCAACTAAGAGAGAATGTAGCATATGCTCACATTGTTGCTCCATCAAGGAAGGTTGTAAACCTCTAGTCCAATTTGATGATAATGAAGCAAAAGATGGAAAGTCCTTTCATGCTTGTGTGGATAGAATATATCTTGTCTATCGTAAGAACATTTGGAGAGAAAAGGATCCCTCTTCCACCTTTGTCACATAAGTCCACAAAACTGGCCTATCAACAACCGCAGAATGAGAGGAAAGTAGGGTATCGAGCGAGCACAACTACCCAAAAATGCTATAGGTGCCATCTCCTCTATAGATAGCAAGCCAACTTGTAAAAGACCAAAACTGAGGAGAGAAATAGGAGAATGGAAGCTCACATTGGGACACTTGAATGAGGGAAAACTCTAAATGCCTAGCATGAGCTTTGGCTTTGGTATTTATAGGTACATACAAGGCCCTTGAGAAGCTTCTCAAGAAGCTTCCTCAAGCCGCTTTCTTAGAATGCAAGCCAAGTTAACTAGGAAGCTTCTCAAGAAGCTTCCTTCTAGAAGCCGCCTACTTGGCGTGCAAGCTAAGCTAGTTGGAAGCTTCTAGAAGCTTCCTTCTAGAAGCTACTTACTTAAGGTGCAAGCTAAGCTAACCGGGAAGCTTCCTAAGAAGCTTCCTAAGAAGCTTCCTAGATACTTCCGGAATATTCTAGGCTAATTTGTCTTATGTGCTACTTCGTGAGCCGACTGACTTCGTCGCTAAACTCTATATTGTTACAATCCCTCCACATAAGATCAACAAAGCCATTTTTCTATGTGTCAAATCCCTATCACACACTCAAATGTCCTTGGTCCAATAGTATCACCAAAGACTCCCATAATCCTCTTATCAAAGGCTCTCAAACATGATAGGAAGGACAGAAGGAGGAATTATATGAATGAAGTACGTCGGTCGATGAGCAATACTAGAGGAGAGTATACCAAATGCCACATGTGGATCTCATAGTAATGGAAGGTCATCCATATGGAGAACATCCTCTACAAGAGCAACATCTAAGAAGAGTGTGACAAAATCCTTGGATCCTATTGGCACTCCAAGAACACGTAGTCCATCTATAGATGTGATACATCCCTCTGGATGCTCAATGTGGGGAGGTATACCTAAAGGAGACCATGCCTTGCACTTTGACACCTTGACTCTCAAGCCTACTAGATGTAGCTTGGTAGTCAAGTGGTCAAAGGCTTGCTTAATCTAATCTGCAAGGCCCACTATGCGTGTATCATTTGCCAAGGAGGAAAATACACAACCTAGTATGGTCAAAGTACTAGATAAGAGAGCTCTAAAGTGAGTCATGGCAAATAAGGATCTCCCTAAAGGATCTCCTTGATGTGTACCAAGAACTGACTCCAATACGGTGACTCCTTGTGAATAACCGTGTTGGTAGTAAAGAGAAGCAAGAGAGTCATAAAAAGATTGCACAAAAGGAATAAGACTTGCCAAGGATCCACCAGCCTCCCTAAGCTCTCTAAAGATGGATGTCCATAGGATTCTATTAAAAACATTCTCAATATCCACATGTAGGATGATCCACTTTGGATGGATATCTAAGAGTGCCCTAATGCCTAGAGATATAGCCTCACATCCTCCAAGTGTAGCTACTCCAAACTGATGTGGAATAAGGTGCTATTGAAAGTGAGAATGATGTTGAAGGAAAATGGTACAACCAACCAAACACAAGAAGATCTCTCCAATAGCAATCGGTCTAATGCCCCCCTTGTCCTTCTCCATTGCAAGAACTTGACTAGCACCTAACACCCAACTAGTAGTTATAGAAATTTCTCCTCTTGCTACTACTATAGCCACATGAAACAACTCAGCAAAACCATTAGAAGGATAATTTGCTTGAAAGTAATTTCTAAGGTGCTCATAAACCATCTCTAACAAGTCTCATGAGGAAAGGCAAGGGGCAATGCACAATGCTTGTGCAAAAAGTGACCTATCAAGACATAAAGGCTACTCTAGCTGATAATCTAAGACCTCTAGTGGTAATCCATCTATTGCCATAGGATGTAGTGAGAGTAGGGAAGAGATAGTCTCATCAATAGGACTAGCCATAGACAAAGGATGTAGCGCTCATGCTACTCTACTAAACTCTCCCGCCTAACCCAATGTCTACACCGTTGTAATCAAGTGGACTCTATGGTGAAACCTATCACCTAAAACATGTAGCCCTAACAAAATCCTCTTGAAGGGCCATCCAATCCCATGCTCAGAATTGACAAAATCTAGCAACCACCTCTCTATGCACCGCACATCCCGCTCTAGCATAACAAAGACACCATTAAGGGAGTAAGAGGAATAGGAACCATGCTAACTTGTTCAAGAGATCACGTACCAAATGATCAAATGGTAGGCAAAAAGCCTATCTAGCCTCATCATGGAGTGTGCAGGGTAGCCTATGGAATAGATGTGGACATGAAAAACTAGTCTCAAATAACCCCAAAATGCAACCCACTTGAGAAGCTAACCACTCCCACTACTCAATAGGTATCCTTGGAATGATCGACAAAGGGATAGAAGAAGCATGTATAATCTCAAGTGTCACAACTATTGATGTGATTGCTTGCCTCACATGAGCATCCCAAGTGGTCTAATCATAGTCCTTGTGGATCTTTCTCACCTTGGTTTTTACTTTTATCCATTGCAAGGTAAAGCATCGATAACACACCGGGCATGGTATATCCCGTGCCACTCTAGGCGGCCCCACATGGGAGGTGTAGCCATGGCTAGCACAAGATTAACTATATGATGCTCCTCTCCATATTTCCATATACCTGCAAAACCACAAACCATCACACTCTCAACCCACATAAGAAAATACGATCTCTTTGAACCCTAAAAACTATAAACTCTCATGATTTTCAAACTAAATTCCTATGGAATTTAATCATGAAAACCAAAAGATTAGAAATGAAAATTCTAGACACATCACTCTCAATGTGTTATTATCACTTTAAACCCTAAAAAACCTTATAACTTTCTACTCAATTCTCCATAGTCTTCAATCTAGGTATCAATGTAACCAAAATTGAAAAACAAATCGAATAGACTATTCACTTGAGTGGTACATGCTAGAAAGCACTCCAAAAATATAGATATTTCCTCTCACATTTTCCATCTCCTCCGATTCACACTCTCCCCGATATTGAAGCCGAACATGGACTTTTTTAGAATAGTTAATGTCCAAGGGGGAATGTAAGGAATCGCTTTTCTTACTCATGGGGTCGTCCCATCCTTCTTGGTATCCTCCGCGGTCGCATATTTCATCTTTTATCATGTCCGTCTTATTACGATGTGAGATAAAGTCAAGTCTACTACTGCTTTTACTCTAGTTCTTCCAAAGTTCTTGGTATGACTGGATAGTAGTGCATGATTTAATGCGAGTAGTACCCTGGCTTGCTACAAAGTGAACGGTGATCAAGTACGCGAGTCCCTACGAGATTTATCTGAAAACATGACATACAAGTGAGAACACAAACATAATAACATAAATAAGTAAAAAAGATAATAAAGATACAAAATTGAGGGATATTGTATAATCTATTTTAATCCACTAAATCTTGAAACGAGTTAATAGTAAAGAATCCAGAACCCTATTGAGCGGGGGAGGCTGGAAGATAGTAGAATAATGCTTCATGTAGGAGTCTGCACACATACTGGAAAATGGGCTCTATGAGTCTTGCTATTTCAAGTAGGCAAACATTCAAACTCATCGAGTTCTCAATCCTGTTTTAATAGTATTAAACGACTTTTGTAGAAAGCATGTACTCATGATCCATAGAATGTATCATGAGTAAACCAAAAGTTATGAATAATTAATAAAATATCTCCGGAGATGTCCACAAAGAAAAGTTGAAGCTAGTCGTTCTGGAGTACATGTATGTTTTATGGAAAATTTTGAAGAGGGTGCAGGAATATCATGCCACCCTATAACGATCCCGTAAATTTCGTCTTTCTTCTGCTAGATGAAGACCTGACGCACCCAATATATTAACTATCGTATCTGGAAACCAAACAACTCAAGCATAAATATCTTAAAGTGCGTTCTTGATTTACACCAATGGAAAAGGGTTGTCATCAATTGACAATACAGATTCTGTCAATAGAAAGTGAAGCCCATCTTTGTTTCTTGAATAAGATACTCTCGGAAGTATCATGTCCACGTTGCACCGCCATTTCAATCCATTAACATTCTGTTCACTGAGAAAAATATAATATACCAAACTATGTGGAATGATAACACAAAAATAATACTGTTATTTTACACTTTGGTATCACTTGTCTCCGTCAGACTTTGTGCACTTAGAATATGGCTACAAATGTGGCAGTTATGTGGTGAAATAGTTGAGGTAGAACCATGTACTGGGTCGGTTGTCATGAAGGGATGCTCTAACCTCGAAAACAAATATTATGATAAGTTCGTATGGTACGTAGCCATGCCTTCGAAATATAAATACACTAGAGACGTTACTGACCAGCCTTTGTCCCACTCAGCACTATTACACTGTACAGTTTGTGACTTCTATTTCTTGTGTTACTAACCTAATACCTAGAAGAGGCTAAAAGGTGAAGATTTTGGTTTAGTGGAGTTAGATATATGCAGATAAATAGTTAGTCTGGCAACAAACTATTTGTTTATAATAGCGTATGCTTCTTTTTCCAAATTATAGAGTTGAAGAACCCCGAAAAGCTAGTTTTGGGAAAACTCTCAAATTCCTAGGCACAGTTGTTGTACCAGGTCTTTAAAGACAAATAATGCGGATGCTAGACCTAAATAGTAATATCCATTTTATAGTCTTAGGAGAGATGCAGAAACCTATATTTAGATCAAAACATTCAAAATATCAAAGTTGGAAATCCAAATCTTTATCGTGTTCTTGAAACTTTACATAAAGCCCTATAATATGTGTAGTTAAACGTACAATACCTCTTGACTTGACAAAGTTGGACGTAGGAATTCCCCCCATCGGCCAGACACTCCTATTGGGAAACTCTAAAACCAAAAAGTCCCTTGATCCCCAACAGAAGATACTGCTCGGTACATTATCAGCGAAGAAACTTTGACATAAATCCATTCTGATCCTCCTAAATCTTAATTACCAACAAATGAAGTTTTCTTCATTTGTTGGAATAGCATCAGAATAATGAGTTTAACTGATTGATAAGACCAATTTATATTGAGGAATATGAGAGGGGCCACCAGACACACAAAACACGCCAACTCTTAACCATACAGAAAACCACTACTATATGAATTTCAAGGTAACCTTAATTTGGCGTAACATTTGCCTTAATTCAATCTTAATTATGCCTGTCAATGGTAACGTTCAACACCAAATTTCCGACTCCTCACTACTTACCGTCGTCTCAGAACCTTCGCTCCGGGTAAGATCCACGCGGAAAGTGCAAGTTTACCGGAGGAAATCGCGGACAACGGTATGCAGCTATTCTCGGAATATCAGAATATTCGAGAAGGATTGATGAAGTTACGGAATGTCGTGAAGACCAACTACCGCAGCTTTTGTTGACAAATATCGGAAATGTCTGAAGCAATTGGTAATCAACAGTGTGTTTGTCGGTTCTTACTGAACGTTGCAAGTTGCAGTCAGTACCACAGTAGGCGAGCTGCGAACGGCAAGGAGGTAAACATGACAGGGCCGTGTTTAATACCGTATGACGGGATCCAGGACGAGAAAGCCGTCGGTCACCGGGCCCGATCTAAGTGTGAACTTCCCGGCAAAGTGTTGGGAATCCCTGGTCCGAGGACAATATCTGCGGGGGCGGTTCTGAAGAATTTTCCCGAAAGAGCGAAATTAACGGGATGTACCGGGGCACCTTGCCTCTGAGTAGCGGTTCCCTGAAGTAAAGACCTTCGCAATTTGGTGACTGAGCCCGTGAAAAGACAATGTTTCGTTCTCAGTTCGTGTTTCCATGTTGATGTTGCCGAGAATAGGAACCGGCGGACGGCACCTAGCTACGGACGGTTCGTTCCGGCGGGGGGGTGAGCGCGCCAACCCTCTCTCTTTCTTTCCTTCCTTTACTCTCCGCTCGCTGGACTTCTCTTGTTTGTCTCTGCGTGTCTGTGCGCTCCCTCTTTCCCTCTCTCTCTCAACTTTCCTTCCCTTGATGAGGCTGCACTGGTCTGTTCGCTTTCTCCTGCAAGCCAAGTGCTGATTCGGTAGAAGCGCAAAAGACTACGCACGCACGCTCCGCTTGAAGAAGAAGAGCCTGCTTGTATCGTCTCGTCGTGTCTCGTGTCTGTTCAGTTTGGCGTTCGTCGTCTCGTGTCACTAGTGTAGAGAGAGTGCCATTGCTGTTGCTCTCGCGTTTGTTGCGATACAACCTGCCTGGCTCCATGTTTCCTACCCGGGGCCGGTTATTGGTAGTGGAGCCTCTTGTGTTCTCGTCGGGCTTGGTGTAGAGAGTGCGGCTCGACTCGCGGTCCTCGCTCGCATTTGATTGGGGGGTGGGGGGGGTTTGAAGGTTTATTTTCGCCCGTCACGAAGGTTTATTTTCGCCGTTTTCTTTTTCTTGTTCCGGGTTTTACTTTCCAAAATCTTGGAGGTTGTCAACTCTGTATACGGTCTTTTGGTTGATTGTTGTAGGCATCGCATCTTGGCGCGATAATCTGTGGTGCGCGGGTACTTCTCTTCTGGCCGGGACTCGAACTCTATTTTCAGGTCTTTCCTATCTGCGATCAGTCTGTTGTGCCGATCGCAGACCTGTCCTCTTCAGGATTTGGATCATTTTTTGTCGCACAGGTTCAGTTCACTCATCTATTTCAATTGGCATTGATCTCCCATTCCTCCGTCCGCCGTTCAGTGCGTTCTGAACTCGGCTTGGGCCAGATACATTATTTCCATAGATATTCTTGGTGTTTCGTTCCACAAGTTGTCCTGCACAGCCAAGTATAATTGCTCAAACGGGCTCTGTAGTTTTTAGATCTATAGACAGTAAGCCTTGTGCTGGTTTCTATCACGAGTCGATCACTTTGGGAAAAGGTACTCTGCGCAAACGAAATCAATCAGAGTAGGAAAGATGTACGCAATGGTGCCGCAACAGCAGGCACAGCAGCAAGTCACACAGCAACAGCAGCAGGAACAGTTGCAATACCAGCAACGATTGAATCAGCAAAACCTTATGCAACAGGCTATGCTCCAGCAGCAGCAGCCTATGTACCACCCGGGATTGCTCACCGCCATGTCCCAGGTACACGTTCCTCCTCTTACTTGCTGCCAATCTTTCAGTACCTCTGCTCTTACCTTTCACGGTTCTACTCTGCAAACTAAGCTCCTCCAGCGATGGTTTTTATCAATTGAAGAAGCGATTCAAGGTTTAAGCTACGTCCAATGTTCAATTGGCTTGGAGTAGTCTGTATGCATATATGTCTCTTCAGCATGAAATTTTGTCTCTAAAATTTTCATTCCATTGCTTTTGCGGACCCACCTTAACTTCATGGATGGAAATTCTATCTTGAAATGTGACCAATTGTTTTCTTAGCTGACTTGTTTAGCGTGTAACTCCAGCACATCGAGACCTAATAACGTCAATTTATGGAGCTGTATGGTCATTTTCACTTGCGCTTAATAGACGAACAGAGCTTGGTCGAAAAGTTAGTTCAGAAGCCTTGGTCATGTCTGAAACTGTACTAGAGAGGTCTCGAGCATCTTGAATTTCTCTTCTGCATCTTGTTTTCGATGTCTAACTACTTCTCCTGTATGCTAGTGAATTCGGTCTAGCTAAACGTGAGTCTTGCAACCAGTCTCATTTTGTTTTGTCAGGAGAAGTCGTGTCTATTTTTTGTTTTGCTTATTGTAATGAGAGACGGTAGATGAGTGCACAGAACAGAGGCGGGTACATTCACATCTTCTATTCGTTGTTTATTTTTTCCATCGCCCTTCTTTATATTTTATTGCAGATTGAGCCAATTCCAAGTGGGAATCTGCCACCCGGGTTTGATGCAACTTCATGCCGCAGTGTGTGAGTGCGCTGCTGCTTTTGTCTTCCTTTGCAGCTGTTCTTTTTTTAACCTTTCATTGTTATAGCACTTCCCGCGAACAGGTATTCTGACTTTTATCTTTTTCTTGGGGTATTGCCTAGATGTTGTTAGGACCTTATGGGGTTTCAGTTACGTTTGAACACATATTAACGTCCTTTCACTTCTTGTAACAATGTACAACTGAGAGATCTTTCGTTGTTTATATTGAAGATCAGGCTGCCTGCTTTCTTTCTTTTCCATCAATGTCTGAAGACCATTTCATGAATAATCATTGGTCTACCTATCACGTGAGTGAAGAAGAGAACTTAATCAAGCAACCGAAGATACCATTTCCCTCTCACCTAGTGTCAACGAGCTGCGTCAGTTATTGCGCAGTAATCTAATAATGTTTATCAAAGTCAGGACTTGATGTAATCTTCGTGAATCAGTGGATAATTATGAAGTATGGAATTGATGTAGGTATGTTGGCAACATTCACACGAAAGTAACAGAAGGCTTGCTTGCGGAGGTCTTCGCGAGTGCTGGCCCTTTGGAGGGCTGTAAACTGATCAGGAAAGAGAAGGTAAGGCGCACTTTCACCTTAACCTCCATGGTTGTCTTAATCCCTAAAGTTAGATGACATCTGGCGATGAGAAGAATATGAAAGAGAAGCTGAAAGACACAGACTAATCCTGCTCCCGGTATTTAAATTGAATCGCTGGATATTGCTGTGTTTCCGGAAATTGCTCATGTCATCCTACTTTAAGCCGGAATTAAATCAACTCTTTCATTGCAGTCCTCTTATGGCTTCGTGGACTACTTCGACCACAGATCGGCTGCGGCTGCTTTACTCACTCTGAATGGCAGACAAATGTACGTGTGCTTGCTTCAAATATGTTTACACGTAGATTAACTTGACTGCCAAGGGCAAATTGATAATCGTACCCAACAACTCTCGTCAATTGCGAAGCATCGACCTACTATTCTCAGATTTAACAGTTGTTGAATGTATGATCAACTGTCGAGACTTGCGACGGTCATTCAGACTAACACTTCATGCGTGGTATTACAGGTTCGGCCAGGCTATCAAGGTCAATTGGGCTTATGCTAGTGGTCAAAGGGAGGATACAACAGGTTCGTGCATTCTCAATGCCGTTTCCATTTTAGATCCGTTGTGTTGTGACATTTGGTGGCTATTTGCCCCATGCCCAAGGTCTATCTACCTTCCAGCTTTTCAGTCAGAGGTCTGGTACAAAATGTCTCCTGTTATCTTAGAATTGTGAGGCTTCTTTTATGAAATCGCTAGAAGTTGGACTGGGGTTGATAATGTTTGTACGGTTATTGATCGTGTGGTAACATGGCAGGACATTTCAACATTTTCGTTGGTGACCTCAGTCCTGAGGTTACGGATGCTACTCTTTTTGCTGCGTTTTCTGTGTATCAAAGCTGCTCGTAAGTACAAAAGATTAAATAAAGTAGTCTCTGCTTGTTTATTAGTCCATTTTAATTTCTTTACACATCGCTGTGAATTTAGCAAGTAGAAAATGTCATCGAAGTTGAGAACGATGCTTTGCAGGGAATAGCAGTTCAGATTAGATTTTGGGATGCAGGGGTGTTAACCTTTAATATTATTGACCTCTCTTTTTTATACCTGAATCTGATTTTCTACTGCTGGGGTGTCTGGTAGTGATGCGCGAGTCATGTGGGACCAGCGATCAGGTCGTTCTCGAGGTTTTGGCTTTGTATCTTTCAGAAGTCAGCAGGTAAAGCCACCAAATTCTGCTGAGGCTTCTTCTTGTAAAAGCGTTTTGACAGTCACAGAATCTCGAACGTGGACAGGTCTTTCAGAATAGCGAATCTTTCAGGATGTCCCCCGTTTACCGGGAAGTTCAGGTGTCTGGTCATTTTAAGGAGGTTCATGTTAAGCAGGTAAAAGAAATGTTAGACTTTCAGGCATCTGAATTAGCGGATACCAGCTTTTTTTGTGCGTTCTAACTCAATGCTAATTGAATTAAGAAAACATTAACATGGAGATTCTGCTTTGCTCGCAGGAAGCTGAAAGTGCTATTTCTGAGATGACAGGTGAGTGTATACTGTAAACTAGGATGCTTCCTCTCTCTGCTTTCCAGGATTTGACACTTGTTTGTGAATGGTGGTGTGCTTTTGGAGAGAAGAAAGTGGCGAGTTTTGAATTAAACCCTTTTAACTTTTGGGCTTGGAAGGCAAGTGGCTTGGAAGCAGACCAATCCGTTGCAACTGGGCGACGAAAACAAACATGGGGTCAGCTGCAGAAGATAGTAATAATTCTAATGGTGCAGTCGTTGGAGGTGGTGTGGACCCGGCCATGCTTTCTTCTCCTCAACCTGTCGTCAAGCAAGGTATACTAGATTCCGTGCTTAGAAACTGTTGGAACCTCCAGTAGCTTTTTGGAAAGATAAGTCCTGGACAAATGTGTTGGTTATTCAGTTCATTGCAGGATTTGTTGCATTTGAAGTGCGACCTCCGATTGGGTTCAGGGCAACCAAAATGGTTTTGTTTTTGCTGATTTTGTTCCCTGGGCTGTGAAAGCAGAGGTACACCAACAAGAAGAACAACATCACGAGGAGGCACAGGGCGATACGCCTGAAAATAATCCCCAGTATACAACTGTGTACGTGGGAAATTTAGCTCATGAGGTACGTATATAGTGTCGTTATTTCTTCCCAAAACAAATAATCTCTTTGGCTCCCTCTCTCTGGCGCTGGTTTGATTGGTCTCATTTGCCGCATTGGGATTGGGAATGGTGAGTGGAAATTTAAATTTGGTCTTCATGTTTTGCAGGTAACTCAAGCTGAGCTGCACCGCCAATTTCATTCCTTGGGAGCTGGCATTATTGAAGATGTCCGCGTTCAAAGAGACAAGGGATTCGGATTCGTGAGGTATCGCTCACACGAAGAGGCGGCATATGCGATCCAAGCTGCTAATGGACGGGTCATCTGTGGCAAGTCTGTAAAAGTAAGTTCAACTTCTCCGCTGAAATGGAGAGAGACATTTGTGTATCTTATATCCTTTCTAGTGTTTTCTTGCACTTTTCTAGAGGCGATCTCAAAGTTCGTTTCCATATCATGCTTTCATCTTAAGGATCTGTCCTAGGATAACTACGGGTCTGAGTATCTCAGCTATACACCAGCGATTGTAAAGATTTTAGCTAGTACGCAGCTTGAAATAGTTCATACAGCATGGCTGACACTCAATTTCATTGTTTCTTTCACTTGTCAGTGTTCATGGGGCAGCAAACCAACTCCTCCAGGCACTTCTTCTTCTCCCCTTCCCCCTCCACCTCCTATGGGACCATTTCAAGGAGTGATTACGCAAACAGGTCAAGGGTACACTACAGCTGATTTATTGGCTTATCAGAGACAATTGGGCATGACTCAAGCAGCTGCTGGTCGGGCTCTACTTCCTCTACCTCACCAGCAAGGCTTAGGGTTGGGGTTAGGTCAGGCTCCACTAGGCGCCACAGCTAATCGTGCCGTGTATGATGGCTTTCAAGCAAGTGCTGCCCTACAGGCGGGGCAGATGGCACAGCAACGCATGTATTACTGAGGAGTCCGGGGAGCATGCTAGACTTCAACAAAGGCTTTTCACTTTTGGTTTGTTAGTGACATATCCATCTTACTAAATTCCAATATCTCAGAAAATAAGTGTAGCAGGTAGTGTCAATCACCCTTTGTCCATGAAGTTCCTGGTTAATCAGGTCGAAATTTAGCATCCGGGGAACCTGAGTTTATAGAAAAAGGCTTTTAGATCTCACATCCAATATCATAGAGAATCGAAACAGTTAGACACTCGGGAAATACATGATGGTCATGGGCATTTGAGGGTTGTATGAAAGTGGTGCGGTCATTCCTTTCACTAGGTAGTTAAGTTTTGTCTTTGGTAGGTCATGTCCCTTGCGACAACATCTTATCAAGTCACTGTTCCTGTACGGGAATGCCCAAGCACGGCTCTTAGTATAGTAGGGTGGCTACTCATCATCAGGGTCTTGACTGCAGCAGGCATTCTGGGGAAAGCTGGAGCTTGCCCAAATGAATAGCAATAGCAAGGGAACAACGGTGTAAAAAGGATACAGTTTTTCGTTTTCTTTTGGCGAAAAGGTACTGTCTTTCAGTCCTGAACAAACGTGCTCAGTAAAGGGGCCTTCAGAATTTTGTAGTCTAAGATCTGATCTGGATTGAATCGCACCTTGTCCGCTTTTAAACTTTATGAGCATCTCATTCTGAAGCTGAAAATAAGCGAACTGGATGTAATCGCGCCATTTTTTATTTCAATGTCTATGCGCATCTTCCATCCCCAAGTCAACATGAAAATTCTAGTCTATCAAAGCAGTCCTAACTTTACCAGATGTTCGCGTGATTCCTTGCCTATCCCTTCCTCATTTGGTGGTCGGATATTGTTCCTTCCCTTCCTCGGAGTTCGTTCGGACTTTACTTACCTAGATCAGGGATTCCTACAATGATGCTCTTCAAATCTGAACTAGGCATCACTCATGAACAGGAGTCTGCATGCACGTAGAATGTGTATGCTTTTTGTAATGCTTATCTACTTGTCGTCACCCACAACGGCCAGCACCTGCACACATCAAGCTGATGCAACCACACACCGTGGAGGGCCCCCTTACAAGAGGGTGTACTTCGGAGTTGGTGAATTGCTTGTCCCCGTCCGACTTCACTGTCCGTGCCACTCCAAACCGAGGATGTAACTGCTCCCAGACCCCCACCTACTGGCCAGAATCTCCGTTGAAACCAGTTGGACCAAGTTCCAACCTTCGGGTTCACACAACACCGTTGAAGATTCAGTATCACCCACTATAAATGATTATGCATGAACGTATTACTCACTGTCGTTTCTGAAAGTGAAAATAGATAGAAAGATTTTCCCAAATTTTGAGTTTCTCAACACATTTGCAGATTAGATATCAGCAATTCGAAGATTTATGACTAAAACTGGCAGGATCGTAGATTATTCGATGCATAACGTATTTCTCCCTCTGTCGGTTCTTGAAGTGGAATGATAAAATATCTTCTACGAATGAAATAGTTTATATACAGACATGTCGATGACTCCAAATGCAGGAGACAACTTTCTGAACTGGATAGGAGATGTGACGATACTGGGCTATGAGGTCGGGACTTGAAATCTTGGGACAACTGGAAGTCTCGACTTCATAGTCGACTGTGAGGTCGACCTCGAAGTTAGTTTACTGTGAACACAAATGACCCAGTACGTGAATGAATCTGTCCATGATTCGTACCTTCCAACGATATTGAAATTGTTATTAGTCTTTTCATGCTTTCGTCTCCAAAACATTAGACGAGGAACACATGATCTGAAACGTGATCCTTAAGAACTACTAGATTAGGAGTTCTTGATGTACCTTTACAGTCTACTTCGGTATCCACATGAAAGTCTACGTCCTGGTCAAGGATTTACATATTTCATTATGTTTTGCACAATGGTAACATCCCAATTTTGTTCCAGATGCTTCAACTTTTGATTTGAAAATACTTGAATATTTTAAATACATAAGATAATCACAAACAATTTCGTGTCCGTCTATCTTACATCATCCTAAAATCCTTTTCTCTTCCAAAGCTTTTTACTTTGAACTTGATTACCAACTTCTTGTACTCGAGTATGTTCCCAAATAAGTAAAATTTATCAAATATTTCTTCTATGCTCAATTTCTTTTAATTACACATAATCATAAATTTGTGCTGCGTTTGTAAATTGGATAGTGACCATGTAAGGTTTTTGATGAAAACACCTCTTGAAAAATATCCAGTTCTATTGAATGCAACAGAACATACTTTCAGTTGTGTGAGAATTGTTTCCCACCCCCCACCTCAAAAGAAAGAAGAATGCAGTAAAGCACGATTTCTCCAAAGTGAGATATATCCAGAAATCTTATTTATGTAAGTGGATAAATTAAATTCTGATGTGGAAGTAACCTAACTATTCATACTTCTACCATGGATACACTAACATTTGATTTATCCTTGATCTATTCAGTTTTAATACGTTTTACAAGTAACCATCCTCTCTAATGGATCTACAGCAAGGTAAGAGGTTCTGTTCAAGGTTAATATTCCCACATTTAAGTTTATTAATATTTAAAGGGATATAATTTGATTTGGACTTCACTTGAAAGATCCTTTTGACAGTTTTCACCTCGTTACCCTGCACAGGTTGATTACCGTTTTGATAATAATTGCTTACCATGAGACATGCCAATGTTGTCTATGCTTACTATTTCCCACTAAACACAATTTCGCACAATGAGAGGACTGACTATCCTTCTTACGGTGTAAATCTTGGAAGATATTTTGAATACAATCTCCGTTTCCACACCTAGATGGTGTCCAGGAATGAAAATCTTTCTACTTCCATTTGATCCATTGGACTGTGACTTCGAAGAGAAATGAAGATCATACATATCCCTAAGAAGTGAATGCTGATAGTGCAAGATTCAAAAACCGGTTCTGTTGTGGGGGAGTGTGAAGGCATCCTTTCCCTCTATTGAGTGCACTCTTAAGAGAATTGACTCTTTCTGAAGAACTAGGTAGAGGAATTAAGTAACAGCTATTTGCACGATGAGGATATTACTGCCATAAAAAGGTGAGCAGTCAGTCTCACAACAATTTGAAGCAGCATCCATGATACTCGTACGCAAAAGTCGATGCGGACAATATGACGAGAGACTTCAGGAGACAACCAATCAAACACTTCCAGGGAATGTTCTCTCGTAGCTTCTGAATTCACGACAGTATGGACAACAACAAGTTTGCATTCGAAGTGTTAAACCAGATAGACGCTCTTACCGTTAATCAACAGCATTATTGTCTATATGGTAACATCAAAGAAAACCAAACTTCCCCGGCCTTGTTGAAGGCATAGCTGGTACCAGTCCTTCACTTCTGGAATTGATGGCGCTGACGAATGACAAGCTAAAGGACTTCCCAGCTGTATTTCGGATCAGTCGCCCATATGATTATATGAATAGACTGGGGAGTGAAGGCCCACTAGCACATTATAGGACCATAAAATATTAGGTCCTGAAACTGCACATTCTCCCATCCGACTAAACAGCTGACTAAGGAACATGAATCTAGATTAGGTTTCCAAGATATATGGAGTGACACTACAACAGCAATGAGCAGCGGAAGCCTTAATTTCTGTAAATGAACCTTATAGTCGGTTTCAAGATAATAACATGCTTGGAATGACCTGTGGAATCTCCGCAGAATGCGCTTACAGCGAATGTCAGGTCATGGCCTTATGACCACACCTGACCAGAAGCCGATCCCTACAAATCTATTTACACAAAATTTGTGTAGGGAAAGCTTGAAGGTAAATTTCCAACCTAAGAGCCATATACTCCCAGTACAACCGACTTTAACGACGATATCTATATCGCTTAAAGTTGAAGTAGACATGCAGTATACCCCTTTCGAAAGTGCATTTGAACCCTTTCTTGTGTGAATACTCCCATTCCTTGTTGACAATTCTGAACGCCTGCAGAGCAAATAAATATTATTCGATGAAAGTCTTTATTTCGTCAACCTACAAGCACGGGTCCTGAACCCACTAACAAACACTGCTACTAGGAAATCAGAGAACTTACGTCGAGCAGTCTCCAGGTGCGGGACAAGAGCAATAGGCAAAACAGAGTACCAAAGCACGACGTGAAAAAGTAGGACACGATGCACTTACAATGTCCTCATAAGGAGGGCCTGCTTTAAATCTGATCAGGCATGTTTCTCCCATGCTCCCATCTTTTTCAATGAAATACGTCGGAGCCCTTGTTTTATCAACAAGATCGGGATAAAAAATGTTGAACTTGTACCCTTGAACAATCTTAGGTGGAGGATTATCATGATCGTAATGAGTCTGATTGTACTTGTTCCACTCATATCCAGTATGAACACGGTTAAAGTACTTTGGCTTTCGTGGGCGATATTTGTCGTGCCACCAATATACCTACATCAGAGACCAGGTGCAACACAAAACTTATCAACATGCTGCTAGATCAATACACAAGCTACCAGCTCAAGAGTTGCTATACGGATGCCAAGGAAGAGATCTATCTCAGCTCCACAGCGCCTGCATTCTACCTGTGACTCAAGATTGACTTCCGCGCCGATGCCAAGGATGGCATCCCCTTCTTCCACGCCACCCATGGCCTTCAGTACCAAAGCTCTCTCTTGGCCAGTCAACTCCATGTTGTCATCATCCGCAACATTTGATCCCACGGCTGCCTCCTGTAGTCTACGTTGCTGCTCTTCCAGCACCTCTGCCCTCTTCCGCTCCTGGTGTTATGAACCAAAATCGGAATATGTGTTAAGCAGACAGTGAAGATAGCTGTGCACCTTCTACTTATATATAACTTCATTGTTTCAGCATGAATTTGCCTTTGCTAGAGGACCATGAAGACAACACCAAGAGCAAAGTTTCCACTTCTACTCTTTCGTCAAACACCCCTTTTGAAACGCCAAGACTTAGAAAAAAGCGAGACTCACCAGTTCCAGTTTATCTGCTTCAGGATCCACCACTTCATCACCTTCATAGTCATGAACAAGCTCTGGGGAAAAGGAACCAGGTTCTTCTTCAGCCTCCTTTGCGACCTCCTCTTGGGCCATTGGTTCTGGTGAATAAGACCCCGATTCTGCAACAGTACGGAGATATATTAGGCATCCGTCTCTTTCTCCAACACTGTCTTGCTGGTTTGACTGGTTTGACTTACAAGGTTTGGTTACGAACGAATGACAGCAAATACACTGATCATAAACAGACTTCGTAAGATGCAACGCAGCAATTCCTGTTTGTTTCTGGCATGCGAGAATAGTAGGACCCCAAATCTGTTTTCAAGTGATGAGCACTGAGAGTTTCCGAGTGTCCAAAAAGATCAAACTAGGAGATTCACCATCTGGCCTCCACAAGTTGGCGGGCCATATCACAACAGTACCTGGCATACTTCTGTACAAGAATTGTCCTTCCTTACCTGCACCTTCAACATCACCCCTCTCTGGGACTTCTGCTTGGCCATCCGAATCTTCTGCTTGACCACCGGGTTGATGTTCCTGATCTTCTGAGTCCTGGAGACGTTGCAGATGCTGGCGCAGCAGATCTGCATGAATTTCTCTAAGTCGTGCCTGCATACATCGTTCAAGCGTTGCGTAAAAAGTCAAGCCCGTCAAATCAACTAAGCGGTACCAAGGCCAAAACCGCGTTGTTTAGTTTCTCAGCTTTTGTTACAGTAGATGACTGAACAATTGGGTACTCATAACAGCGAAAATTGCTTAGGTAATTTACCCACCAACTGGCCAGAGAGCACCATGGACCGATACTGTGTTCTCATGGTCAAAAAGATGCAACATTAAATAACTCCAGAGCCATCTCGCTACTTTACAGTCAAGATAATATCGTAGGAAGATATATCTCTATGTGTCTAGATTTGGCTACCGTCCGACAGCTGGTAGAAACGTAAAATTCTAGTGTAAGCACTGCCCGAAGCAACACGGAAAATTGGCATGTGATACATAACAGACTTCAGTTTCATAGACTAAGCCAAGAAGTAGCAAGAAACGCCCAGAGAGAAACAAACGAATCTTAAGACGTACAGGACTAAAAGAGCACAGAATGAACAGATGATAAATGGAACTAGTTACTACAACAAACTATTTCCATTAACAGACTAAACCTGACCACCAAACAGTCTACAAAGGACAAGCGCTTGAACGAACACCATCATCAAAGTAATTTAAGAAATTTAGCCGTCCAACGTGAACAAGGTCGACTGGATGTGAATTAAACCACACCTTGGCTTTGAAGATGTGAAGACGTTTCAACACTGCTTCCCAATATTCGACCACTTTAGCTGTGCCCGAGCGCATTTGAGACTCAATTCGATCTTGCATTTCATCAAGTTCGTGGTAGCTCTTCCCCTGAAGCATTTTCCTAACTTCTGTATCGACACTTGCATGCAACCCCATATCCTCTGCTATAAGCTCAGGAGGAGGTTCTTCTCCTCGCACGCGAGCACGATCCAAAGCATCCCTTTTTCGTGCTTCTGCTATTTCCCAGTCGCACACTACCATCATGGCCTGCAGTTGTACAATGATCACAGCAAGTTGATATTAAGCTCCGTCGCTTTACTCTTTGCTTGCGCTGATTTCCTGATCGTAAAGAGGAGTATTGATGCAGAATTACAATTCTCCAGATGTTATTCTTACCTCCCAAAACTCTATGTGAGTAGGAGTTGCACGATCTAGCTCCAGATGCATCTTGATGTCCAAGCGCAGTTCCTCCATCTCCTTAACAGTTAGTCCCTGCCAGATTGCAGTAGGCATTGATGAGTGAGTCGCGTGAGGAAACTGATATTGGACTGTGTCTGAAAAGCCGCACGGTTGAGCATCCCGTCTCCTCACACACGCAGTGAGTAACAAGAGATAGTGTTTGTACCTTTGCTACCCGCGGCTTTTGATCTACTGGGCAAATAGTTGAGAAGCCTTGAAGCATCAAAGGAGTTACCTTGTATATCTTGTAAGGCTCATTAATTTCGATATCAAAATCGTCGGATAGGTTTAGATTTTTGGACAAAACATCGATGGGCTTGGCACGTCCTTCACGGAGACGAATGTCTGACCGAACCTTGCTTTGCTCAAAATGAAACTGCATCCGTACAGGCAAAAGACCCAAGGTTACTTAGCCTCGAAGCTAAATCGAAATGATACTTCCCACGAGACTTGCAAGTTCTCAAATTCTTCCAGCCTTAGAACTTTGCCTGGAATGAGTCAAAGCCACGAATGAATCTGCTTGGGTCACTTTGACATGTTCCATACCTCCTCTTCCTTCCTCTCCCAATCTTGGAACTCGGCTCTTGCTCTCTCTCTCGCCAGCATGGCCTGCGTAACAAGAGAATTCAGAACAAGTAGAGATCTGCAGCTAAACCTCCATGACGGAGAAAACATTCTAATCATGAGCAGGTTGCAAAAAGCAGCCAAGTCAAGTTGGGATGACGTGGAGCCCTGGTGAGATTCGTCACAGCTAAACCATACGTCTTGACAGACTTCGAAGACGAGTTAAGAAGATAATGATATCAATGGAAAGAAAAACTCCAGGTTGCCAGCAAGATGTGACAGATTGCATGTTCACGTGAAGTTGCACCTGGGTTTCTACATCTACATGGTTTACCAGATTATTCTCCACCATTACACTCACCATTTCTTCCTCGTGTTGAGCCTTCTCGAGCGCTCTCTCCTCTCTGCGCTTCTTCACCTTCTCGATTTCGGCCTGAATTGCACAACAGAAGGGTATAAAAACACCGGCTTTTGATCCTGTAATTTCTAGGAACAACATCATCCAACGCCTAGTACGACAATCAGATAAGAAGCAAATGTACGCACCATCCGCTCCTTTTGCCGCTTCTTCTCAGCCTTCAGTGACAGCTCCCGAGGATCCAAACCGTTGGTCAGGTCTTTCTCAATTTTCTTTCTCCAAACAAACCTAAGTGATACACATGTAAGCCCCAACAAGTGAACAATCATCCAATGACGATCATGTTTTACTTCAATACCGTCAGCAGGCAATAGATGAAAACTAACGCACTTGAACTGATCTACCGTAAGCCGGCCTCAACTTCAACAGACCACAAAATTGCCTTCCGCATAATCATTCTACTGACGCAGCTTAAGCTTTTCCAAGTACGCAGTCTTCAGTACGAGCTCCAAGATCATTCAAGCCAGAAGACCTACTTTTCTGTAAGATTGGAATCTCCAAATGGATTGCTGTCATTCGTGTAGCCTGATACGGTTTGTGTCTTCAGTCTTTTGGCCACTTTAAGAGCCTGCAACAGCCAGAAGCGCAATACGGAATTTTTAAAATTACTTCCATTTTCTAGTGAGCGAAATCTTGGACAGATTTCGAAGATTGCATAAAAGCGACTGGTTGCTGCACATTACAAAGCTTCGACAAAATTCACAAAAATGTACCTTCTTATGAGCCTTCTTCGCCAAGTACTCTTTGAGCTCTTCGTCAGTAATCCTCGTTGGAGGCCGACCGCCGCTTCCATCCGAGTCGTCACCGCTGTCGGACTCCTCATCACGCCCTCGGCGCTTCCTTCTCGTCCTGGCGAGTTTACCATCCGATTCTTCACTGTCGGAATCATCGTCTCTTCTCCTGTGTTTTCTCGAATGGCTGCGTGATTGCGAACGATGTGAGCTCTTCTTGATCGACCTCCGTTGCCTCTCTTCCTCCTCTTCTTCCGAGCTCGTACCAGCTCTCGCCATGATTTTAAATCCTCTCACTCCGATCAAATTCACTGAATTTCTCGTTTCGCTGATTTCTTTCCCTTTCCTTCTTCACCAACACGCTCTGCCTACAGTGGGAGTTGATAGTTCCATTTCCCAGAACCATTTTCTCTACTCACTGTACATTCGTGTGCTCTTCTTTTAACCACGGACTCGACGACGGAAACTGTGGTCAAAGTGAGGACTACAGTAGAACACTGTAGTCCTCACTTTGATTGGTATGTTGCGTGCTATGGACGCTTACCACGTTAGTCCGTGTTCTCCTCTACTGTACATAGACAGTGTACGATATACAGGACGTCAACCGCGTAAAGTATTTTAATAAATTGGATAAATTGATGTGTTTTCGTATAAAGTCGATCCGTATAACCCTAGGGATGGAGGGTTAAAGGGTTTCAATAAATATATTATTTTATGGGGAGTTTGGACTAATAAAAGACCAAAGAGAAGACTAAGAACGTGATGGATATACTCCAAATGCCAAATGAGGAGAAGGGGACAACCTAGAACACAAGAAGGATGGGACAACCTCATCAAGCCCGAACAAAGGAGAGACACAAGAGGTAGAATGGGGCTAGGCGCCAATAGTATCGATATGAGAAGTCTGCCCTATCACACCTAAGATATCCAGAGTTATGCAAGTAGTAAGGTCTACAAACTACTAGAGCAACCAAAGAACCATCACCTAGAGTGATTGCTCTCTTATGGATTGCACCAAGTAATGCTCTCTTTAGAGCAATGGACACATGTTGTCTAAAGTATACTACAAAGCATGAGTGAGAATGGTACTCTTGGCGTCTAATATGATAAGATCTCATGCACTCCTTGATAACTATGTCAAATGCCATGTCCATCGCTCCATATAACTCCAAAGCTAGAGGAACAAAGAGGTGACCTCTATGCATACCCCTATATTTGGAGACCTTGCATGTTCTCGCTCCACTAGCCACCCATCCATGAGGATGAGTAATCACTCTTCTAAAATTGCATCACACGTAGGGTTTGTAACCACAACATTTGTCATTGTCACCTAATCATCTCAGACCAAGAATAAGTTTGCTTTGACACATGACATCTACAAAGAATATGAACACTCTCTCCAAGCAAGGTATTGTAATACTCCGAGGACAAGAGAAGAGAGAAAACACAGATTGCACACTCAAACATTCGATGCCCCAAGGGAGCACCTTCTCTTTATTATATAGACAAAGAGGATCTCCTCCAAGGAAGCTCCACCATAGGATTAGGGACACAGATAGGTGACATGTCAGCAAGCTCCACCCTTGGATTACTTACTTGGATGGGTGACTTGTCTGGTCTAGGTCTTATCTGGTTGGTCAAACGAGCTTTGACCAGAGGGAATCTTCTTGTAGGAATCTCAAAATCACATGAGTAAGGTACCGTTGGAAAGCTCTCGACAAGACAAACCAGGAGGGGAAGGAAGGCCAACCTTTCCTCTATTGGAGGGGGGGGGAAGCTGCACATTTTCGAGGCCTAATTCATCCATTTAGGCCTCCGAAATTGAGTTCAAAGATTTCAAGCATATTTCGATTCCTACTCTACTAGTAGAAGTCCCCTTTTGGTGATACCTCTTTCTGATCTGTTTAGTCCATCATGTGTAACATCCTTCCAGATGTTACCAAATCAATTCTCACCTTTAAATCATATGTCTAGCTATTGGTTCTAAGGTTCTCAAGTCTATTTCGGTTTCTGCCCTATTAGTAGAAGTACTCTTTTGGTGATACTTCTATCTGATCTATTTTGACCATCATGTATAACATCATTCTAGATGTTACCAAACCGAATTTCACATCTAGATCATATGGCTAACCCTTGGTATTACAGGTATCCACTCTCTCGTGCGATAGCAAATACTGTATCCCTTATGGCATCATGGGTAGCTATCCTTTGTCATCCATAAGGACACCATGTCATATGGACCGTTGTTGCATCTAGTATAGAACCACACTCATAATTGAGTAACGAAGATGTAGACGCATGGACCAAACCTAGAGGGAACCTCATTGCTATAGAGAAAGTGGATGGTGTGAGTCAAAATGCCCTAGTGCATGATCAAGCTAGGATCCAAGAGCATGCACCCTTGCAAAAGCAAGAGTAAAGATGTGCTCTATTGGCCCAAGAGATGGACGGGTCAATTAAGAGAGAATGTAGCATATGTTGACACTTTTGCTCCATCAAAGAAGACTGCAAACCTTTTGTCCAATCTGATGGTAGTGAAGCAAAGGATGAAAGGTCTTTGTGCCCGTGGAGATAAACCATCTCTTGTTTATTGCAACAATACATGGAGAGAAAAGGATCCCTCCTCTACCTTGGTCACATAAGTCTCTAAATTGGCATATCAATAACCACAAAATGGGAGGAAGGTAGGGGTGTTGAGATAGCACAACTACCCAAAAATGCTAGAAGTGCCATCTCCTCCATAGATAATAGGCCTACCCCTTCACACAAGATTAGTAGAGATGTTTATTTACATGCCAAATCTCCCGTCACACACTCAAATGCTAGTCTGATGATATCACCAAAGACTCCCATAATCCTCTTATCAAAAGCTCTTTAATGTGATAAGAAAGTCATGGAAGGGGTAACTATACAAAGAAGGTAAGTTGGTTGATGGGCAATACTAGAGGAGAGTATACAAAATGCCACATGCAGATCTCCTAGTAGAGGAAGGTCATCTACATGGAGAATATCCTCTTCAAGGGTAATGTCTAAGAAGCTTGTGACAAAATCCTTGGATCCTATTGGCACTCAAAGAATACATAGTACATATGTAGATGTGACATACCCCTCTGGAAGCTCAAGGTGAGGAGTAATACCTAAAGAGGACCATGCTTTGTACTTTGACACCTTGACTCTAAAGCTTACAAAATGTAACTTGGTAGTCAAGTGATCAAAGGTCTACCTAATTTGATCTAATGGGCCCACAATGTGTGTATCATTTGCTAAGGAGAGAAATACACAACCTAGCATGGCCAAAGTAATAGATAAGAGAGCTCTGAAGTGAGCCATGTAAACAAAGGTCCACCTAAAGGATCTCCTTGTCATGTACCAATAATTGACTCCAAGATGGCAACTCCTTCTTGTGACCGCCCATGTTGGTAGTAAAGGGGAGTAGGAGAGCCATAGAACAACTGCACAAAGTGAACAAGACTTGCCAAGGATCCACCAGCCTCCCTAAGCTCTCTAAAGATAGATGCTATTAAAAGCATTCTCAATATCCACTTATATGACAACCCACTTTGGATAGATATCTAGGAGTGCTCTAATGCCTAAAGAAATAGCCTCGCAACCTCCAAGTGTAGCTACTCCAAACTGATGTGTATTGAGGTGCTCTTGGAAGTGAGATCAATGTTGAAGTACAATGGTGTGACTAACCAAGCACAAAAAGATCTCTCCAATAGCGATTGGTCTAATGCCTCTTGGGTCCTTCTCCATCACGAGGAGTCGACTAGCCTCTACTACCCAACTAATTGATGTAGGAATATCTATCCTCGCTACTACTATTGCCACCTAAAATAGCTTGGTAAATACTAGAAGGATCATCTGCCTCAAAGAAATCTCTAAGATGCTCATATAACATCCTTGACAAGCCTCCTAAGGAGAAGCAAGAGGTAATGCACAATGCTTGTGCAAAAAGTGACCTATCAAGACATGAACGCTACTCAAGCTGATAATCTAAGACCTTTAATGGTACTCCCTCTCTTGCCATAGGATGTAGTGAGCATAGGAAAGAGATAGTCTCATCCGTGGGACTAGCTATAAACAAAGGGTGTAGCGCTTGTGCTGCTAAACTCTCCTACCTAACCCAATGTCCTACACCATTGTAATCAAGTGGACTTTGTGGTATCTTGTGGTTGAATTTATCTCTTGCAGCCCTAACCAACTTCTCTTGTAGGGCAGCCCAATTGCCTCCCTAGAATTGATGAAATCTAGCAACCACCTCTCTATACCTTGCACATCCCACTCTAGCATAATGAAGGCACCATCAAAGGAGTAAGAGGAATAAGCCATGCTAAATTGTCCAAGATCACATGCCAAATGATCAAGTGGTAGACAAAAAGCCTATCTAGCTTCATCTTGGAGTGTAAAGTGTAGCCTATGCAATAAACATGGACATGGAAAACCAATCTCAAATAACCCCAAAATACAACCTGCTTGAGATGCTAACCACTCCCACAACTCGATTGGTATCCTTGGAACGATCAACAAAGAGATAGAGGAAGCGTGTGTAATCTCGAGTATCACTGATATCAATGTGGTTGTTTGCTTCACATGAGCATCCCAAGTGGTCCAATCATAATCCTTGTGCATCCTCCCCACATGGGTCTTTACTCCTTCTAAAGTGAAGCGTCAATGACACATTGGGCATGGTGTATCTCGAGCTACTCTAGGCTGCCCCACATGGGGAAGTGTAGCTATGGCTAGCACAAGAATAATAATTGTAATACACAATGCTCCTCTCCATATCTCCCCATACCTGCAAAACCACAATCCCTCACATCCCAACTCACATGAGTAAGTACAATCTCTCCAAACCTTTAAAACTATAAACTCTCATAACTTTCAATTTCCATCTCAAAAATTTTCAAACTAAGTTCACATGGAACTCAAGCATAAATACCAAGAGATTAGAAATGAAATTCCTTGGCCCATTGCTCTCAATGAGAAGTACTCGCTCTTAATTTTAAAATTACTCATAACTTTCTCAATTCTCCATAGCCTTCAATCTAGGTACCAATGGAACTAAAATTGAAAAACAAACAAAATCAACAATCTACTTATGTGAGGTATGTAGATGAGCTCTCTAAAACTCTGGAATATCTTCTCCTCATTTCTCACTCACCCATTCCTCTCCATCTTCCCGTTCCCTCTCCTCTCCTCAAGGTAATTCAAGTTACTTAGTCTCCAAAAAGTTTCTCAATACTTTACAATGCAAGTTTATGTTAGTTTCCTAGTAATTAACCTGACCACTCTCTCCCAAGGAAGGTTCAAATATTCCTTCTCAATGTTCTTTATATATAAAAATCCTCCTTGATATTTTTGTAATATCTTCCAAGAGTTTTTGATAAAATACATGAACTAAAAAACATTATTTCATTTTGTTATTTTATCATATCATTACAAATTCCATATGCTCTAGTTTTGAGTGCTTAGGTAGCTCTAATGAACCACAAATTTAATATGTGCTCCAATTTAGGATGCTTAGGACTAATATTGGATGTCTTTATTTTTTAGATGGATTTTATAAAAGTTTAATTTTAATATTTCATTTCATAATACTATAGATGCAGCAAATTTCAATAACTTTTCCAAAGTATAAGATCTAAGGTTCTCTTTCAAACATACTTCTCTAGACTTAGTTATTATAATAAGTTTTATGTTGCATTTTTGGAACACATTTTTTTAAAATTTCATATTTCAAGTTGTAATATTTTAAGTAGATTATTAAAAATGTAAATATAAAAATATTAAATTAAATTAATAATATATGATAATATGTAATAATATATATAATTATATAATATTTAAATTATAAATAAATCTAGTATACTAAAGGTCTTAACTATAAACAAACGTAGTGTGGAGTCAATATAAGATAATGGATTCCCTAATCATTCAATTCTCATTATACATTTAGTACCATGAGAAACAAAATTAACAATCTTTTCAAAAGATTTACACTTATGGTCAATGTAATTAATTTCTAAAACATGAGAAGGCGACCGCATAGGAAAAATGAATGATGGGAAGACCCATCATTCATATAAAAGGAGTTAAAAGGAGTTACCCATTTATAAAAGGAGTTATCTTTATTCATGTTAGATTCTTCTAAATTAAATTTTTTATAAATATAAATTTTTTAATTTTATTTCTAAGAATTATTCTATTATAGTGATAAAAGAGATTCTTGAAAGTTTGAGTTATTTATAACCTCAGTTTAAACTAAGACATCATTAATTTTAGAATAGAGCCAGTCTTATCTGGCTTAGCTTATATCTATTTCTTAGAATATATCATTTAGCCATATTATACTTCATATTTCCTAGAAAAGGCATAAATTATAAAAGAGGTCAACAATTATATTTATGATTCTTGATTCAACTTAAACTCCTAAGTTAAATTAATATTTATGTTATTTCTCTTCCTTTATTTTTTAATATTTCATTTAATAATTTAAATTCTACTTTGATAAGATATTATAATCTTTCTAGGATAGAATATCTTACGAGAAACACAAGAATATTCTGATGTTCCAAAGGAGCACCTTCACTTCATTATATAGCGAAAAAGATTCCCTCAAAGGAAACCCCACCCTTGGATCAGATATATAGAAAGATGACATGTCAATGAGCTCTACCCTTAGATTAGTTGATGCATGGGTGACATGGTAGTTATGGTTTTATCTAGTTGGTCAAACAACCTTTGGCCAAAATGAATCTTTCTCTAGGAATCTTAGAATCCCGTAGGTGACATATCGTTGGAGAGCTCTTGACGAGACAAACAAGGGAGAGGAAGGCAAGTTATGTCTCCTTTTGTTGTGTGAGGTTGGGTTTTTGATTTTGGTGAGGTTGGGGGAGTGAGCAAGGTTTGTGTATTTTTGAGGTCTAATTCATCTATTTAGGCCTCCAAATTTGGATTTGAAGTTTTCAAACTGTTTTTGGTTTTTGGTTTATTGATAGAAGTACTCTTTTGGTGACACCTCTATATGATCTACCTAGTAGATCATATATAATATCCTTCCAAATGTTACTAAACCAGTTTTCATTTTTAGATAATATGTCTAGCTATTGATGTTACGAATATGACGAAATACTTTGTAAATTTGTTAGATAACATTGCTATCTAAGATCATATGATAATTGATCTTTTAATAACTTTGAAAACATTACCACAATATAATGAATAAAAATAAAAAATTTAATAGTTTTTATTTAGTTTATAGGTCAATAAAATTTCTATTTCCTAAAATTACATAAATAAAATACAATAAAAAGCTTACCAAAGACCAATTTAAAGTTATTTTAGTGACATTTCTTTTTTGTGTTATATATATATTCTCCTTTATTAGCTAAAGGAAGCTGAACTAAATTTTGTTAGTTGATAATAAATAGACTTATTTTGTTATATATATTCTTAATAATTCATGTAAACATAATTCAATAAGGATTTTAATTCTTCAGAATTTACTAAAATATCATTTAATAGCTCATTGGTAGTACTATATTTGTACATCTGATTCCTCTTTATTTAAATATATACCTAGTATTAAGAAGTCCTTAAGTAACCCACATACTTAATATAAGTTCTTCAATCCTCCATTAAAAGTAAATGTAGCAAAATATTGAGCACCATCAACTAACTTAATAGATGAATTCATATCATCAAAAAGTCTAATATTTATTATTTAATTAATATTTATAAATTTATGAAAGCTCACTTCATCAATCCAACTTATTTTAGAACTCCAATTATTATTTATTCAATAATATTTGAGTCAAGAGATTTTCAATCAATATATATTTATCTGAAAAGAAATATATCCACTCAATTTATTACTTGTAATTTATTTCATGTAAATTTGTAGGATTTATTTCTTAATAACAAGAGTAAATTTACTATTTATAATCAATGGTTATTTAAAATTTATCTAAATTTATATATAAATATATAAATAATATTAGGTTATACTAGTTACTTCGTCCATTTTACAACAGAACTTTAAGAGCACTTATATTGGAGATTTTGGATATCTTAAAAGTAGATAATTCACCATTGAGTTCAACATTTATACTGAAACGTAAAACCTTTTAATAACTTATATGCTCACAACATAAAATTAATTATTTTAAATAAAATAATATGATTTATAAATTAATTCAATAAACCTATTTATAAATCACTTTAATGTTACTATTATCTTAGAATAAAAACTAATATCTTCTTGTATAAGATGTATCACTTATTATTATTCAAATATTATTTTTCATATGTTATTTGAAAGAGTAAAAATTCTTCATATTACATGGTGGCTTGAGGAGCATTATAAATCTAGAATTCGTAAGCATAAATTTATATCTCTATATTCATGATGTCATTATTAGAATTATTATTTAAGTTATAATATGAAAAATATGGCTTTTGACTATTAATAAAATTTGAATGCAACTTATCTAGTTAATGTAAAATCACATTTTTTACCTTTTTAGCTTCATTATATTAAAAAGGATTTAAATTTTAATATTAAATATTAAATTTCTTAATAGCTAATTATTGTAAATTCTAAATTTTAGGAATAATTCCAAAAAAATCTACAAGAACAATGTATTGAAATTATTTATCTTATATTGACTACTAAGTCTATTTTGAAATAAAACTATATAGATGTTTGTAAATATTTATTATCTATTGATTAGACTATTAATTTTAATTAATTTGGTCTTAAATTTTATAAAATAACATTTCCTCATTAAATTATATTTATTAAAAAAAAATTAAACTAAAAATATAATAGAGGAAGAATCCAATCAAGTTTTAAGACCCAAGAAGATGTTGCAAAAAAAAAGGCAAGAAATAATAACAAATGAAAATGAGAGAATTAAATTTGCATCAAGCTTGCAAACTGCAAAGGGTATGTTTAAGGGAAAATGACGATATTTAATGATAGATTATAAGGTGCGGATCATTTTTCTCTCAATCTGAAGTGCTCCTTCTGCATGAGGAGTTTCCAGTGCAATGTCGTGCGTATATACATCGCTACACAACATACATCGCTGTCAACATCATACACTATAAAAGCACAACTCACACATAAGTCATACATAGACTCTAAAGTGCCACAATAATCAGATTGCTTAACACTTTCAACTCAACTCAACTCAGATCAGTACTTGATCTGTCACTCTATAAACTACCAACAACTGGGCACTGATTACAGTCAAGCCACACCCACTCAAGCATAGAGAATCCAGGTGACGCTCGCCGGCCTCTGTCCACCATAGCCAGGAACTCGAAGGCTCAACATCAGAGAAGTGAGCTCTCTGGAGCTCACTTCGAAACTATACCCCCTGGACTCGAGCTAGCCCTAAAACCCTAACGGTCCCGTTGACGGCACACTCGACGGTGCAAACGATGCAAAGTGACGGTGGGCCCCACCGTGAAGTCAACACCCCGAACACAAAATCTAACCGTCGGAAAGTAGTCCTTGAGAAACTGCTAGAAAAACTCTAACTACCATCACTGGAACTCCAGTGTCCGAGCATCTAGATGCGGAACTACAAATGGCGTGACAACTGTCGTGCGTATATACATCGCTACACAACATACATCGCTGTCAACATCATACACTATAAAAGCACAACTCACACATAAGTCATACATAGACTCTAAAGTGCCACAATTGCCCCCCTAGCTGGCGGTTAGGTCCCTCTAACTCCAGATAGCCATCTACTCTAAGTATATGGTATACCCTCTAATTGGCAAAGATCAAGAGGTCGGGTGCTATGGAGCCCCATCGTTAGTCGCCTGTCTGCAATCTATACCATATATAGAATGAACTAGCTATAGGTCAAGTACATCTAGGACATAACCATTGTCCGTGAGGGGCCACCGTGAGGGGAGGAGTCATACATGCCATATGCCATCCTCTCGAACAGCTATCACACACTAACATAGTAGCAGCTCCACCAGAAGAGCCACATAACATACACCTCAAGCCTGCACGTACAAGTGCCAAGCTTGGGTCCATAGTACCATCAATGTTTGGGAGGTGGCATGGCGCACAATTGCGCACATGATCCTTCCAAACAACACCATCACGTCCTTCTAACACAAGGACTCCAGATGGCAAAACCTCGCGCACTCTCAAGATAGTGCGGCCTGTAGAAACATCAAGTGTCGTCGGTGCTGTCTGCTGTAGATACACATAGTCGCCTGGATGAAATCGACGGATCGAGGGTCTATAACCTCCTCCTCGAATGGTAGCATAGCATAAAGTATCTCTATGCTGAGCAATCGCCAAGTTCTCAAAGGCCATCGGCATCACTCTCCGAAAGATCTCTGCCCGTTGAGAACATGCGCTCATCCATACATCGGGGTCATCCAAGTCCAAAACTACAATAGCATCTCGACGAATGGCTGCAGGTAAATCTGGATCTCGTCCATAGAGTAGAAAGTATGGAGAGAAGGATGCTAAGGAGGCTTGCCGGCTGAACCGATAGCCCATGGCCAACCAAGGTAACTGGAGATCCCAATCTCCCAAGTGGCCTCTCTGCAAACCATACTTTCGCAATCCTCTCTTCACCGTCTGAACCACTCTCTCTGCTAAGCCATCTGCCTCAGGGTGATCTCGAGATGTAGTACGATGATCAATCAAAGCCTTGTCACACAAGACCTGAAACTCTCCCAAGAACTCTGTACCTTGATCAGTCAAAACCTCAGCTGGTGCACCAAAATGACTAAGAACTCGATCCAGGAACGAGTAAGCTGTCCCTTCACTAGACTTTTCAGGAAGTGCCACCAACTCAACCCACTTGGAGAAGTGCTCCACCATCACCAAAACATACCGATGATGTCTCACAGTCAGCGGTAAAGGTCCGGCAAAGTCCAAAATCCAACGGTAACCCAATCCCATGATAGGTAATGGGTGTAACTGTGGCGTAGGAGCATTGAATGATGCTCTAACTCGGTCACAAACCATACATCTGGCAACAAACTGCTGTACCTCGGTCTGCATACCGCGCCACCAATAATGACTCTGGAGTAAGCTATATGTACGCTTTACTCCAAAATGTCCTAGCTCCTCATGAGCATGACGGACCAACTGTGGTCTCGGTGATGGAAGTGGTACTACTTGCACTCTACCATCCTCCCATACACGCAAAAGGTGTCTACCCTCCAATCTGAACCGTCTGGCTCGCTGAAGAACACGGTCTCTCTCCTTGGTCCCAACTGTGCCACCCACAACACCAGTGCAAAGATAGTCCATCACTAAGACATCATCATGAATGTCTCGCTGAACTGTACCAATATCTTCACTCTCTGGATCTGTGACCTCAATAACTCCTCCTGTATGCGCTGAGAGAGATACCAGCAATGTCTCTGCAAATATACACAGAAAGGCTGATGCATGCCAACCTGGCACCATCTCCTCATCTGTCTCACCATGCCAACGTGCTCCGGTCTGATCCTGCTGGCTGGGACATGGGTTTCTACTCAACCCATCTGCCTCACGGTTCACCACTCCAGGTCTGTGAACAACCGTGAAATCATACTCCTGTAAAATCAGAGCCCATCGTGCAAGCTTCCCTGAAAGCTTGTCGGACTCCATCAACCACTTCAGCGGTTGATGATCAATGATGAGAGCGAAGGGGTTACCAAATAGGTAACATCGGAAATGTGCTACTGCCCAAACTGCTGCCAAGCACTCTCCCTCATATGAACTATACTTCACCTCCGTTGAATTGTTGGAGCGACTAGCATAGGCCACCACAAACTCCTTCTCCTCATCATCATGTTGGGTGAGCACCGCTCCAAGCCCCAACATACTCCAATCAGTGTGAACCTAAAATGGTCGTCCCCTGATCGGTCTCCTCAAAATAGGAGCAGATGTCAACCTCTCCTTGAGCTCTACAAAAGCTCTCTCCTGCTCATCTCCCCAACACCACTCCTATGTAAGCTTGGTCAGCTTCGTCAAGGCCTTGGCAATGGCAGTAAATCCTCTAACATAGCGGCGATAGAAGTTCGCCAACCCAAGGAATGCTCGCACTCTGCTCACATCCGTAGGCCAAGGAATACGTGCAATAGCCTCCACCTTGGTCTGCTGAACACCAAGTCCTCCGGGGTAGATAGTGTGACCTAAATACTCAACCTGCTCGTGGAAGAACCTACACTTCCCAGGATGTAGTTTGAGTCCATGAGATCTCAACCTCTCAAACACCTCCAACAACTGTCGCTCATGCTCCTCCATAGTAGTGCTATACACCAAAATGTCATCAATATAGCACCGAGCAAAATCCAATCCAGCTAGGATCCTATCCATGACCCTCTGGAACTCAGCAGGAGCGTTCTTCAACCCAAATGGTAAGAACCTCCACTAATATAACACATCCTTGCCGTGAGGATCAATAGCCCAAAATGCTGTCTTGGACTTATCCTCCTCCTTGATTGGCAACTGATGATATCCCACTCGAAGATCCAAAGTACTGAAGACCTTTGCATGCCCAATCGCATCAAAAATCTCCTCCGGTGTAGGCATGGCATACCGATCAGCCCTGGTCTGTCGGTTGATAGGACGGTAATCTCCACACATCCGCCTATCTGTATAGTTGCCATGCATATCCTTCTTGGCTGGCATCACTGTCGCTGATGCATACTCTCCATGTGAAATCTCCACCAAACCAGCCTCAAAAAGGTCACTACTCCGGCTCTGAATCAATGTCCTCTCCATATCACTATATCGATAAGGACGTCGGAAAACTGGTGTGTCGCTAGTCAGCTCAATCCGTATACCAGGTCCCTTCAGAGCACCCAAATCCTTCATACTGAAGGCAAAACAACTCGTGTGACTCCTCAAGAACCTCCAAACCCTCCGTCTTTCCTCTCCAGTAAGCTTGGGTCCAAGATCTGGCTCCCAAGTATCCTCTGTAATTGTAGTAGGAGTGGAAGACGTACTGACTGGCTGCTACACTGGGCCCTTGGGAGCAATAGTGTCATGCTCCCGACCACTAGAGGTCCCAACCTCTGTGTGAAAAACTCCCTCCACTCTGGCTGCAAGCTCCATACGTCCTTTGGCTGCATCCCATGTGGACCAAGGGTGTAATCCAAGTAGCCCACGCTCACCTGGATGGACTCCAAGTAGACCACTCTCCCTAGTAGCTACTGGATGTGTCCCAAGAATACCATGTCCACTCGGTCCATCGCCCCCAGCATGTGCCTGAATCGTCTCGATAGGCACAGGGCTCACAAGTGTCCGAGTGGTGATGCCTATCAAGCGCATCCTACGCTGCTCTGCCAAACCAAGGCTCACAATCCAGGTCAAACAGTTCAGGTCCATAGCCTGACCTAACACCTGACGCCTGGATGCCTCTGACACTGCTGGAACAACGGTAATACCGGTGCAAAAACCCATCGCCCGCTCTCTCTCATCAACATTGGGCTCCACCAATTGCTGTACAAGTCCAGGTCCTCCCTCTCGAAAAGCATGAGAGCCTGGGAAACTCATGAGTGTGGGAAATGCAGCTCTAGGCTGTCCAACTAGGTTCACCACTACCATAGGTGACCTATCAGCCACTACCACTGTTTGAGACTGACGCCCAACATCCAAGATATCATCAACAAGAATGTGGTCCAGTCGCTGAATCCCATCATAAGCACGCTGTAGAACCTCTATGGGTAAGAGGTTCGTCCACCAAAGACGAAGACGATGAGCCCGTGATCCCACTCTGGCTGCATCTAACAATACAACAGGTCCCATCCAAGAATGGACCTGATGTGTACTCGCCACCACTCTAGTGCGAGAATCACCCAACAAAGGAACGTTCTCCAAAAGGTAAGCTGGAGAAACAGACTGATGAACCTAGAGATGTCGTAGTATCCGTAACATCTCCCAAAACACACCAGAACGAGGATCCTGAAGACCCAAACCGCGGCCCGCACGTGTATGTCCCTGACATGGCCATCCAGAAATCACCAAGTGAATAGGCCCATGTCTCTCTAGGTCATGCGCCCCCAGTAAGGAAATGTCTCTTGGTAAGGCCTTCTGGTAACCTCTGACTGCTGACATCGGTAATAACTCCGGATACCGATAGGCCAAGTGTGCCACATGATGTAGAGAGACTCGCCTAGCAGTCTCATCTCTCTCTACATACAAGTACCTCTGTACTCGGATACCCGCCTGTAACACCGTAGCTAGTCCGGTGCTGATCCCACCAAACAACTCCAATAGGCATATCCCCTCTACTGGATACTGTCAAGCAATGAGTGTGGTATCCAGAGGTGTCAAAGCAATTGCCTCTGGAGGCTCATCCTCACACTCATCCCATGATGGTACGAAGGCTCCACTCCAAGCCTGCTGCACCAACTGATCCGCATGCTGCTGCAATGCCTCCTCTGAACTCTACAATGGAACATCCAAGGTGGATGGAACAATCCCACTCGTACTCCATAGCCGAGTGATCTCCTCTGGTACTGGAGTATCCTCTGCATGGGCGTTCCACTCCAACAAGTCACCAGGCCAAGTGACTACACCGCTGAAAGCCAAAACTGATGCTGCCATGGTCCCGGACTGTAGTGAGCCAAGACTGCCACTACTAAAACGTACTGGTAGACGACATACCCGTCCCTCACCAGACTGCCAACCAGGTCTATAAGAGGCTGTCTCCTCCCAATAGTCAATGCTGAAACCCATAGGGTATAACACTGCTCCCCCAACTAGCACATCATATGACTCAGCTATCGTTGCAATAGCCTGAGCTCTCACCACCGAGCTATCAGTCGGATGACCAGGCTGAACCTGGACAACAAGCTCTCCACGTGTGATGTACTGTGTCGAACCACCACCAAGAGATGTCTGGATCTGAAATGGACACCTCTCCACATCGGTCTTCCGTAACTCCAGATCAACAACTGCAGCCTTCCCCAACATAAGGGGCTGTGCACCAGAGTCTAACAAGACTCTCTGTGGTGTATAGACCTTCCTTGAAGGTCCCACCAAATGAAAGATCCCCCTTTGGTTATCCAATAGGACAACACCAGGTGTAAACCGCGCTCTCTCAAAGGCCGGTCTAGTTGGCAACTCCTCCAGTCTAGCTGCTGCTGCCTGCCATAAACCACTGGTCGCTGAACGGATCCCATGCTCCTCAACCAAGTCAGCTCCACTACCAACCACCTCTGCTCTAGTAGTAGGAACTGCACCATCCCTACTCTCACACAACGTGGCAGCCAACTGGAACACTGGGGCTGGGTCCACTCCCAATGTAAACATGTCACTGGCTGAAAATAAAGGATGCCGCGTAATCAGCTGAGCCGCCCCCAACATCATGCTAGACTCAGTCTGTGTAGTAGCAGGTGGCTGACTAGCAGGTACTCCATCAGGTACTCCATCACCACCTACCACACCTGTACTGGGACGTCTAGGAACCATGGATGTCGTCTGCAATGCCTCAGATAGCGTGAAAGACTGGGGAAGTCTGACCTGTCTCCCAACCTCTCCTCTCTATGGGTCCAACTCCATTGATGCTCCTCTAGGCTCTGGAGCACGTACTGCACTCCTAGTCACTGCTGCAGATGCATCCACCTGGGCTGCTCCGCACATGAAGTCCAAAGCATCTCTATCACCAGCATATGAGGTGGAAGCCTCAGCACCCGAATCTGATCTCCTCTGAGCAATAGCCATACTAGCCAATCTCTGCTCCAACTGCTCAATCCGAGTAGCCATAGCTATGTCAGAAGTAAGGGCAGGTACCGCACCCCTACTAGGTGTAAATCCTCTACCACCACCTCTACCACCTCGTACCTCCATGAACTGGAGCTCCTCTACTACCTGCCATAGCAGCCCTACCACTCCGTAACTCCGGGTGTAGGTCAAAACACCGGTCACTAGTGTGACCAAATCTGTGGCAATGCTCACACTGTCTCTGTGCTGGCTGTGATGCACCAGAGGTATCAGGTCCGCTGCCCTGAGGACACTCTCTCCTATTGTGAGGTCCACCACAAGTCCAACAAGCAACACCACCACTCACTGGCTGCTGCTGACCTGAAAATGAGGGTAAGGGTCTAACTCCACTAGGCCCTCCACTTGCTCCATAGGATCTGGGCTGTCCACCTTGTCCTCGAAAATCAACTGGGCGTGGTGCACTCTGCTGCACTCTAGAAGAAGTCACAACCGTGGATGAGGTCTCTCTACCAAATCCAGCTGTCACCACTCTCTCCTCCACCATGTTGAGCTCAATACGCTCAGCCAAACCAAAGACTACTGCCAAAGTGGGCGAAGTAGCCTGCAACAACGTAGCATCACGAACTCTACGTCGCAACTCCTGTCCAGTATCCCATACCAAAACTGGACTGCTTGGGCCTCAGTAACTCCCTGAGTGAAACTGATCAGCCGCCTCATGCGAGTGTATGCCTCGCGTAAGCTCTCTCCAGCCTTCCGCTGGAACTCCTGCAAGCTCCTCAGCTTGTCAGTCTGCACTCCCTGGTAGTTCTGCCTCAAACATAGGAAGAACTCAACCATGGGGTTAAACCCCGGTATCACACCACCTCCTGCAGCGGTACCTCCACTCGTAGTAGCACTATCTCCAGCTAGTGCACCTCCACTAGCTCCACCAACACTACTCGAGCTAGAACTCGTAGGTACAGCCGACCTACTCCTGGCCACCGAACCTGAAGTGATGGAGACATAGTGTGGAGACCAATACTGTCTCCATAACTCAATCTCCTCCAAATGAGCTCTCCTGAACTCATGGTAGTCATCCATCGGTGGACCCTCCAAGTGCTGAAACAACCCCTTCCATGCCATGAAGGGTGTGAACAAAGTCGGGTTCCGCATCTGCTGCAGATCACACCAACTATCGAACTCCTGGATGAAATCATCCAACTCAATAGTACCCACTGTACCAGAGTAACGCCTAGGGCCTTTGGAGGCCCCATAAATCTCGTCCATGTCCCACAACAACGGTGCAGACACACCAAGTGCACTCTCAACTGAATCAGCTCTTGTGTCGAACTCCAACTCAGAGTCAATCTCCTCCCTCACTGGGACCTGAGATACAGGCTGATATCGAGCACCACTCCAAGTAAACCCATTGCGTACTACAGGGCTAACTCCTTTGGAATCTCCAAAGAACTCCGTCGTGACCACGTAACTGCAATAGCAAACCCAAACCACCAACTGCAACCGCAAGTCGCAACCGCAAGTACCCCACCAAGTGCCAACACCACCACGTGCCAACACCAACTAAACACCTCCCACTAATGTAACTCTACTGAGATAACTACACTAGGGGAGAGGGCAACCTATAACCTGCCATCATAACACGCACTCTCACGGTCTGCAGGTCATCACTTCCTACCTCACCGGAGAGAAACAAAGGTAGTCTGACTTGTCATCACTCCAGCCTCACCACCGAGAGCACACCAGAGCACCAATGCTCAAAAGTCAAGGCACCTCACACAAACGTGGTGCACAAACAGGAAGCAGAGAATGGAGGGGATCCAATCACAAGAAATCTAAACGAAAACCCTCCATCTCATAACACAACACGGGACTGACTCTGCCACCATTTGGCATTTGACATAAGAGTAGTTCGTATCTAAGTCCTAAGCTACCAGGATCACCAAGAATGGGATCAAACTGCCTCTCCTAGCCAAAGCTACATGTGTATAGATAACAATGGCACAGTCACTATGACAACAAGTGAGGGTGGACCAGTTGGCTAGGGCACCAGTCTAGGAACAAGAGATCTAGGGGTCAAACCCTGTTGCGCACAATCTAGCAAGGAAGGCAGATTTTGCCAACCAATGACCAAGATCTACACTAAACTAGCTAGCCTCACGCCAGCAAGCTGGCTTGCTGGCCCTTCTGGCCCTTCTAGGCCTTCGTAGCCTCTCATAGCCCACAGCCCTATGCCTCGAAACGCCGAAATTCAGCCAAATGAGGCCTTTCTTGTTGCCACTTCGAACCTCCTCCAAAATTGGCAAAACTTCTCCAAATCTGCGAAACTCCTCCAAACTAGCGAAACTTATCCAAATCTGCGAAACTCCTCCAAACTAGCGAAACTTCTCCAAATCTGGCTAAACAGCAAAACTCCTCCAATTCTGGCCCAAAATCTGACGTAAACCCTAAAGATGGATGTCCGCCAAATCCCCCGCTAACTTTCCACTCGAGCCAAATTGACAAAACGGGTTTTTCTAAATCACAATTTCATGAGAAGAGCTTTCCAACTCCACCTTCAATTTCACTTTCTGAGCCCAACTCATAGCAAATTGGTCCTGCCTTCACCTCCTGAGCTCAAAATCACAACACTGCTCGAAAATTGCTCCTTCTTTGCTTGAAATTTGGCCAGCGCTTCCGCACACCGTCCGCCTAATTGCCAAATTTGCATCAACTACACGAGCTTCTGCACACTAGGGAAACACAGAACCTGAATCGAGCTACCACGATCCACCGAGCTTGGAGATACCACCAACACTCAACGTTCCTGCACCCGATTTCCCCCTGACTTCACTTCTCTGATGTAATCAGATTGCTTAACACTTTCAACTCAACTCAACTCAACTCAACTCAGATCAGTACTTGATCTGTCACTCTATAAACTGCCAACAACTGGGCACTGATTACAGTCAAGCCACACCCACTCAAGCATAGAGAATCCAAGTGACGCTCGCCGGCCTCTGTCCACCATAGCCAGGAACTCGAAGGCTCAACATCAGAGAAGTGAGCTCTCTGGAGCTCACTTTGAAACTATACCCCCTGGACTCGAGCTAGCCCTGAAACCCTAACGGTCCCGTTGACGGCACACTCGACGGTGCAAACGGTGCAAAGTGATGGTGGGCCCCACCGTGAAGTCAGCACCCCAAACACGAAATCTAACCGTCGGAAAGTAGTCCCTGAGAAACTGCTAGAATAACTCTAACTACCATCATTGGAACTCCAGTGTCCGAGCATCTAGATGCGGAACTACAAATGGCGTGACAGCAAACTTGCCATAAATACATTCACAAGAGGGTCATTTCATGTGTTTGTGAGAATTTTGAAACCCGTTGAATAATCACTTCACAAGTGGAAGAAGGCAACCGTGTAGGAAAACCAAAGGATTGGAAGCCCCATCAAGCCGTACAAGGGAAAGACAAAAAAGATAACATGGAGCTAAGCCCCAATAGAGTCTATATGAGAAATCTGCCCTACCGCACCTAAGATATCCGAGCTATGCAAGTCGTACGGTCTACACACAACTGGAGCATCCAAAGAAACATCACCTAATGTGATTGCTCTCCAATGGATTGCACCAGCCACTAAACTCTTTAGAGCAATGGACACATGTTGTCTAAAATATGCTACAAAGTATGAGAGTGAGAATTGTATCCCCTGATGCCTAACATGATAAGCTCTCGCTCACTCCCTGACAAATGTGTCAAATGTTGTGTCCATTGCTCCATATAATTCCAAGGCCAAAGGAACAAAGAGGTGACCTCACTGCATGCTCCTATACTTGGAGACCTTGCAACCTGTTGCTGCACTCGCTGCCCATCCAGGTGGATGGGTAATCATTCCCTCTGAAATTGTATCCCATGTAGGATCCATAACCATGATATCCGCTACTATCACTTGATCATCTTGGACCAAGTATAAGTCTACCTTGACACATGTTGTATGCAAAGCATATGAACGCTCCCTCTAAGCCAAGTATCCACTCTCTCATGCCATTACAAACACTATGTCCCTAATGGCATCATGTGTGGCTATCCTTTGTCCTCCAAAAGGACATCGTGTCATGTGGACCGATGCTGCATCTAGTGTAGAACCACACTCACAAGTGAGTAATGAAGATCCAGATAGGTGGACCAAACCTAGGCAAAACCTCATCAATGTAGAGAAAGTAGCTTGTGCAAGTCGGTATGCCCTAATGCACGATCAAGCTAGGATCCAAGAGCTTGCATCCGTGCCAAAGCAAGAGCAAAGATGTGCTCTAGTAGCTTGAGGAATGGACAAGTCAACTAAGAGAGAATGTAGCATATGCTCACATGGTTGCTCCATCAAGGAAGACTATAAACCTCTAGTCCAATCTGACGATAGTGAAGCAAAAGGTGGAAAATCCTCTTGTGCTCGTGGGAATAGACTATCTCTCATTTGCCGCAAGAACACCTGGAGAGAAAAGTAATCCTCCTTCCACCTCTGTCACATAATTCTCCAAAACTGGCCTATCAACAACCACAAAACAAGAGGAAAGTAGGGGTGCCAAGAGAGCACAACTCTCCAAAAATGCTATAGGTGCCATCTCCTCCATAGATAGCAAGCCAACCCCACCACATGAGATCGGCAGAGCCGTTTGTCTACGTGCCAAGTCCCCTATCACACACTCAAAAGTCCTTGGTCCAATAATATCACCAAAGAATCCCATAATCCTCCTATCAAATGCTCTCAGACATGATAGGAAGGGTGGTGAGGGGGGAATTGTACAGATGAGGTAGGATGGTCGACGAGCAATACTGGAAGAGAGTATACTAAATGCCACATGCGGATCTCCTAGTAATGGAATGTCATCCACTTGGAGAACATCCTCTGCAAGGGTAGTGTCTAAGAAGCGTGTGACAAAATCCTTCGATCCTACTAGCACCCCAAGAATACAAAGTCCATATGTGGATGTGATACACCCCTCTGGAAGCTCAAGTTGGGGAGGGATACCTAAAGGAGACTATGCCCTACACTTTGACACCTTGACTCTCAAGCCTACTAGATGTAGCTTGATAGTCAAGTAGTCAAAGGCTTGCTTAATCTGATCTATAGGGCCTACAATGTGTGTATCATCTGCCAAGGAGGGAAATACACAACCCGGCATGGCCAAAGTAGTAGATAGGAGAGCTCTAAAGTGAGCCATGGCAAATAAGGGCACCCCCCCCAAAGAATCTCCTTGACATGTACCAATAGTTGACTCCAAGACGGTGACTCTCTCCTGTGAACCACCATGCTAATAGTAAAGGGAAGCAAGAGAACCATAAAAAGACCGCACAAAAGGGATGAAACTTGCCAAGGATCCACCATCCTCCCTAAGCTCTCTAAAGATAGATGCCTGTGAGATGCTATTAAAAGCATTCTCAATATCCACCTGTAGGATGACCCACTCCGGATGGATATCTAGGAGTGCTCTAATGCCTAGAGATATAGCCTCACATCCTCCAGGTGTAGCTACTCCAAATTGATGCGGACTAAGGTGCTATTGAAAGTGAGAATGATGCTGAAGGACAATGGTATGATTGACCAAATGCAAAAAGATCTCTCCAATAGCAATTGGTCTAATGCTCCCGTGTCCTTCTCCATTGCGAGAACTAGACTAGCACCTAACACCCAACTAACAAACATAGGAATGTCTCCTCTCTCTACTACTGTAGTCACCTGAAACAACTTGGTTACACCACTAGAAGGATCATCTGCTTGGAAGCAATCTTTAAGGTGCTCATAAACCATCCCTAACAAGCCTCTTGAGGAAAGGCAAGAGGCACTGCACAATGCTTGTGCAAATAATGACCTATCAAGACATAAAGGCTGCTCAAGTGGATAATCTAAGACCTCTAGTGGTAGTCCTTTTATTGCTATAGGATGTAGTGAGTGTAGGGAAGAGATAGTCTCATCAATAGGACTTGCCATAGACAAAGGGTGTAGCACTTGTGCTGCTCTACTAAACTTTCCCGCTTGACCCAATGTCCTACACCGTCGTAATCAAGTGGACTCTGTGGTATCCTGTGGTGATGCTTGTCTCCTAAATCATATTGCCCTAATAGACTCCTCTTGAAGGGCCACCCAATCCCCCGATTGGAATTGATGAAATCTAGTAACCACCTCTCTATGCCCAGCACGTCTCTCTCTAGCATAACAAAGACACGGTCAAAGGAGTAAGAGGAATAGGAACCATGCTAACTCATCCAAGGGATCACGTGCCAAACTATCAAGTGGTAGGCAAAAAGCCTATCTAGCCTCATCATGGAGTGTGCGGGGTAGCCTATGGAATAGCCATGGACATAAAAAAACTAGTCTCAAAAAACCCCAAAATGCAACCCGCTTGAGAAGCTAACCACTCCAACAACTCAATCGGTATCCCCGAAACGATCAACAAAGGGCTGAAGAATTGTGCATAATCTTGAGTGTCATTGTTGTAAATGTGGTCGCTCGTCTCATGTGAGCATCCCAAGTGGTCCAATCATAGTCCTTGCATCCTTCCCATATGGGTCTTAACACCTTGCGAGGTAAAGTGTTGGTGACACATCGGGCATGGTGTATCCCGAGCCGCTCTAGGCGACCTCACATGGGAAGGTGTAGCCATGGCTAGCACAAGAATAACGATAATAACACATGCTCTCCTTTCCATCTATCCCCCTATTTGCAAAACCACAACCCCTCACATCTCAACTCACATAAGAAAACAATCTCTCCAAACCCTAAAATCTATAAACTTTCATAACTTTCAATTTCTATCTCCAAAATTTTCAAACTAAATTCTCATGGAACTTAATCATGAAAACCAAGAGATTGGAAATGAAAATTCCTGACCCATCACTCTCAATGTGTAATAATCATTCTAAACCCTAAAAAAGCTGAAAATCTCCATAACTTTATACTTCATTCTCCAAATTCTTCAATCTAGGTACCAATGAACCAAAATTGAAAAACAAAGAGAATTGTCTATACACTCAAGTGCTATATGCTAGAGAGCCCTCAGGAATTACTGATGTCTTCTCACATCTCTCCCTCTCCTCTCCCGTCTCCACACTCTCCCGTAGCTCCCAATATCAAAAACAATAAATCACAAGTGCAGATATTCATCCACTACCTTCAATGTCTTTAGGGACTTTTTGGACAACATTAATGATTAGGTGTATAGTTCATGTAGAGTAACGTATCAATTTAAAGGTTTAAACTAGAACTCAAAAGTTAGAATATATATTTATGGGAATTCTTTAAGATGTTTTTCATTTATCTGTAGCTTTACATCAATGATCTATTGGTATAATATGATTTCATTGGATACAAGGCATAAAAAGCTATCCAATATCACCATAATCATGTAAAATAAATATTAAATGAAAAGTCTATCAAAACTACACAACCAAAATCACATTGTAAAGTTTCACTACTTTGTGTTTTAGATTTCAATATCTATATGAGAATCTTTGATCCTTGAATTTTATATTTTTAAATTAAAAATAATAAATAAATTATTACTAAGAAAGATGAAAGTTATTTTTCATTTCCTAATCATTATAATATTTCTATTCTATACTTTGTGATTTTAGTTGCATTGGATCATATTTATATTCTATATTTTGATTTTGGTTGTATTGGATGTAAAAGTCAAATAGTTTCAAAATGAGACTACAACTTGGTTGTACTGAATTGAAGTTAGAAAAAATAATTATTAAAACATTAGAAATGGAATATTTTTAGATGAAAAATGATCAAGACAACACAAAAAGAACCTTTTTCATTATACTACTGTTTATGGATTTGAACTCTAAAATATGAAGTTCTTAAAATTAATTAAATTTCTTAAACTAACACTCAATATCCAAAGTTCTGTGAGAAACTTAAAAATTTATAAATACTAGTCGTAAATTAGGCAGATTTTAATATAATACTTGTCTGCTATTTCTAAGTTTCTTGGGATATCTTTCTATTGCTTGGTACCTTCTACTTGGTCTTGTGTCTACCTCTTCTTGAGCAAACTATGTTAGAAACAACCTCTTATTCAATGTTAGCTCAATGGACTCACCACTCATTTACTCACTTTTTTGAGAGAGAGAGGAGAGAGAGAGAGAGAAGAGAGGCAACAAATGAAAGGATACTATAGAGTTTTAGAGAGCTCACTTGCATACACCACATGAGTGAATAGTAGATTCTAATGTGTTTTTCAATTTTGGTTCCGTTGGTACCTAGATTGAAGGCTATATAGAATTGAATAAAAAGTTATGAGGATTGTTAGATTTTTTAGGGTTTATAGTGATTACTTCACATTGAGAGTGATGTGTCAAGAATTTTCATTTCTAATCTCTTGGTGTTCATGCTTGAGTTCAATGGGAACTTAGTTTGAAATTTTTGAGATGTAAATTGAAAGTTATGAGGGTTAATTATTTTTAGGGTTTGGAGATATTGTATTTACTCATGTGAGTTGAGATGTGAGGGGTTGTGGTTTTGCAAGTATGGGGAGATATAGAGAGGAGCATCGTGTTTTATATTTGTTATTCTTGTGCTTGCCATGACTACACTTCTCCATGTGGGGCTGCCCAAAGTGGCTCAAGATACACCATGCCCTATGTATCATCAACACCTTACCTTGCAAGGGGTAAAGATCCATGTGTGAAGGATGCACAAGGACTATGATTGGACCACTTGGGATGCTCATGTGAGATGAGTAAACACATTGAATGCAATGAGACTCAAGATTATGCATGCTTCTTCTATCTCATTGTTGACCATTCCAAGGATACCGGTGAAGTTGTGAGAGAGGTTAATATCTCAAGCAAGTTGTATCTTGGGGTTATTTAAGACTAGTTTTCCATGTCCATATCTATTCTATAGGCTACCCTGTACACTCCATGATGAAGCTAGATAGGCTTTTCACTTACCACTTGATAGTTTGGCATGTGATCCCTTGGACAAGGTAGCATGGTTCTTATTCCTCTTACTCCCTTGATGGTGCCTTCATTATGCTAGAGCGGGATGTGCAGGACATAAAGAGTTGGCTACTAGATTTCATTGATTTTGAATGGGAGATTGGGTTGCCTTACATCAGGAGTTGGTTAGGGCTGCACATTTTAGGAGAAAGGTTTTACCATAAGATACCACAAAGTCCACTTGATCATGATGGTGTAGGACATTGGGTCAAGCGTGAGAGTTTAGTAGAGCACCATGAGCATTACATCTTTTGTCTATGGCTAGTCCTACTGATGAGACTATCTCTTCTCTATGCTCACTACATCCTATGGTAGGAGAGGAAGTACCATTAGAGGTCTTAGATAATGAACTTGAGTAACTTTTTTGTCTTGACAGGTCACTTTTTGCACAAGCTTTATGCATTGCCTCTCCTCAAGAGGCTTGTTAGGGATGGTATATGAGCATTTTAGAGATTAATTTCTTGTAGATGATCCTTCTAGTGGATTTCATGATTTGTTTTAGGTGGCTATAGCTATAGCAAAGAGAGATATTCCTACGTCAATTAGTCGGGTGTTAAGTGCTAGTCTACTTCTTGTGATGGACAAGGGGACATGTAGCATTAGACCAATTGCTATTAGAGAGATCTTTTTGCACTTGGTTAGCTATACCATTATCTTTAAACATTGATCTCACTTCTGAGAGCACCTTAGTCCATATTAGTTTGGAGTAGCTACACCTAGAAGTTGTAAAGTTATTTCTCTAGGCATCAAGGCACTCCTAGATATCCATCCGGAGTGGATCATCTTACAAGTGGATGTTGAGAATGCTTTTAATAGTGTCTCTTAGGCATCCATCTTTAGAGAGCTTAGAAAGGCCGACGGATCCTTGGCAAGTCTCATTCCTTTTGTGCAATTATTCTTTGGCTCTCTTGCTTCCCTTTACTACCAACATGGATGGTCACAAGAAGGAGTCACTATCTTGGAGTCAATTGTTGGTACACGATAGGGAGATCCTTTAGGGGGACCTTTTTTGACATGGCTCACTTCAAACGTCTCTTATCTACTACTTTGGCCATGTAATGTTGTGTATTTCCCTCCTTAGCAAACAATAAACACATTGTGGGTACCATATATTAGATTAGGCATGCTTTGATCACTTGACTACCAAGCTACATCTTGTAGGCTTTAGAGTCAAGGTGTTAAAGTGCAAAGCATGTCTCCTTTAGGTATCCCTCCCCACCTTGAGCTTCCAAAGAGGTGTGTCATATCTACAAATGGACTATGTATTCTTGGAGTGCCTATAAGATCTAAGGATTTTGTTACATGCTTCTTAGATGTTGCACTTGCAAAGGATATTCTCCATGTGGATGAATTTCTTACTATACTAAATGCCACTTGTGGATTAGAAATCCGTAAGTGGTATTTGGTATACTCTCCTCTAGTATTACCCGCAACTGACTTGCCTTCTCTGCATATTTTTCCCTTCTTTGACTTTTCTATCACATCTAGGAGCTTTTGATAGGAGGATTATGAGAGTCTTTGGTGATATCATCAAACCAAGGACATTTGAGTGTGTGTTGGGGATTTGGCATGTAGACAAATATCTCTATTGATCTTATCAAGAGGAGTAGTGTAATACCATTAGTTAGACATATTATCTAAAGGTGAAAATTAGCTTGGTAACATTTGGAGAGGACATTATATATAAGTCTAAGTAGATCAAATAGAGGTGTCACTAAAAGACTACTTCCACTAATAGGATAGAGGCCAAAAAACCTAAAAACTTTAAAGCCAATTTTGGAAGCTTAAACAAATGAATTAGGACTCAAAAATAAGTAAATCTTGCTTCTTAAAGATATGGTATTGGCTTCTTCCTCCATGTTTATCTCATTGAGAGCTTTCCAATGGTACTTCACCCATGCTATCTTAAGCTTTATACAAGAAGATTCTCCAAGTATTCCTTTGGTTAACTTGTTTGACCAACCAAATAGGACAAGGATTAACATGTCACCAATCCATAAAACTAATCTAAGAGTGGAGCTCATTGACATGTCACAAATCCCTGTATCTGATCCAAGCATAGAGCTCCCTTTGAGTGGATTTTCTTTGCTATATAATAAAGACAAGGTGCCTCTTTGGGGCATCGGAGTATTAAGGGATGAAGCCTTGTTTTTCTCTAGGAGGTTCTTTTGTCCTTGGAAAATTATAGGTAGGCCTATTATTTATGGAAGAGATGACACCTATAACATTTTTTGGGTAGTTGAGCTTTCTCAATACCCCTACTTTCCTCTATTTTGTGGTTGTTGATAGGCTAATGTTGGAGATGCATGTGACCAAGGTGGAGGAGTGATCCTTTTTTCTCAAGGTGTTATTGCGGTAGACAAGGGATGGTCCATCCCCATGCGCATGGGAGTACCTTCCATCCTTTGCTTCACTACCATCAAATCGGACCAAAGGTTTGCAATCTTCCCTGATGGAATGACAATGTTAGTATATGCTACATCTCTCTTAGTTGACTCTTCCATTCCTTGACCCACTAGAGCACATCTTTGCTCTTACTTTGGCAAAGAGGTAGGCTCTTGAATCCTAGCTCAATCATGCATTAGGGCATTTTGACTTGTACCAACCACCTTCTCTCCAACAATGAAGTTCTGCCTAGGTTTGGTCCACCCATCTTCATTTTCAGTACCCACTTGTGAGTGTGGTTCTACACTAGATGTAGTAGTGGTTCATATGACACAATGTTCTTTTGGAGGACAAAGGATAGCTACCCATGATGGCATTAGGGATATAATGTTTGTTATGGCACAAGAGAGCGGATACCTTGGTTGGAAAGAGTGTTCATACTCTTTGCAGATGATGTGTGTCAAAGCAAAATTATACTTGGTCCAAGATGATTAGGTGATAATGGTGGAATTTTTGGTTACAAACACTTTGTGTGATGTAGTTTTGGAGAGAGTGATTACTCATTCTCTTGGATGGGCGGTGAGTAGAGCAATAACATGCAATGTCTCCAAGTATAGAGTATGCAACAAGGTCAACTCTTTGATCCTCTAGCCTTTGGAGTTATATAGAGCAATGGACACATCATTTGACACATTTGTCATGATATTTGTAGCACCAACACTAGTTTGCTTTGATGCTAGAGTGGTAGTGTTGGTAGTCATAAATCTTTTGGTAGTTACTCATGGACTACTTGTTAGCAATCCAATTCATGTTAAGGCTATTGGTCACATGGTAGGACCCACCATTTGCACCATCAGATGTGCCATTAGTGGCAACGTTAGAGTTGGAGACCTAGATCAAACAAAGAGGTAAACCTTCAATGTGTAGCTCTAGAGAGCTCACTTCTTTGATGTTGAGCCTTTGAGTTCTTGGCCATGGTGGAAAAAAGTTCAATAAGCATTACTTGAAATCTCTTAGCTAGAGTAGGTGTGGTTTGACTATAATCAATGCTGGATTGTTTACAAATTGTGAGTGAAAGATCAAGTACATATTTGATTTGAGTGTGATTTGAATGGAAGAATGGACTGATTATTGTGGCACTTTAGAGTTCAGGTATGACTTATGTGGAGTTATGCTTTTGTAGTATATGATGTTGACAACAATGTATGTTGTGTAATGATGTATATACACATGATACATTTGTCAAGGAGTGTGCGAGAGCTTATCATATTAGATGTTGGGGATACCACTCTCATGCTTTGTAGTATACTTTAGACAACGTGGGCCCATTGATCTATAGAAAAAATTGGCCTGTGCAATTCATAGGAGAGCAATCACTCTAGGTGATGCTTCTTTGGAAGCTCCAATAATTTATAGACCTTACGACTTGCATAGCTTGAATGAAAAGACCAAGGAAAAAAAAAAGAGAATGGAAGATCAAAGTGAAAGATCACATTGTGACTCTTGAATGAGGGAAAATCCAAATGCCTAGCATGAGCTTAGGCTTTGGTATTTATAGAGAAGCATACAAGGCTCTTAAGAAACTTCTCAAGAAATTTCCTAAAAGTCATCTTCTTAGAGTGCAAGCCAAGCTAAGCTAATTGGGAAGCTTCCCAAGAAGCTTCCTTCTAGAAGTCATCACGTAATATGGACATTATCCAATACTTGGAAGGTATCAAGTAGCTTCCTAGGTGCTTTTAGTATATTTTTATAATTCTTGGCTAATTTTGTCTATTTGCTACTTCACTAGTCTCCACTAACTCATCGATAACCTCCATATTGTTATATATCTCCCCACCATTAGTTGGTGACATCCTCTTACCATAGAAGCTTCAAACTCCTAGATGGCCATTTGTGTATTTTGGAGATAAGAAAGAGGATCCTAAGTTCCATCATGAAGGGAATACCCTTTCTAAAGGACTTTGTACTCTATATGTTATTGGTAGCTACATTGAATGTGATGACGGGCAAGGATAAAATCAAATTCATACTCCTCATGATTTTTGATAAGGATGAGAGGAGGAGAGGTTTGGATACAAGAGGAAAAAAAGATGGATTAGAAACAAAGGGTTTCAACTTGGAAATATGAAAGACAAAGTGGATTCGCATATGACAAGGCAAGGCAAGTTGATAAGCAACAAGAGAAATGATTTGGGTAGTATCAAAAGAACCTATCCAATTAGGAGTAAATTTACAAACTTGGTATCAAGTGGGAGAGGTAGGTCATTAGAAGAAAGCATGACCTTATTACCAAGTTGAAAGGTAAGATTACAATGATGTTGGTATGCATATTGTTTCAAACAATTTTGAGCAACAAGGAATGAGATTTTGCTTGTTGTAGAGATTGGGATATTATGATCAAGAAGGTGGAAGTATGAAAGACATGAAATGCAAGAGGAGAAAGGAGAGAATTTGGAACACATGGATCTTGGCCAAAATTATGGAAGTAGTGAGAGAATTTAATGCTTGCTTATTTGGAATTACTGTAGGCAAACTCAACAATTGCAAGACATTCATCTCAATTAGTATGGTGAGTGTTGAAAAAGGCATAAGCATATCCTCCAAAGTCACAATTTTCATGTTTGGTTTGTCTATCAATTTGAGGATGATAAGTTGTGGACAAAAAAAGCTTGGTGCCAAGTAGATGGTAGAGTGCTTGCCAAAATTTTCTGGTGAATCAAGGATCACAATCAAAGATGAGTATGGAAGGTATCCCATGATGCTTGAAGACATTATAAAAGAAGATCTAGGCCAATGTTGGAGCATCAACTATATCAAAGATTGGTGCCAAATGGATTTTTTACTAGCTTATTGATAAACACTATGATTGTTGTGCAACCTTGCTTTTTCATGTGCAAGGATGTGATGAGATCTAAACTCATGTATTCCTATTAAGCAGATGGAGTGGGAAGTGGTTGAAGGAGTCTACTCTATTTTTGGTTGTTGGTCTTGTTGCATTGGCAACTCTCACAATATTATCTAACAAACTCTTGAACATCTCATGCCATGTTGGACCACCACGATTGGCATTATAGGGTATCCAAGGTCTTGTCCACATCCATGTGACCAATGATTGGTAAGTCATGGGATTCTTGAAAATGTACAAGTTATAGATCTCCCTTGGCTAGAATATAGATCCAATTCTCACATAATAGAAGGCCATCTTTGAAGGAAAAGGTGTTTTATTCCTTGTCATGTGTTGCAAAATGACCTTGTACCATCTGAAAGAAGAGATCTTGTTGTAAAGCTATCCTAAACTTAATTTGAACTTGTGAGTAGGTTGACACTATCATAATTGCTATTGTGATGAGAAGAAGAGACTTCAAATCAGGTTTTCATGATAGGGCATCAGGGATGACATATAACAACCAAGTTTGTACTCCAATTTGAGATGAAATAACTATAGTTGTTCTTCCTATCGATGATGCAAACTCTTCATGTGCTCCAAATGTAATGTTTACAAGAAAGGTTTGTGATTGATTTGCATGATCACTTTTTTTCCCAAGAGATAATGTCTCCATACCTTGGTGGCATATACAATTGCTAATTGTCCTTGATCTTGATTAGAGTAATTTCTTTGTGTAGTGTTTAGTTGGTGAGACACAAAGGAAATGGGATATCTAGAAATTCTTGTTGCAACACAACTCCAATGGCAAAGTTAGAAGCATCAAAATCAACCACACAAGATAATTGAGGATCATATGGTTGAAGAATGAGTCTTGAAGATACCATATGTTTTAGCTTCTTAAATGCTTCTTGGTGCTTGGTGTTCCACTAAAATCTTGAGGTCTTCTTAGAGAGGTCAGTCAATGGTGCGGCTACATGAGCATAATAGTGGATGAATCATTGATAAAAACTTGCCAATCCATCAAATGCCCACACTTTTGTGGCATCCTTTGGAGTAGGCAAATCAATAATGGCCTTGATTTTCTCTTGTTCCATCATGATCCCCTTTGATGAGATCCTATGACCCAAGAAGGTAACTTCCTTCTACCAAAAGGCACACTTTAACTTCTTATAGTAAAACTTCCATTGGCATAGCCATCTTAGGACTTCTTGCACATGATCTGTGTATTTTGCCTTTGTCTTGCAATAGATTAAATTATCATCCAAGAACACCACCACATACCAATCTAATAGCCCATCCAACACCTAATGCATTTGATCCATTAAGACTATTGGAACATTAATGAGCTCAAAAGGTAGAACTCTCCAATCAAAATGCCCATACCTTATGCAAAAGGTAGTATTTTGCACATCCTCTCCATCAATGGGAATTTGCCAATAGTTATTTTGGAGATCCAACTTGGAGAAGTACCTTGCTTTTACAAGACCAAAACTGAGGAGAGAAATAGGAGAATGGAACCTCACATTGGGACCCTTGAATGAGGGAAAACTCCGAATACCTAGCATGAGCTTCGGCCTTGGTATTCATAGGTAGCATACAAGACCCTTGAAGCTTCTCAAGAAGCTTCCTTGAGCCGCTTTCTTGGAGTGCAAGCCAAGTTAACTAGGAAGCTTCTCAAGAAGCTTCCTTCTAGAAGCCGCCTACTTGGCATGCAAGCTAAGCTAGTTAGAAGCTTCTAGAAGCTTCCTTTTAGAAGCTACCTGCTTAGGGCACAAGTTAACTTGTTGGGAAGTGTAACAATATGGAGTTTAGCGACAAAGTTAGTCGAGCTTATGAAGTAGATAATAAGACAAAATAGCCTAGAATACTCTAGAAGCATCTAAGAATCTTCTTGGGAAGCTTCCTAACTAGTTAACTTGCGCCCTAAGCAGGTAGCTTCTAGAAGCTTCTAACTAGCTTAGCTTGCACGCCAAGTAGGTGGCTTCTAGAAGGAAGCTTCTTGAGAAGCTTCCTAGTTAACTTGGCTTGCACTCCAAGAAAGCGGCTCAAGGAAGCTTCTTGAGAAGCTTCAAGGGTCTTGTATGCTACCTATAAATACCAAGGCCGAAGCTCATGCTAGGCATTCGGAGTTTTCCCTCATTCAAGTGTCCCAATGTGAGCTTCCATTCTCCTATTTCTCTCCTCGATTTCGGTCTTTTACATTGGTATTAGAGCAGGAATGGGATGGATGGAATTTATGGACCACCAAATCCACTTCCGCCAAACCATTGGGACTTTCATGTCTAGATATTACCAAAGCATCGTTTCACACAATTCATCACCTCACGCTTTGGGCAGGATTTTCTACATATGATCACCGTGTCAGAGGAACCCTTGATACTTCCAGTTGTAACTTATGGAGAACGGTGGACGTGTTGTATCTACGTGTTAATCAACTAGATAAATTGCAGGTAGTGGAATAGAGTAGTAGCAATGGCGGCAATACCGGATGTTATCCTTGCAATGCAACAACAAATCGAGCATCTTACTCGATTGTTGGATGAACGAGACCAGCAACGACGAGAACAGATAGACATAGCGCCAATTCGAGATGGAGAAGATCGCATTCGATTTCCGAAACCCAAGGTGTTTGAATGCAAGAATCTTCCAGGCACAGTGGAGAATTTTGTGTTTGACTGTGAACGTTACTTTGAAGCCACCAATCTTCAAGACGAACGGAAACAAATTCTCTTGGCTTCTAGCCAATTGGGTGGAGTGGCAATTGGATGGACTTTGGTGGCGATTCCGAGTAGAAAGAGCTGAACGACAAATTGTTACACCAATTTTTACATGGGCAGAATTCAAGGATGCAATACTTGGTCGATTTCAGACTATAAATGCCACCCGAGCTGCACGAGATAAATTGGCGGAGTTGAGGCAGATTGGCTCAATGAGAAGCTACATCACACAATTTCAGAATATCATCATGCAAATTCCAGATATCCAAGAAGGTGAAGTTCTGGATCGATTTGTGCGAGGATTGAAGTCACGAACCAGATTGGAGGTGACCATGCGAGAGCCACAGAATGTAGAACAAGCCATGCAATTGGCTGAGCATTTTGATTCCTTAGTTGCGACAACTTGGTCTCGACCTCGACCTACACAAAACCCACCAGTACAACGAGTGGAAGAACCGGTACCAATGGAGATTGATGCTATCCAACGAAGACCACTTGGCACAACAGATAGAGAAAGATTACGACAAAATGGAGGTTGTTTTTATTGTCGCCAGTTGGGGCATCGCATTGCTGAATGTCCACTCAAGAATGGACGACCTCGACAAGTTGCCCAAGTGGAGGTTGTGGAGCGGAATGATCAGGGAAACGAGGAATCCCGGTAGGAGATTTTGAGCCGCCTATTGGGAGCTTGATTAGTTCCAATGGGATTGAAGGCTCGACCTATGCAAGTTTGCTTCACTTGCAAGGTATGATATCTAATCGGGGTTGTAGAATTTTGGTTGATTCCGGAAGTTCAGAGAATTGCATGTCTATGCAAGTAGCAAAGGAATTGGGTATTCCTATCAAGCCAGTGATTGGAAGTAGTTTGATGATGGCGGATGGTAGAAAGGGTTCTGCATTCCGCACCTTGCATCCTATTACCTTCAAGATTGGGAAGGAGTATTTGGAGTGTATGAGGTTTGTAGTGGCACCTCTACACTATGATATCATTCTGGGTCTACCTTGGCTTGAATGTCAGAAGGTTCAATTTGATTGGACCCAACACCAAATTCAAGTACAACACCAAGGTAGGAATTTCCGATTAGGCTGTCTAGCACCTCTGAGTAAGACACCTAAGAATAGTCAGTCCCAAGATGGGAAGTTTGTCGAGAAGGTAGCCATAGAGCGAATCTGGAAGGGAGATGAGTCCCAAGATGGGAAGTTTGCCAAGAAGGCAACCATGGAGCAAGCTCGGAAGGAAGATGAGTCCCTAGAAGGGAAGTTTGTTAATGAAGCAGCCATAGAGCAAGCTTTGGAGGAAGATAAGTCTGTATTCACGGTGTGGATCAAGCCGATTGCACAAGAACAATCTGAGGAGGGCCAAGTGCCGCATCAAGCGACGGTTGATCGGATAGTTCAAGAGTTTGCAGATGTGTTTCCGGATGATCTGCCAAAGGGATTACCCTCTGATCGAGGTATGCCCTTCAAGATCGAGTTATTGCCAGGAAGTACTCCATTGAGTAGACCAATCTATCGACTCTCACCAAAGGAGTTGGAGGAGTTGCAAACAACACTTACAGAGTTGTTGGAGAAGGATTTCATACAACATAGTACCTCTCCTTGGGGAGCACCGGTACTATTTGTTCCAAAGAAGGATGGAGGACTTTGTTTCTGTATTGATTACCGTGGGCTCAATAAGCAAACCGTGAAAAATGCATATCCCTTGCCTTGGATCGATGACTTGCTTGATCAATTAAGTGGAGCACGATACTTTTCCAAGCTAGATCTTCGTAGCGGCTATTGGCAAATTCCTATTGAAGGAGAGGACGTGAAAAAGACTACCTTTTGTACAAGGTATGGACATTTTGAGTGGAGAGTTCTACCTTTCGGACTCACTAATGCTCCAGCAGTCTTCATGGATCAGATGCATCGAGTGTTGGAGGAGCTATTGGATCAATCTGTGGTAGTGTTCTTAGATGATATCTTAATCTATAGTAGGACAGAGGCAGAACACATGAATCATGTGCGAGAAGTCCTAAGACGACTACGACATTGGAAATTTTACTGCAAGAAATCAAAGTGTGCTTTTTGGCAGAAGGAGGTTACCTTCTTGGGTCATAAGATCTCATCAGAGGGGATCAAGATGGAAGAAGAGAAGATCAAGGCCATTACTGATTGGCCTACCCCAAAGGATGCTACCGAAGTACAAGCGTTCAATGGATTGGCCAGTTTTTACCGACGGTTCATCCACTATTATGCTCACGTGGCTGCACCATTGACTGACCTCTTGGGAAAGAACTTGAGCTTCCAATGGACCACCAAGCATGAAGAAGCATTCCAGAAGTTAAAGCATATGGTGTCTTCAAGACCCATTCTTCAACCATATGATCCTCAACTACCTTGTGTGGTTGATTTTGATGCTTCTAACTTTGCAATTGGAGCTGTGTTGCAACAAGAATTTCCAGATGGACTACATCCTATGCCTTTGTGTCTCGCCGACTAAATACAGCTGAAAGAAATTACTCTGCTCGAGATCAGGAACAACTTGCAATGGTATATGCCACCAAGGTATGGAGGCATTATCTCTTGGGGAAACAAGTGATCATGCGAACTGATCACAAGCCATTGTTGCAGACCTTACACCTAGAGCACATGAAGAGTCGACATCATCGATGGGAAGAGCAACTCCAATTGTTTGGCATCAAACTTGAGTACAAACCAGGTCGGTTCCATGTCATCCCTGATGCTCTATCACGACGACCTGATTTGAAGTCTCTTCCTCTCATCACGGCGGCAATTACGACGGTGTCAATTGATCCCAAGATTCATAACGAGTTTTGGTTAGCCCTACAGCAAGATCCCTTCTTCCAAATGGTACACGGTCGTCTAACAGCACGCGACAAGGAGTACAACACCTTCTCCTTCAAGGAAGGCCTTTTATTCCATGCAGACCAGATCTATGTTCCAACCAAAGGTGATCTTTGACTTGTGCGCCTTCAAGAAGCCCATGATTTACCAATAGTTGGTCACATGGGAGTGGACAAGACCTTGGGCACCCTCCAACGCCAATGGTGGTGGCCCAACATGACACGAGATGTTCAAGACTTTGTCCAATCATGTGAGAGTTGCCAACGGAACAAGGCCAGCAACCAGAAGCCGAGTGGACTCCTTCAACCACTCGCCATTCCATCCGCTCTTTTGGGAGCATGTGAGCTTGGATCTCATCACATCCTTGCCAAAGACAAAACAAGGACACACCGCAATTGTGGTGTTTGTGGATAAGCTTAGTAAGCAAATCCACTTGGCACCAACCTGTGATACCGTGGATGCTCCAACCTTAGTGCAAATCTACTTCGACAATGTCTTCAAGCATCATGGGATGCCACGTGTTCTCATCTCCGACCGTGATCCTCGATTTACCGGGAAGTTTTGGCAAGCACTCTTCCAGATACTCGGCACCAAGCTTGCTTTGTCCACGGCCTATCATCCTCAAATTGATGGACAAACCGAACGCGCCAATCGTACATTGGAGGATATGTTGCGGGCCTTTGTCAATGTCCACCATACCAACTGGGATGAATGTCTTGCAGTTGCAAAATTTGCCTACAACAATTCTAAACAGGCAAGCACTGGATTTTCTCCCTTCTTTCTCAATTTTGGCCAAGATCCGCTTGTTCCAGATTCTCTTCTTGCTCCCACTCCCTCTCAGGTTCCTCATACTTCTACATTCTTGACCACTATATCTCAATCTCTCCAACAAGCCAAATCTCACCTCCTTGTTGCTCAGAATCACCAAAAACAATATGCAGACCATCATCGTTGTGATCTCACCTTTGAAGTTGGTGATAAAGTCATGCTATCCTCTAGTAACCTCCCTCTCCCACTTGATACCCAAGTTCATAAACTTGCTCCTAATTGGATAGGACCCTTTGATATCACCCACATTATCTCTCCTGTTGCTTATCGTCTTGCCTTACCTTATCACATGCGTATCCATCCTGTCTTTCATATTTCCAAGTTGAAACCCTTTGTTCCTAACCCTTCTTCCTTTTCCTCTCGAGTCCAACCACCCCCTCTTCCTGTCCCTATCAATGATCATGAGGAGTACGAAGTTGATCGTATCCTTGCGCGTCGCCATATTCAACAAGGCCGTCACCAACATACGGAGTACAAGGTCCTTTGGAAAGGGTATCCCCTTCATGATGCTACATGGGAACCTCTTTCTCACCTCCAGAATGCACAGATGGCCATCAAGGAATTCGAAGCTTCACTGGCGACGAGGACGTCACCAACTAGCGGCGGGGGAATATGTAACAATATGGAGTTTAGCGACGAAGTTAGTCGAGCTTATGAAGTAGATAATAAGACAAAATAGCCTAGAATATTCTAGAAGCATCTAAGAATCTTCTTGGGAAGCTTCCTAACTAGTTAACTTGCGCCCTAAGCAAGTAGCTTCTAGAAGCTTCTAACTAGCTTAGCTTGCATGCCAAGTACGCGGCTTCTAGAAGGAAGCTTCTTGAGAAGCTTCCTAGTTAACTTGGCTTGCACTCCAAGAAAGCGGCTCAAGGAAGCTTCTTGAGAAGCTTCAAGGGACTTGTATGCTACCTATAAATACCAAGGCCGAAGCTCATGCTAGGCATTCGGAGTTTTCCCTCATTCAAGTGTCCCAATGTGAGCTTCCATTCTCCTATTTCTCTCCTCGGTTTTGGTCTTTTACAAGAAGCTTCCCAAGAAGCTTCTTAGATGCTTCTAGAATATTCAAGGCTATTTTGTCTTATTATCTACTTCATAAGCTCGACTAACTTTGTCGCTAAACTTCATATTGTTACATATTCCTCCGCCGCTAGTTGGTGACGTCCTTGTCGTCAGTGAAACTTTGAATTCCTTGATGGCCGTATGTGCATTTTGGAGGTGGGAAAGAGGTTCCCATGGGGCATCATGAAGGGGATACCCTTTCCAAAGGACCTTGTACTCCGTATGTTGGCGACGGCCTCATTGAATATGGCGACATGCAAGGATACAATCAACTTTGTACTACTCATGATCATTGATAGGGACAGGAAGAGGGGGAGGTTGGACTCAAGAGGAAAAGGAAGAGGGGTTAGGAACAAAGGGTTTCAACTTGGAAACATGAAAGACAGGATGGATATGCATGTGACAAGGCAAGGCAAGTCGATAAGCAATAGGAGAGACAATGTGGGTGATATCAAAGAGTCCTATCCAATTAGGAGCAAGTTGACGAACTTGGGTATCAAGTGGGAGAGGGAGGTTACTAGAGGATAGCATGACTTTATCACCAACTTCAAAGGTGAGATCAAGACGATGGTGGTCCGCATCTTGTTTTTGGCAATTCTGAGCAACAAGGAGGTGAGACTTGGCTTGTTGGAGAGATTGGGATATAGTGGTCAAGAATGTGGAAGTATGAGGAACCTGAGAGGGAGGGTGAGCAAGAAGAGAATTTGGAACAAGCGGATCTTGGCCAGAATTGAGAAAGAAGGGAGAAAATCCGGTGCTTGCCGGTTTGGAATTGTTGTAGGCAAATTTTGCAACTGCAAGACATTCATCTCAGTTGGTATGGTGGACATTGACAAAGCCCCACATTATATCCTCCAATCGGCGATTGGCGCGTTTGGTTTGTCCATCAGTTTGAGGATGATAGGCCGTGGACAAAGCAAGCTTGGTGCCAAGTATCTAGAAGAGTGCTTGCCAAAACTTTCCTATAAATTGAGGATCACAGTCGGAGATGAGTACACATGGCATCCCATGATGCTTGAAGACATTGTCAAAGTAGATTTGCACTAAGATTGGAGCATCCACGGTATCACAGGTTGGTGCCAAGTGGATTTGCTTACTAAGCTTATCCACAAACACCACAATTGCGGTGTATCCTTGTTTTGTCTTTGGCAAGGATGTGATGAGATCCAAGCTCACATGCTCCCAACAAGCGGATGGAATGGCCAGTGGTTGAAGGAGTCCACTCGGCTTCTGGTTGCTGGCCTTGTTCCATTGGCAACTCTCACATGATCGAACAAAGTCTCAAACATCTCGTGTCATATTGGGCTACCACCATTGGCGTTGGAGGGTGCCCAAGGTCTTGTCAACTCCCATGTGACCAGCTATTGGTAAATCATGGGCTCATGAAGGCGCACAAGTCAAAGATCACCTTTGGCTGGAACATAGATCTGGTCTGCATGGAATAAAAGGCCTTCCTTGAAGGAGAAGGTGTTGTACTCCTTGTCGCATGTTGTTAGATGACCGTGTACCATTTGGAAGAAGGGATCTCGTTGTAGAGCTGATTGAAACTCATTATGAACCTTAGGGTCAATGGACACCGTTGTAATTGCCGCCGTGATGAGAGGAAGAGCCTTCAAATCACGTCGTCGTGATAGAGCATCAGGGATGACATGGAACCGACCTGGTTTGTACTCAAGTTTGATGTCAAACAATTGGAGTTGCTCTTCTTATCGATGATGCCGACTCTTCATGTGCTCCAAGTGTAAGGTCTGCAACAATAGCTTGTGATCAGTTTGCATGATCACTTGTTTCTCCAAGAGACAATGCCTCCATACCTTGGTGGCATATACCATTGCAAGTTGTTCCCGATCTTGAGCAGAGTAATTTCTTTCAGTTGTATTTAGTCGGCGAGACACAAAGGCAATAGTATGTAGTCCATCTGGAAATTCTTGTTGCAACACAGCTCCAATTGCAAAGTTAGAAGCATCAAAATCAACCACACAAGGTAGTTGAGGATCATATGGTTGAAGAATGGGTCTTGAAGACACCATATGCTTTAACTTCTGGAATGCTTCTTCATGCTTGGTGGTCCACTAGAAGCTCAAGTTCTTTCCCAAGAGGTCAGTCAATGGTGCATCCATGTGAGCATAATAGTGGATGAACCGTCGGTAAAAACTGGTCAATCCATTGAATGCTTGTACTTCTGTAGCATCCTTTGGGGTAGGCCAATCAGTAATGGCCTTGATCTTCTCTTCTTCCATCTTGATCCCCTCTGATGAGATCTTATGACCCAAGAAGGTAACCTCCTTCTACCAAAAAGCACACTTTGACTTCTTGTAGTAAAATTTCCACTGTCGTAGTTGTCTTAGGACTTCTCGCACATGATTCATGTGTTCTGCCTCTGTCCTACTATAGATTAAGATATCATCTAAGAACACTACCACAGACTGATCCAATAGTCCCTCCAACACCCGATGCATCTGATCCATGAAGACTGCTGGAGCATTAGTGAGTCCGAAAGGTAGAACTCTCCACTCAAAATGTCCATACCTTGTGCGAAATGTAGTCTTTTGCACGTCCTCACCTTCAATAGGAATTTGCCAATAGCCGCTACAAAGATCCAGCTTGGAAAAGTAGCGTGCTCCACTTAGTTGATCAAGCAGGTCATTGATCCGAGGCAAGGGATATGCATTCTTCACGGTTTGCTTATTAAGCCCACGGTAATCAATACAGAAACGAAGTCCTCCATCCTTCTTTGGAACAAATAGTACCGGTGCTCCCCAAGGAGAGGTACTATGTCGTATGAAATCCTTCTCTAACAACTCTGTAAGTGTTGTTTGCAACTCCTCCAACTCCTTTGGTGAGAGCCGATAGATTGGTCTACTCATTGGAGTACTCCCTGGCAATAACTCGATCTTGAAGGGCATACCTCGATCGGAGGGTAATCCCTTGGCAGATCATCCTGAAACACATCTACAAACTCCTGAACTATCCAATCAACCATTGCTTGATGCGGCACTTGGCCCTCCTCATATTGTTCTTGTGCAATCGGCTTGATCCACACCGCGAATACAAACTTATCTTCCTTCAAAGCTTGCTCTATGGCTGCTTCATTAACAAACTTCTCTTCTAGGGACTCATCTCTCTTCCAAGCTTGCTCCATGGTTGCCTTCCTGGCAAACTTCCCATCTTAGGACTCATCTCCCTTCCAGATTTGCTCTATGGCTACCTTCTCGACAAACTTCCCATCTTGGGACTGACTATTCTTAGGTGTCTTACTTAGAGGTGCCAGACAACCTAATCGGAAATTCCTAACTTGGTGTTGTACGGCTACCTTCTCGACAAACTTCCCATCTTGGGACTGACTATTCTTAGGTGTCTTACTCAGAGGTGCTAGACAACCTAATCGGAAATTCCTACCTTGGTGTTGTACTTGAATTTGGTGTCGGGTCCAATCAAATTGAACCTTGTGAAATTCAAGCCAAGGTAGACCTAGAATGATATCATAATGTAGAGGTGCCACTACAAACCTCATACACTCCAAATACTCCTTCCCAATCTTGAAGGTAACAAGATGCAACGTGCGGAATGCAGAACCCTTTCTACCATCCGCCATCATCAAACTACTTCCAATCACTTGCTTGATAGGAGTACCCAATTCCTTTGCTACTTGCATAGACATGCAATTCTCTGAACTTCCAAAATCAACCATAATTCTACAACCCCGATTAGATATCATACCTTGCAAGTAAAGCAAACTTGCATAGGTCGAGCCTTCAATCCCATTGGAACTAATCAAGCTCCTAGTAGGTGGCTCAAAATCTCCTATTGGGATTCCTTGTTTCCCGGATCATTCCACTCCACAACCTCCACTTGGGCAACTTGTCAAGGTCATCCTTTCTTGAGTGGACATTCAGCAATGCGATGCCCCAACTGGCGACAATAAAAACAACCTCCATTTTGTCATAATCTTTCTCTATCTATTTTGCCAAGTGGTCTTTGTTGGATAGCATCAATCTCCATTGGTATTGGTTCTTCCACTCGTGGTACTGGTAGGCTTTGTGTAGGTTGAGGTCGAGACCAAGTTGTTGCAACCAAGGAATCACAACGCGCAGCCAATTGCATGGCTTCTTCTACGTTCTGTGGCTCCCGCATGGTCACCTCCAATTTGGTTTGTGACTTCAATCCTCGCACGAATCGATCTAGAACTTCACCTTCTTGGATATCTGGAATTTGCATGATGATGTTCTGAAATTGTGTGATGTAGCTACCCATTGAGCCAATCTGCCTCAACTCTGCCAATTTATCTCGTGCGGCTCGGGTGGCATTTATAGTTTGAAATTGACCAAGTATTGCATCCTTGAATTCTGCCCATGTCAAAATTGGTGTAACAATTTATCGTTCAGCTCTTTCTACTCAGAATCACTACCAAAGTTTTGCCACGTCATCTAATTGACTAGAAGCCAAGAGAATTTGTTTCTACTTGTCTTGAAGATTGGTGGCTTCAAAGTAACATTCGCAATCAAACACAAAATTCTCCACTGTGCCTGGAAGATTCTTGCATTCAAACACCTTGGGTTTCGGAAATCAAATGCGATCTTCTCAATCTCGAACTGGCGCTCTGTCTATCTGTTCTCGTCGTTGCTGGTCTCGTTCATCCAACAATTGAGTAAGATGCTCGATTTGTTGTTGCATTGCAAGGATAACATCCGGCATTGCCGCCATCACTACTACTCTATTCCACTACTCTCAATTTATCTAATTGATTAACACATAGATACAACACGTCCACCGTTCTCCATAAGTTATAACTGGAAGTATCAAGGGTTCCTCTGACACGGTGATCATATGTAGAAAATCCTGCCCAAAGCGCGAGGTGATGAATTGTGTGAAATGATGCTTTGGTAATATCTAGACATGAAAGTCCCAATGGTTTGGCGGAAGTGGATTTGGTGGTCCATAAATTCCATCCATCCCATTCTTGCTCTGATACCAATGTAAAAGACCAAAACCGAGGGGAGAAATAGGAGAATGGAACCTCACATTGGGACATTTGAATGAGGGAAAACTCCGAGTACCTAGCATGAGCTTCGGCCTTGGTATTTATAGGTAGCATACAAGACCCTTGAAGCTTCTCAAGAAGCTTCCTTGAGCCGCTTTCTTGGAGTGCAAGCCAAGTTAACTAGGAAGCTTCTCAAGAAGCTTCCTTCTAGAAGCCGCCTACTTGGCGTGCAAGCTAAGCTAGTTAAAAGCTTCTAGAAGCTTCCTGCTTAGGATGCAAGTTAACTAGTTGGGAAGCTTCCCAAGAAGCTTCTTAGATGCTTCTAGAATATTCTAGGCTATTTTGTCTTATTATCTACTTCATAAGCTCAACTAACTTTGTCGCTAAACTCCATATTGTTACATTGATGCACTCAATGGATCAAGCAAGTCATCAACTTGAGGCAAGGGATATGCATTTTTTACTATTTGTTTATTGAGATCATGATAATCAATATAAAAGCAAAGTCATCCATCCTTTGTTTGAACAAATAGTACTAGTGCTCCCCAAGGAGATTTACCATATCATATGAAATCCTTCTCCAACAACTCCATCAATGTTATTTGAAGCTCATTCAACTCTTTTGGTGAAAGCTGATAGATAGGTTTCACTAGAGTACTTCTTGGTAATAACTCAATCTTGAAGGGCATACCACAATCAAAGTGTAATCTATTTGGCAGATTATCAAAAAACACATATCTAAACTCTTGAACTATTTGATCAACCATAGCTTGATGAGGCTTTTGGCCCTCATCATATTCTCCATGTTGCAATCTAGTTGATCCATATCACAAAAATAGGTTTATCTTTCTCCAAAGCTTATTTTATGGCTACTTTATTGATAAACTTCCCATCTTAAGATTGATTATTCTTAGATGTCTTACTCTAAGTTGCCAGACAACCTAATTGGTAATTCCTTCCTTGGTGTTGTACTTGAATTTTTCATTAGGTCCAATCAAATTGAATTTTAAGATGTTTAGCCAAAGTAAACCTAGAATGAAATCATAGTGTAGAAGTGCCACTACAAACCTCATACATTTCAAATGCTCCTTCCCAATCTTGAATGTAACAAGATATGAGTATCGAATGTAGAACCTTTTCTACCATTTGCGTTCATCAATCTGCTTCCAATTATTGGCCCGATAAGAATACCTAATTCCTTTGCTAATTGTATGGATATGCAATTCTTTGAGCTTCCAAAATCCTACAACCATTATCAAACATCATACCTTGCAAGTGAAGTAAACTTGCATAAGTCAAACCTTCAATCCTATTGGAACTAATCAAGTTTCCAATAGGTGGCTCAAATTCTCCTATTGGGATTCTTTGTTTCCTTGATCATCATGCTCCTTTGAACTCCATTTGGGCAATTGTTGGAGTCATTTATTCTTGAGTGGAAATTCAACAATGTGATGTTCAATTTGGCAACAATAAAAGCAACTACCATTTTGTCATAATCTTTCCCTATCTACTATGCTAAGTGATATTTGTTGGATGACATCAATCTCCATTGGTGTCTGCTCTTCCACCCGTGTGTAGTGTAGTGGCAAGTTCTATGAAGGTTAAGGTCAAGACCAAGTTGTTGCAACCAAGGAATCAAATTACTCAATCAACCACATAGCTTCCTCTAAGTGTTATGGCTCCTATATGGTCACATCCAATTTGGTGCCTGATTTAAAATTCCTCACAAATTGATCCAAATACAATCAATCTAGACTAGACCACAAATAAATTTCGAATTGAGTGATATAGCTTCTTACAAAACCAATCTGTTTTTTAGCTTTGTCAACCTATCTTCTGCACCTCATGGTGCATTTATAGCTTACTTGAAGCCAAGAGAATCTATCTCTGTTCATCTTGAAGATTTGTAGCTTCAAACTACATTCACAATCAAACACAAAATTCTCCATTACGCCTGAGAGGTTCTTGCTTTCAAATACCTTGGGCTTTGGAAAAAAGTTTTACTCTTCTCCTTCTTGAAATGATGTTCTCTCTACATGCTCTTGTAGTTGATTGTCTTGTTCTTTCAACAATCAAGTAAGGTAAGGTGCTCAATTTTTTCCACATAGTGATGATAAATTTGGGCATTTCCACCATGGTTACTACTCTATCAAACTACCTACAATTTATCTAAGTTGACATGTAGATACAACATGTCCACCATTCTCCATAAGTTACAATCGGATGTACGTTACAAGGTGATTATATTCAAAAGATTTTGCCCAAAGCGTGAGATCATGAATTATGTGAAATGATGCTTGGATAGTACATGGACACAAAAATCCTAATGGTTTGACATAAATGGATTTGGTGATCCATAAATTCCATCCATCTCATTAGTACTCCAATACCAATCTAAAAAACCAAGGAGAGAAATAAGAGAATGGATGATCAAAGTGAAAAATCACATTGGGACTCTTGAATGAGGAAACTCCAAATGCCTAGCATGAGCTTACTCTTTGGTTTTTATAGGGAACATACAAGACTCTTGAGAAACTTCTCCAGAAGCTTCCTAAAATTTCTTTCTTAGAGTGCAAGCCAAACTAATCAAGAAGTTTCCTTCTAGAAGTAGTCTACTTGAAAGCTAAACTAATAATGAAGTTGTTAGTAGTGTTAGTTGGCATGCAAGCTAAACTAACCGTGAAGCTTCCAAAGAAGTTTCTTCCTAGAAGTCACCACTTAGCATGCATATTATCCAATACTTGGAAGGTATCAAGTAGCTTCCTAGATGCTTATAAAATATTCTTATAATTCTTGGCTAATTTTGATTATTTGCTAGTTTTTTAGTCTTGGCTAACTCATCGATAACCTCCATATTGTTACATCCAATATCTTAGGTGCAATAGAGCAGATTTCTCATATCTATACTTTTGGGACTTAGGAGTATTTTACCTCTTTTGTCTCTCCCTTGTATGGCTTGATGAGGCATTCCCATCCTTCATGTGGTCTCCTTTTTCTCATGTTAGCTCAACTAAGCTATCTATAGAGCAACAATGTAACTTATATTTATGAGTATGTTCTTTCAAGATCCTCTTTGTAAAGTACCTAGAATAGTTATTATGCATTAATCTAATCTTTGGTGTCCTTAGGTAGTTCTTGAATCAATTTATTTACATCATGTATATTGAAAGAGAGCGAGTTCAGTTTAGAATAGTTAAACATCTTAAGATGAATCATTTTAGTTCAACTAAATTATTATTATCCAAAATCATGACATTTATCCAAATTATAAATTATTTAATTTAAATTATAAAACTTATTTGTAAGTTAAGAGCGGTGTAATGTGATTAAAGGGTTGATAGGCTTAACTTTATAAGATTTCTATTAATTGTTCTATATATAGTTGGACCAAAAATAAAAACGCATATCTTGTATATATATTATAAGAATCTGTAAAATTTATTAGATTTCAAATTAAATTATATCATACATGAGATATTTTAGAAAGCGTCTTGATTTCTAATTGATCCCTTGGTGATATTGTAGTTTCTTTGTTTAGAATAAAAACTTGCGTTGGAGCTAGATTTGAAGATGATTCTAATATGAGACTGGATTTTAAGATAGTTACTTTTATTGAAAATATTCTTTTAGTTTAGGTTATATTACTAATCTATAACATTTTAAATTGAATGAATAAAATAAAATAAAATGATACTTTCTTTAATAAAATATTCTATCTTAGTTTCACTTAGATTTTGAATTGATCTAAACAAGAAATCATCAATAAAATTAATTTTATAAAGAAAAGTTCATTCCAACTTTCTACGTATTGATATGTTCTGATCATCTTACAACTGAAGAACTAGTGTAGTTAATCAGCCACAAATTAGACCTAATAACCATCAAATACTATGTTTGAATGAGACCTGACGAACAACAAATGTGTATTCGAGTTGTGCATGATGAAGCCATACACCTCAACTTTTGCATATTTTATTCTATCAATTCACAAAGACCCGTTCCGATGACTCAATAGCGACTCCATACGCCTCCGGAAGGAATAAGGCGACCGCGAGTTTAACGCGACCTCGGAAAGAGAAGAACGCTGTCCACTGGATCAGGTTTCTTATTGGTTCTTAAGAACAAGACATTTCTAGTGAAATAGCCAATAGCATTGCCGGCTCTTATCTCGCTGGCAGCGATCATAACACGTAAAGAGTTTTATGAATTTTTTAGTATTATAGGAGAATATTATTTATTATATATATTATGATAAAATTAGAATGATTTTACGCCATTTATGTTATTAAAAATAAAGTATAAAAATATTTTCAATTTTTTTGGGTATAATCTACACCATCTTATACAAAATTTATTCAACTCACGAGAGCTAAATCATGTAAAATGTTAAGTTATATGAATAGTTATGTCTAAAAATGGCTATATAATATGTATAGCCATCTTAAATTTACATAAATCTATTCTGCTTTGAGGAAAAAATTAAGTACTTTTACAAAAAAGATAAAAAATTCACACATTGTTGCAATAGAGAATTTTTTTCCTATAAATAAAAATACATATACAAAAACATCTAATTAATATAAAATTAAATAATAACGCTTTTTTATTGGCACCAATAAAACTTCAACAAATAATGATACTTGTATCAAATTAATCATACCATTCTCAACTGATATTAGGTCCAAATTATATCCTTTAAAAAACCTAAGCAAGCTTAAAAATAAATATGAACTAGATGCAACTAAATAATATGATAATTTTTTTAAATGAAATTTAACCTTATTACTCCTGTAATAATTATTAATTTTTGTCCTTTGGATGTTTAAAAGTAACTTATCTACCTATCTTAAGGCCAACTAATCAAAATTAATTTTCATAATGACCTTTTATTGTGAATAATTGCAAAGGATCTTAATCTCAATTTATTAGACTTAAAGACTGGAGCTGAGTTTAATTCAGAGCAAAGAAGATTTCTGTCTAAGTCTCTTCCCAAATATTTAAACATTGAAACTTGCAACAATGTAAAATTCAGATTAAGTCACACTTCTTTTATAGAACTCCGGTCCATATTAATTGATTCAATCGTAATAAGCCATTCTTCTTGAAGTGAATACTTAATATTAGGACCTCTAGTCCCTTAATCTTGAACCACATTTTGGTAGGCTGATCCCCACCCGCATCCACCAAATGATTTCTTCGTAGGAGGTTTGTGCTTCTCACTTCATATTTCCTTAGTCATGTTGGATATAACACAAAGAGATAGAATTCTAACGAATCTGAAGTAATGGCATATGACTGTTTGAGTTGCCAAGAAAAGCGCGCACGTCCTATTGAGAGCTTTGTAGTTTCAGTTGGCACCTGATCGAACGACCGTACTACTATTGTGAGAGGTGGAATTTTGTCTGATGGAGGTGAAGTTGGCCTGCTGCATTTGTAAAGAGTTGGTAATGGCGACCGCAGAAAGCTCACACTACGCGCTTCTTGTGGAGATAACAACATCTAGCCCGACAGTACTGCGAGAGGGGCCGCCGAGTGAATCTGGTGAGATATCGATGAGAACAATGGCAGGGGATAGATCCAAATGCAGATTTTGTCTGTCTGTCGGATGTAGAAATGGTTTTGGTGATAGTTTGAGTTTCCGTTGTGGGTGCATTGTCCTTGTCTTTGTGTGTTTGCTCCTTCTCTGTGTTAAGAATGAGTTTTACTGAGCCCGGCGCGCCGGTTGTTGATGGGATGTTTGTGGGTGAACTGTGTTTTGCGAGGAAGCAGACCTGGCGTGACGGTTTGGTGTGTTGTGTGGGACAAGCAAGGGTGAGAAATTTGCATTGCTTGCGTGCACATGGAGATGATAGAATGTGTTGAGCTTTGTAATTTTCGAGTGTACGCTCTTGACTTGCTGCATAAGAGACGTTTGAGTTTTGGATTCTGCATATTTTCAGAAATGAAAACTCTTGGAGTATTGCCGTGCTATTTTAGGTGGAATGCAGTTGGACGGACAAACTATCTAAATATCCTCGTGTTTAGATAACTAGCCAATGAGATCTCAGTCTCTAAAATCATCTTTTGCTCATCAAATTGGTTGCTTTCTAGAGTTTGAACATAGCAGATCAAGGATTCAGGGTACGGCACTTTCGTTCTATGTCTTTTCCTGCTGTTCATGTTATACTTTTGAATGATGAACTTGCGTAGCTAGGTTATGAAAGGCTCTTCTGTTGAGTAGCTCAAATTTCTGAAAAAGGACTGGTGTGGATTAATCATTCAGGAGGTTTTGGGTTTTTCTAATTCCCCAACTTGTTTGCCTCTCAGGACTATCGCACACCATTGCTCTGCAGTCAAATCTGAGTTAAACTGACCATTGGGCTCAGACGTTTCGACGAACAACACGGTGTCAAATTGATGAAGCAATTGAGGTGATCCAGAAGTAGCAGGTGGGGACTTTTTGCACAGGTGCATCATGATTCCCTGGCTTTGGGCGATCCTTGCCCTGATACCGGCGTTCATATTTTTTATCTGGATTTTGCTCACCCCTCGGCCTACTACCATATCACTGAAGTCCCGTCATGTACTCATTACTGGGGGATCCAGCGGGATCGGGTTGTCGTTGGCCCAGATAGCTAGTTTGGATGGTGCTCGCATCTCGATCCTTGGACGAAGTTCAGAGAAGCTCACTGCTGCGTGTAAATATATTCTCGAGTACCATAATGAGATGCAGTCCAAAGCTGGAAGTAAGAACCCATCTGCGGAACCGCAGGTCTATGGCTACAGTGCAGATGTGAAGGACTTTTCGAGCATCGAGAGGGCCTTAGCAGATGCGGTGGAGAAGTCAGGCCCTATAGATGTTCTCATCACTTCTCATGGTGTGGCTGTGCCGGCCACCTTTGAAGATACGCCACTGGAAACCATGTATCACATGCTGGATACCAACTTGAAGGGGAATCTCCATACAATCAAGACTGCTCTTCCTCATATGAAAAACAGGACATCTGCAGGTCCGGGGTGTATATCTATCGTGAGCTCGCAAGCTGCCCAGGTACTATAACCTGAACACATTCAATCAAAGCTATCGGGTTATGAGATTCACGGGTGAAAGTAGACAAATGGGCAGTGTTGCATTCCTCAAATACATTGTTCATCGTTTCCTTCACTTTTAGACCTAGTCGGCTATATCGACTGCAGACCCCACATGATATTGCAATCAGACATGCCATAAAGAATTTACTCGATATTTTCTTTGACAGACAGTAAACATTTTACTTGATAGCTTGGTAATCTGAGTCGGAATGTTTCTGGGCTTTCTAAATTTGTGGGACGGTGATCATGAGACCAGTTGTTCATCTTCTGAAAGTCTTTCTGCCTTCATGTCGTTACCATTCTTCAATCCCAAAACTATTGCAAGACCAAATTGAGTAATCGCTGAACTTTGCTGTCTGTCTGTTGTGGTTCAGGTATCATTGTATGGCTACGCTGCATACTCAGCATCGAAGGGTGGCTTACGTTGCTTAGCAGAAGCATTGCAGCAAGAGGTACTACAATATAATATTCGTGTGAGCTTAATTTATCCACCAGATACGAAGACACCCGGCTATATTGAAGGTAAGTACCAAGTTGTGTATACTCGCGTGTGGCTTGTTGTATCCTTGGGACGTGTGTTCTGTATGAAACGTCACGCAACGGCAAATTATGAAAGACCTCTGGGTGTAGGTTGAATCCCCTCATCGATTTGAAAACAATGGAACGCTCGGTAAATGTCATTGCTTTAATCTCAAGGGTGTATGGACTCTGTTTCTCTGTGTCTTGCGGGAACAGAGAACAAGACCAAGCCAGAATTGACAGTCAAGCTTTCTGAGTCGAGCGGATCAATGCAACCTATCGATGTAGCCAAAGCGGCCATACTTGGTATCAAGGCAGGACACTTCTCGATAACGTGCAACATGGAGGGCCTCATGCTCAGTACTGTAACAGCGGGAATGTCCCCTCAGACATCTCTTTCACATGCATTGCTCGAAATTTGCGCCATGGGAATCCTGCGCATAGTGTCGTTTACGGTACTCGCCGGCTGGTTCAAGACTATCACGGATTACAATCGCATTCATCCAAAGTGAGTTTGTCAGCCACTGCTCGGGATCTTTGATGCATGTATACCACTTCGTAGGTCCTGGATGTATGGAGCTTCTATCTATTCATTCAAGCAAACGTATCAGCAGACACTATTCTTGTCATTGTCAAGCACTTGACAATCCCCACTCGTTTCTAGGAGAGTTCAATTCAATATCTCACGCAATAGATTGGTTTTGAAGCTTCATATTCGGTACCAAATAGGGATCCTATCCACGCCTTGAGCGTCTAGGTTAGCTTGTGTGTCGTGAAATACACTTCTTACTTGAGGTCATACCTTCCATTGTGGATATTCTGTAAACAAAGCCTGCACAATTTTGGTGGACATCTTCAACAGCCATGAGCGTCATCTATCATGAGCCCTGTAATGAGCATATTACTTTTGTGTAGCTCTAATTTTGGTTTGTTACTTTTGTTTCAGGACAAAAGCTTAGAGGGTTGTACAATCTGGTGAGGAATCTTACCACAGTGGTATTTCTTCCTGGGCCTACATTTCTCTTATTAGACTTGGACAATTGTCTTTAGTCACTTTTGCTCCAGCCGTAGCAGCAACCGTTTCAGCTTTCAAATTTTTAATCTGAATCTACAGTTCATATCCCATTGTTCTCAGTATTTACATGTCCCAATCTGTACAAATTTGCACCGGGATATTTAAATTCAATTGATTCAGACATGATTTATAATCTCAAATGCGAAAGGGACCAGCGATGTAAGGTATCATGATCCTGGCTATGGGTCTGCTAACGCATTTCTTTCTACCTGCGCCATTCATCCGGTTACCCATGTCAAATACCTACATCGGGATTGTTTAATTCTTACTTTAAAATCTTCACTGTGGGTGCATTTGACCTGAAATCTGAATTCGATGTCCTAGAAATACTTCATTATTTCCTGCTGCTGGGTGATCGTTTATGTTATCGTTCACCACCGTACACAGATATTACCTTCCTTTCATCCCTTTCTTGCTTGCATTTTCCATATGCATGTGTCCGGTTCAGTCCTAAGTGGATCACCCGTTCGGTGAACGGCTTCTGCTCCCGTTACCCAAATATCTGCTTAGGTGCGAGCACGGGTTTGTCAAGTCATTGCCGCTCCTCGTGGAGGGGCAAGCGTGTTTCAGATTAATCTGGAATGGGTCATGGTATTACACAATTCTGCACTGGTTCAACAAGCAGGTCTGGCTGGGACAAGATAGGTATATTTTCTATCTTTGGGTCTACACACAGTTCCTTTCAGCTGCAGCAGGTATTTCCGAATGGATTTTCCCGATTCTGTCACCTGTATAAGATGTACAGGGGCTTTGGATTATATTATCAGGTTGAGAGTTGCAACTTATCAGAAGTCTTTGTTCGTGTCGTATGTTTTGAAACCTTGGCTTGAGTACATCAAATCTGCAGGAGCTTGGCAGCTGCAACTAACTCTCCATACTCTCAGAAGACTTCTGTCTGAAGCTCAGATCAGCGGGATGGCAATTTGGTGCATAAAGTCTTTAGGTTTTACGTAAGCCTCGATCTATCAACAGTGACGAAATCTCGTTGGGCCTGGCACAGCTGGTGTAGGTTGAAGCTCTTAAACCTTGAATGGAGGTCTTCCAACCTGACTAGACCTCCAACCTCAAAAGGAGATCCCACTTCTTCACTTTCAATCCCTGTGAACGAGGTACTGAGGTTAGCTCTATCTGGTGTATTGGTGCATCAGTAGACAATGAAAGTGATTTCCAATGGGAACACACCACCTGCCTGCGGGCAGGAAGATAAAAATTCTTTCAAGGAAAATGCGATGCTTTTTGAGGAAGAGAAGCTTGAGGAAGTGGCCTACCTCCGATCAATCTGACGCAACAGAGAAGTGGGTTGAAGTTTCCAAGGGAAACCTACAGGAAAGATTCACAGGAGTGTGCTTGTCACGAACAAACCTTGGCCTTGGCGGAAAGTCCTTTCGATTCCTGTGAGGACTATCGTACTAGACATTAAGTGAAAGTAGAAACACAGCCCACCCTTCGTGCCTTCAGCATAAGATGCCTGTTAAGTGAAAGAGCAATGCCTAAATCAAAATGTAGGACAAAGTCCTGCTTGGCGTATACTTTCTATCAAACAAATTGGTAAAACGCCATCAAAAAAGCATAACGGATAGCAGTACATCTGAGACATACAATGGACAGGTCTGGTATTGAACATGTGGGCTAGGTATAGGTGGACGAGAAGACTGTCGTAACTTTGTAAGAAGGGTTGTTCACTAACACTTCAGATGATGTATTATTTGTAGTTACGATAATATTTTGAAGACTAGATTTCACAGGGCTATGGTGAATAAATAGTTTAGAATTATCACACACGGATGGAAAATAATAGTTACGTGACTAAAATCGTCTAAATAAATTTTTTACCGGAAAATAACCCTTACATGAATTAAAACATCCAAATAAACGTTTTATATTGTCTTTCGGTCCAAGATCATCTCAATCCTAAAAAAACCTTTTAGGTACTTTCTATATTAAAATATGTTATAGTTGTAATATTTACAAGACTTAGATTAATTGATTTAATGACAGTAACTTCCATATTGATATTAAAATCTCTAAAGTATTATTTACAAGACTTTCATAGATTATAGAATATAAGCAACATAAAGTGATATAAAGATAAGTAATAAGATTTTATTGATATCAGTAAAAACTCTATTATTTTTACAGATATCAATAATATTTTGTCGGTAGTAATCGAACATCAATCTAATTACCAATTGCCTTCATAGGCCTTCTTTGTTTTAGGCACATGATTTTGCTTCTCATCTTGTGATGGACATCCCTCCTGAGTCAATTTGTACAATGATGTTTTATCCTGCTATCCTTTGACAAAGATTTCAACTCCTAAGGTCAGTTTTGTTTATTTGAACCTACATTTTGTTGTGTGCCACTAGAGCCTTTGTCAAATCATAATGGAGTTGTATGTCTCCACCACTCACACAAACTTCTTGGTTTAGGCATATTCTTTGTCTACCTCATGGTATTTTGTGATCTCTCCTTTGGCAAGTTGGGGTAAGTTGGATGATGTAGGCTGGGACAGGGAACTTCTCCTTCTCCTTGTATGTCAAAAGGTTCATTCCAATGTAGAAGTGGATGATGAAGGGGGCCACAATGGTGGTGGAACCTACCGTCATGTCCTCAAAAGCTTGATGACACACTCATAAAACATCTTGGCCCAACTAACCAGCTTTTGCTTGTGTACAAGTTGTGAAGAAGATCGCTTAGTTTTGGTTGAAGAAGTTTGTTTGTTTGAAAAAAATAACCACATTATCATTTTGGTTACTATGCTGTGAGTAGGGTCCTTCATGTCTTTGATTTCATACTTATTCATGGATTTCCTCCCAACAAACAAGTCATCTATTCTGTGCTTCAATCATTTGCTAGGTCAACCATGTGGGGTATAAATATGAATTTCCCCAAATGGAAAGCAATCTACACCCAACACCTATTGCCAATGATCCTCCATGCACATGGTGGGACATCCTTGTAAGGACTTCTTGCTTAAATTCTTGATATTGTCACAAATTTCGTGCAACATTGCTCCATCTGCAAGACCCCAATCCCACAATAAGAAGTCCTTTCTCCTCTTCTTGATGTAGTTGGTTTGGCAATATAATTCCCATTCAGAAATCTCTAGTAGTTTGCTCAAGATTTATACCACTTGGTCCTCTTTACTTTGATTCCTCTCTCTCTAGTTTATCTCGTCATGGTTAAATAATCAATTTCATGCAACAATGCAATTGCACTCCATTTTATGATTTTGTGTTGTTTACTCTTAACAATATTAAGAAAAATTTGACCGTCCATAATGGAAAGTGTTTGTATGACATCATAGGAGATGGCGGTCATGGAGAGAGAAATGCAAGAAGTGGAAAAGTGAAAAAGATTGAAAATGAAAATGCAAAAAGATTTGACTTGCGGAGTGAAGTTTGCTTTTTATGGCTTGATGATGGTGGGATCCATCCATCCTTTATGGCTTGATGGTAGTCGGTGAGGATTACAATCATCCATCGTATGTGTGAGACTATGCAAAAATGGTTGCAAATCATTCCATGGCAGCGCACATGTCTTTTAGCATGATCTTGAAATAGCTACAAAAATTGGCGGAGTTTCATATTTATTGGAAAGTTGTCGTGGCACTCATCATCCCTTAGAACCTTGTGAAGTTGGGACTTCTTCATAGCAAAGAGGTTCATTTTGTTGGGGAAGCATCCTTTGTAAGCTTTATGAAACAAAATAGATCCGACTACAAAATGAGTTTGGTCCCATTCTCGTTGGCCAACCATGGAGAGTCCATTTTGTTTAGGTACCCCTCATCTTTGTATTGTAGGGTTACGACTTCCTACAAATCTGCACTTCTTGCAAATGATACTTCCAAACGTATTGTTTGGACTATTTACATTAAGAAAAACAATGAAAAAGCAATGAAATACCAAGACTCTTGACAAAGGGAGTAGTAACACAAATCATATTATAATATAATATAATATGATAGCTAATCTTCTTCTAATTATAAGTAAATAAGTAAGTAAATAAAAACATAAAAAAACATTAAAAAATAAAATTTTTAAAAAAAATAAATAAGTAAATAAATAAATAAATAAAGGTAAGATTTTTATCCTTACATTTTCCTAATGTTAGATTTCATCCTTTAGTAAGATTTTCAAGAAGTTTACTAGATATTTTATATAACTTATCTTAATCTTACATATGCTAGGTCGTGATGGATAACAAAGTGTGCAATTTTTTTACAGTTTCTCATTTTAAACCAAATTTCAATACCCATTGAACTCTAAATTGAGTTTGAGTTTGTAAAAAAAATATACTTTATTGCCTTCTCATAAGGGTTTTGATCACTTAAATAATTGTATCCCCATGTTCTATCATAAAAATCATACATTGATAAAAAGAAAAGCAATCATGAGATATATCTCTTATAATCCACTCTATCTACCTTAGCCTTTCTACCTTAGATCAACCAATTAGCACGAAGGAGTAGAGTTACTTAGCATTCGTTTAGTCGTATTATCTAATATGAAATTATATTCTTTTGTAATTTGATTTCAGTAATTTCCTTGTTTTTGCTCTTAAATTTTGTTAAGTTCAAGTCAATGCTTTGCTTTTGCTTTCTAAACCAAGTTTTTATTATTTTAGGTTTTATTGTTCTAGAGGACTTAGTATATTTCACAATAGAAATATCAACTCAAGCATGATTTAGTTAGTTACTGATTCTTTTATAGTAAATACAATTGGCTTATCACTAGTTTTCTTATTACAACATCTTTACATTTTCTCTAACTCTATATCTAACACCTTGCAAACTCCCGAGTTACTTATCCATTCTAACATGTAAGTTGCTTGGGCAGGGCTTCTACTATTTCCATTCTTAGTGAATTTCTCCATCAATCATTCTTGGCTATCTCAACTGTACTATGTCATATACATTTTTACCCCTATATAAATGATACTATATAAGGTAAAATAACGTAAAAGTATGGCCATTCACTTTAGGTATTATTGAAAAGGCTTGCAGAAAATAATTACATAATACTCATATCAAAACCCAGTCTACACTTAAAGGAGTTTCACCTTCAGTTTCAAGAGGAGTGAGCCAACTAATAGTGTATGAGTACCTTCAGTATAGAATGACAAAATTTTAAATAGATGGCGAAAATTTAAAAACCGAGTATATTTGAGGATAATACTTTCTCTTCTTATCCAATCGTTATTTTCCTCTATAGTTACGTTTTGCGTTACTCCCGAGTATTAACAACCAGAAAGAGTCGACTGTAATCACATGTTTTGGTTACGGAAGAAAAGAACCGTTGTAATTTAATGTCTCCACCATTGTCGAAGTGCCGTACACGGAGTTATGTGGAGTCTTTATTTGGCACACCATAGTGAATTTTCCCAAGGTTGAAGTCATAAATATAAAACTGGCGTTTCAATTCCAATTTTATAATGAGACGTGAGTGAAGTCGTTAGGGCAAATCTTTTTAATATGTCCCGTAGAGACCACGGAATAAAATGACCAAGTTCATAAATCTTTGAGACATCAGGACGGAGTTATAAACTTAACAACTTATGTAAACGGATGGAAAACAGTTCAATTTGATGAGTCATCTTATAATACAAACCGTTAATCTTTACATAACCATCTATCAAAAAATTGACGTATTACTGTGGAATATTGTAAGTGCCCTGTTGAAGCCCCTATTTTACTACATAAAGTCTTATTTGGCATCCTTAAATGAATAAAGACGGCTTGAGGAAAGGCAATAGGGCCCAAAACAACTTCGATCATAGTGGGGCAAAATGGAGAGCGTTAGAAAGAAGCAGAGCCAAACCTAGAAATATCCTAAACATCCTCTAGTGGAACATATCTAGCCAAACTTAGACATACCCTAAGCATCCTATATAAAAGTCCTCTTAGTATCTCAAGGAGGTGGGGTGGAAGTGTCTTAGACTCTCACGAATGCATGTTTATCTTATTACAATTTTATATTTGGATCAACAAAGCATAAATTGAATGTGACGGGCGAAATTAGTGTAGATCCTCTGTCCTATAAAAGTCCTAGTACCATCTCTCAAAATTTTAGAGTGCAAAGGGTATGAAAACATCTGAATTGAATCGTGACCACTATATAAAATATGCAAGAGAAAATAAGTTTGATTGAAAATTTTTCTTTTATGTTTTTTTTGACAGCTAGGATTTAAAAGTATCCAATTGAACATGATATGGAAAGAGCTGAAATACTTTTCTGGTGGCAAGTGGATGTGCCTTTGGATTGAGACGAGAGCACTTTCACAAGTGACTCTACAAAAGCTGTTGTGCACAGAGGGACCTAAAATCTTCTCCTGAAAATAAAGCTTTGGGCCATGTCCGTTTGAGCTTTAAAAAACTTAACAAAACATAAAAAACTAGATGCTGCCAAACTCTGTAACGGTATAACACGATTAAATATATAAATAAAAGGCCTGATCCAGGTCCCACTAGATTTGTGATGCACAACACCAAGATCCTGTTGTGTAGCTCGTAAAATTTTGTAGCCGTTTACAGCATTGATTATTACCCCGTCAGATCCACCGACTTTTTAATCGTGCAGTCAGGTAGGCAATAAGTGCTACCTTTTATGGTGTCACCTGGCCTGCCCCGGGTTGAGATTTATACCTGGGGAATCGCCTGTTTCTCTCCTCGTACTCGTCTCCGTTTCGGTCTCAGGAACTTGCATCGAGTGTTCAGCTCGATACTGCTTGTTCCGTCCGAATTGACGCCTTTTCTTTTGTAAATTTTCTGTCTAATCTGACGACAAGTTCTTCTCCACGAACCTTTGGTACTGGATTGACTTGTTCGTGCTGACTTGTAGCGTTAGCACTTGTTGTTTGCCTGGTTCGGTGACAGGAGCCCACTTTTTGCTAATCGTCTTCTGACTAATATATGTGTCGGCCCGAATCTTGCCATCTGCTGCAATTGTAATTCGTTCTACCGTGGTTGTAGCTTGGTTCTTATTTTGTGGTTGATATTGCTGAAACCTTGACAGTAACTGTCACTGCATTCTTCGTTGGAAGTGGGATCCCGTTACTCCTTTCTTACAAAATGTGGAGATGTTTGCCTTTTACTCATGACGCGGATGAGGACCACCAGGTGACTTGGGCTTTACACAAGGATGAGGATGCCATTGTAACGGCGCTTTTCGTGACAGAAACGAGTGAGAGAGCAGTAGCCATGTCAAAGATTATACGATGGTACTGCACTGGTGTGTCAGTATGGTGTGGGTATTTGAAGGACTACATGGGGCAAGCACTTGTATCTTATGTACACAGGGGCATCGAGAAGATGAAGAAGCTCGAATACTATGATTGAACGGCATGGACAAGAAAGGATCTATACGCATTCGGTGCAAGCGGAACTCTACCAAATCTCTGTACAGTATCGCTATCATTTTCATGGCTATTCCTCAGACGTTCACTGAATCAAACTCGAGAATGTAGAAAGTTGTTTTCTTATGCAAACTGCGCAACACTTGATATGCCTTCGCTTCCACACAAACACTAAACTGTACTATCACTGTCAACCGAGCCTTCGGAAGTCCTGGTAGTCTTCAATACTGAGAAAGAGGCCAAATATCTATAGCAAATTCGATAAATTCGTGTTTGAATATGTACTAGGAGTGTTAGAATCTTCTCTCCTCTTTAGAATCGGCGATTGTTAATCAATTTTGTCCTCGTCGAGCATTGCCGAGGTTCTGGAAGTTTAAGAATTTCTAGGTACAACCCGAGAAAACTCCTGAGGACCTATTGGCGAGTAGGATGTTTAGAAGCTGAATGCAGATATCTACGGCAACGAAACAGCTATTAGCTCTGTTTGGGCCGTCCGCGGTCTCCGGTAATAACAAGGTGCAGTAGTCTTGTATTCTGCAGACGAAATAAAGGATTGAAGGTCATGGTAAAAGATGTGAATGTCTCCCCAGGTTTGCTTTCTTCGTTATTTCGACAGCTCAAAAATACGGTAGATTGTCCCATCGACTTACCATCTGCACTTGCAAGGAAGGCATGCGTGTCGCTGGAAATCGAATGTTTCAGGGATTTCGATCACCGTTCGCGAGTGGACTCGACATGAAGACTTAGTAAATTGTCCTGCTCGACTAGCACGTCTCGGGAAATGTGAAAGACCATCAGGAAGTTGTAAAATCGACTGGACCGAACAGCAAACATGAAGAAACGCGGAAAGCCGACCACGAAATTGCGTCTCTCTCGCCTCCATGAATCTTAGCTCTTGCTCTATCACAAACTTACGAAGAGGTTTGGAACTTATTCCAATCGTCCAAAGTACAGAGACATGTGGAGCGCGTCCACAGGGAGAATCCTCTCACACCTTAGCCACCAGTTTCCTGGGGTCCGATTTAAAGCTTTTGTACTAGAATGGACCTTTCAGGACTAGCATGTCGTCCCATGGTTTTTGCATTTACCACGTCCGGACAAGTACTGACGTATAATTACTTCTAGCTTGACGCAGCCCACCCCGGAGTCCTATCCCCGGAGAAGATGCCAGACATCCCAGTGTATTACCGAAATTTTTAAGAGCTCACGTTGAGAGTTTGCCTGCAATGGACCACGATAACGCGCACTCTAATGCACATAGTGGATTTATCCTGTCCAACTCAGTGAGTCAGATGCGATCCGTCATCACTTTTCCGTCTGCTCTACGTTTTTCGATACACACAATTTTATGATTGCCTCTTTATATCTTACATCAGATTTCGCTTTTTGTTTGTATACTGAATCTCACTTTCTGGAAGTCGAGCAAGTGTTGGATGTTGGCTAAGTGTTAGCCAACATCCATTTGCTCGGTGTAAATCTACCCTGCTGACGCTCATACTGCATTCTTGAGATTTGACGCTTCGCCAGTTTGCTAGATGGGCTGGTAGGATCGGATTCAACTTTGCGCGAGGAGCAACGGCCACTGGGTGCGCAGTATCGTGTATCATCCGTCGGCGATCTTCAAAAGGCAAGAACGGGGCAGGCCTTCCACTCTTGCGGTGGGATGGCGGTCACCGAATAACTTGGTTGTCTACAACTTCCTAAGTTCTCCACCAAGTCCAGGAAAGTGCACGGGAGCGACTGGGTGCGCAGTATCATCCATCATCCGTCGGCGATCTTCAAATCCGTCGGCCTTCCACTCTTGCGGTGGATGGCGGTCACCAGATTACTACAACGTAGTCTACAACGTACTCCTAAGTTCTCCACCAAGTCCAGGAAAGAACTCCCAGCATACATGCGGAGAACTCTCTACTGCAACAGATTACCTCTTCAAGGCGATCCTCTGCCACGAGTAGCAGGAATCCACCCATCTGTTTTCATCGGACTACAGATGTTGAATCTTGATGAAAGGGATAATAGAAAATATTCCGTATCTGGAAATTCACATACTCACATTATCTGCAAATTTTTGAACAGATTCGCTCTGAAAATTCATACTCACATTATCTGCAAGTCTTTGAACAGATTCGCTCCTCAAATCTCTCTCATGGATGTCGCTCCATTGCCATGTTGAACTCCCGCTCATCCAGTGAATATTTGATGTTCCAGACACTAAATTTCTCCCGGTTCCATGCACCGGAATATCCATTCACCTAAGAGCGCTTGTTACCTCCTAGCTGACGAATCACTGCGGTACTGTTAATTCGATTACCACCGGAGCAAAAGAAAGGAAGATATCGTTTTCCCTTCCTCGAAAAGATTTGTATGTGTCGTCAGAAGAACACATGTACTTAATGTACCACGTGCACCAGGGGTAGAGGTGATATAATGGTGTCTGGGCGTAAAAGGCAACCGCGTAGGAAAAATGAAGGATTGGAAGACCCCATCAAGCCGTACAAGGGAGAGACAAAAAAGGTAACATGGGGCTAAACCCCACTGGTGTCTGGGTCGGGGCATGATGTGCAGCGGGTGCAACATTAGTCACAAATTACTGACAAACCACAAGAAGTAGCAACGCCTAGGGCACCACTAACGGGATAACTTGAGGTACTACGTCGTCAGAATTGTCGCTGGCGCGATAATAGCGACTGTGCCAATTCACAGAGCCAACTCTCCTCGATAGAAGACGTGGCACAAGCAGCCTGATAGAGCACGACACGGCTCCTCGCCAGCATGGGACGTGCCGTGGCGGACCTCTAGATCTCCACATCATACAGTAGCTATTCTCAACCTGAAATGGAAGCGGCGTCTATTCAAATGAACGATGACCTTGATTAGTCATCAAACTCGCTTTAAGCACACCGCTTGAGTGGGACAATTTTTGTACCTGCTCAGTAAGCAATGTTCACAAAATTGATATTGGCATACCGAGCCCCCGCTCAAACTACTATATGTGACATTGTAATCCGCCGATAAAGCTCACCTATCTCCTCCTGTTTAAGAATGTTCCCAATACTCCGCAATTGGTTGCTTTAGGTCATAGTCTTCGACACACTAATTCCATCTGAAGGGACTCGCTGACTCTCATGACACTCAGGGACTGCTGGAAAGAGACTGTAGGCTATAAATATGCTTTGGCACGATTCGGGTTCCTTACACTTGGCCCATTCTACACCAAGATAGAACTAGAGAGTACTACGGTAGAGTTTCTCCTTCGAAACATGGAAGTGCAAAATGACGACACAAGAACCGAATCTGAGTATATGAGACCGTATTGTAGAAAGGAAGATGCAGAACGAAAAGGAAAAGGTTGAGTGAGACTCGAACGAGAAGGAAGTCCAACGAAACCATTGGTTGAACCTTTACTTAAGTTGCAGTTTTGTGAGAGCCCGTAATCCTCCCGTAACAGCAGTAACCGGAGATCTCGCAATACTTGTGCGATTGCCCAAGAGTTGAATTGGTGACCTCGTGGCGAGGCTTTTTTCCTTCAGAGTGATCTCAGACGGAGCAGATAATCAGCCTTTGTAAATTTGTATCCATAAAACTAAAGGGAATTTACAAAAATACCTTTTACAAGTTAGTAAATTAAATTATAAAAGTATCCACAATAAACTGTTATATATGTAAAAGATTTAGATTCCTACCTGGTCATTAGTGGTGTAGTAATATGGTCCCTAATGTGCTGACGGTTCAGGTGTGCTTCAGTTGTTATGGCAGATAGATGGACATTTTTGTCACTAGCTGTCGATGGAATCCGACTTGCAGACGTGTAGGAGGCATAGTGCATTCAAGTATTACTGCAATATTTTCCTTGCTTTCATTGTGTCTAGAGGTAAGATATCATGGTATTTGGCAAGGAAAGGAAACAACCCTTGCTACAATTCATGGTTCCTACTAGGAAAGGTATGCCCATCTATCTCAATACTTTACCTAGCTATAATAAGCAAAGCTTGGTAACACTACATTGGTTGAGACCACTGGTATTGACTGCTTTCACCAGTTCTTCTTTGCATACTTTGCATCAATATCTGGATTCCTCATTGGTTTCTGGTCACTCTAGGCATTGATGGAACACACCTGAAGAGAAAATTTTGGGCACCAATTCCATGGCTTCTGCATGTGCCATCTCAATAAAGAAATTTGTTAGACCTTCAAGAACCCAAAGCTACCATATTGCTCTATGCCATTAATATCGATGTAGAATTGCAACTTTTACACATTGCTTTTGCAATCATTGATGCCAAAATTTACACAAATTAGGATTGGTTTCTCAAGAATCTATTGCAATGCTTTTTGAGAGCATTGATTGATGGAGCAAGCCTTTTAAAATCACATTCTTATCAGATCACAAAAAAGGATTGATTCAGGTTGTTGAAGAAACTTTTAGGCACCAATTTCATGACTTTTGCATGTGCCATCTCAATAAAGAAATTTGCTAGACCTTCAAGAACCCAAAACTTATCTCACTTCTTTGGGAGTGTACTTATGCACGAGTAAGCTCTACTCCATTGTTTGCAAATTTTTCTTCATGCTTAAATCAATTTATTGAGCTCTATTTACATTCCATGCTTTGACATCTACTCGTTATGCAAAAGAATTGTGGAAGATTTCCTCCTAAGTTATCAAATGGATCCGTGAGACAAAGCCATAATACTAGGAAAATGTATTCTTTGGAGTCAATTGATTTGGGCACCTTATGGAAAACATTGCAGAGGCACTTAACTTATAAATTTTAGATGTATATGAATTCCACATTTTTGAAATGGCTAAGCTCATATGTCAAAAGCTGATGGGTTGGTTTATGGAGCAATGCACCAAAACCATGGCATGCAAATCCTATCTCACCCCTTTAGCCAAATAACACTTGAAGTTGCAATCAATCATGCAAAAAGGTCCTAAGTCATCCAAGCAAGTGCCACTAAGTTTGAATCCAAACTTTTAAGCAAGGTTGTCAATCTTGGAACATGCACCTATACTTGCCAATCTTGGCAACATTCTAGTATCTTGTGTGCCCATGCTTCTACTATTATTTTGTTTATAGGGCAGAATGTATGTCTCTTCTCCAACGAGTACTTCATGGTAAAGTCATATTGCAACATGTACAAGGAAATTATCCATCTAATACCTCATAAAAGGAGATGGGAAGATGCTGAACTTAATGTTGAGGAGAATAATAACAAAAACAACAGCAACATAAACCTTTGCCTTTTGCCAAAGACTCGTCATCCCATTGGTTGCCCTAAGACAAAGCACATTCATCAAAAAGAGGGAGGTGGTGAGATTAGACAAGTGCATTACAAAGATGCCATGGCCTTGGTCATTATTAGAGCTTTTGTAAAGAGCCAATCTAATCAAAGGTTATTTTTGCTATTGGAAGAGAGCTCTTTGATGTCATTGTTAGTCATGCATATAAACAAGGTTTTGCAATCCCACTTGAGTGTGTTGTTGTTGGCTACTCATCAATCTAGCCTTAGAACTATTTGCATATCTAGCCTTGAGGCTATTTTGCCTCCTTTCTTGATCATCTATACCCTATCAAGCTTTTGTGTGCTATCAAGGGGTTTATCTTCCAAAGCATCACAATGCAATAGAGTAGGGATGCTCATCATATTTTTTTGATGCTTTTGGATTCAAAATTTCCAAAAGATTGCATCAACTTGAAATTGTGTGATTCCAAGCAACATGCAGCATGTAAGTGGCATTTTATGCTTCACCATCAGTTTACCTTTTTGGGATAGAATGGATCTAGTATCATGGATACATAAGAATTTTTGGATGTCAACACACATTATGCTTGCATGAATTATGGCTATAGAGAAGCATGTAGCATATATCACTTTGATCAACACACTCTTTGCTCTATTCCGAGGGAATACCAACCTCATTAGATGTATCACTTTGTGTAGCAACTTTCATCATCTTTACCAGTCTGAAGTTAGAAAGAAATGTAATATTATTCTCTATAGTGTGAGTTTCTGCTAGATAATAAGAGCAAAGAAAGTATTTCAAGAGTGGTCAAGATGAGGTCTATTTTCTACATATCCTTCATATTTATTGAGTTGTTGTCTTTGGTGAGTTCCTAACATACCAAACCTAGACCTTGACTAAACTTCTTTTTCCATTCTCTCAACTTTTCTTGGATTAAATCCTTCATTGGAGCAACATAGATCTATAATAAAAAAATAGCAAAATGTAACAAGTGCAACTTGCAAGTTTGGGAAAGATGAATTTTTAATTATGTATGATAGATTAGTAAGGAGCAAAAGATCAATATAGATTCTTTATGCATCTCCCATTATTTAGATCCTTTTTTGAAGAGAATAGCATTCAATAATAGAAAGTTCTATTGTAGCTCTATAAGGATCATTTTGATGCAAAAGATTTGGGTTAGATCACCATGCTAGTTGGTAATCAATTAATTTGGGATTGAACATCTGGTGCAATCTTTAGAGATCCCCGCCAATGGTTGAAGCTACCATATGGACTCAAACATTTGGAGAGAATATAGAGTTAAAAAAGGCTAGTCTTATTGCTACCTACAAGTAATCAACTTGTTATATTCTATAGAAAAAAAGCAGTATATGATACTGCAATTAGTACCTTAATGGAAGTCATGGTAAAGAAGAAAAGTTATACTTGTTGGTGCAAATAAAACCATGTTGTCATAAAAAATATACTCTTTAGAGAAGCTCTTACTCTAAACAATGGAGTTGGAATACATGTATGTAATTATCAATGAAACCTATATATTGTGTGTGTCATTGCAAAAACAAATTTAGATTGAAAGATGTGAACAAAATATTTTCATTAAACTAGCACTATAGAGACTTAAGAGGTCAAAAGGACAATGCTAAGTTTTGAAGGTGTGATATTGATTCTAAAGGGAATTAATGTAGCCAATCAATGAGTCTCCAAAAAATATTATGCATTTAAAATAGAATTATCCTTTAGGTCTTGACCTGTATTTGGCAAGGGCCTAAAATGGTTGGGGTAAATTTTTCATCAATATTAAAGAATCAAAGTCATCTCTAGACTCCACGTTGTCATCTAAAAGATGGATCAACTTGTCTATTGAAGATGCAAAAATCTCATATTTGCTCCATCTTCTAAAGCATTGTAGTTGGCATATTTTGTACATGCAAGTATGCTTCTTGTTAACCAAGGCATTTTAATCCTATCATATAGTACATCAAAAACTTAAAATTGCACCTAAACAACATTCAAGAATCTCTTTTGTGACTTTGTAAGTTCTTGATGAATGTAGCATTTACGAAGTCAAGTAATTGTTACAATCCAACTTCTAGGTGATATCTTGTAAGAGCTTGAGAAACACACAAGATTGGAACTCTCAAAAAACTCTGATGCCCTAAAGGAGCATCTTGTCTTTATTATATAGTACAGAGGATCCTCTCAAAAGGAGCCACATCCTTAGATTTGATACACGGATTGGTGACATGTCAGCAAACCACACCCTTAGATTAGATCCATGGATTAGTGATATGTCAATCCTTGTCCTATTTGGTTGGTCAAACTAGTTTGACCAAATGGAATATGTAGAGAATATTTGTGTAAGAAGCTCACAATAGTATGGAGGAGGTACTATTGCAAAGATCTCAATAAGGAAAACAAGGTAAGCTTCCATTTTTAGGCTAATTCTTTTGTGAGGCCTCCAAAATTACCTCTAAGGCTTTTGGTGTGTTTTTGATTTCTGCTTTATTTGTGAAAATCCTCTTTTGGAGACTTCTCTATATGATCTACTTAGACCATCATGTGAAACATCCCTAAAGATATAACCATGCTCATTTTCACCTATAGCTAATTTTTCTAGCTAATGGTATTACATACCTTGGTTAACTTTGACTTGTTGTAAGCACAAGACATTAGACTGGCAAATGAATATTTGACCGGTTTTCTTTGTGAGGTTTCCAATGCATAGGTCTACAAATTCTTTGACTATAAAACCAAAATCTTCCAATGGAAGTCATGTCTATCACTTAGACACAAGAGATAATGAGCTCACTTGATTGATTGTTCTAGACTATTACTACTATTGAAGGTTGGAATGAAAGAACAACAAAAAGATGGTGTTGGAGTTTGTTTGTGTGTCTCTATACATGTGTGCTAGTCAGTATGAGCTACCAGACATAGGTACACATGGAAGTCAATACTACTCAACTGCCAAGGCCATTCCTCTATCCAACCTCCCAAATCATTGCTAAGGCTTGGCACCAACCAGGGGTATTTTTTAAATAGCAATTTGTTTTGAGCACTTTTAAAATTTAAGAACTTGTTAGGGGCATTTTTGTAAATTTTTGTCCATCAAACTAATCTACTTGTAGCCAAACAACTAAAATCTAAGAATTTTTAAGAACATTAAACATTAACTCCATGAAGTCTTTACCACCATTCTTGACCTATTCTATCAACTATGGGACACCTCACTTCCCAATTAGTCTAGAAGAATAAGATAGGTAGTGGTGGAATATCATGTTAACAAGAAATTTTAACAAAATCTAAATTATTTAGGGGATGTCCTTTCCAAACTTGCCAAGTCAATCAAGTAGATGAACAATTGATATGAGCCACTAAAATCTATAATGGAATTTATTGGAGATTGTGTTTTTATGGCACCTAGACCTACTCTCTCTCTATCAATATAGTTTATCAAATTTTCAAACCTTGGACAACTATTATGAATGAGCTAGTTTTGCAACTGAATAGCAACTATAGTTGATAGTTGTGTACATGTAGATTGGGCAAATTTTTTAGCTAGCTATAGCTATAATTCAATCTCCTTGCTAAGAAAGTTAGCTAGTTATTAGCTTTATTTATAACTAGATATAATTAAAAAAAGTGTACCAGCACCAAATCAAGTCCACCATCATTTGGTGATAGCCAAGAATTTAGCTTTTGTGTTTTTGTCATGCTTGACAATTGTGCTTGTCATCTCCATGGAATCTGAAAGGATATTGTTTTATTGCATTTTGAAAGTCAAGGTAGATCTACCTATGCATTTTGGTACTCATAAGGAACTATTGAACTCAACATCTGTTAAATTGAAAGGAAAATTAAATTACATTCTAAAAAATGTGGTGTTTGTATTATGGATTCAACATCAAAATCTTTCTCATGGTTTTCCTACTGTGTTAGGAGATGCTTTGAGGAGCTGATGTTCATCAAGCTGAGCTTCATCAAGCTGAGCTGGTAGTCAACATACAACAAAATAAAACACCTATTGGACACTCACAACATTTTTGCAAACAAAACACGAAATTTCAACATTGCTTACCTCTCATAGAACTTGGAAGCTTATGAACTAACCTTTAAGGCAGACCTCATTGCACTGGTTTTGAAGTCTGTCTTTTGGCATTCTTTGTTGAGGACACCATCTTATATCATGCATTTGAAAGTGATCGGTGGAAGTCAATTACTTTTCATTGGCCAATTGGCAAGAATATTATGCAAAAAATCAACATGCATAAGCACTATATCTCAATCAAGAGAGAAATCATTTATGAAAATCAAAGTGGTATTTGGTACACACAACATCCCATTCATTTCCTTATGCATTAATGTAATACCTTATCTAGACAGATTATCCAGTGGTGTAAATTTTCTTGGTAATATCTTTAGGGATGTTATATACAATAGGCTAAGTAGATTAGATAAAGATGTCACCAAAAAAGGACTTTCACTAATAGTGCAAAACTATGAAAACTTCAAAGCCAATTTTGGAGACCTAAACAAATGAATTAGGCCTCAAAAATGAAATCTCCTATCATCTTAGGGGCCCAAAGCATTTCTTTCTCCTCTTTTTTTCTTGTCTTGTTGAGATCTTTCCAATGGTACCTCACCCATGCTATTTTGAGTTTCAAACAAGAAGATTCTCCAAAGAACCCTTTGGTCAAACTTGTTTGACCAACCAAATAGGACAAGGATTGGCATGTCACCAATCCATGTAGCTAATCCAAGGGTAGAGCTCATTGACATGTTATCAATCCATGTATTTGATCGAAGGGTGTAGTTCCCTTTCAGTGAAACTTCTTTGTTACATAATAAAGACAAGGTGCTCCTTTGGAGCATCATAGTATTGAGGAATGAAACTTTTTGTTTATCTTGGGGTTACTGCTTATAGTGATTTCAAAGTAGGTGTTTTAATCCAAGTGAGTGGATCACCCCTCGTGGAAGAACATTGGCTATTGAGACTAAGTAATTTTGAGGAGAGAAAAATTAGTGCAATCAATAGATTGGGGTGTTTTGGAGAGAGAATGAGAATTTCCCTCTATCATCATCCATGCTCCTAGAGGGTGATTTCATGCACCTTACTTTCCTTTCTTGATTCCGTTCCATATCAAGATTATATATCTCCAATGTGAGCAAGTGAGAGTATGTCGTTTACCATTTTGGAGTGGAGTTCATGGACATAGTAATGAATTCACCAAACCTTATGATATCACCTATGGTGATATATGAAATAAAGTAAGATTTGATGATTTACATTTTATTATGATGCAATGGATCTAAATATATAGAATCATCTCTTTCAACACTCAAGTAGAAATCCGTTATGTAGTTAGACCAGAAGTGATATTTAGGGATTTTATAGTCCACAATTTTGATGAGGAATATTATAATAGCCTATGAAGTCAGATGGTAGTCCTAATTTTCCATGCTACTTCCCAAGTGATCATATTAACCATCTTTTGAAGTAAGAAGTATTGATTGAACATTTACTGGTTATACAAATCATGGAGCTATAGTTGCAAATCTGATGGAAAGAATGTAGGAGATGTTGAACAAGTTTTGGGAGATGAAGATGACAATGGAAGCATTACAAAGTCAAGTATGTATCTTTAAGAATGATCATGTAATGCAAGAAGGAGAATCATCCCAAAAACAAACAATAGTGGCCAAAGTACCTAGAAAGTCATTCATGTTGATGGCACCAATCCCAATCAACAATGAAGCCACATTGTTAATATGGATGAAAAAGAGATGCAACATCAAGCCTTACAAAAGACAACATTCCATGGGAGTAGTGGAAAACTGGATCTCAAGAATAGATTGATACTTTTGATCATTCACAACAAAGATCATTGATCATTCTACATACATGTTTGCATGTGTGTACTTGACCAATAAAGCCCTCAAATGGGATGGTGCTTGGGAAAAATAAATATTGGCAAAAGGAAGATAGATCACTTGGAAAGCAATGCAAGAAGGGCTATTGAAGAATGTCCATCCATGGATTCTTGTAATACCATTAGCTAGACAAATTATCTAAAGATATAAATTGGCTTGGTATTATCTTTAAGGATGTTATATATGATGATCTAAGTAGATCAAATAAAGATGTCACCAAAAGAGTGCTTCCACTAATAGTGTATATGCCAAGAACACTTATAAAAAATTTAAAGTGAATTTTGGAGACTTGAAGGGATGAATTAGACCTTGAAAAATGGAAAATCTATGTCTTCCTAAAGGTAAATGGTGTTGTTTACTCTCTCTTTTTGTCTTATTGAGAGCTTTCCAATGGTACCTCATCCATGCTATTTTGAGCTTCATATAGGTAGATTCCCCAAAGATTTTCTTTAGTCAAACAAGTTTGACCAACCAAACAGGACAAGGATCAACATATCACCAATCCATGCAATTAATCCAAGGGTGGAGCTTGCTGACATATCACCAATCCATGTATTTGATCAAAGGGTGTAGCTTCCTTTGAGTGGATACTCTTTGTTATACAATAAAGACAAGGTGCTCCTTTGGGGCATCAAAATATTGAGGAATGAAACCTTGTGGTTCTCTTATGTTTCTCTTGGGATTTCTCCTATTCTCAAAACATTATAATTCTATGCAAATGGCTAAAACCTGGCTATGGGAGTTGAAGTAAAAGAACAAGATACAAGAATATGTGGAGGCATTTATTGATCAAGAGGTTGTGATAATCGATATGAGCCCAACAGAAGCTCTTGAGAATTTAAAATGGAGATTAAAAGAGCAAATCTGCCAAAAGTCCATGGTACAAAATCCTTGCATTATTTTTGAAGCTACTATATGTGCTCAAAGAATAGCAAGAGTGCTTGGAAGAAGTAAAAGGTTATCCAAACATAACACTATTGGGTTGAAACACTACACTTTGGTGGACTAGGTCTTATGGAATTGGGCAACATTTGTTTCCAAGACCAAGGAGCACAACTACTCTAAGGATAACGGGGATGGGTCAATGAAAGGAGAGATGGAGTCCCATGAGGAGAAAGGCCTTGAGTAGAACAAAGATGTTGCTACAATTGTGGCCAAGTTGAGCACATAGCCATCAATTTTCATGCCCATCCTCCTAAGGATGACCTTCAGCCTCCATACAAGCAACATTTGAACAACCTGGAGAGACAAATCAAAGAGGATAATGTTGAAATCATATCAAGAAACAAAGATTGCCAATAAATATACCTTGTAGCCTTATTGGCTCAATGGAGAGGAGTAAATTGTAGTGGGGTGGCAAGGGAGGTAGGAAGAGGACAAGTATACAAAGGTTGAGGAAGACAAACACACAATTGATTGTTATAAAGGGAGTCCTAAAAGACAATCAGATGATGTATTGATAGACCTTGGAGCAATAAAGAATTTATTGTCACGCTTTGTTGCAATAAGGTTAAGGATGGAACTAAAGAAGGATGAAAATGAAGAAATAGAGTTACCTAATGGTCAAACAAAGAGAACTGAATTGTTATCAAGAAAGGTAACACTCTTTATAAGAGAGTATTAGAAATAAATTGAGTGGAAAATGATGTGGTTAGCTCATTATGATGTGATCTTAGGCATGTTGTGGATGGAACACTACAACCCCATGGTATATTGGAGAAGGGAAATAGTGAGAACTAGCCAATGGAAGATAATTGGAGATAGGAAAGATACCAAAGGCAAGAATTGCTTCTTTATGTCATAGGGACAACAACTATTGATAAGACAAATAGATGTTTCATGGGATTAATAAAGGAAGTCCAAAGTACACAACTTGATGGACAAATTCCTAAGAGTTTGAAAGATATGGTCAATGAGTTTCAAGTTGTCTTTTTTGATGATTTATCTTCATGATTATCACTAAAAAGGAGAGAAGATCATAAAATTGAGATATTTTTTGAAAAGACATCTCCTTGTAAGGCATTATATCAACTATCACCTCATGAGTTAGAGGAGTGAAAGGCTCAAATTGAGGATATGATATAGAAAAGGTTGATCTAACCCAACGTGTGACCATATGGAGCTCTTGTCTTGTTTGTGAAGAAGAAGGATGGTACAATGCAAATGTGTATTAACAATAGTGAAGAAAAAATATCCATTACTCTACATGGACAACCTATTTGATCAACTCAATGGGGCAAAATACTTCACCAAACTTGATATATGTGGAGTGGTTATAACCAAATCAAGATATATGTGGAGTGGTTATACTTGATATATGTGGAGTGGTTAAACTTGATATATGTGGAGTGGTTATAACCAAATCAAGAAAACAGAGGAAGACAAAAGGCATACAAAAAACTTTATTTCAAACAAGGTATGGTCACTTTGAGTATCTAGTGATATCATTTAGCGTCACCAATGCACAGATTACTTTCATAAGTTTGATGAATGATATATTTGTCCATACTTGGATAGGTTTGTTATCATTTTTCTTAGTGATAGCTTAGTCTACAATAGGACAATAAAAGAGCACAAGCAACATCTAGAAGAAGTCCTCCAAATTCTACAACAAAACCAATTGTATGCCAAAGTCTCAAAGTGCAAGTTTGGCACCTTTGAAGTTGATTATTTGCGGTATAGAGTAAGTGCAAAAGGTATCAAAGTTTTAATAGATAAAATATCTGACATTCAAAAATGGAGTGCTCTAGAAGATCAAACTCAACTCAAGAGTTTCTTGGGATTCATTGGGTTTTATTGTTGATTTATCAAAGACTTCTCCACGGTTACACAACTCCTAATGACATTATTTGGCAAGGGAAAGAAGTGGATGTGGAGAATTGGATAGGAATTGAAAGATGCATTATTAAATGCACCAATCTTGAAATGGTATGACCCAACAAATCCAATCAAGTTGGATATAGATGCATTAGGCCTCATGTTAAGCGCAATCCTTCAGTAGGAATGGAGTGATGGATGGCACCTAGTTGCATATTTCTCTCAAAAGTTGTTACTAACAGATTGCAACTATCATGCCACCAAAAAAGAAGAGCTAGCTATTGTCCTTGCAATCAAGCATTAGAAGCACTATCTTGGCAAGAAGGCATTTGTAAAAGAGATAGACCACAACAACTAGTCTACCTCAAGACATCAAAAGATCTTCCTTGTCAATAGATTTGTTGGGCAAAGTGGAGACAATGGTTCACCATGATGATCACATATGTGCAAGGTGAGAAGCAACTTGTAGATGCATTCACCCAAATGCCTATGATGAATAATCTGGTTATAGTGGTTAAGATGAAACTAGATTTTTGGCCAAGGATTCTTATTGCTATAAAGATTGACACATAGGTTGTAGGAGCTCAATCATCCAAAGGTATAACTAGAGACCCAAGGATTCACCTTTTGTGATGGCAAGTTATGGATCCCAAATGCTCTTGATCTAAGAACCACCATTCTAGTAGAATGTCATGATTTTGCCATTGCAAGTCATGTTGGAGTGGATAAGGTCTTAGATGAAGTCAAATTCCATTACTATTGGCCCAAGATGAGCAACAATGTGATGGAGTACATTTGAATTTGCCTATTCTATCAACAAAATAAAGAGTCTAATCAGGCTCCCTAAGGATGCATTCAACTCCTCCATACTCCTACACAAAGTTGGGAGCAAGTCAACATGGATTTGGTTTGTGAATTACCCAAGACCACCTTAGATTTTGACTCCATTGTAGTCTTTGTAGACCAACTTAGCAAAATGATTCATGTGTGTCTTACAACCAATGACATGATTGCACCACAATTAGCTCAATTGTACTTGGTTGTAGTTTTTTCTTACCATGGACTATCTCAAGTGCTCATCACCAATGAAGACACTCAATTCACTAGTTTTTTTTTAAGAACACTCCTTGGCATCTTAAAAACCAAACTTGCCATGTCCATGGCATACCATCCATAAACTAATGGAAAAATACAACAAGCAAATTGCACTACTTAGAACATGCTCCAAGGCTTCTTCTTAGAGCAACAAGAAAGGTAGGACACATTACTTCTACTAGTGGAATTTGCCTACAACAATTTAGTGAATGCATCTACATCACCATTCTTCCCTCATGTATGGATAACACTTCTTCACACCTTTGAGCTTGGTAAAGATCTGCCCAATGGCTACAAAATTTGATGTTGTCAATACTTCTTTTTTCTAGAATCCAATATTGTAAAAGACCAAGACCAAGGAGAGAAATGGGAGAATGGAAGATTGGGACACTTGAGTATGGGAAAATTCTGAATGCCTAGCATGAGCTTTGGCTCTGGTATTTATAGGGAGAATACAAGGCTCTCGAGAAGCTTCTCAAGAAGTTTCCTTGAGCCACTTTCTTGGAGTGCAAGCCAAGTTAATTGAGAAGCTTCTCAAGAATCTTCCTTCTAAAAGTTACCTACTTGGCTTGCATGCTAAGCTATTTGGAAGCTTCTAAAAGCTTCTTTCTAGAGCTACTTACTTGGGGTGCAAACTAAGCTAACTGGGAAGCTTCCTAGATACTTCTAGAATATTATAGGCTAATTCGTCTTATTTGCTACTTGGTTAGCCCTACTAACTCATCATTAAACTCCATATTGTTACATATTCCTCTGCTAGTTGGTGATGTCCTTGTTGCCATTGAAGCTTCAGACTCCTAGATGGCCATTTGTGCATTCTAGAGATGAGAAAGAGGTTCCTATGAGGCATCATGAAGGGGATACTCTTTCCAAAGGACTTTGTACATATATGTTATCGATGGCCTTGTTGAATATAGCAATGTGCAAGGATACAATCAACTTTGTACTCCTCATGATCATTGAGAGAGATGGGAGGATGATGGGGTTGGACACAAGAGGAAAAAGATGATGGATTAGGGACAAAGGGTTTCAACTTGGAAATATGGAAGACATGGTGGATGCGTATATGACAAGGCAAGGCAAGTTGATAAGCAATAAGAAAAATGATTTGGGTGACCTCAAAAGGTCTTATCCAATTAGGAGCAAGTTTACGGACTTGGGTATCAAGTGGGAGGGGTAGGTTACTTGACAAGAGCACAACCTTATCACCCACTTGAAAGGTGAGATCACAACAATGGTGGTCTACATATTGTTTCTTACAATTTTGGGCAACAAGGAGGTGAGATTGGCTTGTTGGAGAGATTGGGATATGGTGGTCAAGAAGGTTGAAGTATGAGAAACATGAGATGGAGGAAGAGCAAGAAGGGAATCTAGAACAAGTGGATCTTGGCCAAAATTGATGAAGAAAGGAGAGAATCCAGAGGTTGCCTATTTGGAATTATTGTATACAAACTCCACAGTTGCAAGACATTCATCCCAATTTGTATGGTGAACATTGATGAAGGCACAAAGCATATCCTCCAAGGTGCAATTTTCACATTCAGTTTGTCCATCAATTTGAGGATGATAGGCCATGAACAAAGCAAGCTTGGTGCCAAGTATCTAGAAGAGTGCTTGCCAAAACTTTCCAATGAAACTAAGATCACGATTGGAGATGAGTACACATGGCATCCCATGATGCTTGAATGTATTGTTGAAGTAGATCTACTCCAATGTAGGAGCATCTAGAGTATCAATTATTGGTGCCAAATAGATTTGCTTACTAACCTTATCCACAAACACCACAATTGCTATGTGACCTTGTTTTGTCTTGGGCAAGGAAGTGATGAGATCTATAAGCTCACATGTTCCCAATGAGTAAATGGAATGAGGAGTGGTTGAAGGAGTCCACTCAGTTTTTGGTTACTAGCCTTGTTGCGTTGATAGCTCTCATATGATCGGACAAAATTCTAAACATCTCATGCCATGTTGTGTCACCACCATTGGCGTTGGATGGTACCCAAGGTCTTGTCCACACCCATGTGACCAGCAATTGGTAAATCATGGGCTTCTTGAAGATGCACAAGTCGGAGATCACCTTTGGCTAGAACATAAATTTGGTCCTCATGGAATGGAAGGCCTTCCTTGAAGGAGAAGGTGTTGTACTCCTTATTGAATGTTGCAAGACAACCTTGTACCATCTGAAAGAATGGATCTTGTTGTAGAGTTTTCCTAAACTTGGTTTGGAATTAAGAGTCAACTAACACCATTATAATTGTTGCCATGATGAGAGGAAAAGACTTCAAGTTAGGTCATCATGATAGGGCATCAAGGATGACATGGAACCGATTGGGTTTGTACTCAAGTTTGATGTCAACAAATTGTAGTTATTCCTCCCATCAATGATATTGACTCTTCATAAGTTCCAAATGTAATGTCTACAACAAGTGCTTGTGATCAATTTGCATGACCACTTGTTTCTCCAAGAGATAATGTCTCTATACCTTGGTGGCATATACCATTGTTAGTTGTTCTTGATCTCAAGCATAGTAATCCTTTTTTGTTATATTGAGTCTACAAGACACAAAGGCAATGGGATGCAATCTATTTATAAATTCCTATTGTAACACAACTCCAATTCCAAAGTTAGAAGCATCAAAATCAACCACACATGGTAGTTGAGGATCATATGGTTGAAAAATTGGTCTTGAAGACACCATATGTTTCAGTTTTTGGAATGCTTTTTTGTGCTTTTTGGTCCATTGAAAGCTCAAGTTCTTCCCCAAGAGATCGGTCAATGGTGAGGTCACATGAGCATGGTAGTGGATGAATCATTGGTAAAAACTAGCCAATCCATTAAATGCTTGTACTTTAGTAGCATCCTTTGGAGTAGGCTAATTAGTGATGGCCTTAATTTTCTCCTCTTCCATCTTGATACCCTTCGATGAGATCTTGTGACCCAAGAAGGTAACTTCCTTCTGCCAAAATGCACACTTTGACTTCTTGGAATAAAACTTTCACTATCATAGTTGTCTTAGGACTTCTTGCACGTGATTCACATGTTTTGCCTCTGTCTTGCTATAGATTAAGATATCATCCAAGAACACCACCATGTATTGATCAAATAGTCCATCCATGAAGACTACTGGAGCATTAGTGAGCCCAAAAAGTAAAACTCTCTACTAAAATGTCCATACCTTGTGCAAAAAGCAATCTTTTGCACATCCTCCTTATCAATGGAGATTTGCTAATAACCAATGCAAAGATCCAACTTGGAGAAGTATTTTATTCCACTCAATTGATCAAGCAAGTCATCAATTCAAGGCAAAGGGTATGCATTCTTCACTGTCTATTTATTGAGCCCATGGTAATCAATACAGAAAAAAAGTCCTCCATCCTTCTTTGGAATGAATAATATTGGTGCTCCACAAGAAGATGTACTATGTCGCATGAAATCCTTCTCCAAAAACTCCGTGAGTGTTGTTCGTAACTCCTCCAACTCCTTTGGTGAGAGCCGATAGATTGGTCTACTCATTGGAGTACTCCTTGGTAATAACTCAATCTTGAAGTGCATACCACAATCAAAGGGTAACCCCTTTGGTAGATCATCCAAAAACACGTCTACAAACTCTTGAACTATTTGACCAACCATTGCTTGATGAGGCTCATGACTCTTCTCAGATTCTCCTTGAGCAATTGACTTGATCCACACTACAAAATAGACATCTTCTTCCAAAGCTTGCTCTATAGCTGCTTCACTGACAAACTTCCCATCTAGGGACTTAGCTTCCTTCAAGGTTTGCTCTATGGTTGCTTTCTTAACAAGCGTCTCATCTTGGGACTTCACTTTCTTCAAAGCTTGCTCTATGTTTGCTTTCCTTACAAACTTCTCATCTTGGGACTTCTCTCCCTTCAGAGCTTGCTCTATGGCTGCTTTCTTTACAAACTTCCCATCTTGGGATTGGCTATTCTTAGGTGTCTTACCTAAAGGTGTCAGACAACCTAATCAAAAATTCCTACCTTGGTGTTGTACTTGAATTTGTCATCAGGTTCAATCAAATTGAAAGTTTAAGTCAAGGTAGTCCTAGAATGACATCATAGTGTAGAGGTGCCACTACAAACCTCATACAATCCAAATACTCCTTCTCAATCTTGAAGGTAATAGGGTACAAGGTATGAAATGTAGAACCCTTTCTACCATCTTCCATCATCAATCTACTTCCAATTATTGTCCTGATAGGAATACTCAATTCCTTTGCTAATTGCATAGACATGCGATTCTTTGAATTTCCAAAATCAACCAAAATCTTACAACCATGGTCAGATATTGTACCTTGCAAGTGAAGCAAACTTGCATAGGTTGAGCTTTCAATCCCATTAGAACTAATCAAGTTCCCAAAAGGTGGCTCAAAATCTCCTATTGGGATTCATTGTTTCCTTGATCAATATGCTCCATAGACTCCATTTGGGCAATTTGTCAAGGTCACCCATTCCTAAGTGGACGTTCAACAATGTGATGTCAAACTTGGTGACAATAAAAAAACCATCATTTTGTTACAATCTTTTTCCCAAGTGGTCTCTATTGGATAGCATCCATTGGTGCCAATTCTTCCACTCGTGTGTAGTGTATTTGTAGGTTCTGTGTAAGTTAAGGTTGAGACCAAGTTGTCACAACCAAGGAATCAAAGCGCTCAACCAATTGCATGGCTTCTTCTAAATTTTGTGGCTCTTGCATAGTGACCTCCAATTTGGTTTGTGACTTCAAGCCCCTCATGAATCGATCCAAAACTTCACCTTCTTGTATATTTGGAATCTACATGATGATGTTCTAGAATTGTGTGATGTAGCTCCTTACAGAGCCACTCTACTTCAACTTTGCCAACTTATCTCATGCGTCTCGTGTGGCATTTATAGCTAGGAATTGACAAAGTATTGCATTCTTGAATTTTGCCCATGTCAAGATTGGTGTAACAATTTGTCATTCCGCTGGGTCCGCTCAAAATTGCCACCAAAGTTTTGCCACACCATCCAATTGGCTAGAAGCCAAGAGAATCTGTTTTCATTTATCTTGAAAATTGGTAGCTTCAAAGTAACATTTGTAGTCAAACACAAAATTCTCCACTATGCCCAAGAGATTCTTGCCTTCAAACAACTTGGGTTTTGGAAATTGAATATGATCTTCTCCATCTTGAACTGGTACTCTTTACATTTTCTTGTTGTTGATTGTCTTGTTTATCAACAATCAAGTAAGGTGCTTGATTTGTTGCTGCATAGCAATGATAACATTGGGTATTGCCGCCATGGCTACTACTCTATCCCACTACTCCTAATTTATTTAATTTATTAACACATAGATGCAACACGTCCATTTTTCTCTACAAGTTGCAATTGAAAGTATCAAGGGTTCCTCAAACAAGGTGATTGCATGCAAAAAATCCTGCCCAAAGCATGAGGTGATAAATTATGTGAAATGATGCTTGGATAGTACTTGGACACAAAATCCCAATGGTTTGATAGAGATGGATTTGGTGGTCCATAAATTTCATCCATCCCATTCTTGCTCTGATACCAATATAAAAGACCACGATCAAGGAGAGAGATAAGAGACTGGAAGATCACATTGGGACACTTGAGTATGGGAAAACTCCAAATGCCTAGCATGAGCTTTGGCTCTAGTATTTATAAGGAGCATACAAGGCTCTTGAGAAGCTTCTCAAGAAGCTTCCTTCTAGAAGCCACCTACTTGGGGTGCTAGTTAAGCTAGCCGAGAAGCTTCCCAAGAAGCTTCCTAGATACTTCTAGAATATTTTAGGCTAATTTGTCTTATTTGCTACTTTATTAGCCCTACTAACTTCATTGTTAAACTCCATATTGTTATAAATACAGTGAAGAGAATGCCAAGTTGTAACACAAGTAGCTAGACATATTATTTGGAGGTGAAAATTGGCTGATTAACATCTAGAAAGATGTTGTGTAAAATGGGCTAGGAAGATCAGACAAAGGTGTCATCAAAGAGTACTTCTACTAATATGGCAAAATCTAAAAATAGCTTGAAAACTTTAGAGCCAATTTCAGAGGCCTTAACGGATGAATTAGGCCTTGAAAACAAAGACACTTTTCCTCTTGGAACCAAAGGGCTTGCCTTACTGCCCTTATGATTTGTCTCATTGAGAGCTTTCCAATGGTATCTCACCCATGTGATTCTAAGCTCCCTACAAGAAGGTTCCCTAAAGATTCCCTTTGGTCAAACCCATTTGACCAACTAGATAGGACAAGGATTGACATGTCCCCCATCCAAACAACTAATCCAAGGATGGAGCCCGCTAACAGGTCACCAATCCATGTATTTGATCCAAGGATGGAGCTTCCTTTGAAGGGATCCTCTTTGTTATATAATAAAGAGAAGGTGCTCCTTTAGGACATTGGAGTATTGAGTGTGAAACTGTGTTTCCTCTCTTGTATCTCTTGTCCTCAAAGTACTACACAAGTATAGGTTACAAATAGCCCAAAATTTACAAAAAAAAATATTTAGATGCATATTGCAAGCACATGGATTTTAGCATAAGGGATCAATTATAGTTGTCCATAACTAACCTTATGTTAGTTGGCCCTTGGAAGCTAAGACCTCATTGGCCCTTTTCCTATCATCCATCATACCAACATAGTGGCCTATCACCTCCAACTACCACCACTCATGCAGATACATCCTTTGTTCCATATTTCCTTGCTATGTAGATATGTATCTTGAACGCCCCACTTTCCTTCCATACAAGAAGTTCAACCTTGTCAAACACTCATTGATGGAATGGAGGAATACAAAGTCAAACATATTCTTCAAAAAGACATTTGTGGTACACACCATTTGCGTGTGGAATATCTTGTCATGGAAAGTATACCCATTGTATGAGGCAATATGGGAGCCCACAGCTAACTTGACCAATCCACAAATGTTAGTGCAATCTTTTGAGCAACAATTGAACAAGAAGGATGTTGCATCTTAAATGGGAGGAGGTTTGTAATACCATTAGCTAGACAAATTATCTATATATGGAAATTGGCTTGGTAATATCTTTAGGGATGTTATACACAATGGTCTAAATAGATCAAATATAGGTTTTACAAAAAGTGTACTTGACTAATAGGAAAAAGGCCAAAAACACCATGAAAATTGGTAGATACAGACTTTGTCCTATTTAGAGCTAATTTTGGAGCCCTAAATGAATGAATTATGCCTCAAAAATGAAATCTCCTAACCTCTTTGGAGAAAAATCAATGCATTCTCCCCTCATTTTTTGTCTTGTCTAGATCTTTCTGATGATATCTCACCCACACTATTTTGAGCTTCCTATAAAAATATTCCTTAAACATTCTTTTTGGTCAATCTTGTTTGACCTGCCAAATAGGACAAGGATCAACATATCACCAATCCATGTAGCTAATCTAAAGGTGGAGCTTGTTGACATGTCATCAATCCATGTATTTGATCCAAGGGTGTAGTTCCCTTTGAGCGGATCTTGTTTGTTATGTAATAAAGACAAGGTGCTCCTTTGGGACATTAGAGTATTGAAGAATGAAACCTTGTAGTTCTCTTGTGTTGCTCTTTGGGTTTCTCCTTAAAATTAATTTCATACAAAGTAGCATCCAAAATAAGAAATACATGGTCTTATAGGTCTATATGAATGGCAATGGCATACTGTCAAGTTACAATCTAGTATTGCAAGCATATTGCTAGTCAATATATGACCAAACATGCATCTAAACTTCTCATCCAATGGTCTACTACAATTGGTATGGAGTTTGAGATTGATGTTGTGAAGCATGTGCAAACATCATGCACCAATTCAAGATCTAATGTCAAACATGTTATTGAAATCCTTATGCAAAATTTTAGTGAATGGTGTGTTGCTCACTTGTCCCACCTTGCTCTTGTTGATGTGTTTGGCACAATGTTAGATCCCAAGAAATCCAACAACAAAGTTGCCCGGGAAGTGATCACCCTTTACCATAAGGTGATTGAGATTGTCAACAAAAGCGGTGTGTTGAAATTGATTGTGGATTAAAAATGCTATGGAGGATTTTGGAAGCTTCATCAAGCTGAAGAATGGGCCTACTCATTGTTGGTCTTCACTGGACCTGATCTTGGATTGCATGCTCTTGTTGTGGAACCATGTTAAGGAGGTATACTTGCAAATTGAGACTGATCTCTTCCTTGAAGATGATTGGGATGCGATCCTTAAGTTCCAATTTATCATTCATGTTGTTCACCAAATACAAAAGGTAGCACAAACTATGCAATCATTTGTTGTGCTAGATGATTACATCCAGCTCATCAACATGAACTTTATTGTACTCAATCCACTTGCCACGCTCATGATCTACGACCCAAAGCACGTTAATGGACTGGCCAATTTGGGCCAAGCAACACAACACCTTTCAATTATGGCAAAGAATTTGGATGAGCGCACCTCCAAATTTTGCATCAAGTTGCATGACGCTTTGCAAGCGGATTCTTTGACCGGTTCCACCATTGAAAGCATTGCATAATTGGTATCCATTATACAAGCATTTGCACTTTGATCCTTGCAACAAGAAAATAATTGACAATGACTTCAAGTTCCTATATTGATAGACATGTAGGCTCTCTTGCATTTGACCATGAGCAATAGCTGATTGATCAAGAAAAAATGATATTATAACATCTATGTTAGTAAAATTGATATGCTAATTGGGTGGATGATTGGCACTCTTTGTGCTTCATATCTGGAGTTGATAATGTGGTACATGTGGCATGCGATCACAGGTCTTGCCTTTTGGGTTTTGATTGCTATCAAGAATAGGTCCACCAATAGCCTTGATGAGAAGGGTATGCATGTGTTCAAAAAAATATACAATGGCTCCATGAGCCTACTTGCATCCATGACTGGGAATGACCAAGACTCCACTCCTCACAATATAGTAGATGCAAGTACCCATGAGCAAATGGTGTAAGGAGAAATTGAAGCTTTCTAAGGGGATTGCAATTAATGATGGTCTCCCTTTCCAAGACATTATCAAATGGTGGCTCTCTCAAAAGTAGGTGGAGAAATGCCCTACATCAGTCAAGGTGTTGGCACATTGCATGCATGCAAGCCATCTTTTGGTGGGCTTGAGTGCAATCTTGGGACACTCAACAATATTGTACAACCAAAGTGATTATCTTTAAGGGAAGGATTTTGCCAAGGTCGAAATGGTTCTACAACTCAACAAATATATGATTGCCTACTCACTTAACATTGTAAGGTTGTTGATATTGTGGAAGGATTACATTCCACAACACTTTACCTTGTGTAATGATGTTGATGATGGTACCTTGCAAAGTAATGTTAATCCCAAGTCTACAAATGAAGATGCAATGAGCAATGATGTTGATAGAACCACAATAAGCCGTAAATAAAATTCAAATTAAAAACTTGGTAGATTTGTTGATCATCGTGTTTCAACTACTTTATCAACTAAATAAGCAATAACAATAGTTGTGCAAGATCAAGGGTCCAAAAAACTTATCTAGCTATAGATATGCACAGATTGAGAGTACCTAAAAGTTAGCTAGCTATAACTATGCACATATCAAATTGAGAGTATTAAAAAGTTATCTAGCTATAGTTGTGCACATATCAAAGGTCCAAGAAAGTTAGCTAGCTAAGCAGTTATACAAGGTCTGCAAGTTTTATATCCAAGAGTATCACATGAAGCTCCATTATATTTTTATAGGAAATCTGTCTCTAATGAAATTGCATCCATTTACTTTATACTATTAGTGTGTGAGGGATTAAAAAAAGACAACGATAAAAACATACAGATTTACTTACTACATCAATATGTATATTATCAAGAGTACTTTTACATTGAATATGATAATTTTCTTACAAGGGCTTTCCCAAGCGTTTTAAAAAAAATGGGAAAACTTAAAAGCTAAAGAGTTACCATTCAATAAGAAAAAGATAGTTCTTATAATGCAATTTTATGTTAAATATTATGAAATTTTTTTCTTTAGATTTAAGTGAATCTTATTGATTTATATTATACAAGATCTACAAATTTTAAGTTTGATAGAAACCCAGTTTCATTCCCAGTGATCTAACTTAGTTTAATCTGTAAAATTTAGTTGGATTAAAGTTGAATTTAATGTAACTAAATTTTATAAGCTCATTATCTATGATATAATCTGTAAATGATTGTCCCTTGAAGCTTGACATCCTAAAATAATTTTATCTGATTTATCTACTTATAAAAATGCTTTAAGACCTTGGTACTACTATAGAAACTTTCAATTTTTAGATATCAATCATTCACATTGTTTCTTTTTATTAAAAAATTAAAAAATTATTGTTTGATTAAATTCTTATGCACATTATGAAAATCAGATCTCTTTATTTTCATCAATTTTACTAAAATCTAAAATCCACCATTTTTCTTCTATTTTTTCCATGTAATTCATCTCATGTTTAGAAGTAAAAAAAATATTTTAGCTACCATTTGTATTGAGATATTGATTATTTTTGTTGTGTTATGTATATTATTTCAGAATTGTTCCTAATATACACATAATAATTTCCCCTTCTAACATAAATAACGTATCCTTTAATTTTCTGTCTTTATGCAATAGATGTTACTCAAGATTTCAAAATATGATATTATAATTATTATCTGTATTATATATTGAAATTCGAAGTTGTATGCCTCTTTACAAATTATTCAGAACAGACTACTTATTTATAGAGATACAAAAGTAAGATTTCGACGGAAGATATTTATGTGAAGTATTTGTTGTTGCAACTCTTTCGAGAGTTAGTAGGATCTTCTGCAAACTATTTCTAATAATCGGATAATAAACGGTGCTTCAACTGTCATCTCTAACGAATCATGTAGCTTGCAAAATCACACCTTCTCTATTTCCTTCTATTCAAGAACTTCCACTTTATGAATTTAATCGATGTTCATAATAAAATAAATATTAATAAATTTCATTTGATATATATATGCTTGAATCAATACATGCAAATTTCTATAATTAAAGTTCTAAAATCTAAGCATTGAATCGAAAGAGATTGGTTTTAGTTTTCTATAGAGAGTTTGTAGACCTTATACATTGTTGTGAACCATGCAAAGTTAATTTGATTGATTGATAGATAACAAAATTTCAGAATTCCGAAATTGGAAAAATTAGAATTATTTTGGATTTCCCATTGAAAATCATTTTGGGTGATTTCTAAGATGTTAGTTATTCATTATTTTATATTGAGTAGGTTGATCTTTTAGCATAGATTGTTTTTATCTAAAATTTAAATATAAAGCTTTTGACATTTATTCTGAGACTTGGCTATTTATGTATATGTAAATAATGGTATTTAATATTTCATTATTCTCACACAATAATGCATCATAATATGTCCATGCTTGCTATGCATTCTTATCTAACTCCTTATGTGTGACTATACGGTTTACAATAATGCTACTACTTAGAGAAAATACATTTTATAAGCATAAATAAAATTTTTGTTTATCGTGTTATAGTCAATATGCATCTTGGGTGTCCAATATCCAATATCTTTAATTGACTTCAAGAAGTTCTCAAGGTAAAAGCTAATACAATCATAAACTCGTGTAAAATGTCGTATTTGAAATGAAACTAGATACAGTTCTGAACATATCTTACCTCATTTCGTATTTGAAATGAAACTAGATACAGTTCTGAACATATCTTACATCATTTCGTATAAATATTAACTCCAAATTATACTGAAAGAGTTTCAGAATCTTGTGTTGGGCCCCGGAGGATTATTATCAAATACATTTGTATCTCATTTAATTAAAATAGTATTCTTCTGAAAACGAAAATGGGAGCGAGATTTCCTCAAAAACACCCGTTTTAGTTTTTGATATGACCATCTAGTCAATCGAGCATAAAATCTCAATGACCATCTAGTTAATCAAGCATAAAATCTCTTTAAATAACATCTCCTCAGGGCTATTGATCTGAAAAGGTGAAGGTCCAGTAACTTCTATCATTCTATAATACTATTCTACGAAAATTTAAGCACTTTGTCTATAAGACAATGAAGAGTAATTGGAATATTCTTATTTTCTCTATCACAACTTCCACTTTACTAATATTGCATCCTTGGCATTCTGAAAACCAACCTTGTTTTAACAAATTAATTTCCTTATGGAAACGGATTGTCGGTTGTCCGGCGCCACCGCAATCCATAATCATCTAACGGCCGGAACTGGTTGTAACCTCGCAGGGCAATCACGAGCCATGTGAATCGGGTAAGAGGCGAAGGGGACCACGTGAGGGACAATAATGAACTGCCGGGGGGACCACCGGACGGGCGGCTGAACGGACGGCCGGTATTCCCAAGTTGCACAAGGAGTGGAAGCAGAGCGAAAGTTTATGGCAGAAACTCGATGATTCCGATTCTCCAATGTCAGAGGACAAAAAAGGCGAAACTACAGTGGGAACGTGAGTGCACTGTCTGCCATGCCATCCAATTTGTAGGGAACTGCGAATTAGTGAAGAGTGAGAGACTGAAAGCTCGTATGAATCCACCGTTGTGTCGTGATCGGTCGACACAGGTTTGTGAACTTCCCGAGCTTGGAGTATTAGTAGGTGGTAGGACACTAGCGAGGAGGAGCCGCGGAGTGAGAGATCTTGAGAATTTGTGCTCCTCAAGAAGGAGAGAAAATGTGGACGTATAAGGTCGCGGACGGTACAGGCAGTCCGTGGTTGGAAACATTAAACGGGAATGTCGGACGCCAGACTTGGCACTACGATGAAAATGGAGGTACGCTGGCCGATCGAGTTGCATTGGACGATGCGCGCGAGAAATTTACAAAGAATCGGTATGAGATGAAACACAGCTCCGATATTCCAATGCGGCTGCAGGTACGATTAATAATCTCTTCCAACTTTAGTTTTCTTTCTTCCAAATACTCAGTTTTACAGTTTCTTGAGCGTCTTGGCACCTTCTGGTTTGAGGACAATCTGTGGTGAATCCTAGTTGCAAATAAACTCGTCTATTTGGGAGTTTCTGTTCAGAGTACAACTGAATTTTCTGGTTTTCTTTTTAGCTTGCGAAACAAAATCCTCTTCGAGTATTACCAGAGCAAGTATTTGCAAGTCCAAAGGAAGATCTGACTCCCGAAGCTGTGGACACGACTTTGACTCGGGCGCTTCGATTTTACTCAACTATTCAAAGTGATGATGGACATTGGGGTGGTGATTATGGGGGACCAATGTTTCTCCTGCCAGGACTTGTACGTACTGCAGCTGACATTAGTTTCCAGTAAATTTTATGAGTTTCGTTGCATTATTTTGAACCACTCTGCCGATACTGAAAGTTAGTAGTGTAAAAGACAATGTCGGGCCAATTGTGTTTCAAAGATAACAGAACAAGCACTTATTAACTAGGCTGGTTCAGTTTTCATACCTCTGTGCATGCTTGTGAACTCAATTTGCTCTGCCGATCAATTCATGATTACTGTACATTCGAAAATGGCTGTGCAGGTCATCACCCTGCACGTCAGTGGAGCGCTGAATACTGTCTTCTCTGCACCACATCAGAAGGAAATCCGTCGATACCTCTACAATCATCAGGTCTGTTAAAACCTACTCCGAAAGTGAGGAAAAAAGCAGAGTATGCCATGGTCAGTGGTAGTGAGAATTTCTTGCCAGTTCTTTGTTTTTGGTCTGAGGTGGATGGCTGTTTATGGTGCTCCTCTAAACACCACAGTTCCTAGTAACACAACAGTACTACAGATCCGAGATTGTACTGCATCAAAAAGCATAAAATATTGGATTTGTTTGAGTTCTTATATCAGTTCTCATTATGCAACTTTGATGTTGACGCAACGCAGAATGAAGACGGAGGATGGGGGTTGCACATTGAGGGCCATAGCACAATGTTTGGTTCAGTTCTTACGTATGTGACCCTCAGGATCCTTGGCGATGGTCCGCAAGGTGGAGACTTCCAGTGCCTAGAGCGTGGAAGGGACTGGATATTGAGCCACGGGGGCGCTACGGCAATACCTTCGTGGGGAAAGTTCTGGCTCGCGGTAATAGAAGAAATCTTGGCAACTTCTGCAGGATACCGTTCCCCTCTGTATCAATCAAACCAACTTTAAATTTCGCATAAATTCTGAAACTAAACTGATTTCGGAGTATCCACTTAGAGACTCGTTATTGTTTTCTCCCTGCCTTGGCTTTCACTAATCGTCACGTCACCTCACACTTTGTCAAAATCATCCCCTGAACTACACTGCCTGGCCGTGTTGCACGCCTTAAGTTCAATGGCGAATAGAACGTAGGAATTTTTAAACAGCTCGCTTTAGAGGGGCTGTAATTACACAAGCAGGAGTTACGATTTTGCCAAAACTGTTTGAGCTATTCCTAAGTTTCGACGTTTGCAGGTGTTAGGAGTGTTTGAGTGGCAAGGTCTCAACCCAATGCCGCCAGAAATGTGGCTGTTACCTTACATGGTACCAGTTCATCCAGGTGAGATACGGCCACCATCAAATTAAGTAACCTTTATTTTGAGTTAGAATCATTTGCATGGCATCCAAAGCTATTCAAGTGACGCTTATAAGGTCGATTTCGGGGCTTCTACTAGTCCTCTCTCTTTTAAACCCTCGCTGCTGGTTGTTACATGCGAGTGTGTTGTCCAGTTATACTCCTTGGCTAGACTTGCAAGCAGTCTCACCAAGTTTTCTAGCGAAGTCCACATTTCTTTGTAACTCATAATATCTAGTAAGCTAATCTGTTCTGGCTAGCTACCGTACCGCTCGCTGTTGTACTTGTGCGAATTCCAGCCAACAATGAGTAATTGCAGTAATTCAATCAGTACTATTTATGCGTTATAGTTGTGATTAGAAACATGTTGTAGCTTCAGTGCCAAAGTAAAGACAAGCAAGTTAACATCGAATTGGCTGGACTGCAGCGCGCATGTGGTGTCATTGTCGAATGGTGTATCTACCTATGAGCTACATCTATGGAAAGCGGTTCACGGGGAAGATTACATCTCTGGTCCAGGAACTTCGGACAGAGTTGTTCAGCCAAAAGTATTCTGAGATAGACTGGAACAAAGCCCGCAATGAGTGTGCAAAGGTGATCATATATGCCTGCGTGGAAGTCTAGAGTAAACATGGCGTGATGGTTCGAACTAATGACCACTATTATTGCTGACAAGAAGATTTGCATCCGGACTTGCTGGATTGGTGATGAACTGGAGGCTATCTTGTTACATCTTTTGTGACTGACACCATTCCAGGTAACTGAGGGATTTCTAATCGTCGATATTGTGTGAACAGGAGGACCTTTACTACCCGCATCCTCTGCTACAAGATATTCTTTGGGGTACCCTACATAAAGTTGCAGAGCCCATACTTACGCATTGGCCTGGATCTAAAGTAAGAGAGAGAGCACTCGCAGAATGCATGAAACACATCCACTACGAGGACGAAAACACAAGATATATCTGCATCGGACCTGTCAACAAGGTTCTCTCTAGACCCATGTACCCTAATGGCATTTAATTTTTTGTTGAGTCTGAATTTTAAGGTTTCTTTGTCAAGTTGGCAAACCATTCAACTTTTAGTTTGGCGTTACTATCGCATCCTTCGTATCATTTGCCAATGGTGTCCAAGCTAGAATTATAGCACTAGGTCGTATTGTCATTGCTTGCTGCGTCATTTGCGTTCATAAAGAACCGAAGGTAAGCTTTTATGCGGAGTTGTTAGGATCTTAGATAAGCAACGGAGTATACTAGTTCTTCTTTGTATTATCAACGCCAATGTTTCAGGACACATGCAGATTTTCATGCTGCATTGTTCGTGTGTTCTGGTGCAGTCATTGAACATGTTATGTTGCTTCGTTGAAGATCCCAAATCAGATGCCTTCAAACGACACCTAGCACGAGTGGTGGATTATATGTGGCTAGCAGAAGATGGAATGAAGATGCAGGTAAAAGTTGGAACATGTGATTTACTACAAATCTCGTGACAAGGAAGCTACGTAGATACTGTCATTCTGCGGTTCCTGTTTTATGTTGGCTAAGTGGCCTATCTTATTGGTAGGCCATTAATGTCATCTCTTTGCTGACTCTTATAAGGTTGGTATCTGAAGGACAATCAGTTGTTTAAAATATGTATTTGTTTTGAAAAGGTGTTCTATGAACTTCAAATGGGTTAGTTATTTTTCTCCTTTCGCCCAGCGTCTCATGCTTTAATTTCATATTCCACCCAGGGATACAACGGCTCTCAGCTGTGGGACACAGCATTTGCAATTCAAGCTATAGCTTCAACTAGGATGATCGATGAGAGTCATGAGATGTTGAAGAAGGCGAATTATTATATTGAGAAATCACAGGTGAGAGTTCACTCATTAGAAAATTTGTCCAGTTTGAGCCGGGCCCCAGAATCAAGAAGTCTGCTTGACGTGGACTCTTTCCATCTTGCAAGACTTGTATGGTGTGCTGTTCTGGGTCTTTGAGGTCCAGAAATGGCCAATGATTGGAGGCAAGGTGCACCTCCTCCTTGTGTCCGAAGTTTCTTTCTTCAGAGAGACATCCACTAACCCGTGTTTGTTGCAAGGTCTCCTCACAGGTGAAGATTTAAAACGGAGATGAATGCAAATTTGAGATGTAATCAATATTCTATATACATTATATTTCAGCAGCGCAGTCTTCCTTCACATGTGAAAGAAAATCTTCCACCCAAGTGATTGATAGGAGCAAAGTCAGTTGGCCCTGATATTAGGTTTTTGTTTTCGTACAAGGTCCGGGAAAATTCCCCAGGTAACATGGCCGAGTGGTATCGACATGTTTCAAAGGGCGCCTGGCCATTTTCCACAGCAGATCACGGATGGCCCATTTCTGATTGCACATCTGAAGGGATAAAGGTAAGGTCCTGTCAACTCGCATTTAAAGAGAGCATCTGGACATCAGCTTCTCAAAACGACTGGTAATTATGTAATGATTCATGTTCTTGATTGCAGGCTTGTCTGATCCTATCCGAGCTCCCAAGTGAGCTCGTTGGCGAAACTATATCAGATGAAAGACTGTTTGAGGCAATCAATGTTTTGCTGTCATACCAAGTATGTTCTCGGACCCGCAAAATTCTTTATGTTGCTGAATCTTCATATATCCTCTTCATCTTGTCTTGGTCGTTGAGTGTACTTGGGGATAAGGCGTACCTGAAAGTAGGTTTGATATTCTCCTTACGTGTTTTGAACAGAATGACAGTGGTGGATGTGCAACGTATGAGGTGGAGAGGTCTTACGCCTGGCTTGAGGTGAGATTTCCCGATTCAGATGCACCTCTAGATCTTTCAAGTGACTTGTATCTTGTGCCACTCACTTAGTCCAGAAATATTTTGAGTAATTGTGTTTAAGCGCGTTCACATTCATAAGGCCTGAATAGCACAAAAGAGATTTAATTCCAGACAGGAAGGACACCTTTACCAATGCACACACTAGTACGCTGATTGATGAAACTGCATACGGAGAGCACTATTCCTCTTCTGCATATTTCTCAAACCTAGTTTCGACCGTGTGGTGCCTTCCAACCTCCTCCACTTGTGCTAGATTAAATTATACTATTAATACCTTAACTTGCATCAATTAGTTGCATGGATCTGCATGTATTCAGTTTGAGTCCGTTGTCTTGAAGTGGGTGTGGATTCCCCGTTCTACAAACGGCTTCTGCTCTTATTGCTTATATGCAGAAGATATTGAATTTTATCTTCTACAGTATATCAATCCGTCGGAGTGTTTCAGCAACATCATGATTGATTATTCGTAAGTTAATCGTTCCTGTTTACCTCCTTTCCGTATAGCATATCTGATACAGCAGTGTGTGTAGACTTGGACCTTACCAAATTGTTCTCTTTACAGTTTAAATAATTATGATATTCATGAATATTGCTTGCAGATGGGTGGAGTGCACAGGTGCTTGTATTCAGGCAGCAGCTTCTTTCCGTAAGAAATTCCCCAAACATCGTTCCAAGGAGATAGATTCATTTATCACCCGAGCCTGCAAGTTTGTGAGAGATGCGCAGAATGAAGACGGCTCGTGGTAATTATGCAGTCTAATCTTTCTCCTCAACTTAGATATGTAAAGTTTATTCCGTGCTGGCAGCCTATTTTTATATCTAACGACAACAGGTAGGTAAAAATGCTAAAGATTGACGCTACCGTTCCTATGTGCCCTGCATGTGCAAGTTTGACATATAGAGACCTTGAAGGAGCGTCTGGTTTCATGTCCTGTTCCGTGACGTCTTTTCTAATTAGAAGCTATGGTACTCTTTGGATTGTGTCCACTGCATATACTCCACTTGCTTCACCATATGATACTTTGAGACAGCTCTTGCCTAGCCAGAAGAGAACTTTTGTCACGTATGGACAAACATCATTGCCTCTCTGCAGTCTTAATGGCTCGCTTTAAAGGCGATGTGTTTAAGATTCTAGTGTTTTTCCCTTTCTATGACAGCTTTTTGCTTTCTTGATGAGGATTCATTCTTATTAGGTTCGTTGGAAGCGTTTATTACCTTAACCTGTCGCTGGATTGATGTCATTTACAGGTATGGAAACTGGGCTGTTTGCTATTTATACGCGTGTTGGTTCGGTGTCATTGCTCTTATTGCTTCGGGAGAAACATATTCTTCCTCTGCTGCCATCCGAAAATGCTGCAAGTTCCTTCTCTCGAAACAGCTAAAGGATGGGGGTTGGGGAGAAAGCTATCTGTCTTGTCAAAATGAGGTATGTGATTCAATGTGCTGGCCTTTGAAATTTTGAGATTTGTCTACATGACAAGGCACTGGCTTTGGTAGGTTTTGCTGCTTTGTTTCTTGAACTTCATCACCCTCACCATCACGTCATCACAGGTTTACACCAATTTGAAGGGGAACAGAGCTCACCTTGCAGGCACCGCATGGGCTCTCCTAGCCCTAATAGCATCCGGACAGGTAAGGATCATTTGGTCAACCTATGAGGACGCTTAACGCACCAGATGACTTCCTTTTAGCTGCATCATAAAGCTGTCGATAACACATACTTTCCTGGAAATCCTGTAAGGGGTCAATGTGCAATCTCGATGTGCAAATAGGATGCTGAACAGTGCACGTAATGGATGTATAATACGAATTTGAATACCAAGTTGAACTAGGCCATGTTAGAATGCCCATCTGAACTTCTCGTTGATCATTCAGGAACAAAGGGATTCAGAACCTCTTCACAGAGCAGCTAAAGTACTTATAAATGCACAACTTCCAACTGGTGATTTCCCACAACAGGTGAGTTACATGTGTTTGGGACCCTAAACCAGATAACTTGCATGCACTTTTTTATTTTTATTTTACTTTAGATCCAAATTGTAAGCAGTACTTGAGGATGTCCATTGCGTCTCATATCGAAGTAATGTACCTTGCCTCAAAGGTTCAGAACTTCCGCATACTCCAGAATCTGGTTAAACATAGTAACAAATGCCGAGTCTTTCATGATAGTCAGTCATAAGAAATGAAGTGTCCCATCCTACACAGGCAAATGTTGGTTGTAGGGCGGTCGTACAAACGGGAAGCTTGCAAAAGATTCCATTTCTTCTTGTGTATGATATTGCTTCTCACAAAGCTAACCGAGAACTTGGAAAGAGTTTTGGTATATTTCACTGATATAATTTCTCAGTGAAACAATGACATTACTTTTTTCACGATAACCTTTATCGGAACCGCTCTTCTACTCCTACTTTCCTGGTGAAAGTTTTGCACTACTTGGGAACTGGACCCAAAACTTTGAAACCAATCATTTTTTACCTATTTTTCTTCTGTTAAACCTGCAGGAAATCATTGGTGTCTTCAACAAGAACTGCATGATATCATACTCAGCCTATCGAAATATCTTCCCGATATGGGCATTAGGAGAGTACCGGAGAAAAGTTTTAGCTTAGTAGCTCCCCGGGCGGAAGCAAGTAGTACAGCGTAACTTAAAAGAAATTGTAAACAAAGGGAAGGTTTACAGGTTGGCCTTTGGAATCCCATCTTCCAGTCGAACGGAGGAGTTTTCGAGTATTTCTAATCATCAAGGAGAATATCAGTAAATTAACAACTGCCTCTTGTACTGCCAAGGCGAGTTCCCCTCTTCCTGATGATGGTCATTATTTCGTAAGTCTATTCGAGAGTTGCTCCTGGATGTCGGATGCAATTAAGGATTGCTGGACATATATATCGAAGGCTTTTCAGCGTCATTTCATAAAACCACTTCACTTCCTTTACAAAGTTGTCCTCATTTTATGCTTAGCTTGCGACGCAAGTTATCATATGCCAATGTATATCCATCCTAATGTGTCTTGGAGTCGTTTTATTGGGCGGATATTATGACCGGAATTGCGTCTTCACGATTCAAGTTTGGCTTTGACGTGTCAACAGAAAAACTCTATATTCCCTTATGTATGTGTATAACCCGGTACGTTAGGTCCGCCATCTACTCTACCTTGTGTATCCTGATAGTCTGCTCTCCCTTCACCGCTACACTAGCTAGTCAAACATTCTTTAATAATATGTGAAAGGAGAGCAGAACCTGTTCTACGAGCGGTGAAACCACACCCACTGAGGACAGACATTCATTCGGGAGCAATGCGAAGCGATAGAGCAGGAAGGGAAGTGTTACTTTCTGACGTTCTGTTTGCTGTCACCCAATACCTGGAAAAGTGAGAAGTGTTTGGTGGAATAGAAGTGTGAGCAACTAGTGACGAGGGTGGTAAGAGAAAGAACGAAATGTGACAGGACTGGAGAGTGTATGTCACGACATGCTCTACAAGCGGATAGGTCGTGAAACATTGAACACTAGAGAAAAAGCAAGACTGTCATAGTAAACCTGCACGGAAACACTAACGACTTCAGCAGTGTCTATGAAGTGGTAAAATAGCTGGACGAATGCCATTTCCCCTCGTACCGAATTTCTGTTTGCTCACGAATAACGGGGCAAACTCAATTGTTTCCAAAAGGTGACAGTCTAGAAAGAATGACTGTCATGTGAAGATGACGGGAACCGGTCTTAAATGGACCCCGCAGTGGACAGGTGCTGAGAGCAGAGTAGAAAGAAACCCTCAGTATGATATGCATGAGATAACCAGGAGGTGGAGAAAGGGGAGAAAGTGAGCCCAGCGAGTATAAAATCGCAGCATACAGAGGGGATGGATGGCTGGGGAACTTACCTTCGTGAGCCTTGAAAGGAAAGCAGTTAATATCACGGGAAAGATGAACAAAGCGAAATCAAAGAGTCACAACTGCAAAACTTGGAACTTGCATGAGAGACCGGAGCCTTAGCAGAGACAAACATGTGAAGAGAACATTAACCGGGCCGATTGTGTAAAGCGAGGAAGCGCAATGGGAGAGGAAAGCGAGAGAGGAGGGTAGTTGGGGTCAATGGCCGAATCCCTTTACACAAACGAATTCCGAACCTAGAAGGGAACTGTGCGAAGGCTAAGTGAGGAGTTGATAGAATGCAGGTGGTACATGGAAAGAAGAAACGAGAAAAAAACTACATCAAGAGGAGAATACTCCCTGTGTATTACTAGGTATACAACATAACGAAGCAGGGTTGTTAGGATTGTCAAGACTGTCAAACTCCTAATTTTCCTTTGTCACCAGAAAGATATCTTTTCTGATGAAGTTTAAGACGATTTTCCACACAATCCACATACTTTTATAAATTTAAAATGAATCAAAGCCAGAAAGTTTATCTTTCTGAACCAGGATTTTTCACAATGGAAGGAATCCACCAATAAACCTCTATGCCAAAATTCCACGAATGTAGGTTGATCCACAATGTACTTTTACGGAGCGCATTCCGTCAATGGCATCATCCTTTGCTCGCATCAATAGCACATCACTAACCTGTCATTAGTGCTCACTCTCCTGTCACTTACCTTCCACGAAAGTTTAGAGAGGCCAGTTGATGAGTCTTCTTCTTGAATGTATCTTGAATTACTATATCTTTGTATTCACTTATTTTGAACACATCCACCTCGTGTACACATATTTTTACAAATTTTTGTTTGTTTGTTAATTTCATTGTTAATTGTTTGTTAATTTCATTGTTAATTGTTTTTTTAATGTATTCATACATATATAATAGAATAATTCTTTATTTAGGAAGTAAAAATTCTTAGTTGAGTTTCTTTTGGATTCTTAGTTGAGTTTCTTTTGGATTCTTAGTTGAGTTTCTTTCCGGATTATGTCTGTACATGTCATAGTACAAAGGGAACAAGTACAAAGCCAGAAACCCTCGAAAGGAAGAATGCCAAACTAGATTTACTTTGAATAATGGTTGGAGGCAAAGAACTTAAGTCCAAGTACCTTTGAACCCTAATACTTTGGACATAAAGATCGTATATCGATTTGAATGGGTTACCACCTGGTTAAAAAATTGTCACCAAAGACTGTTTACCTTCAAGGGAGACTATTCACATTCAGTGAAAGTTTTGCAGGTGTAGAGAGGGATGATTCACCAATTACTCAGTCATTAAAGAATAATGATTGAAAAATATGGCCATAAAACCAAGTGCATATTGATCAATTTCACTTTTAGTTGATCAATTTCAGTCTCAAATTTGAGTGAGCTTAGAAATCTCAAACCTTAGTCCGCATTTGCAGTTCTTATTGTCTTCATAGTTTTCCATCCTTTCCTTTTGTACCTAACCTCAATTCCAATAGGAAACATGGTGTTTTTCCAAAAACCCATGAAAAAGATCCCGAAATCCATCCTTCATGATGTAGTAATAAACAAGTGGGGAATCCATTATAAGAGTGAGGTGATCCAAAGCAAGCATCTTTGCTTCTTGCTCTAGAAATGGGAGTTGAGTAATTTTGGAATGATCCACGAGATGAGAGGAGGACGGAGCAATCACATGGGGACTTGAGGGGAAATACATATAGCTAGATCAAAGAGAATTGGAGAAATGTGCTAGGATCGGATGTAAGATTGGCAAGGGCCATGACATTGGAGCAAATTTTTTCAAATAAGGTATTGATTGTATACATCAAGGTGACCTTTGCAAAAAAGCAAGAAAAGAATAAAAGATGGAGGTTGTGCAGTTACAAGTACCCAACCCAAAGAGCAATTGTGGAGGTGATTATGAAACTCTTCAAGCAAACTAGAACAACATATCTGTCCAACAATCAAGTTGTCTTCCTTGAGTACATGTACAAATGAGAACCTATCCATTGGGCAAACATATTTTACTTTCAAGCAAGGAGTCTACATCAAGAATTCAAGGAAGATGGTGGAGCTACCTACTTAGCCCCATTCATGATATATTTCTACATGGGCTAAGCATGTTATTAAGGGAAGAGCACAAGAAGTTCCCAAGCCATTTCCATCTAGCGGGATACTTTTCCTCACAACCTAAGGCCAAATTTTTGATCAAGAAGTATAGAGAAGCAGATGCAACTATGTAGCAATAATAGAATTTTGTGCCAATGGAGGAAGAAGTGGCTACAACAAGGGCAAATAAAGAAGAGGACGCCTTTAGCAAAGTCTCCAAAACCAACAAAGAGACCAAGGAGAAACCCTCAGATTATAGATGTAACTTTGGAGGCAAACAAGGAAGAAAGAAGCTTTAGAAGAAGACTCTAAAGCAGAGTACCAAGAAGAAGAAGAAGAGGAGTAAAGTTCTTTCACCTTGTAGGGGTCTGGATCTGAAGTAGAAGAAGAGGAGCAATATGGAGATACTCAATTTGCTCCAAATCCTAACCAATATGCAAAGCAAGGAGAAGAAGCATAGATGCAAGGAGAGACCTCACACCAAGCCAAAGAACCTTGCAACTCCAATCAAGAAGTGGGTGTTCAAGAAGAAGAGCAAATGAACACCAAAGACTAGCAAGAAGTGGAACTTTGGCCCAAAGTTCAGCAAGAAGCCAAACAAGAAAGTAGAAGCCAAAGCAAAAGTGGACGTAGAGGAGGAAGCCAAAGACCATTCATTAGAAGCACAGGCTGAAGTAGGAGAAGGATTGGGCCAAGTGACCTTTGTGCTAGTAAAGGAAAGAGCATACTTTATCATAGACTTAGTGGGAGCAACACTTTAATTTATGGAGCTCTTGCTCTATACCAAGAGGAGTGCCTTGAGATAGTGGACTATACCACTTTGGTGCACAACATGCACAAGGAGATATACACTCTGAAGGCAAAGGAGGACCAAACCATGGAAGAGATGACCAAGGTACAAAACCTATATAGGTAGGAGGCACAAAAGGTGAATGCCTTGGTGTAGGATAACTTTGAGGTAAAGAGGTAAAATGCCTCCATTGTCACATATCATAACTAAGAGAGTAGGAAATTAGAAAGCTACAAGGAGAGTTGAGGGCATTTGACTCAAGCATAAGTAGCTTGGGTACAAGAACCAATTGTGAGCTAGGGACAAAGAAGTGGTAAGCATTCATGGTGAGTTGGAGAATTCCAAAGTTTAGATTGTGACCTTGGAATTGAAAATTGTTCAAAACTGCAAGGAGGTAACCACCTAGTGGGAGCACTCGGCCAAAAAGTTGAAGAGAGAGAGAAGGAGAGAAGGAATTGGATTATGGAGGAAATGCAAGAGGAAATGAAGACTGAGACCTAACATTTGGAGGAGGAGAAGCGGAAGGTCATTCAATAGTTGGAAGAAGCCAAGGATCACTTCTTAGGTATGTTGGAGGAAGAAGTGCAATTGAGAGCAATGAAGGTGAAGATCTATGAGCTCAAGTTGTAGGTCCAAAACTTTGAAAGGAGGACCTACAAAGAAGTGAAGATGGACCAATTAGTTGTTTGGCTTAAAGAGCATTTGGATACAAAGTTTATAATAAGATGGATTTAAAAAAAGTTAATAGGTTGTAGAATTAGTATATAGTTAGGAAACTTTAAGAATGTTCTTGAGGCATTGAAGAAGCTTCTTGGTGAGAAGCTTTTGGGAATTTTCCAAGGGTTGAGTAACTTGTATGCCAAGTTGATAACTAGCTTAGCCTGCACTCCAAGTAAGGTAGCTTCTAGAAGGAACCTTCCTAGGAAGCTTCTTGAGAGTCTTATACCAAGTTGCTAATAAATATCACAGTCTACACTCAAGCTAAGCATTCAAAGTATCACTCACTTGAGAGTTCCAATGTGATCTTCCACTCCAATATTCTATTCTCTTATGTCTCTCTTTGGTTTTTACATTGATAGCAAGAATGGAATGGATGGAATCTGTGGACCACCAAATCCGTTTCTTCCAAACCATTGGGATTTCCTTATCCATGTATTACCAAAGCTTCATTTCCTTCTTTGGGCAAAATTTCTAAACATGATCATCTTGTCTAATTAAAAGTTGATCCTTCTGATTGTAACTTATAAAGAATGGTGGATGTATTGCATTTATGTGTTAACTTAGATAATTGCAAGTAGATAGATTGGTAGAGTAGTCATCATGGCAACTATCTCCAAAATTATCATTACTATGCACTAATAGACTGAGCATCTTACTCGATTAATGAAAAAGAGAGAGAGATCATGATAGTAAACAATAAGGTCAAGTAGAAAGAGTAGTGTTTTAAGAAAGAGACAATCAAGTTCAATTTCCAAAGCCAAAGGTATTTGAAGGCAACAATCTATTGGATGCAATAGATAATTTTATATTTAGTTTCAAATGTTATTTTGAAGATACAAATATTCTAGATGAACAAAGATGGATTCTCTTGACTTCAAGCAACTAAATAAAGTTGTAAAACTATCATGGCAATTTCAACTAGAGCAAGCTCAATGAACTTGTTGCTCCAATCTCAACATGTGAAGAATTTGAGAATGAAATAAGTAGGAGATTCCAAGGGATGTATGGTGCACAAGCCGTATGAAATAGATTAATAAAATTGAAGCATATTGGTTCTATGAGAAATTATATCACTTAATTCTAAACTACAATAATATAAAGTTTAGAGTTATTGGAAGACAAAGCTCTAGATCAGTTTGTGAGAGGTTTAAAATCATGCACCAAATTAGAAGTAACTATGGATGAGCCCAAACAATAGGAGAAGCCATGTAATTGGCCAAGCACTTTGATTCCTTGGTTGCCACAACTTTGTCATGATCTAGATCTTCACAAAACCTACAATCACACCAAACATGGGTGGAGGAGCCAACACCAATGGAATTGATGCTATTCACTTGGCATTATAGATAAAGAAACACTGCAAAAAAATAGTGGTTGCTTCTATTATCACCAAATTGGATATTGTATAGCCAATTGTCCAACTTGGAATGGAAAACCTTGACCCATTGTCCAAATGGAAGTCTTGGAGAGTGAGGATCAAGGAAATAAAGAGTCCCAACAGGAGATATCAAGCCATTTATTGAGAATCTACTTTGTTCTAAAAAGATTGAAGACTCAACCTATTAAGTTTGATATACTTGTAATTATTTGTAATACTTGTACTTGTAATAACCACAATTGTATATAATATATATCCAATTATTGTTATAGGGTTTTGGTTGATTATGCAGTTTTGAGAATTGAATGCTCACATAATTAACAAAGAAATTACATATTCTTATCCAGTTAGTATTTAATAGAAAATTGATGATAATGGATGGTAGAAAGGGTTCTCCATTCCATACATCACATTTTGTTGCATTCAAGACTGTGAATGAGTACTGAAAGTGCATGCGATTTGTAGTAGCTCCATTAAATTAAGATTCAAGTAGCTTATCTATACTACAATATCATTCTAGATCTTTCTTGGCTTGATTGTGTTAGGTTAAATTTGATTAGGTTCAAAAAAAATTCATGTACAACACCAAGGTAAGAATTATAAATTAGGTTATTGGGTGCCTTTAAAGAAGATGTTAAGAGTAGTTAGTTCCAAGATGGGAAATTTGCTACTATAGTAGTTGGAGAACAAGCTTTGGATAAAGATATTCATATTTTTGCTATGTGGATCAACCTTATTGCATAAGGAGAATCTCATGAGGATAAGAAGATTCAAAAAATAATGATTGATCAAATAGTTCAAGAGTTTGTAGATGTGTTTCCAAATGATCTTCCAAAGAGGTTACCTTATGATCAAAGTATAATTTTTAAGATTGAGCTATTATTAAGTAGTATTCTAATGAGTACACCAATCTATTTGCTCTCACCAAAGGAATTAGAAGAACTTCAAACATCATTGATCAAGTTATTGGAGAAGGACATCATACAACATAATACATCTCTTTAGGAAGTACTAGTACTACTTGTACTAAAGAAGGATGGAGGATTTCAATTTTGTATAGTCTATCATGGTCTTAATTAAAAAATTGTTAAGAATGTGCATTCCTCACCTCAAATTAATGACTTGTTGTTAAATCAATTAAGTGGAGCTCAATACTTCTTAAAGTTTGATATTTGAAGAAACTGGTGTAGATTTCAATTGATAGATAAGATGTGTAGAAGATTACCTTTTGGATAAGGTATGGGCATTTTGAATGAATAGATTTACATTTTGGGCTCATTAATGCTTCAACAATCTTCATGGATCAAATAAATTGAGTGTTAGATGAGCTATTGGATTGATACATGGTAGTGTTCTTGGATGGCATTTTGATTTACAATAAGATGGAGATATAACACAAGAACTATGTTAGAGGAGTCTTGAGATAATTACAATTATGGAAGTTCTATTGCAAGAAGTCCAAATGTACCTTTTGGCAAAAGAAAGTTACCTTCTTGGACCATAAGGTTTCAATGGAGTGGGTCAAGATGGAAGAGGAGAAAATCAAGGCCATTATCAATTGCCTAATCCTAAGGATGGTATGGAAGTAGATTCAATGGATTGGTGAGCTCCTACCAATGGTTCATTCACTATTATGCTCATGTAGCTGCATTGTTGATTGATCTCTTGGGGAAGATAGCAAGCTTCAAATGTACCACCAAGCAAGAAGAACCATTCAAGAAACTTAAGCATATGGTGTCTTTACAACCTATCCTCCAACCATATGATCCTCAACTACCTTGTGTACTTGCTTTTGATGCTTCTAACTTTGCCATGGGAGCTATGTTACAACAAGAATTTCCAAATGTATTACATCCAATTGCCTTTGTATCTTGCCAACTAATCATAGCAATAAGGAATTATTTTTCTTTAGAAAGAGAAAAACTAGCAATGATATAGACAACAAAGGTGTAGAGACATTACTTATTGGATAAACAAGGGATAATGCTAACTAGTCACAAACTCTAGTTTTGTAGATCTTATACTTGGAGCACAATAAGAGTTGACATTATCAATAGGAGGAACAACTACAATTTCTTGATATCAAGCTTGAGTAAAAATCCAAATTTTTTCATATTATTCTTGATACCTTGTCATAACAATCAAAGATAGGCTTTGAAGTTGCACAAACCATATGTATGTTCCAATTGTGGAAGATCTATGATTGGAGTGACCAATTGCGAGTCACATGGGTGTGGACAAGACTTTGAATATCTTATAATATCAATGGTGGTGGCCAAACATGACATAAGAGGTTTGAGAGTTTGTTCAATCTTGTAAGAGTTGCCAACACAACAAAACCAACAACCAAAAATTAGGTGAACTACTCCAACCACTCCCCATTCCATTTACCCAATAGGAACATGTAAGTCTAGACCTTATCACATCCTTGCCAAAGAGTTATCAAGACCATACAACAATTGTGGTGTTTGTTGATAAGCTTAGCAAGCAGATTCACCTAGCAATGTATATACACATAATAATGTGTATATACATTGTTACACAACATTACACTAATTTCAACATCATGCACTATAGAAGCACAACTCCCACATAAGTCATACATGATCTAAAGTGCCATTATCAATCAGTTTTTTCTTCCACTCAAATCACACTCAAATCAATTTTTACTCAATCTTTCACTCAACAATCTACCAATAATCAGGCACTAATTATAGTCAAGCCACAGTTAGTCTAGCTAAGAGACTCTAGGTGATGCACATTGGCCTCTGTCCACCATAGCTAGGAACTTAAAGGCTCAATATCAAAGAAGTGAGCTTTATAAAGTTGCACTTCAAAAGTATACTCCTCTACTTGACCTAGTCTCCAGCCTTAATGGTGTCATTGATGGCACATCTAAAAATGTGAATGGTGCAAGTGACAATGGGTCCCACTATGTGATCAATAGCCATAACATGAAATCCACCCACCAACAAGTAGTCCATAATAACTACCAAAATAACTATGACTACCAACACTAGAACTCCAACGTCCAAGCAAACTAGCTTTGGCGCTACAAATGTCATGATAGGTCTTGTGCATACATACCTTGCTACACAACATACATCATTGTCAACATCATACACTATATAAGCATAACTCACACATAAGTCATACATGAATTCTAAAGTGCCACAATTGCCCCCTAGTTGGCGATTAGGTCCCTCTAATTCCAACTAGCCATTTACTCTAAGTATATGATGTGCCCTATGGTGGGCAAAGATCAAGAGATTGGATGCTATCAAGCCCCATCATTAGTCCTTGTCTACAATCTATACCACATAAAGGGTGAACTAGCTATAGGTCAAGTACATCTAGGACATAACCACTATCCTTGAAGAACCACCATGAGGGGAGGAGTCAAACATGCCATATTCCATCCTCTTGGACAACTATCATACACTAACATAGTAGTAGCTCCACCAAAGAGCCACATAACATACACCAAAAAGCTTGGGTCCATAGTGCCATCAATGTTTGGGAGGTGACATGGTGCACAATTTCCCACATGATCCTTCCAAACAACCCCATCACATCCTTCCAACACAAGGAATCTAGAAGGCAAAACCTTGCACACCCTCAAGATAGTGTAGCCTGTAGTAACATCAAGTGTTGATGTAGTCTCCTATAGGTATACATAGTCACTTGGATAAAATTGATGGATTGAGGTTTCTAACCTCTTCCTCAAATAGTAAAATAACATAAGGTATCCTTATGTTGAGCAATTACTAAGTGCTCAAAAGCCATCGACATTACTCCCAAAAGATCTTTGCCCATTGAGACCACACGCTCATCCATATGTTTGGATCATCCAAGTCCAAAACTATAGTAGCATTATGATGAATGGCTGAGGGCAAATCTGGATCTCATCTATAGAGTAGAAAGTAAGGAGAGAAGGATGATAAGGATGCTTTCCGGCTAAACCAATAGCCCATGGCCAACCAAGGTAATTGGAGATCCCAATCTCCTAGGTGGCCTGTCTGCAAACTATACTTACCCAATCTTCTCTTCATCATATGAACCACTCTCTCTGCTAAGCCATCTAATTTAAGGTGATCTTAGGAGATAATAAAATGATCAATCAAGGCCTTGTCACACAAGATATAAAACTCCCCTAAGAACTATGTCCTGTGATCAGTCAAAACCTCAATTGGTGCACCAAAATGACTAAGAATCCAATCCAAGAACAAGTAATTTGTCCCTTCAATGGACTTGTCAAGAAGTGCCACCAACTCAATCCACTTGGAGAAGTGTTTCACCATAAACAAAACATACAAATGATGTCTCATAGTCAATGATAAAGGTCCAACAAAATCCAAAGTCCAATGGTAACCCAATCCCACGATGGGTAATGGGTGTAATTGTAACATAAAAGCATTTAATGATGCTCTAACTTGTTCATAAACCACACATAAATTTGGCAACAAATTGCTATACATTGGTCTACATACCGCACCACCAACAATAACTTTGAATTAAGCTATACGTACACTTTACTTCAAAATGTCCTAACTCTTCATGAGCATGACGTAACAACTATGGTCTTTGAGATGGAAGTGGTACTACCAAAAACAAAGAAAGTATCTACCCTCCAATCTAAACTGCTTGGCTTGTTGAAGAATATGGTCTCTCTCCTTGGCACCAATTGTGCCACTCACAACACCTATGCAAAAATAATCTATCATTAAGACATCATCATGAATATCTTGCTAACCTATACCGATATCTATGATCTCAACAACTCCTCTTATATGTGTTGAGCGAGATACCACCAAGGCCTCAAAAAATATACATAAAAGGTAGATGCATGTCAACCTAACACCATCTCTTTATCTATCTTAATATGCCAATGTGCTCTGGTATGATCTTGTCAATTGGGATATGTGTTTCAACTCAACCCATCTGTGTCATGGTTCACCACTCCAAGTCTATGAATAATCATGAAATCATACTCTTGTAGATCAAGGCCCATTGTGCAAGCTTCCATAAAAGCTTGTTGGACTCCCTCAACCACTTTAGTGATTGATGATCAATGATTAGATTGAAAAGGTCACCAAATAAGTTTCATTAGAAATGTGCTATTGCCCATATTGTTGCCAAACACTCTCTCTCTCACATGAATTATATTTCACCTTTGCAAAATTGTTGGAGCAACTAGCATAGGACACCACAAACTCCTTCTCCTCATCATCTTGTTGGGTGAGCATTGATCCAAGCCCCAATATACTCCAATCAATATGAGCCTAGAATAGTCATCCTTTGATCGGTCTCCTAAGAATAGGAGCAAATTTCAACCTCTCCTTGAGCTCTATAAAAGCTCTCTCTTGCTCATTTCCCCAAAACCACTCATGTGTAAGCTTGGTAAGCTTCATCACCTTGGCCATGGCATTAAATCTTCTAACATATTGGTGATAGAAATTCACCAACCCAAGGAATGCTTGCATTCTGCTCACATTTATAGGCTGAGGAGTACATGCAATAGCCTCCACCTTGGTCTTTTGAACAACAAGTCTTTTAGGGTAGATCGTGTGACACAAATACTCAACTTGCTCATAAAAGAATATACACTCCCCAAGATGTAATTTAAGCCCATGAGATCTCAACCTCTCAAACACCTCCAACAAATGTCTCTCATGCGTATCCATAGTAGTGCTATAGAACAAAATGTTATCAATATAACATTGAGCAAAATCTAGTCATGTAGGATTCTATCCATGATCCTTAGGAACTTTGCAAGATTATTCCTTAACCCAAATGGTAAGAACCTCTATTGATACAATACATCCTTTCCATGAGGATTAATAGCCCAAAATGTTCTCTTTGATTTGTCCTCTTCCTTGATTAGCAACTAATGATATCCTACTCAAAGATCCAAAGTATTAAAGACTTTTGGATACCCAATCCCATCAAAGATCTCCTCCAGTGTAAGCATGGCATACCAATATTCCCTAGTTTGTTGGTTGATAGGACAATAATCTCTACACATCTGCCTTTTTATGAAATTGCCATGCATATCTTTATTGGCTTGCATCATTGTAGTTCAGGTATACTCTCCATGTGAAATCTCCAAACTAAATCTAAACTAAATCTCCAAACTAGCCTCAGAAGGTCTATATTCTGGCTCTAAATCAATGTTCTCTCCATGTCAATACATATAGGGATATAAAAAAACTGATGTATCACTAGTAAGCTCAATCCAAATACCATGTCCTTTTAGTGCACCTAAATCCTTCATATAGAAGGTAAAACAACTCATGTAGCTCTTTAAGAACCTCCAAGCTCTTTGTCTTTCCCCTCTTCTAAGCTTGGGTCCAATGTCTAGTTCCCAATTATCCTTTATAATTGATGTAGGAGCAAAAGACATACTAATTGGTTGCTACACTAGGATCTTGAGGGCAATAATGTCATGCTCCCAACCACTAGAGTCCCCAACCTCAATGCAAAAAACTCTCTATGTTCTAGTTGCAAGCTACGTATGTCATCTAGCTGCATCCTAAATAGACCAAGAGTGTAACCCAAGTAGACCAAACTCACCTAGATGGACCTCAAGTAGACCACTCTCACTAGTAGCCATTGGTTATGTCCCAAGAATACCATGCCCACTTGGTCCATTACTCCTAACATATGCCTGAATTATTTCAAAAGGCACAAATCTCACAAGTGTCAAATTTGTGATGCCTATCAAGCGCATCCTACATTGCTATGCTAAGAAAAGCTCACAATCTAGGTCAAACAATTCAGATCCATAGCCTAACCTAACACCTAATGCTTGGATACCTTGACATTGCTATAATAGCAATAATATTGGTACAAAAACCCATGGCTCTTTCACTCTCATCAATGTTGAGTTCCACCAACTACCATAATTGTGAGTCCGAAACAAGTCTAGGACCTCCCTCTCAAAAAGTATGGGAGCTTGGGAAACTCATAATTGTGGGTAAAGCGGCTCTCGGCTGTCCAACAAGGTTCACCACTACCATAGGTGACCTTTTAGCTACTACCACCATTTGAGATTGGCACCCAACATCTAAAATATCATCAATAGTAAGGTGGTCTAGTTGTTGAATCCCAATATAAGCCCATTGTAGAATCTCTCAAGGTAAAAGGTTCATCTACCAAAGATGAAGACAATGAGCCTGTGAACCCACTTTGGGTGCATCCAACAACATGGTAGATCCCATCCAAGAATGGACCTAATGTGTACTTGCCACCACCCATGTCAAGAGAGAATCTCCCATCAAAGGGATGTTCTCCAAAATGTAGGATGGAGAAATGGATTGATGAACTTGGAGATATCATAATATACATAACATCTCTTAAAACACACCAGAATGAGGATCTTGTAGACCCTAACCTTGGCCAAGAAAGGTATGCTCTTGACATGGCCATCCAAAAATCACCAAATGAATAAGACCATGTCTCTCCAAATCTTGCACCCCCAACAAGGAAATGCCCATTGGTAGGGTCTTTTGGCACTCCTTGACTATTGACATTGGTAATAACTCAAGATATTGATATACCAAGTGTGCCATAAAATGTAGAGAGACTCGCCTTGCAATCTCATCTCTCTGCACGTACAAGTACTTCTATACTTGTATACCTATGTATAATACCATAGATAGTCCAATGTTAATCCCACCAAATAACTTCAATAGGCATACTCCCTCTACTGAATACTACCAAGCAATGAGTGTGGTATACAAAGGTGAGGTAATAGACTTTGAAGGCTCATGCTCACACTGGTCTCATGGTGGTACAAAGGTTTCACTCCAAGCTTGTTGTACCAATTGATCTGCATGTTGCTTTAATGCCTCCTTAGAATTCCACAATTGAACATCCAAGGTGGATGGAACAATACCACTTGTACTCCAAATCTAAGTGATCTCCTTTGGTACTAAAGTATCTTCTGCATGGGCATTCCCTTTCAATACATCACCAGACCAATAAGTTACCTTTTTTGTCTCTCCCTTGTATGGCTTGATGGGGTCTTCCCATCCTTCGTGTTCTTTATGCGGTTGCCTTTTTCTCTCTTTTCAATAAGTCACCAGGCCAATAATAGAACCATTGAAAGCTGAAATTGATGCCATGGTCCTTGACTATAGTGAGCCAAGACTACCACTACTAAATCATAATGGTAAGCAATATACCTGTCCCTCACTTGACTGCCAAATTGGTCTATAAGAGACTATCTCCTCTTACTAGTTTATATTGAAATCCATGGAGTATAACATTGCTCTACCAACTCACACATCATATGACTTTGCTACTATCACAACGGCCGGCCCGAGCTCTCACCACAGAGCTATCAATCAAGTGATTGGGCTGAATCTGGAAAATGAGCTCTCCACATGTGATGTACTATCTAGAACCACCCTAGAGATGTCTAGATCTGAAATAGATACCTCTTCACATTGTTCTTCCATAGCTCAAGATCAACAATTACAACCTTTTCTAAAATAAGAGGTTGTGCACCAGAGTAAAAAAACTCTTTGTGATGTACATACCTTCCTTGAAGTTCACACCAAATAGAAAATCCCCCCTTGGTTATCCAATAGGACCACTCCAAGTGTGAACCATGTTTGCTCTAAAGTAGGTCTAGCTAGTAACTCCTCCAACCTAATTGCTATTGCTTGCCATTAACCAGTGATCATTCAATGGATCCCATGCTTCTCAACCAAGTCAGCTCCACTATCAACCACCTTTGCTCTAGAAGCACATCATCTCTACTCTCACAAAGTGTGATAGCCAATCGGAACACTAGAGTTGGGTCAACTCCCAATATAAACATATCATTGGCTAATCACAAAGGGAAGTGCATAATCGATTGAGTTGTCTCTAACATCATGCTAGACTCCATTTTTGTAGTAGTAGGTAGTTGACTAACATCTAGTCCATCATGAACTCCATCACCACCTACCACACTTGCTTTCGGACATCTAGGAGCTATGGATGTTGTCTATAGTGCCTTAAAGAATGTGCAAGATTGGGGAAGTCTAACCTATCTACCAATCTCTCCTCTATGTGTGTCCAACTCCAATGTTGCTCCTCTAGGCTCTAGAGCATGGACTACACTCCTAGTCACTATAATAATGCATCTATATGTGCTAATCTACACATAAAGTCTAAGATATCTTTATCACCAACATAAGAGGTAGAAGCCTCAAAACCCAAATCTGATCTCCTCTAAACTATGGCCATGCTAGCCAATTTCTACTCCAATTACTCAATCCAATTAGTTATGGTTATATTAAAAGGAAGGGCAGGTACTACACCCCTACTAGGTGTGGGTCTTCTACCAGAACCTCTACCACCTCATCCTCCATGATCTAGAGCTCCTCTACCACCTACCATAGCAGCCCTACCACTTTGAAACTCTAGGTGAAGGTCAAAGCATCGATCACTAGTGTGACCAAATCTATGGCAATGGTCACACTATATTTGTGTTGGCTATGATGCACCAAAGGTATCATGTCCACTGCTATAAGCACACTCTCTCTTGTGGTGAGGCCCATCACAAGTCCAACAAGCAACACCATCACTCACTAGTTGAAAATGAAGGTAAGGGTCTAATTGCAATAGGCCATCCAATCGTTCCATAAGACCTAGGCTGTCCACTTTGCCCTTGAAAGCCAACATAATATGGTGTACTCTATTGCACTCTAGAAGAAGTAACAACTATGAATAAGGTCTCCCTACTAAATCCAAACGTCACCACTCTCCTCTCCATCATGATGAGTTCAATATGCTCAACCAAACTAAAGACCACTACCAACGTAGGTGAGGTAGCCTATAACAAATGTAGCATAATGTACCCTATCATGCAACTCCCTTTCTAGGATCCCATACCAAAATTAGACTGCATGAGCCTAAATAACTTCCTTGAGTGAAATTGATCAGCCATCTCATCTAAGTGTATGCCTCACGTAAGCTCTTTCTAACCTTATGATGGAACTCCTATAAGCTCCTTAGCTTGTCAATCTACACTCCCTCATAGATCTATCTCAAGCATTACAAGAACTCCACCATAAGATTAAACCGTGATACTGCACTACCATTTGTAGCAGTACTCCCACTTGTAGTAGCACCATCTCCAACTAGTGCACCTCCAATACATACACTAATGCTACTAGAGCTAGAACTTGTGGGTACTACCAATCTACCCCTAACAATTGAGCCTGAAGTGATGAAGATGTAGTTTGGAGACCAAAATTGTCTTTTTAGCTCAATCTCCTCCAAGTAATCTCTCTTGAACTCATGATAGTAATCTATTGGTGGATCCTCCAAGTGCTAAATAACCCCTTCCATGCCACAAAGGGTATGAACAAAGTTGGGTTCCACATTTGGTGCAGATCACAATAATTATTAAACTCCTAGATAAAGTCATCCAACTTAATAGTACCCATTGTACCAAAGTAGTGCTTGGGGCCTTTGGAGTCCCCATAAATCTAGTCTATGTCCCACAACAATAGTGCAAACACAACAGGTGCACTCTCAATTGAATTAGCTCTTTTATCAAACTCCAAATTAGAATCAGTCTCCTCACTCACTAAGATTTGAAATACAAGCTGATATTGAGTGCACTATATGTAAACCCACTATGCATTGCAATGATATCTCTTTTGGAATACCCAAAGAACTCCATTGTGACAATGTAACTCAAACCATAATTGTAACCACCACAAGTACCCCACCAAGGATCACCACCAAGTGCCACTACCAAATGAACACCACTCACTAATATAACTCTAATTACACTAAGGGAAAGAGCGACATGTAACTTGTTATCATAACACACACTCTCACAATCTACAAGTCATCATGTCATGCCTTGTTGGAGAGAAACATAGGTAGTATGATTGGTGATCACTCTAGCTTCACTACCAAGAGCACACTAGAGCACCAATGCTCTAAAGTCAAGGCACCTCACACAAACATGGTGCACAAACAAGAAATAGAGAATGGAGGATGTCCAATCACAAGAAGTCTAAACAAAACCCTCCATCTCATAAATCAACACTGGATTGACTTTACCACCATTTGGCATTTGATAGAATATGAATTTCTACCTACTCCTAAGGTACCAAGATCACCAAGGATAAGATCAAATTGACTCTTCTAGCCAAAACTACATATGTATAAGTATCAATCAACCAATAATTAGAACAACAAGTGAAGGTGGACAGTTGGCTAGGACACTAGTCTAGGAACCAAAGATATGGGGTTGAAACCCTATTGTGTACTATCTAGAAAGGTGGGTAGATTTTTCCAAAAAATGACTAAAAAGTACAAAAGATCATCTAAACTTGCTAGTGTGAGTAGAAGGGTCAACAAATTTTGCCAAATGATGACCAAAAACTACCAAAAATTCATCTAAACTAGTTAGCCTCATGTTAGCTTGTTGGCTCTTCTAGGCCTCTATAGCCTCTTTAACCCACAACCTTATACCTTGAACTTTGGCAACCTCTGCCAATTTGATATATCTCTTTTATAGTTGGCTAACCACTTGTAAAAGACCAAGACCAATGAGATAAATAGGAGGATGGAAGCTCACATTGGGATACTAAAATTGAATACCATGAGGGAAAATTTGAATGCCTAGCATGAGCTTTGGCTCTTTTATTTATAGCGAGCATACAAGGCTCTTGAGAAGCTTCTCAAGAAGTTTCCTTAAGCCGCTTTCTTGGAGTGCAAGCCAAGTTAGTCGGGAAGCTTCTCAAGAAGCTTCCTTCTTGAAGTTGCCTACTTGGCGTGCAAGCTAAGCTAGTTGGAAGCTTTTAGAAGCCTTCTTTCTAGAAACTACTTACTTGGGGTGCAAGCTAAGCTAGTGGAAAGCTTCCCAAGAAGCTTCTCAAGAAGCTTCCTAGATACTTCTAGGCTAATTTGACCAATTCACTACTTCGTTAGCCTTGACTAACTTTGTCGCTAAACTCCATATTGTTACATATTCTCCCACCACTAATTGGTGACGTCCTCATCGGCATTGAAGCTTCAAACTCCTGGATGGCCATTTGTGCATTTTGGAGATGAGGCATCATGAAGGGGATAGCCCTTCCAAAGGACCTTGTTCTTTGTATATTGTTGGCGGCCATGTTGGATGTGGCAACGTGCAATCAATCAACTCATTTTCCTCATGATTGTAGATAGGGATGGGAGGAGGAGGAGGAGGTTGGACACACACATCTCCAAAAAGAAGATGGATTAGAAACAAAGGGTTTTAACTTGGAAACATGGAAGACAAGGTGGATAGGCATATGACAAGGCAAAGCAAGGCAAGTTGATAAGCAATAGGAGAAATGATTTGGGTGACATCAAAGGGTCCTATCCAATTATGGGTAAGTTTATGAACTTGGGTGTCAAGTGAGAGGTGTAGGTTACTAGAGGAGAGCATGACTTTGTCACCAACTTGAAAGGTGAGATCATGACAATGGTAGTCTGCATATTGTTTTTGACAATTCTGAGCAACAAGGAGATGAGACTTGGCTTGCTAGAGGGATTGAGATATGGTGGTCAAGAAGGTTGAAGTATGAGGGACATGAGATGGAGGAGGAGCAAGAAGGGAATTTGGAACAAGTGGATCTTGGCCAAAATTGAGAAAGAAAGGAGAGAATCTAGTGCTTGCCTATTTGGAGTTATTGTATGCAAACTCTATAGTTACAAGACATTCATCCCAATTGGTGTGGTGAACATTGAGCATATCCTCCAAGGTGCAATTTTCACATTCAATTTGTCCATCAATTTGAAGATGATAGGCCATGGACAAAGCAAGCTTGGTGCCAATTATTTAGAAGAGTGCTTGCCAAAACTTTCCAGTGAATTGAGGATCATAGTTGAAGATGAGTACACATAGCATCCCATGATGCTTAAAGATATTGTTGAAGTAGAGCTACGCTAATCTTGGAGCATCCACTATAACAAAGGTTGGTGCCAAGTGGATTTGCTTATTAAGCTTATCCACAAACACCACAATCGTTGTGTGACCTTGCTTTGTCTTGGGCAAGGATGGAATGAGATTCAAGCTTACATGTTCCCATTGAGCAGATGGAATGGGAAGTGGTTGAAGGAGTCCACTCGGTTTCTGGTTGTTGGCCTTGTTACATTGGCAGCTCTCATATGATCAAACAAACTCTCAGACATCTTATGTCATGTTGAGCCACCACCATTAGTGTTGAAGAGTACCCAAGGTCTTGTCTACACCTATATGATCAACAATTGGTAAGTCATGGGCTTCTTGGAAGCATACAAGTCAGAGGTCACCCTTGGCTAAAACATAGATTGATCCTCATAGAGTATAAGGCCTTCCTTAAAGGAGAAGGTGTTGTATTCCCTATCGCTGGTTGCAAGACACCCTTGTACCATTTGAAAGAATGGATCTTGTTGTAGAGCTATCTTAAACTTGATTTGGACCATGGAGTCAATTGAACGCCGTCATAATTGCCATTGTGATAAGAGGAAGAGACTTCAAATCAGGTCTTTGTGATAGGGCATCAAGGATGACATGGAACCGATTGGGTTTGTACTCAAGTTTGATGTCAAACAACTATAGTATTCCTCCCATCAATGATGTTGACTCTTCATGTGTTCCAAATGTAAGGTCTATAACAAGAGCTTGTGATCAGTTTGCATGACCACTTGTTTCCCCAAGAGATAATGCCTCCATACCTTGGTGGCATATACCATTGATAGTTGTTCCCAATCTAAAGTTGAGTAATTCCTTTCTAGTGTATTTAGTTTACGAGACACAAAGGCAATGGGATGTAATCCATTTGCAAATTCTTGTTGCAACACGGCTCCAATTGCAAAGTTCAAAGCATCAAAATCAACCACACATGGTAGTTGAGGATCATATGGTTGAAGAATTGGTCTTGAGACACCATATGTTTCAACTTTTGGAATGTTTCTTTGTGCTTGTTGGTCCATTGAAAGCTCAAGTTCTTCCCCAAGAGATCAATCAATGGTGCAGCTACATGAGTATAATAGTGGATGACTGTTGGTAAAACTAGCCAATCCATTAAATGTCTATACTTTAGTAGCATCCTCTGGAGTAGGCCAATCAGTGATGGCCTTGATTTTCTCCTCTTCCATCTTGATCTCCTCTGATGAGATCTTGTGACCCAAGAAGGTAGCTTCCTTCTACCAAAAGACACACTTCAACTTCTTGCAATAAAACTTCTATTGTCATAGTCATCTTAGGACTTCTTGTACGTGCTTCATAAGTTCTACCTCTATCTTGTTATAGATTAAGCTATCATCCAAGAACACCATCACATACTGATCCAACAATTTATCCAACACCCGATGCATCTGATCTATGAAGACTATTGGAGCATTAGTGAGCCCAAGAGGCAAAACTCTTTACTCAAAATGTCCATACCTTGTGCGAAAGGTAGTCTTTTGTACATCCTCCTTATCAATGTGGATTTGCTAGTAGCATTGTGAAGATCCAACTTGGAGAAGTACCGTACTCCACTCAATCGATCAAGCAAGTCATCAATTCGAGGCAAAGGATGTGCATTCTTCACTATCTATTTATTGAGCCCATGGTAATCCTTACAAAAATGAAGTCCTCCATCCTACTTTGGAATAAATAGTACCGGTGTTCTCTAAGGAGATGTACTATGTTGTATGAAATCCTTCTCCAACAACTCCATAAGTATTGTTTGCAACTCCTCCAACTCCTCCAACTCCTTTGGTGAGAGCCAATAGATTGTCTACTCATTGGAGTACTCATTGGTACTAACTCAATCTTGAAGTGCATACCACAATCAAAGAGTAATCCCTTTGGTAGATCATTTGGAAACACATCTGTAGATGCCTGAACTATGTGATCAACCATTGCTTGATGAGGCTCTTGACTCTCCTCAGATTCTCCTTGTACAATCAGCTTGATCTACATTGCAAAAATAGACTTATCTTCCTCCAAACCTTACTCTATAGCTGCTTCACTAACAAACTTCCCATCTAAGGACTTATCTTCCTTCATGGCTTGCTCTGTGGCTGCTTTCTTGATAAACCTCCCATCTTGGGACTTCTCTTCCTTCAAAGCTTGCTCTATGGCTACTTTCTTTACAAACTTTCTATCTTGGGACTTCTTTCCTTCCAAAGCTTGCTTTATGGCTGCTTTCCTAATAGACTTCCCATTTTGGGATTGATTATCCTTGGGTATCTTACTCAAAGGTGCCAGGCAACCTAATCAGAAATTCCTACCTTGGTGTTTTACTTGAATTTGCCATTGGGTCCAATCAAATTGAACCTTATGACGTGCACGTTAGGTTGAAATCTTTTAAAAGAAGTGCCTTGATCGACTAGCCAAGGTAGTCCTAGAATGACATCATAGTGTAGAGGTGTCACTATATACCTCATACATTCCAAATACTCCTTCCCAATCTTGAAGGTAATATGATGCAAGGTATGGTAAATAGGGTTTTGCATTCCATCAAGATTGCAATCAATTGCTTCCATCAAGATTGGGAAGGAGTATTTGGAGTGTATGAATCTTCTTGATAGATGTGTAGAATCTTGATAAAAAGGATAGAATCTTGATAGGTTCTGCATTCCATCAAGATTGCAATCAATTTGCTTCCAATTACTGGCTTGATAGGAATACCCAATTCCTTTGCTAGTTGCATAAACACACAATTTTTTGAATTTCCAAAATCAACCAAAATCCTACAACTATGATAAGATATCATACCTTGCAAGTGAAGCAAACTTGCATAGGTCAAGCCTTCAATCCCATTGGAACTAATCAAGTTCCTAATATGCGGCTCAAAATCTCCTATTGGGATTTTTCATTTCCTTGATCATTCCGCTCCACAGATTCCATTTGGGCAACTTGTTAAGGTTGATCATTCTTGAGTGGACACTCTGTAATGTGGTGTCCAGTTTGGTGACAATAGAAACATCTACCATTTTGTCATAATCTTTCATGATCTATTGTGCCAAGTGGTCTTTGCTAGATGACATCGATCTCCATTGGTATTGGCTACTCCACCTGTGTGTAGTGTATGGGTGGGTTTAGGGAAGGCCGATGTCAATACCAAGTTGTCGCAACCAAGGAATCAAAGCGTTCAACCAACTATATGGCTTCCTCCAAGCCTTTGGGCTCACCCATAGTCACTTCCAGTCTAGTGTAGGACTTCAAGCCTCTCACAAAGTGTTCTAAAGCTTCTCATCTAGTATATCCAAAATTTGCATAATGGTGTTGTGGAATTGAGTGATATAGCTTCTTACCGAGCTAATCTACTTCAATTCTACCAACTTATCTTGTGCGGCCTGTGTGGCATATATAGCTTGGAACTGCCCCATTATTGCACTCTTGAATTCTTCCCATATCAAGATTGGCATACAAACTACCACTCAGCTCGTTCCACTCTGAATCGCCATATAATTTAGCCACTCCATCCAATTGGCTTGAGGCCAATAGAACTTATCTCAATTCATCTTGAAGGTTTGTTGCTTCAAAGTAACGTTCACAATCAAACACAAAATTTTCCATTGCACCCAGAAGGTTCTTGCTTTCAAATACCTTAGGCTTTGGAAATCGGATTCGCTCTTCTCTTTCTTGTACTAGTGCTCTCTCTCTACTTGTTCTTGTCTTTGACGGTCTCATTCATCCAACAATCAAGTAAGGTTCTTGTTTTGTTGTTGCATAGCAAGGTTAACTTTAGGCATTGTCGCCATGGCTTCTACTTTATCACACTATCTCCAATTTATCTAATTTATTAACACATAGATGCAACACGTCCACTGTTCTTCATAAGTTACAACTGGAAGCACCAAGGGTTCCTTAGACAAGGTGATCATATGTAGAAAATCTTGTCCAAAATGTGAGGTGATGAATTGTGTGAAACAATGTTTGGGTAGTACTTGGACACAAAAATCCCAATGGTTTGGCAAAAGTGGATTTTGTGGTCCATAAATTTCATCCATCCCATTCTTGCTCTAATACCAATGTAAAAGACCAAGACCAAGGAGAGAAATAGGAAGATGGAAGCTCACATTGGGACACTTTAATGAGGGAAAATCAAAATGTGTAGTATAAGCTTTGGTTTTTGTATTTATTAGGGACCATACAAGGCTCTTGAGAAGCTTCTCAAGAAGCTTCCTTGAACCGTTTTCATGGAGCGCAAGCCAAGTTAACCGGGAACCACCTACTTGGTATGCAAGCTAAGTTGGTTGGAAGCTTCTAGAAGCTTCCTTCTAGAAACTACTTACTTGGGGTGCAAGCTAAGCTAGTGGGAAGCTTCCCAAGAAGCTTCCTAGATACTTCTAGGATATTCTAGGCTAATTTGGCCTATTCACTACTTCTTTAGCCTTGACTAACTTTGTTGCTAAACTCCATATTGTTACATTGTCAAATCCTCCACTATCTATCAACTTAAGCCAAATTGAGAGGATGGAGATCTCCTTAACCCTAATTTGAGGGGATGGGTTCCCAAATCCACCTCCAATTCTACACTTTGGGCTCAATTTGCACCAACTCAATCCTAATTTCACCTCCTTGGGCTTAATATCAAACACCCTCAAATTGACTCAATTCCTAAAAATTTGACCAGTGCTTCCGCATACTATATGCTCCATTGCTAAATATACATCAATTCAAACAACTATTCCAAATCTACATCAACTCAAATAGCTCTTCCACATATGATCAAATCTAAGACCATGATCAAATGTACCAACAATCAGCCAAGCTTGGAGATACTATCAATGCCCTCAATTATTTCACCCATATTTCCCTTGTCTACTTCTATGATGTAATCAATTTGTTTTTCCACTTGAATCACACTCAAATCAAATTTGTACTCAATCCTTCACCAAACAATCTACCAACAATTGAGTACTAATTACAATCAAGCCACATCCACTCTAGCTAAGTGTAATGTTCCAAGGATAGGAGAACCTCCAAGAGAAACCTATAAGAAGAAACACAAAGCTTCACACTGAAAACTCTGATTCCTCAAAGTAGTACCTTGCTGTTATTATATAGCAAAGAGGATTCTCTCAAGAGAAGCTCCATCCTTGGATCAGATATATGGATTGGTGATATGTTAGCGGGCTCTACCCTTAGATTAGCTACATGCATGGGTGGCATGTTGGTTCTGGTCCTATTTGGTTGGCCAAACAAGCTTTGATCAAAGGGAATATTTATGGAATTTTCTTGTAAGAATCACATTATTGCATAGATGAGGTACTATTGGAAGCACTTGACAAGACAAACAAGGGAGGAAGGAAGGCCAACCTTAATTTTCTCTAGGGAAGAAATTTGTATATTTTTAAGGTCTAATTCATCCATTTAGGCCTCCAAAATTGGCTCTAAAGTTTTTAGGCTATTTTTGGCTCTTTCACTATCAATAAAATTACTCTTTTGGTGATACCTCTATCTGATCTACTTATTCCATCATATATAATATCCTTCTAGACGTCACCAAACCAATTCTAACCTTTAGATAATATGTCTAGCTATTGGTATTACACTAAGAGACTCTAGGTGATGTCCGCCGGCCTATGTCCACCAAAGTTGAGAACTTGAAGGCTCAATATCAAAGAAGTGAGCTCTCTAGAGCTACATTTCAAAAGTATACTCCTCTACTTGACCTATGTCTCTAGCCCTAATGGTGCCACTTATGTGCATTTGACGGTGTGAACAGTGCAAGTAACAATGGGTCATACCATGTGATCAATAGCCCTAACATGAAATCTAACTGCCAACAAGTAGTCCATGAATAACTACCAAAATAACTATGACTACCAACACTACCACTCCAATGTTTGAGCAAACTAGCTTTAGTGCTACAAATGTTGTGGCATAGTAACTATCATGGATGCTCCAACATTGGCTCATATCTACTTCAAGATGGTCTTAAAACACCATAGGATGCCAAGGGGTCTCATCTTTGGTCATGATCCTTGATTCATTGGAAAATTTTGACACTTTTCAACCTCCTTGGCACCAAGCTTGCCTTGTCTATAGCCTACCATCCTCACATTGATGGGGAAATAAAATGTGAAAATTGCACATTGGAGGATATGCTACATGCCTTTGTCATTGTTCATCACACTAATTGGTATACTTGTCTTATTGTTGATAAGTTTGCCTACAATAACTCCAAGCAAGCAAGTACAAGCTTCTTTCACTTCTTCCATAATCATAGGCAAGATCTTCTTGCTCTACCACCATCTCATGCCCTCATACTTCACCTTCTTGTCCAAGCTATTTGCATCCTTATACCAAACCAAGTCTCATCTCCTTGTTGCTCAAAATTGGCAAAAGAAATATGCTTATAGTAAAATTTTGTGATCTTATTTTTCAAATTGGCGATAAGGTCAGGCTCTCCTTTAGTAAAATTCTCTCTTGACATCCAAGTTTGTAAACTCACTTCCATTAGATAAGTTCATTTGGTATTATTTAAATCATTTCTCATGTTGCCTACAAACTTGCACTTCCTAGTTACATGAACATTCATCATGTCTTCCAAGTCTTCAAGTTAAAACCATTTGTTTTCAACCCATCTTCCTTTCATACTTGCCTCCAACCTCCTCTTCTTCCAATCCTTATTATTAATCACAAAGAATACAAAGTTGATCATATACTTAAATGAAATGACATACAATATGACCGCCAACTATACACTAAATATAAGATTCTTTGGGAAGTGTATCCTTGTCACAATGTCACATGGAAGCCTCTTTCTCATCTCCAAAATGCACAAGCAACTACATGATAGTTTGAGTTTGATTTCATGGTGATGAATAAGTTACCAACTAGCGGTAGGGGAATATATAATGATATAGAGTTAGCAAAAGCTAATATAGCTAATAGGTTGTAGAATTAACACATAGTTAGAAAAATTTATGAATGTTCTCAAAGCATCCAAGAAGCTCCTAGGAACTTTCCAAGGGTTGAGTAACTTGTCTGCCAAGTTTATGGCTAGCTTAGCTTGTACACCAAGTAAACTGTTAGCTTAGCCTGCACTTCAATTAAGGCAACTTCTTAAATAAACCTTCCTTGGAAGCTTCTTGGGAGCCTTGTACTCAAGTTGCATATAAATACCAAAGCCCAAACTCAAGCTAGGCATTTAAATTTCCCTTACTTGAGAGTTATAATGTGATCTTCCACTATGATATTTCATTCTCCTATTCCTCTCCTTGGTCTTTTACAAACTTCATAGAGATTTGTGAGGCTTATCTAACAAAGATAACCAAATATAAGGAGAAAACCAATCTCCTATTTAGGAAATTTAAAGGCAAAGGTAGTTCTTTGCAATATGAACTTTAGGCCAAAGATTCCTGAATAAAAATTCTTCTTACTTGTAGGAAATATGGAGTATGAAGTTATCCAAATACATTCATAGTTGTAAATAGTTTAGGAGGAAGGCCTTTGGAGTTGTATAGACCATTTTTTGTTGTAAATACCTTCAGAGTTGTAAGTCAAAAGAGTAGTAAGTTTAGTAAGTATCTTTGGGGAAGATTTAACACCTTCTCTAACATGTGTAAGGTGCTTAATTAACTTACATGTGTAAGGTGCCTAATTAACTTACATGTGATTAGGATAATATAAGGTTAAAATCTTAAGTGATTGATATAGGTAGAGATACAAGATTTTTAGATAATCCACTAAGTCCCTAGATCCCTTTTGAGCAAAGCAAAAATGTATTTAAGGCTTTGGTCTATAGTCATTTGGGTTCATTTCTTATGCACTCTAAGTTCAATAAAAGGACTCTAAGTTCTTCTCAAACTATAATTCTTTCCTTTTGAGTGTTGGTGAATGCTTGTCTTGAGTAGTGGTGAGGACTTTTGCAATAGTATCACAAGTGCTGGAGTATGAGAAAGAAATTTGTACTTGATCTAAATGTGTGATTTTTGAGAGATACAAAGGAGCAAATCAATGTGTTGAAGAATCAAGCTTGATTTGGAGCACTAGGAGTACCACCAAATTGAAAGGCAAAGGCATTCAACGAATACAAGGATACTTTCAAAGTTGTGCCTTTGAGGAAGTGTAATATGCATCTTTGGAGTGAAAGAACCTTTGAAGTGAATGTGATATTTAGTTTTCCCTTTCCATATGCACCATATGGGGGTGACATTATAATCTTTTGGGATTAGTTTCTATCCAAGCACTTAAATAGTTTAAAAAAATAAAATAATACAAGTTAGTGATATTTCCTTTCACTTTTAGCCATTTCAGAATCATATCTTCAAGGGAACGACTTGTTCTTACCAATTTTACTAGCACTTAGCTGACATTGAGTCACCACAAACTCATTTTTTTTTGCATATATTGAATATTAAAAGCATATTTTTTTAAGTTTAACAAATATGACAAGAGAAGATTTGTTCCAAGGTACTAATTAACAAATAAAGGAAGATTCACCATGAACCAAGTAAATTCTACCATGAAAAGAGGAGGAAGTTACTTACAGAAAATTAATGTAATTGGTTTTAAAGGGTTTAAGATATATTTCGGAAGTTATATATCAAGTTTAATCTTCATTGAGACTAAATCTTTAAGGGGGATAAAACTTATTAAGGCCATAAACACATTAAGAAATTTAGAAACAAATGATAAGGAGCACTAATTTAGAAGAATTTAGGATATAATTTTGGAAGTTTAAAGGTTTAGGTTTAGCTATATAGGAGACAAAGTAAGTATGCTTATAATAGATAAGCATACTTATTTGGGTTTGGTTTTGTATGGATTTGGAGTGTGCTTGATATGCTATGAGGTTTAGATATAAAAAGAATTGGCGATTGAACTAAAAAGAATAACATTTGGAAGTGAAGACCAAATTTATCAAAGTAATAGATTTAGTTTTAGAATTTAGATTTTTATTTTTATTTTTAGATTTTATTTTTATCCCTCTTTAAATTTAGTGGAAGTTTTACTTTTATAATGGAAATTTTTATTTTTAAATGGAACTTTTTATCCCTCTCTAAATTTGGTCAAAGTGAATAAACATCGATGCTGAGTATCAAGCCCATTGATCGTTGTATGAGAGTCTGGATATATGGAAGTGAATTATATACGTGGAGTGTAAATTTGAAAAATCCTACCTTGATCAAGTTTGAGTATAAAACAAAAATAATGCAAAAAAGAAATGAAGTCCTAGATAGAGGAGAAATAAAGATACTCATATGTAGTTGAAGTGAACTCGAGGAATTATATTACGAATGAAACAACATCTTCATATAAAGAATGATCACAATATAAGAATCTTTAATTGGACATTTTTCAAAGGGATATTGAAAGGAATTTTTATCATTATTTTCACAAATTTATTTTCTTTGACTTAGTACCAAGTCAACAAAAACAAACTTTGTAATCATGAATTTAATTGTTTTGGATTCAATTTTATTCTATAGTATAAAATTGTTGTAAAAATTGACGTTCCTGACTATTTTCTTCTTAAAGATTCATATTCATATCATATATTCATATGATATTAACATACTAGCTTTAGATTCTAAATACAATTTGTGCATTTTTGTATCAAATATATTCTATGTTCTTATATTTATTGGATAGCATATTATCTTTTGTAAATAGAAGAAGGGAGGATGATACCGTGCTCAACTCCTTAAACAATACACAGTCAGTCAAATCAAATGTTTTTGCATGATACCGATCTCAAATCTTTAAGAAGATTGGATTGTCCAAAAGACAGAGAGAGGTTGTTGGTAGCTGTTCCCAGAGGATGATCAGTGGGAGTCACTCAAGCTTGCTATCCCTTGACTGCGCAGAGCGGGAAGTAATCGCTGCTCGGTCACCCACCTCACGCTGTGCCCTCCACATTATCCCACAAGACCCCTCGCACTTCCGTGAAGGAGCCCAGCTGCAGACTTCACGCTTCAAGTGGACAAGCTTTCCGCATGGTACCACCGGTCCTCGAGGACAACTCCAACTTCACACTCTCATACTCTCTCCCGCTTGGGCTGCAGGCGGCCGCTACACCACCCAGATGACAGAGCCTGCGCGAATCGTACTTCAATAGAGTGAAGAATGAAATCAGCTTTACTCATAGTTCATCTGTTTGAATTTGTAAATACACTTCCTGCAACTGTTCATTACCCTGCTTGTCACAGTTTGGAGGAAGTAGTTTGCTGATAGATTTCTGTGTCCTCTTTCAACTCGATAGAAGAAGAACTAAACCCAGCGTTGGTCATATTAGCGTTAGATCGGAGCTTCTATTTCAAAGGAAAGGTTTAGAGGGCATCAGTTAATTGGGAACCTTGGGCTACTTTCGAAGATTAAATTGCTATGACAATCCATTATTCTTCAGTAGTAATTCTTCAGTTGGTAAAGCTTTTGACTCGGCAGAGAATCTTTCGTCCAGTTCCCTGCTCAGCTCACTCTCAAACTCCAGATTATTATCCCCTAATTAGATTATAGAAAATAAGAAAGAATATACGATCAATAACTTTGCTCATAGAAAATAAGAATGAATATAGAATCAACTGATTGACTCATAGAACATAAGAGACAGATACTCTAGATATCAAGAGTTCGAAATAAAGCTAAACTCTTAATCCGAAGCAAACCCAACGATTTTAGGTCAGAATATGACAAAAAATGAGAAGAGAGCATAGTCATGATAGAATATTGGTGTTTATAGAGACTTGATATGAAAGAAACACTATAATACTAAAAGTTAAGCTAATAACTCTGAATATGGAGAAGCGGTAGGTCAAAGGTGTATCTCTTAGCACACAAACTCTCTACTCTAGCCATATTCCCACCAATGAGCATGCTAGAGGAAAATTCATAATCTTAAGATTAATAATACAAAGCGATTACTAATTCTTTTAGATGATATGTCCATAACGTTTAGTCTAGATGAATAAAATCTAGACAAAACACTCGATATAAATGAATAGAATTTTCAAGAAGTTCAGACTATAGTTGATTTTATACTTAATCTACAAAATTGGAGTACGGAGAGAAAAGTGAAACCACTGGTGACAAGCACAAGTTACAAAGTAATTAGATTAGGAGAAATTGTGAAGTACTTTAGTTTCTCAATTGCAAGGAGAATCTCATCTTAGTTCAATCAAAATATATTTTCCATAAATTCAAGAAATTGTTGGATTCTTTAATTTTCCCAACTCCTCAAATTTAGCACATACTTTCAGTAATATAGCACATCTTTTTACTAGCATTTACTTTATGAAAATGAAGTTATGCACCGGAAAAGAAAGGAATGGTAAGATTTATTTTCCATGGCTCACTTTAGAGCTCTCTTATATACTAATTTGGCCATGCTAGGTTATGTATTTTATTACTTGGTAGATGATATACACATCATGGGCCCCATAGGTCAGATAAGGCAAACCTTTGACCACTTGACTATCGAGCTTCATCTTGTAGGCTTGAGAGTCAAGGTGTCAAAGTGTAGAGCATAGTTCCTGGAGTATAATTGGACTATGTATTCTTGGAGTACTAGTAGAATCTAAGGATTTTGTTACATGCTTCTTAGAAGCACCCTTGCAAATGATATTCTCCCTTTGGACAACCTTCCTCTATTAGGAGATCCATATATGACATTAAGTATACTCTTCTCTAGTATTGCATGTCAACCAACTTACATTCTTTGCATGATTCTCTATTCCTTGACCTTCTTATCACATTTAAGAGCTTTTGATAGGAGTATTATAGGAGTCTTTGGTGCTATCATTGGACTAGGAAGATTTGAGTGTGTAATAAAGGATTTGGCATGTAGACAAACATCTCTTCTACCAATCTCATGTGGAGAAGTATATTACTATATATGAAGGAGATGACACTTATAGTGTTAGGGTAGTTGGGCTCTCTCAACACTCTTTCTTTCTTTGCTGATAGGCCAACCTTGGAGACATATGTGATTGAGGTGGAGGAAGGATCCTTTTCTCTCAAGATTTTATAGCGGCAGACAAGAGATGGTCTATCCCCACAAGCACAAAATCACCTTCTATCCTTTGCTTCCTTACCTTTTGATTGGACTAGAGGCTTGGAGTCTTCCTTGATGGAGTGATAGTGTAAACATATGCTACATTTTCTCTTAGTTGACTTGTCTATTCCTCATGCTACTAGAGCACATTTTTGCTCTGGCTCTGGCAAGGGTGCATGCTCTTGGATCCTAGCTCAACCATGCATTAGGGCATTTTGACTTGCACCACCTAATTTCTATACAGCGATGAGATTTTGCCAAGGTTTGGTCCAGCCATCTACATATTCATTACTCACTTGTGAGTATGGTTCTACACTAGATGCAACAACTGTTCATATAATATGGTGTCCTTTTGGAGGAGATAGGATAACTACCCATGATGCCATAAGGGATAGAATGTTTGATATGGCGTCAGAGAGTGGATACATTGCTTGGAGGAAGCATTTGCATGCTTGCAAATGATACATGTCAAGATAGACTTATACTTGGTCTGAGATGATCAAGTGACAAGAGTGGATGTTGTGGTTATGGACCCTACCTGTGATGCAGTTTTGGAGGGAATGATTACTCATCCCTTAGATGGGTGGTAAGGGGAATGGCAATAGGCAAGATCACCTCTTTGTTCCTCTAGCCTTGGAGTTATATGGAGTGATTGATATGGCATTTGACACATTTGTCAAGGAATATGCAAGAGTGTATCATGTTAGACTTCAAGGGTTGCCATTCTCCCGCATACTTCGAAGCATATATCAAACACAATGTGTCAATTGCTTTACAAGGAGCAAAAGAGCATTGGTATGGTGCAATCTATAAGAGAACAATCACACTAGGTGATGTCTTTTCAAATACTCCAATAGTGTGCATAGCCCGAATTTCTTAGCTACAAGAGCGTAGATTTTTCGTATCAATACTATTGGGAGTAAGCACAATTTTACGTCCTTTGTCTCATCCTTGTATAGCTTGATGTGGTCTTCCCATCCTTCGTGTTTTTTTATGCGGTCGCCTTTCTCATTATTTATCCTTTACTTACTCTGTTAACTGCCAGCATGTGCTATGTGAATATTCTTCTATTAAAAGTGAGTATGGTTTTCACAATGTAGTGATAAACAAGCACTGTCATCTTACTTATTACTTGTTATATATACATTACTTATGTCAAGTGAAATTACTCAAATTCAGGAGAAGGAACTCAATCGAAATGTGAGGCATACACTCTTCTTCTACTTACAACTTACAGAACGGGCCGAAATCAAGAAACCAAGATCGGGTGTGCTTCTTTCATTGTCGAATTTCTCGACTACATTGCCGACGAGATATTCTGCACAGATTAGAGGAAAAGCGGACGAGAATTTCATCTCCCGTTTCAATGGCATGTATTTTGAATGGCGCATGTATCTTTGGTAGTAGGGCGATGAAATGGGTAAGGTGGTAGTATCTAGTCTGGAGTAGAAGGGGGCACCGCGCAGGCGTAGGAAGGAGGTGGAGATTCCCTTCCCATTCCAATGTCGCATGGGGTTGGCTTTCTCAGGGAAAGTTCAGCATCAGTTCTCCAATTGCTTTCGCCCAAACCGTCGAATTTTTTCTTTAGAGGCAGAACAGGCAGCAGCAGCAGCTGTAGGCGGCTAAGTGGAAATGACATTTTTCGATCTTCACCATATACGGGTTTCAAATTGATTGCCGTGCGTTGTAGCAGTTCAGGTATAGTATAAGAATGTGCAGAGGATTTTGAAATTTGCTTGAGTTATCAGGGTTTTTACTGATTTCTGAAATAGTATCAGACTATCGTGCCACTCGATTGCCCTTCTGTCTAGAAACATGAGAAGAGAATGCCGAGATTTTGCACCAAGCTTTTCATCAATCTTTTCAGTCTCTGGGATTGAAAATTTAGAATTGAGTGGTGAAAACAAAACGACCATGCGACTATCTTCTGGAAGGCCAAGGCCTTGAATGAATAAAGGATTGGGTGTTCTTAGGTCTGTCTAGGTTGCACCTTGACCAGTAGCAATATTACATAAGGTCCTTGAGGAGCTTCTGGGAAGTGACAGAAGCTCTGGAATTTGGCAGGCCCGGTGGATAAAGGGGAGTCCGGCTCTCCTCTTGCAGTGACAATCCGAAACTTGGGGTTAAGTGTAAAAAGTGAGAAGGGGGAAGTAACTGTTTTAAACGATTGTTCGCTGAGTGTTCCGGAGGGTCAATTATTGATGCTATTAGGACCAAATGGTTGTGGAAAGTCAACCCTCCTCAAGGCCAGTCCCTCTCTTTCTTTCTTCCCCTGGCACATCCAGCTCAGGCGCCTCCCTTGAACTTTCGAGCGATGTCGTCAAAATATCGTCTACTTAGAGATCAGCTGTTTCAAGAGTGGGTTCAACATTTTCAATACTATCTTTGGTAGTGACTGCAGGCTATGGCTGGCTTGCTAAAGCCAAATCGAGGAAAGATGTTCGTCATTGGGCCTAGGAGCTTTGTGTTTCAAAATCCAGATCATCAGGTACACTTGTTGTGACTTCTATTATTTTAGGTGTACGCTGGTGTCGTAGCCTCCTTTATTATCCTCGTCTAATATGATCACTTGTCTACTCTATAGGTTGTCATGCCAACTGCCGAAGCAGATGTCGCCTTTGGTCTTGGACGACTAGAATTATCGATGGATGAAGTAAGACAGAGAGTGTATGAATCTCTAGAAGCTGTCGGGATGGATAAATACGCCCAGGTACTCTCGTTTCTTTGGTATAATTAGCTGCTTGATTCAGGTTCAGGACTCAGTATCAGCTGCATTGCATCATCGTGAAGTTTGAGCCCCTGTCTCATAGAGTCTGCTTCCATGTTCTCTTGTACTTTAAACTGTGAATAATCTCAAGACATAATTAGGATGAGCACAGATATCTTAGTACCCTTTCGACGACAGCTTCCCTGGCTCAAAAAGTTGACAAGCGTGCAACTTCTCATGTGAGAGAAGACCAAAATCTGTATTCTTGCTGGAAGAAATCACGACTCTGACGTTGGGAGCAATGCACAGAGACCTGTTCAAACCTTAAGTGGGGGGCAGAAGCAGCGCATTGCAATAGCAGGAGCGTTAGCAGAGTCCAGCCGCTTGTTGCTTCTGGATGAGTTAACCACCTACTTAGACGAAGGGGACCAGGTATTTCTCTCTCTCGTAAGCTGCTAGGTTCTGTTGAAGTAGATTCTTTTCTTCTGTTGACAATTCCCTCTTAGCTCCGGCATTTTCATTCTGGCGCATGTTTTGAGTTCTTGCTGTAGAGTTGCTATATTGTCTTTTCTCCTCGACTTCTTGATGTTCTATTCAAAAGTTGACCGTATGGCTCTGTGAATCCTTTACGCTTTGACTAAGATGCAGTCGTCCATGAGCCTTCCATCGAGTGAGCTCTTTCGTCTTCTCTCAACCATTTCCTCTACAGCATTTACCGCGACTCATAATTTGGGTTCCCACTAATTTCGCTGGTCTCTGTGTGAGAAAATATTCTTGTACTTGTTGCGGTTAAACCCCAGTCCTCACCTGCCGTTTATGTCTCAACATTCAACGATGTAATCGTAGCAAAAATATAACGTTTCATAGTGCATTAACTTCTGATCTGGCCGTTATCAAATTGCTCTCCGGAGCATATGATGTTTAATCTTTTGTTAATCTTTTGTATGTATGGTCCATGAACAGATTGGGGTGTTGGAGGCTGTTCGCAAGGTGGTCGGAGTAAAACAGAAAGTTACAGCACTGTGGGTAACACATAGACTCGAGGAACTGGAGTACGCAGATGGAGCAGCGTACATGGAAAATGGAAGGGTTGTTCTTAGTGGTAGTGTAGCTGACGTCAAAGCATACATTAAAAGAAAGCAAAACGAGTTCTATGCAGAGCAGCAAGCATTCAGATAGAAGTCCTTTTAGTGTCATTTGGTGAAAGCAAAATTTTCTGTACATCTTGAGCTTCCAGTTCCACGTTTAATGAGTTGTTGTCCAGTTTGCCCAGCTTGTCATGGCCGATGCATCAATTTGCAATCTAAGAACTATACTTTGTCATGACCTCTAGAAATGCTAAGCAGGAGGCCAGTCTGCAAGCATTGTGACTGTCTGTTGTCGTATCTTCGTACTAACTAAATTAAAAACGTTCAGAGAGGTACATGTCAGTCAGAAGGCTTGAAGTAGCTTCTTTTTATATAACCTCTGATCTCATCTGAAGCAGTTTTTGCGAGCATTGTTTCCTTAAGTTCTATTTGCATACATATGTTCTGATACCGGAGTCTGCTTTTGTATTTCATTATGACTTTGCTCTTATGTCCGCAATATTTCTTTCCTCGAGCTTCCTTGAAGAGTCCTCGCTCTAGAGTTATTAGAACTGCTAACAAACTGGGTAGTACTCTAGTTCCTCGCACATGGATTTCTGACGCCATTCCAGATGTAGTTGCTACGGTCATTACTCTGGTGTTGTTGGTGGTTCAAGGACTACTGCTGCCATCTTCAGATTAACGATACTGCACTCATGTTACGTCAGTAAGGACTTTAACGCGAATCGTATTCCAAATTTCTGTTATTCTTCTGATATACTCCGATACAGTTGATGATTTCAGACCTTTTATTTCTAATGGCGACTGTCACCTGCCTCCATCCTTTCATTCCTTCAAATTAAGATTTTCGATAGTCAGCTTGTTCAATTCCGCTTTCGATTGATTGCACTCTACGTACTTCATGTGTAACATTCGTGGCGTGCACACATCGCCTTCCATTACCTTCACAAATACTCAGCGGTCTTCCCATCCGACATAACTCCACACTCAAACTTTCAAGTTTAAAGAGAGACACACCTGTGAAGGGAATATGTGATAACTGGATAACCATACATTCATCATGTTCCTGATTGTTTCTTCTATGTCTATAACTTCATCGTCCATAGCAGTTTAACTCCCTGTCGGTTAGTTGGTATGTGTAGAGCTCTTTCGCAATCTTTTACGGTTTCTTTAGGTTACACCTTTAGATCCGATCGTTATGCAGTTGGCTCCTGTTAATTTTCCATTATGTTTCGCTACCGTCTGAAGTATAGTATACTCTTATCGGACCAAGTAATCTTGGGACAAATAATCTAATTTTCTCCACATCTTACTGGTTAGTCTCATTATCAAGGAAGTATTTACTTCTTCTCAAAAAAGTCTAGCAACTGTATTGAGAGTATCGGGTGATCCATCCGGAAGGGAAGGGAAAGTATTGGGTACTTATTAAAGGGAATTGATATTTCCACACCCATTTACTATAGTTCCACACCTCTTGCCATATCAACCGCCATATGATTCCATTTTGTTCCTTGGCATGGAGCTATATAGGGACTCCTGCAGGCATCACTCCTCATGTGGCAAACCCCACACCCCGGATGTGTGAGCAAGGGTAGGCCCTTCCGTCACGTTTTCAACATACACCCACAATTGCACAAGTGTATCTAGGTGGGTTCCCCTTGAGTACAAGTCCTTCTCCTTTACTAGTGGAACACCCTATAGTGGGACCCCCTATGGAGGATGCCCACCACTTGTCCCCACTATCCCTCCTCCTCAAGTCACGAATACTCCACACCCTCACTCTATCTTTGGAGAATCTTCTTGTAGGAAATTCATAATAGCATGGGTGAGGTACCGTTGGAAAGCTCTTGATGAGACAAACTAAGGGGGAGAAGGAACCAACTTTTGGCCTTGAAGGGAGTGTTTCTTTCACTTTTTGAGGCCTAATTCGTCAGTTTGGGCTTCCAAAATTAACTCTAAAGTTTTTAGGGTGTTTTTGGCCTCTACCCTATTAGTGGAAGGACTCTTTTGGTGACATCTCTATCTGATCTACTTAGACCATCATATATAACATCCATCAAGATATTACCAAGCCAATTTCCATCTCTAGATAATATATCTAGCTAATGGTATTACAATTACACTCTTTAGACCTTATTCATACTTTCCTACCAAGTTTGCCATGACCATGGATGTATACAGGGATCCCTATGCATTTATGTCCTCTAGTTGCATTCACACTCTCCATCCTACTACTTGTTATTTTGGCAAATGATCACGAGTGAGATGTTTCCACTTAGACCATAGCGGCCTTTTTTACCTAGTGTACATTACTCTTTCCAACCCATGGAGGAGCTTTGGGACACCAAGAGATTGCCTTTAGGATTCATAGGTTCTTGAAAGGTGAATGGGCAGCCCTCAAGGAGGAGTACACCATTAAGGCCCATGCCATAGCCAAGCAGATTGTAGAGTCTCTATAGCCCAATACCTTACCCCTAGAGCATCATTGCCTCCATTACTCCTTGATATTAGGTCATGTAGGGGAGTACTTGTAGGCAATCCAAGCACTCTTACCTTCCTGGCCAATGCTTTTCTCCTCCACCACCTTATTAGATTTACAGACCCTGCATCCACTTGCCAATAAAGAACTTCATTTGTTCTTGGATGATTATCAACTAGATGAGGAGTTACAACAAACCGACTCTTGCTTGGCCCATGCTCTACTCCATTCTCCACTCTTCTCAATAAGAGGGCCACTAGGATTATTTTTTAAGCACCTAAGTGATTGCTTCTCCCTAGATGCTCCAAATTTGGGGTTTCCTCTTCTCTTTGCCTTTTGTCATCACATTGCCTTTGGTCATGTGCCACCTAGAGAGACTTGTCTACTTGGAGCTTCTTGTCCTCTTGCTCTTGCCAAGGAGACCTCATGTGTGCACCTCATTTCCATTGGGGATATGCTTTTCTGATTGGTTTCCTACACTCTTTGCTTACAACTTCAACAATCATTTCCTTCCTTCTTGTCTCTCCATCAATTTGTTGTGGCTACTCTAGGGGGATGTGAGATGGTTATTGCAGGTATTCAAGCATCCTTGAACATCCACCTAGATTGGATGGTGGTCCAAGTTGATATCTTTAATGCCTTCAATACCATCTCTGTCTGACATTATTTTGCATCCTTTGCTCAACTATCAACCAGATCCCCTCCTTGATCCTATTTGTACATGCTTTCTATGGGATTGAGACACCTCTATTCTATAGCCAATGTACTGCCATACAAGAGTTCTCACAATTGATGTCAGCCAAGTGCACATGGCAAGGGGATCCCCTAGGGAGCCTCTCTTTGCCATAACATAGTATGCAACTCTATGACAAGTTGCAATAGCTTTTTTTTCTAGTTTTTCCTATCCATCTTAGATGTCATTCATATATTGGCCCTTTGGAGGATGTCACTAGAATGGTTTCTGCTTTCATACTCAGCTTAAGGGCCTTGGATTTATGAGTCTGGACTTGTAAATGCAAGGTTTGGAGCCGCCACATGGCCTTGACTCCCTCTGACTTCCCATCAGGATTCTAGTTCCCGGTTGGTGGTTTATGAGTTTTGAGCTCTCCATTGGAAAAGGAGAATTTTTGTAGTTTGTTCATATTGGACACCTTAGTACATGCTACATCCCATGCTCGCCTCTTCCCTAGGTTGGGAAATACCCAAGTGGCTGAATCCATTCTTACTTGATGTTACCTTCCTTAGGCCTCATATTTATCACAAACTTTCCCACCCATAGAGGCACTGTTGCTACATTTGCAAATGTTTGATAATACTATATGCCATATTTTTCTCCACTCTATTAGGGCCATACATGCTCCCATAGCTATGAGATGATTTGTGTAGACATTAGTTACTTGTCCCATAGTCATGGGCAGATGCTGCCTCATAGGGCAAGAAGCCATAACACCAACAACATATATCAACACTTGGGCTCTAGTGGTTTAATAGATAGGTTCTTAATCAAGGCCATCCATTCTTATTGGGACCTATTATAATAATGGATTCATGCACTTATGACTCTAGGTATATTGATTGGCTTGTAACTTATTTTGAGGCGTTGCATGCTTGTCAATCCTTGAGTTTATTGACTTTTTCTCCTTAGACTTTAGGAAGCTCCAAGCATATCTCAATGAGCATATGCACACTCACACACTTACTAGCATTGTCACTAATGTGCCTCTACTTGACAAAGCTAGGATCTTATAGGAGAAAGGTTTTGGAGCTTGGGTCTAGGCTTCACCCTTGATTGATGACTTCTATTTTTCTTTCAAAGAGTTTACCACAATGCTATAATTGAGGTTGTGTCTCCCACATCTAGCACTCATAGGCCTTCCAGCCCAATGTGCATGTGGTTCCCCATATGACTTGTAAAGGATACACTTTTTCATTAAGTAGTAGGAAGAGAGCCCATTAGAGTCCATATGCAATTTTTGGTACTGTTGCTCATACAAGCTACACAAGCCCAAGTTTAGATTGAGCAATGGTTAGATCCACCAAGATCACCTATTGTTGGATTCAAGCGGATATTGTTACTTTCACGGATGGTCATTGCACCTTGCATGATGTGTTGGTGGTGAACCTTCTATGAACAGAGTTAATTGCACAAGCAAGCATACAAGCAAGACAAGCAACAACCATTGCCTCTAGGAGCAAGGAGGACCACTATGCACATCGGTTTCCTTTGATACCTTTGTCTCCCTTGTGATTGAGGTTTTTGGGCACCTATATCACCACTTTGATGGGCTTCTTAAGGATGCAATATGATGTTCTTTGCAACAAAGAAGGGCACTAGTTATCCCTCTAGCCATGCTCACATCCTATTACCAAAGCGCTTTCAATCGCTTTGCAATGCGCTTAGGTTTTTAGTCTTCATCAACAAGCTAGTGCAGTAGGCACACCTAGCATAGCTAGGGTCCTCCCTCCCCACTTACTAGACATACCATTGGAGGATTTGTACCACACAATTCAAAAGTATGCTACACTCTCTTTAGTTTCTTTGGAGCTTTCTGCTAGCATGCTTTTTCCCCTTGGGTACCTTTGGGTCCTATTTTGGTGTGCCTTTTTCATGGCCAAGTGGGTCTTTTGAGCCTTGTGCTGTAGGTTCCTTTTGCACTTGTTTGTGTATTGTACTCCTTTCCCCTTTCCTTTGAGGTACTATATATATATAAAAGATGTTCAACTATATTCAACAAATAACACTAGCTACATCATAAGGATAGGTGTTTATACTAGCTTGATGTCTAAATCCTTCATTCTCCACCCACATCTCACATGCTGGCATATTAATGAATAACACAAGCTACATCATAAGGACATGTACTTATGCCCAATCCTTGGTTCTCCACTCGCATCCCACATATTGCTAATATGCTTACACAATCATCTATCTCCTCCATCGTCTTGCTCAATTGCACAACATGAGTGTCCAAACTTGTGCTTTGCAATGCAATGCACAAGGAGCAAAAAGAGCTACATAATTATATTAAGACTTATATAGATGATGAGAATTGACTACTGTACTTATTTGCTTGATTCATGCATGCTATTGCAGAATCAATATGTCATCTCAACTTTCTTAAAGCATGAAGATCAAATATGGTGTTTTTGGGTTTTGGCAAAACCTATCTTTGAACGAAGAGGTTTAATACCAACTTGAGTTCCACATAATGTAATACATAAGTTATCATCATCTACGAGGGCTGCTTGACAAAACTTGCATACATGAGGAGATAAGGCATACAAGGACATAAGGCATTTTCATTGGTGCTCGTCACGATGTATTCTATCTTTGTTAGGAATAATGTTTGGTTCAACTCTTCCGAATCTTCTATCTACCCTTGAGCATCCATGTGTAGGTTTTGGCTTGAGGTTGAGGCTTGAGGTTGCCTGAGGTCAGTTGAGCAGATGTGGTTCACTATGCTTTGTTGCTTGGAATCTTGAATGTCAAACTGGATAACATAACTAGTAGGAAAATAGAACTTAGCTAAGAATGGGTCCACGGGAGCTTTAGGGTTTAGGGTTCACCCTTAAAAAAATCTTCCAAATTCCATGTCACAATTACAAATGAAAATTTCTTCAACCAGTAGATTGAAGGAAAAGAGGTCCTATGGATAAGAATGAGCATACGAAATTCTTCTTGTCTTTCACGAAAGAGGATACCAAGAGGATACAAATTTGTTTAATTTCAATAGTTTAAAATTATATCAAATAGAGCACCTGAAGTCCGAACCATTGAATCATCTTGTAAAGGAAAATTCATTGAATTATCTTGTCAAGGAAAGTTGGAGTTAACACATCAAGGATCAAATCAAATCAAATCTCCATGGAGCAAAATGAAACTTACACAGAAAGTAGTAAAAGACCATAATCAAATCAAACAATTGCTCCATTGAACATGAAGAACCACATCATGATTGGAAACCTCATGTAATCAAGCTTCCATATTAATCAATAAATAAACATGAGCTCCATAGAGCTCCTTGGATAAAATGAAACCACCCTCAGAATTAGTACACATTGCAGTCACATAGACCAGAAATTTGCTTGAATTTTGGATAGCGAACTGTCTTCCAAATGAGAGGCGAACCTCAAGAAGCAGCAGAGCTTTCAAGGCATGAACATTAACATCATGAAATTGAAAAGGCGCATTATCACGTAGACATGCGACCAAATCGAGCTCCTGCTTTGAACTCCAACACTTGCTTCTGCTTTGAACTCCCGCACTTGCTTCTGCCTGGGTATTCCTTCACCCTGAAAGTCTGCTAAACTCCTGCTTCCTCCTGAACTTTTAGGAATACAACGCCAAGTTTAGGAGGGATGTGGAAATAGAATTCCCTATCTTGACAGGAGGTGTCATATAACCCTCTCAAACTTAGTAAGAGATGTGGAAATTATACTAAATGGGTGTGGAAATATCAATTCCCATATTAACATAGCTGCAGTGGTGGAGAGTGATAGTGGAATGGAAGGTATTTTGGCTGGTTGGCTCGAAGTGTGATAGGATTAGACAGTGTATATCACAACACTCTATCAAAACTCATGCACTCATAGAACATAAAAAAGAACCATCACAGAATTTTTTTATTGAATGCATGAGTTTTGAAACACTTAACCATCCGATCCGTACACAGTTTTTCTTACAAGATTTCTTCATTGCCTAACCACCCAATAGCTGGGTGTATAGCCCTCTACCAGGTTTCTGGTCGAAAGCTCATGAGTGCCACCAGGCAAAATCGGTTGCTTTCAAAAATTTCGCACTGGAATAATCGAAGTGGTGTACTAGCAACCGAACTTCGAGTAGCAGCTGCAGGGTAGAAAGAATAGAAATGTTAAGATGGAAAATCAAGAAGATAATGGTCACAAGAGATGCAGAATTGGAAACGTGCGCAAATTCAAATTCGACTCGCAGCTTGGTAATACTCGATAAAGATTGAGGTAGTATCGAGGAAGTAACAAACAAACGGGATTACAACATACTAATGATAAGAATAGCAGAAGTGAAAGAGGTATAGTGAAGGAAATAATCCTATCGAGAATAAAATAGTTATGAAAATCCAGAAATACCATCAGAGGAATGCGAGAAAATGAAAAGTCATGTGCTAAAGGTGGTTTAGGGAGAAGGCAAGTAAAGAGTGGGTCCTGTGCAGGAAACATGAACCTCCATATGACGCCGAGGGTTCTTGTACTAATGTTCATGATATTTGAATAATAATCATGATATTGAGTAATGAGAACAGAAGCCGCTCACCGAACTGGGATAAAGGAACGATGACCCGGGATCGAACCGGACACATGAATATAAGAAATGCAAGGATGAAAGAATTCCAAAGAAAAGGATTCCAAATGGAAGGAAGGTAACAAATCCCATGAAACGGAAGACAAATCGTTAGGAAATAGAAGCGAAAATTGATACATTTTATAAGCAGCATGCACGGTGAACAAGCGTGATATCTGTGTGAGGAAAAGGATGCCAAATGGAAAAAGGATGCCAACTGCAAAATAAGAGAGATCGGTGAAGAACAAACGCAGAAACTAGTACATTCCATAAGCTACATGCACGGTGAATATAAGTGAGATCCTTGTGCTTCTGGTCAAAGACGAAGCTTGATGGGCGGTGAATTCAAAAGTTCATGTGAAAGCCCCAAGACTTAAGGATGAACAGACATCTAGGAGGATAATCTTGAGTAGCAACATGAAATCAGCGAGATTTTGAGACGAGGATAAGGTCAACCTCCGATTCAGTAAACCATCATAGCAGCTGAAGAATGTTTGCATGCAGTTTGGCTTCCGTGTTTGCTATGCTTATGAGATTTGATGAAGATATGAAGGAAGCTAGACCTATGAAGGAAACAGTTGTGTGTCGACTTTCTAACGGTAATTTTACGTTGACCCATACGATAGTGGGGACCCGACTCTTAGCTTCAGAGTCAGGTCAACCTGTATGCGAGTATTCGGCGAGTACTCACGCTAAAAGTGAATCGATTAATCTTAGATAACCCTTGAGTTAAGATTATACACTAGGACGACCGCATAGAAGAAATGAAGGAGGGAAGACCCCATCAAGCTGTACAAGGGAGAAGATGAAAAAAGGTAAAATGGGGCTAATCCCAATAGCGTTTATATGAAAAATCTGCCCCACTGCACCTAAGATATCCGAGCCATGCAAGTCCGTGTGATCTACAAACAAATGGAGCATCTGAAGAAGCATCACCTAGTGTGATTGTTCTCTTATGGATTGCACTAGCCACTACCCTCTCTAGAGCAATGGACACACACTGTCTAACATATGCTACAAAGTATGAGAATGAGAGTGGTACCCCTGGCGCCTAACATGATAAGCTCTCGCACACTCCCTTACAAATGTGTCAAACATCGTGTCCATGGCTCCATATAACTCCAAGGCTGGAGGAACAAAAAGGTGACCTTGCTGCATGCTCCTACACTTGGAGACCTTACGACCTGCTGCTATGCTCACCGCCATCCAGAGGGATCAATAGTCACTCCCTCTGAAACTGTATCTTGTGTAGGTTTTGTAACCATGACATCACCTGATCATCTTGGACAAAGTATAAGTCTGCCCTGACACGTGTTGTCTGCAAAGCATACAAACTCTCCCTCCAAGCCAAGTATCCACTCTCTTGTGCCATAGCAAATGCTATGTCCCTAATAGCATCATGGGTAGCTATCCTCTATCCTCCAAAAGGACACTATGTCATATGGACCGCTGTTGCATCCAGTGTAGAACCACACTCACAAGTGAGTAATGAAGATGGGTGGACCAAACCTAGGCAAAACCTCATTGTTGTAAAGAAAGTAGCTAGTGCAAATCGGAATGTCCTAATGCGGTCGAGCTAGGATCCAAGAGCTTGCACACTTGCCAGAGCAAGAGAAAGATGTGCTCTCGTAGCCTGAGGAATGGATGAGTTAACTAAGAGAGAATGTAGTGTATGCTCATACCGTCGCTCCATCAAGGAGGACTATAAACCTCTAGTCCAATTTGACAATAGTGAAGCAAAAGATGGAAAGTCTTCTCGTTCTTGTGGGGAGAGACTATCTCTCATCTGCCACAATAACATCTGGAGAAAAGGGTCACCCCTCCACCTCTATCACGTAAGTCTCCAAGACCAACGTATCAACAATCACAAAACAAGAGGAAAGTCGAGGTGCTGAGAGAGCTCAACTACTCTAAAATGCTATAAGTGCAGTTTCCTCCATAGATAGCAAGCCAACCCCTCCACACGAGATTGGCAGAGCCATCTGTCTATGTGCCAAATCCCTTATCACACACTCAAATGTCCCTGGTCCAATAATATCACCAAATACTCCCATAATCCTCCTATCAAAGGCTCTCCGACATGAGAGGAAGGAAGAGGAGGGAGGAACTGTCCAAATGAGGTAGGATGGTCGATGAGCAATACTAGAGGAGGGTATACCAAATGCCACCTGCGGATCTCCTAGCAATGGAAGGTTGTCCGCATAGAGAACATCTTCTACAAGGGCATCATCTAAGAAGCATGTGACAAAATCCTCGGATCCTACTGGCACTCCAAGAACTTGTAGTCCATCTATAGATGTGATATAACCCTTTGGAAGCTCAAGGTAGGGAGGAATACCTAAAGGGGACAATGCAATACACTTTGACACCTTGACTCTCAAGCCTACTAGATGTATCTTGGTAGTCAAGTGGTCAAAGGCCTTCCTAATCTGATCTATAGGGCCCACAATGTGTGTATCATCTACCAAGGAGAGAAATACACAACTTGCCATGGCCAAAGTAGTAGATAGGAGAGCTCTAAAGTGAGCCATGGCAAATAAGAGTCCCCTTAAAGGATCTCCCTAACGTGTACCTAAAGTTGACTCCAAGATGATGACTCCTTCCTATGAACCATTGTGTTGGTAGTAAAGGGAAGTAGGAGAGCTATAAAAGGACCACACAAAACAAATAAGACTTGCCAAGGATCCACCAACCTCCCTAAGCTCTCTAAAGATGCACATGAGACCCTATTAAAAGCGTCTCAACATCCACTTGTAGGACATCCCACTCTGGATGGATATCTAGGAGTGCCCTAATGCCTAGAGATATAGCCTCACATCCTTTAGGTATAGCTACTCCAAACTAATGTGGATTGAGGTGCTATCAAAAGTGAGAACAATGTTGAAGGACAATAATACAACTGACAAAACAAAAAAAGATCTCTCTAATAGCAATTGTTCTAATGCCCCCCGTGTCCTTCTCCATTGCAAAAAGTTGACTAGCACCTAACACCCAACTAACAGACATAGGAATGTCTCCTCTCGCTAATATTATAGCCACCTAAAACAACTTGGTAAAACCACTAGAAGGATCATTTGCCTAAAATCAATCTCTAAGGTGGCCATAAACCATCCCTGACAAGCTTCTTGAGGAAAGGCGAGGGATAGTGCACAATGCTTGTGCAAAAAGTGACCTTATCAAGACATAAAGGATGCTTAGGCTAATAATCTAAGACCTCTAATGGTAGTCCCTCTATTGCTATAGGATATAGTGAGCATAGGGAGGAGATATTCTCATCAATAGGACTTGCCATAGCCAAAGGGTGTTACTCTACTAAACTCTCCCATTGACCCAATGTCCTACACCATCGTAATCGAGTAGGCTCTATGGTATCTTGTGGTGAAACCTGTCTCCTAAATTGTGTAGCCCTAATAGACTCCTCTTGAAGGGCCACCCAATTCCCCACTTGAAATCAATGAAATCTAGCAGCCACCTCTCTATGCCCTGTTGGAGACAGTAGTATACAAAGGATCAATAATGACTACTTACTGTCGATAACAAGTGAAACATTATGTTATGACTTACTGAATAAGTCAAGTAACACACCAAAAGAACATAAGGACCTGAAAGGTCAAATCTATTCAGTTATGTACCTCGAGGGTATCTCCCTCACATTCATTATGAGATATTCATCTTTGGTGAATTGCCTAGTAGCCTACGCACACTTGCATGTATTTTCTCTATTCAAACATGGTATCAATCGCTTTTTCAATTTGACGATCTAAAATCCTAAAATTCTCAGTTCTAAGGAGGCTGTAGTCGGCTAATTGCAGTCTGAGGCCCATGTTAACATGACAACGTCCATCCTCAAAAAACAGAATTTCATTGCACCATCACACACTTCCGCGCTAGCATTACCATTGAAAGCTTTCACATTTACATTTTACAAGCACAAATTAACATTCCTGTAGAACTACTGCACGACGGTAGTTTCATCCAGGTTTTCCACGAGAAAGCCATTTTCCACTGCATTGCCGACCCTGTTTGGCATATGAAGCAACCCGGGTCTTTCCCCGCATACACGCAACGGCTGCAACCAGCCACCCAACGGCCTTCTCCAGCATTTTTTGTCCATGCATTGCTACCAACAGTTGCGTGAACTCTAGTTAAAGCGGACAAGACATCACCACTCCTAGAAGTGGTCGCCTCAATTGTTTCACGTAATAACGACCTGCACCCAAGCAGCAGACTTCAAAGTTGTCCCCGGAGACAACTGTAGCTTCCTACAACCAAGACATTTAATCAAGAAAGCTTCCTTTCAAAGAACTTATGAAGTCTAATGCATTAGACACAAAATCCTGGCCCATATTTGATGGCACACATTATGCAATATGGAAATATAAAATGTCACAAAAGTTTGATAGTGAATCACTCTTACCCATCATCGATAGGACGGAGACTTGCCTAGTGCCAGCTCCTAATGGCACTACATGCCAACCGCACACAAATCAAGCAGCAATCACCACTTAGGTTACAGGAGATAAGAAGGCTTTCATGGCCATTACTGATTGTTCATTGACAAGCATAATGGGGCTCATCATGTCCTGCACAACCGTGCATGAAGCCTAGCAAATGCTTGAATGCAATTATGCACAGTTTGATTTAATCACTAAGTCCCACCTTAAATGCCATTTTGGCACCAGTGGATGCAAGTAGGGCAATCAGTCACCCAACATCTCAATACGTTCAAGACCCTAATAGCTCAACTGCAGGCAATGAACGTAACTGTGGAACGAGAGGATGAAATAGCCAATCTAATCAAATTTATGCCACCATTGTATGACACATTAATTCAAGGACTGTGAGCACAACTTAGCCGACTCACATTATAGGAGATAATGAGCACCTTTCTCCAGGAGGAGGAAGCTCAAACTCAAAGGTCGTCGGATGGCAACCATTTGCTATACGCCGACCAAAAGCCCTCGAAGTCAAATAGGAAGTCACAGGGTAAACCTAAGCCCAAACCAAAGACTGCTTATCTACACTGCAAGAAGATGGAGCACTGGGGTGCCGATTGATTTGAGCATCCAGTCAATGGGGAAGCCAACCGCAATAAGAAGAAAAAGAACGGCTTCAACACGCAAAAGCAAAATTCTTCTAAACTAAAAGGCAAAGAGAAGGTTCTCGTAACATGCTTGGTCTCACAAAATCAAAGGCAATTGGATCAGGGTGATACCTCATGGTATGTGGACACGTGCACCACTCATCACATTGCCTTTGACCGTCAAGCCTTCACAACGATGGAATCCCTCCCAGCACAGCAAGATAATACAATCTTGCTTGGAGACAACAACACCATCGCCATAGCTAGGCACAACAATGTGCACATCCAAATTCCAAGCACTAGAGACACTGTGACCATCACAAATGTATATTGGGTCCCGCAGCTCACAAAAAATCTTTTCTCAGCCAAAGAACTTGATAGGAAAGGTGGCTTGCTCACTCTCAAAAACCGTAAATATGTTCTCGTGGATGGAGAGGGAGACATCATAGCCAAGTGCTCACTCCAAGATAATCTCTACCTGCTTGGACACAACACTTCCCCTCTCAGCAAGCCCATCCCAACATGCACTCAATGTGAATATACCAGACACAGCTCCTCCAGTCAACGGCACTGAGTTCCCACTCCAAAAATTTGGAGAGGAATCCCACCTCACGGAATCACTACATCGATGTGCCCTTGTTACGCTCCCAACGCCTCACAAAGCAATCACTCTACCTACCGATCCATTGACTAACACTTGGAGCAAGGCTGTCAAGCCACAGGAGACAGCTCAAGAGCTCGAAGCCCCTTCCTCGCCGTTTCTTCCCGATCACAACAATGGTGAGGTGTCCGCAGACGTTGGCCAATACCTTACTACTTAGCCTCACCTCGATGACTTCATGGCTGGGCAAACCCTAACTGGCCGTTCAAACAGTAATGTCCCGCCTGGCCACATTAGTCAACCACAATTAACCTTATACAACTATAAGGGTCAGAGTGCCTTAATAATCCGAGAACCACCCACTTTCAGTGCTTACCCTTACCCTACCAACCAGTCATTGCATTTTATCACCTCCAAAAATTTTCCTTTCACTATTACTAGCTTAGGGTTTGAATTACCCAATCATTTCTCCATCCTACAAGCTAGTCTTAGTCTAGCAAGCACTGCCATATTAACCACAAATATTACAGAAAATACTTTTATTCCCCATATGGGTTCAGCTCTCATCACCGAGTCAACAAATCCTCCTCAGGATTTTTTTTGGCACAAACGTTTGGGACATATAAGTATTAATAGAATGTGGCAATTATTGCACCAAAACCATTTAAATGGCCTTCTGTCTATCAGGAAAATTAGACACTTTACCTGCCTAGCCTGCCAGCATGGCAAGCAGACCAAAGTTAAATTTCCCCAGCAAGCAACTTACCGAGCCACCTCCTCGTTAGAGTTGGTTCATTCGGATATCAGTGGCCAGATCAACCCATCCACATTCTCTGGTTTTGAATATTTTATGACCATCATAGATGACTACACCAAATACACAGTCACCTGCTTGCTGAAAAGAAAGAGTGATTGTTTTACTGCATTTAGGGAATATAAGCTTTGGGCAAAAAACCAAATAGGCCACCAAATTAAAGTTTTCCACATGGTGGTGGGGAATATATGTCCACATCATTTAATGAAGTATATGTTGAGCATGGCATTGAATGTCAATGCATTGTTCCTTATACTCTGGAACAGAATGGAGTATCTGAACGTAAGAACCACACTCTACTTGATGCCATACGTTCAATGTTGCATGATGCACAATTACCTAAACCCTATTGGGGTGAGGCAGTCTTGTGTGCAACGTATTTACAGAACTGTTCACCCACCAAAGCCATCCCATCAGATGAAACTCCGTACTCTTTGGTTCAACCGGCAACCCACATTAGTCCACCTCAGAATTTTTGGTTGCACAACTTATGCTAAAGTTCCAGACAAAAAATGTACTAAGTTGGATTCCAAATCTGAGGAGTGCCTTTTCCTAGGCTACAGTACTACCAGTAAGGGATTTAAATTACAAAGGAAGACTGATGGTTTTATCTTCATTGCAAGACATTTTGTGAAATGAAATGTTTTTGAGGAGGAGACACTTTCCTCCGTAGTGAAGCACCCGATGTCTTCACAACCATCAGATGAGGATATTCGTAGAAATGCAAAAATCTACACCCATGCAAGTGGTCTACTTGCTAATCCACATGCATTTGACAACCATCTTGTCATGCGTATATCCATCACTACACAACATACATTGCCGTCAACATCATACACTATAGAAACACAACTCACACATAAGTCATACATAGACTTTAAACTGCCACAATAATCAGATTGCTTACCACTCTCAACTTAGCACAACTCAGATCAGTACTTGATCTGTCACTCTATAAATTGCCAACAATTGGGCACTGATTACAGTCAAGCCACACCCACTCAAGCATAGAGAATCTAGGTGACGCTCGCCGGCCTCTGTCCACCATAGCCAGGAACTTGAAGGCTCAACATCAGTGAAGTGAGCTCTCTGGAGCTCACTTCAAAACTATACCCCCTAGACTCGAGCTAGCTCTAAAACCCTAACGGTCCCGCTGACGGCACACTCAACGGTGCAAACGGTGCAAAGTGATGGTGGGCCCCACCGTGAAGTCAATACACTGAACACCAAATCTGACTGTCAGAAAGTAGTCTCTGAGATATTGCTAAATTAACTCTAACTACTATCACTGGAACTCCAGTGTCTGAGCATCTAGATGCGGCACTACAAATGGCGTGACAGCTTTCGTGCGTATAAACATCGCTACACAACATACATTGCTGTCAACATCATACACTATAGAAACACAACTCACACATAAGTCATACATAGACTCTAAAGTGCTACAATTGCCCCCTAGCTGGCGGTTAGGTCCCTCTAACTCCAAATAGCCATCTACTCTAAGTATATGGTATACCCTCTAATGGACAAAGATCAGGAGGCCGGGTGCTATGGAGCCCCATCATTAGTCGCCTATCTGCAATCTATACCATATAAAGAATGAACTAGCTATAGGTCAAGTACATCTAGGACATAACCACTGTCCTTGAGGAACCACCGTGAGGGGAAGAGTCATACATGCCATATGCCATCCTCTCGAACAACTATCACACACTAACATAGTAGCAGCTCCACCAGAAAAGCCACATAACATACACCTCAAGCCTGCATGTACAAGTGCCAAGCTTGGGTCCATATACCAACAATGTTTGGGAGGTGGCATGGTGCACAATTGTGCACATGATCCTTCCAAACAACACCATCACGTCCTTCTAACACAAGGACTCCAGATGGCAAAACCTCACGCACTCTCAAGATAGTGTGGCCTATAGAAACATCAAGTGTCGTCGGTGCTGTCTACTATAGATATACATAATAGCCTGGATGAAATCACTCTCCAAAAGATCTCTGCCTGTTGAGAACATGTGCTCATCCATACATCAGGGTCATCCAAGTCCAAAACTTCAATAGCATCTCGATGAATGGCTGCAGGTAAATCAGGATCTCATCCATAGAGTAAAAAGTATGGAGAGAAGGATGCTAAGGAGGCTTGCCAGCTAAACCGATAGCCCATGGCCAACCAAGGTAACTGGAGATCCCAATCTCCCAAGTGGCCTCTCTGCAAACCATACTTTTGCAATCCTCTCTTCACCGTCTGAACCACTCTCTCTGCTAAGCCATCTGCCTCAGGGTGATCTCGGGATGTAGTACAATGATCAATCAAAGCCTTGTCACACAAGACCTGAAACTCCCCCAAGAACTCTGTCCCTTGATCAGTCAAAACCTCAGCTGGTGCACCAAAATGACTAAGAATTCGATCTAGGAACGAGTAAGCTGTCCCTTCACTAGACTTGTCAGGAAGTGCCACCAAATCAATCCACTTGGAGAAGTGCTCCACCATCACCAAAACATACTGATGATGTCTCACAGTCAGCGGTAAAGGTCCGGCAAAGTCCAAACTCCAATGGTAACCCAATCCCATGATAGGTAATGGGTGTAACTGTGGCGTAGGAGCATTGAATGATGCTCTAACTTGGTCACAAACCACACATCTGGCAACAAACTACTATACCTCGGTCTGCATACCGCACCACCAATAATGACTCTAGAGTAAGCTATATGTACGCTTTACTCCAAAATGTCCTAGCTCCTCATGAGCATGACGGACCAATTGTGGTCTCTGAGATGGAAGTGGTACTACTCGCACTCTACCATCCTCCCATACAAGCAAAAGATGTCTACCCTCCAATCTGAACCATCTGGCTTGCTGAAGAACACGGTCTCTCTCCTTGGCCCCAACTGTGCCACCCACAACACCAATGCGAAGATAGTCCATCACTAAGACATCATCATGAATGTCTCGCTGAACTGTACCAATATCTTCACTCTCTAGATCTATGACCTCAATAACTCCTCTTGTATGCGCTGAGAGAGGTACCACCAAAGCCTCTGCAAATATACACAAAAAGGCCAATGCATGCCAACCTGACACTATCTCCTCATCTGTCTCACCATGCCAATGTGCTCCGGTCTGATCCTACTGGCTAGGACATGGGTTTCTACTCAACCCATCTGCATCATGGTTCACCACTCCAGGTTTGTGAACAACCGTGAAATCATAAACCTGTAAAATCAGAGCCTATCGTGCAAGCTTCCTTGAAAGCTTGTCGGACTCCATCAACCACTTCAGTGGCTGATGATCAATGATGAGAGTGAAGGAGTTACCAAATAGGTAACTCGGAAATGTGCTACTGCCCAAACTGCTGCCAAGCACTCTCCCTCATACGAACTATACTTTGCCTCCGCTGAATTGTTGGAGCGACTAGCATAGGCCACCACAAACTCCTTCCCCTCATCATCATGCTGGGTAAGCACTGCTCCAAGCCCCAACATACTCCAATCAGTATGAACCTGAAATGGTCGTCCCTTGATCGGTCTCCTCAAAATAGGAGCAGATGTCAACCTCTCCTTGAGCTCTACAAAAGCTCTCTCCTGCTCATCTCCCCAACACCACTTCTGTGTAAGCTTGGTCAGCTTTGTCAAGGCCTTGGCAATGGCACTAAATCCTCTAACATAGCGGCAATAGAATTTTTCCAACCCAAGGAATGCTCGCACTCTGCTCATATCCATAGGCCAAGGAATACGTGCAATAGCCTCCACCTTGGTCTACTGAACACCAAGTCCTCCGGGATAGATAGTGTGACCCAAGTACTCAACCTGCTCGTGGAAGAACCTTCACTTCCCAGGATGTAATTTGAGTCCATGAGATCTCAACCTCTCAAACACCTCCAACAACTATCTCTCATGCTCCTCCACAGTAGTGCTATAAACCAAAATGTCATCAATATAGCACCAAGCAAAATCCAATCCAGCTAGGATCCTATCCATGACCCTCAGGAACTCAGCAAGAGCATTCTTTAACCCAAATGGTAAGAACCTCCACTGATATAATATATCCTTGCCGTGAGGATCAATAGCCCAAAATGTTGTCTTGGACTTATCCTCCTCCCTGATCGGCAACTGATGATATCCCGCTCGAAGATCCAAAGTACTGAAGATCTTTGCATGCCCAATTGCATCAAAAATCTCCTCCGCTGTAGGCATGGCATACCGATCAGCCTTGGTCTGTCAGTTGATAGGACGGTAATCTCCACACATCCGCCTATCTGTATAGTTTCCATGCATATCCTTCTTGGCTGGCATCACTATCATTGATGCATACTTTCCATGTGAAATCTCCACCAAACCAGCCTCAAAAAGGTCACTACTCCGGCTCTGAATCAATGTCCTCTCCATCTCACTATATTGATAAGGATGTCGGAAAACTGGTGTGTCGCTAGTCAGCTCAATCCGTATACCAGGTCCCTTTAGAGCACCCAAATCCTTCATATTGAAGGCAAAACAACTCGTGTGACTCCTCAAGAACCTCCAAACCATCCGTCTTTCCTCTCCAGTAAGCTTGGGTCCAAGATCTGGCTCCCAAGTATCCTCTGTAATTGTAGTAGGAGTGGAGGACGTACTAACTGACTGCTACACTGGGCCCTTGGGAGCAATAGTGTCATGCTCCCGACCACTAGAGGTCCCAACCTCTGTGCAAAAAACTCCCTCCACTATGGCTGCAAGCTCCACACGTCCTCTAGCTGCATCCCATGTGGACCAAGGGTGTAATCCAAGTAGCCCATGCTCACCTGGATGGACTCCAAGTAGACCACTCTCCCTAGTAGCTACTGGATGTGTCCCAAGGATACCATATCCACACGGTCCATTGCCCCCAGCATGTGCTTGAATCATCTCAATAGGCACAAGGCTCATAAGTGTCCGAGTGGTGATGCCTATCAAGCGCATCTTATGCTGCTCAACCAAGCCAAGGCTCACAATCCAGGTCAATCAATTCAAGTCCATAGCCTGACCTAACACCTGATGCTTGGATGGCTCTGACATTGCTAGAACAGCGGTAATACCGGTGCAAAAACCCATTGCCTGCTCTCTCTCATCAGCATTGGGCTCCACCAACTGCTGTAACTGTGAGTCCCAAACAAGTCCAAGTCCTCCCTCTTGAAAAGCATGAGAGCATGGGAAACTCATGAGTTGTGGAAAATGCGGCTCTAGGCTGTCCAACTAGGTTCACCACTACCATAGGTGACCTATCAGCCAATACCACTGTCTGAACTGACGCCCAACATCCAAGATATCATCAACAAGGATGTGGTCAAGTCGTTGAATCCCATCATAAGCGCGTTGTAGAACCTCTCTAGGTAAGAGGTTCGTCCACCAAAGATGAAGATGATGAGCCCATGATCCCACTCTGGCAACATCTAACAATACATCAGGTCCCATCAAAGAATGGACTTGATGTGTACTTGCCACCACTCTGGTGCGAGAATCACCCATCAAAGGAACGTTCTCCAAAAGGTAAGCTGGAGAAACAGACTGATGAACCTGGAGATGTTGTAGTATCCGTAACATCTCCCAAAACACACCAGAACGAGGATCCTGAAGACCCAAACCGCGGCCCGCATATGTATGTCTCTGACATGGCCATCCAGAAATCACCAAGTGAATAGGCCCATGTCTCTCTAGGTCATGCGCCCCCAATAAGGAAATGTCTCCTAGTAGGGCCTTCTGGTAACCTCTGATTGCTGACATCAATAATAACTCCGGATACCGATAGGCCAAGTGTGCTACATGATATAGAGAGACTCGCCTAGCAGTCTCATCTCTCTCTACATACAAGTACCTCTGTACTTGTATACCCGCCTGTAACACCGCAACTAGTCTGGTGCTGATCCCACCAAACAACTCCATAGGCATATCCCCTCTACTGGATACTGCCAGGCAATGAGTGTGGTATCCAAAGGTGTCAAAGCAATTGCCTTTGGAGGCTCATCCTCACACTTATCTCCTAATGGTACGAAGGCTCCACTCCAAGCCTATTGCACCAACTGATCTGCATGCTGCTGCAATGCCTCCTCTAAACTCCACAATGGAACATCCAAGGTGGATGGAACAATCTCACTCGTACTCCAAAGCCGAGTGATCTCCTCTGGTACTAGAGTATCCTTTGCATGGGCGTTCCTCTCCAACAAGTCACCAGGCCAAGTAATTGCACCACTGAAAGCTAAAACTGATGTTGCCATGGTCCCAGACTGTAGTGAGCCAAGACTGCCATTATTGAAGCGTACTGGTAGGCGACATACCCGTCCCTCACCAGACTGCCAACCAGGTCTATAAGAGGTTATCTCCTCCCAATAGTCAATGCTGAAACCCATGGGGTATAACACTGCTCCCCCAACTAGCACATCATATGACTCAACTATCATCGCAATAGCCTGAGCTCTCACCACCAAGCTATCAGTCGGATGACCAGGCTGAACATGGACAACAAGCTCCCCACGTGTGATGTACTATGTCGAACCACCACCTAGAGATGTCTGGATCTGAAATAGACACCTCTCCACATCGGTCTTCCGTAACTCTAGACCAACAACTGTAGCCTTCCCCAACATAAGGGGCTGCCCACCAGAGTCTAACAAGACTCTCTGTGGTATATAGACCTTCCTTGAAGGTCCCACCAAACAAAAAATCCCCCTCTAGTTATCCAATAGGACAACACCAGGTGTAAACCACGCTCTCTCAAAGGCCGGTCTAGCTGGCAACTCCTCCAGTCTAGCCGCTGTTGCCTGCCATAAACCACTGGTCGCTGAACGGATCCCATGCTCCTCAACCAAGTTAGCTCCACTACCAACCACCTCTGCTCTAGTAGTAGGAACTGCACCATCCCTACTCTCACACAATGTGGCAGCCAACCGGAACACTGGGGCTAGGTCAACTCCCAATGTAAACATGCCACTGGCTGAAAACAAAGGACGCCGCATAATCAGCTGAGCCGCCCCCAACATCATGCTAGACTCAATCTGTGTAGTAGCAAGTGGCTGACTAGCAGATAGTCCATCATGTACTCCATCACCACCTACCACACCTGCACTGGGATATCTAGGAACCATGGATGTCGTCTGCAATGCCTCAGATAGCATGAAAGACGGGGGAAGTCTGACCTGTCTCCCAACCTCTCCTCTTTGTGGGTCCAACTCCACTGATGCTCCTCTAGGCTCCGGAGCATGTACTGCACTCCTAGTCACTGCTATAGATGCATCCACCTGTGCTGCTCTGCACATGAAGTCCAAAGCATCTCTATCACCAGCACATGAGGTGGAAGCCTCAGCACCCAAATCTGATCTCCTCTGAGCAATAGCCATACTAGCCAATCTCTGCTCCAACTGCTCAATCCGAGTAGCCATAGTTGTGTCAGAAGTAAGGGCAAGTACTGCACCCCTATTAGGTGTAGATCCTCTACCACCACCTCTACCACCTTGTCCTCCATGAACTGGAGCTCCTCTACTACCTGCCATAGCAGCCCTACCACTCCGTAACTTCGGGTGTAGGTCAAAACACCGGTCACTAGGTGACCAAATCTGTGGCAATGCTCACACTGCCTCTGTGCTGGCTGTGATGCACCCAAGGTATTAGGTCCGCTGCCTTGAGTACACTCTCTTCGATGGTGAGGTCCACCACAAGTCCAACAAGCAACACCACCACTCACCGGCTGTTGCTGACCCAAAATTGAGGGTAAGGGTCTAACTCCACTAGGCCCTCCACTCCCTCCATAGGATTTGTAACACCCATTTGTGCATGTGTGTGGTATTGTGATATTTAGCTTGGTATTATAGGTACTTAAGAGATATTATTTATATAGAGATAAAGGATGGTTCTATATTAGTCATGGTTAACTAAAGTTAGTCATAGCTAAGATAGAGGAGACCTTACTTTAGAGGAAATAGAAAAGATGAGCACCACTATTTTGGACTTTAGTGTGTTGACTTGGTATTATTCTTAGGTGTTTGGCTTTGAGGAAAGAGTTGAGAACTCTTGGGCCCGCAAGCCTTTTTGTTTTGGATTCTTCTTTAGTCCAAGGATAGCCCATGTGAAGGAATCCTTGACTTAGTGGTTGGGTCAAGATAAGACCACATGCTTAGGGGAATATGCCCATGTGAATGGATATTCCTTTCTACTTTTTGACTTTACTTGACTTTTAGTCTAGTAACTTGAGTTACTACGGTAATTAGTAACTTTGGTACGTAACTATTTCACAAGTATATAAGCAAGGGGTGAGGAGGTACTCATCATCCTTTCATTTGCAACTATCTCTCTCTCATCGAGTTCTCTAGTGAGCAATGTCTTGAGTCTTGGAGTGTTAGCCTTGGAGGAGTATGATGGAGTTGGGGTTCCTTGCCTTCTTAGTCCATGGTGCGCTACCATAATAGCCATCAGAGGTTCATCTTGAGTGAGAGACAGGCCGGCTCACATTTTTGGTTCCGTTGCAGGGACCTCTCTAGAAGGCAATATAATGTTCCGCGTTCAATTCTACATTAGGCAGAAAGAGGTTATGAGAGCTCACTTGGAGAGAACATTAGGAGAGGAGAGTGCTGAACTTATGTTAGAGAACCAAGATCCATTTGTATACCCTGTAGTTCATTATGATGTCTTTGAGGTGATTTGTACATCTTGTACACATGAGAGGAATTGGAGAGATTGTGTGAGGTGGATTGCAGATTTTGGAGATTAAGGTGATTTTGGGCAAAATTTCAAGTTTGAGATCTGGACTTGAAATTTCTACATATGATAGCTTGGGTTATCTTTCAGTTAGCACACTTGAAATTATTATGAGAGCTACTATGCGCACTGGGCTAGAATTTTTGAAAGTTGATAGGGTAAAGTGCTCCCGCAACTGCATGCTCTCTGGAAACTTGTACAGAAACTGCCATTTCTTCAATTTTAAGTGAATTTTCCTGAAAATTTTAAAAAAAATTCAGTGCATTGTATCCTACCTGCTGCCACAAAAATTTGAGAGAGATCGTTTTTTCACAGGGAGTTATGAGTTTTGAAGTGAGGGGTGGTTTTCAGACCAAATCTGAAATATGGGTGCTGAATAGAAAGATGTCTAGGCCAAATGGCTCAATGAAAAGATCTGAAATTTTTCAAGGAGGGACACCCTAGAGTTATGATCAAGTTTGTAAAATTTCAGAAGACTGTGACATACTGGTTGGGAGATTTTAGTGACATTGTGAGGAAGGGTCAATTCTGCAGAGTAGAGATCTCATGCATGAGGAGTTTGAGATCAACAAAAAGCATGTTTGAGTGTTTAGATTCATCTTGGGAACATGGAGGGTCATCAATAGTGGGAATTGAGATTATGCAAGGTTTTCCAAGGGTTTGAGGTGATTTTAGGGGTGGATTTGAGGAAAAGAGAGTTTACAATAGAATTTGAAGAGAGTGTTGAGAGGATTCAAAAACCTACACCACTTGGAGGAAAGAGTGAGTCTAAGTGCTTTCTATGTGGAGAGAAGGGACATAAGGCAAGTTCATGTCCATTGACCTTTGAGAGCAAGAGATTGAGGGAAAGGAGAGGTTTACTTGACTTGGGTTTGCATGTTGGACCTTCTTCACCAAGATTAGGAGGGAGAAGATTTAAGACCAAGGAGTTATGTGAGGTTTGTGGAGTGGAAGGACTTCCAAAAGGACATGAGTGTAGTGGAGTAAAATCACTTTTGGAGACTTTGGTGAAGGATCTTGGGGAGAGTCTTAGTACAACTACAGAAATACTACCACCTTCATCAACTAGTTCTCAAGATTAGTGATGAAGATAATCTTTCAACTTATAGATAAACTATCCATGAGAGTTAGATTAATATGCACTCTAGGATTTGATGTTGCTATAGAAATCTTGGAGCAACCTGAACCTTTTGTGTTCCCTAGAGTGGATTATTCTCAGATGGTGTTAGTCATGTATATACTCTATTAGTAATAGAGTGAGAGAAAAGAAAAGAGAAAAAAAAATTGAGAGAAAGAAAGATAGTGAGAGGTTAAGATGGGGAAACTTCCGGTTTTCTTTGGCAAGGATGGAGAAGATGTGGAGGCCTTTGTGAGAGACTTCAGGAGAGCTTGCATAGGAAACAATGAGAGGAGGAAGAATGAGTGGGCATCATTATTACCAGATTTCTTTGAGGATGCAGCACTTACATGGTATGAGTCAGAATACCAAAAGAGAGAGAGGAGAGATGGGGAAGAGGAGTCTTGGGAGACTTTGACTTTAGCACTCATTGAGAACTTCCTTCTTGATGAGAGTTATGAGAGATCGATGAGTGAGGTTACATTTCTCAAGCAAGGAGACGGAGAGAAAGTGAGAGTCTATGTGGAAAGAGTGGAAAAGTTAGAGTCCAGATTTCGCATAGTGTTGAGGAAGGATGGAGATGATGTGGAGACTACAATGATTGGCATAGGGGCCATGCTCACCAAGAATTTTGTGGGAGGGTTAAGACCACAAAGTAGAAGCAAGGTGAGATATGAGAAACCTTCTTCTAAGGTTGAAGCTATCAAGATTGCAATTCGTATGGAGGAGAGTTTGGAAGGGGATGAGAGTGATTTGGTGGTGAAGGAGGTTGTGCATCCTCCTCAAGGCTACAAGTATGGTGGAACTTCTGATACTTTGGTGACAAGGGTTGCACCACAAGTAGTAGTTGCTCCAGTTCTTGCACCTCCACCAAAAGATCCACTCCAAACCATCACAGGAACAACTTGCGGATCTCAAGATCAATGTGGTGCAACTATGGGAGAAGAGAGAGGTGGATCAGAATGTAAGGAGAGGGCCTAGAAGTTATGGAAACTATCCATATAGAGGAGGCCAACCAGCCAACAATTTCAATGATAGAAATTGTTTTGGATGTGGAGGAAGAGGCCATATCCAAAGGAATTGCCCAAATTCCACTTACCATGGAAGAAGGGGTTATGAGGGAGCCAATAGAGGGAAAGAGGGAGGTAGTGAAACCCAAGTGGCTCCTAATCCCAACAAAGGTAAGGGGATAGCATCCATAGATGTGGTTGAGAGCAAGTATGAGAAGGGAGAGTGCTCAAACTCCAAGGGTCTTAATTTGGAGCTTTTGGCACAAGAGAAGAAGAGAGCTTGTTTTGCAGAGGATGTTCACTCTTCTCAAGGATTTACTTCAAGCAAGGATACTCCTATGTCTACTAGGAGCACTTGCACCTCAACACCATCAACAACAAAGACTCCAAGGAAGAAGTTGGGGATGGAGGACTTCTTGATCTCAAAGCAACAATGGAACTACAATGTGTTGGAGGATGTTGGTAGTCACAAGGCTAACATCACAGTGGGCCAGTTGATCGCTTTGAACCCTACCTTGAGAAAGGAGCTTAGAGGTGGTTTGATTTCTACAAGGAGCAAGAAGAAGAAGAAGGCAAAAGTTCCAATATCAATGGGGGTGGTGGATGCCAAGCCAGCACCATGGGAGGCTTGTGAATATGCCTCCAAGATTGATGTGAGAGTGAATGGTCACAACATCAAGGATGCATTGGTTGATGGAGGATCAGCAGTGAATGCCATGTCAGAAAGGTTGATGAAGAAGTTGGGTATGATACCCTCAAGACCTTCAACATTTGTGGTAAGCATGGCAAACAAGCAACAAGTTCGACCAGTAGGAGTGATGGATAAGGTGGTAGTTTTAGTTATGGGAGTTCAAAATCTCATGACTTTCCAAGTCTTGAAGGATTCAAGCTATGACTTACTTCTTGGGAGGCCATGGTTGAGAGCAGCACGCACAACTGATCGATGGCACAAAGGGTACTTGAGGATTGGGCCATTAAACCATAGAGTCACAGTTCCTGTGACTAACACCACCAACACTTCACATTCAGATACACCATCTTCTGATTATTGGGAATCAGATTCTGAAGAAGGAGCTTCAGGTGTGGACACAAGCATGGAGGAAGAGACTTCCACAGAGGAGGATGAATCTGAATCTGATTCAGATGTGTATCCCTTGTGTGCTATGGATTTTGCACCTAAGCCAGAGGTTTTGAAAGACCCAGACAAATCACCATTGACACTTGAGGAGGTAGAGAGAAGGTTAGCTACCCTCAAGTATGGCCCAAATGTTACCAAGGAGGAGAAGGTGAGATTTGAGGAGATTTTCAGCAAGTTCATCCATGTGTTTGCTTTTAGTTACAAGGATTTGAAGGAAGTCACCTTGGAGGAGCACAAGATAGAGGTGGAGTCACATGCAAGACCAGTCCGCCAAAAGCAAGTTGCATTAGCCCACCAATATCTTTGGTTGTGAAGGAGGAGATTGATAAGCTCAAGGAGGCTAGATTTATCTTTGAGGTGGAGAATTCAGAATGGGTATCTCCAATTGTCATTGTGAAGAAAAAGAATGGCAAGCTTTGGGTATGTGTGGATTACAAGAAGCTCAATGCTGTTACCAAGAAGGACTACTACCCATTGCCATTCATTGATGGGATCTTGGAGGAGGTTGCAGGTCATGAGAGATACAATTTTGGAGATGGTTATAGTGGATATAACCAAATCAAGATTGCACCAGAGCATCAACGACTCACCACATTCATCACACCTTGGGGAACTTATGCTTTCAAGGTCATGTCTTTTGGGCTTTGCAATGCTCCAGCCACATTCCAACGGTTCATGAACAAGGTATTTGAACCTTTCATTGGGAAATTTGTGAGAGACTTCATTGATGACTTTTGTGTCTATGGGAGCAAGGAGGAGCACTTTGAGCACCTAATCAAAGTCTTGCAACGCTTGGATGAGGCAAATGCATCACTCAACCCTGAAAAGTCCATTTTTGGATGTGAAGAAGGTCTACTTTTGGGGCACATCATCTCCAATGATGGAATAGCAATTGATCCTGAGAAGGTGAGGAAAATCTCAGACCTTCCATTCCCTTCAAGCTTGACAAAGTTACGCCAATTCTTGGGGATGGTTGGATACTATAGGAGGTTCATCTTCTCATTTTCCAACAAAGCTTATGCATTGACCATCTACATGAAGAAGGGTGTAGATTACATGGTGATTTTGGAGGACAAGGAGGCTCTCAAAGCTTTTGAGGAGCTCAAGCAATCCCTTGTTGTAGCTCCAATTCTTGCTAAACCTGATTGGAGTAAGCCTTTCATCCTCTACATTGATGCTTCTAATGTAGCTATAGGATGCACTCTTAGTCAATTAGACCAAGATGGGCATGATCATCCAATAGCTTATGCTAATAGGCAGATGGTTTCAGCAGAGAAGAACTACTTTGTCACAGAGAGAGAAGGGTTGGCAGTGATCTTTGGTCTCAAGAAGTTTAGACACTACTTGATTGGAGGGAAAGCAACCATTGTCACGGATCACAAGGCTTTGAAGTACATCTTCAACAAGCCTAATGTTGAAGGGAGACTAGCAAGGTGGATGATACTCTTATCTGAGTATGACTACACCATTGAGGATAGGCCAAGAAAGAAACATGCAAATGCTGATTTGTTATCAAGAGCCTATGATCATGATGGAGATGAGCCAGTGGATGATTCCTTCCCGGTTGAGGAGCTCATGACAATCTCAGTCACTCAAGAGGTTCCAATGGAGTACAAGGAGATTGTGGATTTTGTGACAAGAGGTAACTATCTAGAAGGGATGCATGCTAGGGAGAGGAAGGCCCTTGCAGCAAGATCTAGACCTTACACAATGGTGGAGGATATTCTTTTTCACCAAGGAGCAGATGGTCTACTTCAAAGAGCAGTGGGTAAGGAAGAGTCTATCCTACTCATAAAGGAGTTTCATGAAGGTTTAGTATGTGGAGGAAACTTTGCAGGAAAGGTGACTGCTTTCAAGATTCTAGATGCAGGTTACCATTGGAGAGGGATTTTCAAGGATTGTCTTGATTATTGCAAAAATTGTCATGTTTGTCAAGCTTTTTCTAGAAAGTCTACATCCACTCCACCACTTAGATCAATTCCGTTGCTAGGACCTTTTGAGAAGTGGGGAATTGATTTTGTAGGTCCTCTCAACAGAACCCCAAGGAACAATCGGTACATTGTGGTAGTTACTGATTACCTTACCAAGTGGATTGAGGCTGGACCATTGAGGGACAAGAATGAAGATGAAGTGGGTAGATTTCTTTATGAACGCATTATCACTAGGTTTGGATGCCCTTTGGAGTTGGTTTCTGACAAAGGAGGAGAGTTTACAGGAAGCATAACTATAGCCATGCTACGACATTTCTCTATCACACATAGAGTAACTACATCCTATAAGCCAAATTCCAATGGCTTGGCAGAGAGAACCAATCAGACCTTGTGCATGATGTTGGCCAAAGATGCAGAAATGGAGGGGGCTAAACATCATTGGGACAAGAGGATTCATGCAGTTTTGTGGGAGTATAGGACAACTATGAACACTTCCACCGGATATTCTCCATTTCAATTGGTGTATGGTATTGAGTCTACCTTACCTATTCACTTTGATCTTCCTACCTTCCAAAGCATTCATAGGAGATTGAAGAAAGCACAAGGAGGTGATGCAGAGAAGTCAAGGAAGGATCAACTCATGGAGTTAGAAGAGGCAAGAGCAGTTGCTATGGTTCGAGTAGAGCAAGCCCAAAGGAAACAAAAGGAGAGCTATGACAAGAGGCAAGGCAAGAAGAAGGTGGAGACTTTCAAAGAAGGTGATTGGGTAATGTTGTTTGATTCCATTTGATTCAAGAGAGTGCAAAAGAAGTTTTTGCCTAAGTACTTTGGACCTTTCATAGTGGAGAAGGTGTGGGGCAATTACACTTATGATCTCAAGGAGTTGGGAAGAAGACACTTTGATAGGATTAACCATGATAAGTTGAACATGTACCATAGAAGGTAGAGACCTTCACTTTGAGGACAAAGTGAAAACTTAGTCCGGGGGTAAATGTAACACCCATTTGTGCATGTGTGTGGTATTGTGATATTTAGCTTGGTATTATAGGTACTTAAGAGATATTATTTATATAGAGATAAAGGATGGTTCTATATTAGTCATGGTTAGCTAAAGTTAGTCATAGCTAAGATAGAGGAGACCTTACTTTAGAGGAAATAGAAAAAATGAGCACCACTATTTTGGACTTTAGTGTGTTGACTTGGTATTATTCTTAGGTGTTTGGCTTTGAGGAAAGAGTTGAGAACTCTTGGGCCCGCAAGCCTTTTTGTTTTGGATTCTTCTTTAGTCCAAGGATAGCCCATGTGAAGGAATCCTTGACTTAGTGGTTGGGTCAAGATAAGACCACATGCTTAGGGGAATATGCCCATGTGAATGGATATTCCTTTCTACTTTTTGACCTTACTTGACTTTTAGTCTAGTAACTTGAGTTACTACGGTAATTAGTAACTTTGGTACGTAACTATTTCACAAGTATATAAGCAAGGGGTGAGGAGGTACTCATCATCCTTTCATTTGCAACTATCTCTCTCTCATTGAGTTCTCTAGTGAGCCATGTCTTGAGTCTTGGAGTGTTAGCCTTGGAGGAGTATGATGGAGTTGGGGTTCCTTGCCTTCTTAGTCCATGGTGCGCTACCATAATAGCCATCAGAGGTTCATCCTGAGTGAGAGACAGGCCGGCTCACAGATCTGGGTTGTCCTCCTTGTCCTCAAAAACCAATTGGGCGTGGTGCACTCTGCTGCACTCTAGAAGAAGTCACAGCTGTGGATGAGGTCTCCCTACCAAATCCAGATGTCCCCACTCTCTCCTCCACCATGTTGAGCTCAATATGCTCAGCCAAACCAAAGACCACTGCCAAAGTGGGCGAAGTAGCCTGCAACAACGTAGCATCACGAACTCTACGTTGCAACTCCCTGTCTAGTATCCCATACCAAAACTGGACTGCCTGGGCCTCAGTAACTCCTTGGATGAAACTGATCAGCCGCCTCATGCAAGTGTATGCCTTGCGTAGGCTCTCCCCAGCCTTCTGCTGGAACACTTGCAAGCTCCTCAGCTTGTCAGTCCGCACTCCCTGGTAGTGCTGCCTCAAACATAAGAAGAACTCCACCATGGGGTTAAACCCCGGTACCACACCACCTCTTGCAGCGGTACCTCCACTCGTAGTAGCACTTATCTCCATCTAGTGCACCTGTACTAGCTCCACCAACACTACTCGAGCTAGAACTCATGGGTACAGCCAATCTACTCTTGGCACCGAACGTGAAGTGATGGAGACATAGTGTGGAGACCAATACTGTCCTATAACTCAATCTCCTCCAAATGAGCTCTCCTAAACTCATGGTAGTCATCCATCGGTGGACCCTCCAAGTGCTGAAACAACCCCTTCCATGCCATGAAGGGTGTGAACAAAGTCAGGTTCCGCATCTGCTGCAGATCACACCAACTGTCAAACTCCTAGATGAAGTCATCCAACTCAATGGTACCCACTATACCAGAGTAACACCTAGGGCCTTTGGAGGCCCCATAAATCTTGTCTATATCCCACAACAACGGTGCGAACACACCAAGTGCACTCTCAACTGAATCAGCTCTTGTGTCAAACTCCAACTCAAAGTCAATCTGCTACCTCATTGGGACCTGAGATACAGGCTAATACCGAGCACCACTCCGAGTAAACCCACTGTGTACTGTAGAGCTAACTCCTCTGGAACCTCCAACGAACTCCGTCATGACAAAGTAACCACAACAACAAACCCAAACCACCAACTGCAACCGCAAGTCGCAACCGCAAGTACCCCACCAAGTGCCAACACCACCAAGCACCACCCACTAATGTTACTCTAACCGAGATAACTACACTAGAGGAAAGGGAAACATGTAACCTGCCATCATAACATGCACTCTCACGGTCTGTAGGTCATCACTTCCTGCCTCACCGGAGAGAAACAAGGGTAGTTTGATTGGTCATCACTCCAGCCTCACCACTGAGAGCACACCAGAGCACCAATGCTCAAAAGTCAGGGCACCTCACACAAACGTGGTGCAAAACATGAAGCAAAGAATGGAGGGGGTCCAATCACAAGAAATCTAAACAAAAACCCTCCATCTCATAACACAACACGGGACTGACTCTGCCACCATTTGTCATTTGACATAAGAGAAGTTGGTATCTAATTGCTAAGCTACTAGGATCACCAAGAATGGGATCAAACTGCCTCTCCTAGCCAAAGCTACATGTGTATAGATAACAATGGCACAATCCCTATAACAAGTGAGGGTGGACTAGTTGGCTAGGGCACCAGTCTAGGAACAAGAGATCTAGGGGTCAAACCCTATTGCGCAAAATCTAGCAAGAAAGGCAGATTTTGCCAACCAATGACCAAGATCTACTCTAAACTAGCTAGCCTCACGTCAGCAAGCTGGCTTGTTGGCCCTTCTAGGCCTTCGTAGCCTCTCATAACCCACAGCCCTATGCCTCGAAGCCTCTAAATGCCAAATGAGGCATTTCTTGTTGCCACTACGAACCTCCTCCAAAATTGGCGAAACTTCTCCAAATCTTTGAAAGTCCTCCAAACTAGCAAAAGTCCTCCAAATCTGGCCAAACAGCAAAAATTCCTCCAAATTTGGCCAAAATCTTACATAAATCCCAACCAAAATCTGACGTAGATCCTAAAGATGGTTGTCCGCCAAATCCACCGCTAACTTTCCACTCGAGCCAAATTGACAACACGAGTTTTTCCAAATCACAAATTCATGAGAAGAGCTTCCCAACTCCACACCTTCAATTTGACTTTTTGAGCCCAACTCGCAGCAAATTGGTCATGCCTTCACCTCCTAAGCTTAGAATCACAACCACTGCTCAAAATTTGCTCCTTCTTTGCTAGAAATTTGGCTAGCGCTTCCGCACACCATCCGCCTTACTGCCAAATCTGCATCAATGGAACGAGCTTCTGTACACTAGGGAAATACTGAACTTGAATCGAGCTACCAATGATCCACCGAGCTTGGAGATACCACCAAAACTCTCAATTCCTGCACCTGATTTCCCCTTGACTTCACTTCTTTGATGTAATCAGATTGCTTACCACTCTCAACTCAGCACAACTCATATCAATACTTGATCTGACACTCTATAAATTGCCAACAACTGGGCACTGGTTACAATCAAGCCACACCCACTCAAGCATAGAGAATCCAGGTGATGCTCGCCGGCCTCTATCCACCATAACCAAGAACTCGAAGGCTCAACATCAGAGAAGTGAGCTCTCTGGAGCTCACTTCAAAACTATACCCCCTAGACTAGAGCTAGCTCTAAAACCCTAACGGTCCTTCTGATGACACACTCAATGGTGCAAACGGTGCAAAGTGACGGTGGGCCCCACCGTGAAGTCAGTACCCTGAACACCAAATCTGACCATCAGAAAGTAGTCTTTGAGATATTGCTGAAATAACTCTAACTACTATCACTGGAACTCTAGTGTCAGAGCATCTAGATGCGGCACTACAAATGGCGTGACAATCCCACTCCTTCTATTATTACTTTGCCAACACCACCACCACAGCCGATTACGGGAATTCGTGCAATTGGCACTACAGCTCCTCCCGGTTCAGCTGGTTCTGCTTCTCAGCAAACTGCATCTTAGCATGCAGCCCAACAGCCATCTCTCCCACTCAGATTTATCCCCACTGTTCCTTCATCCTCCACAACAAGTGTGGCTCCCTCCAATAGACCATCACCTACTTCTATCCTGAAAGTGGGAGCTACGTCATGGTCATTGTATGACAATGACTTTTACGACCTTGGAGCATCAACATCCCAAACTGCAGAGGAACTACCAACTTCAGAGTTGCTTCACCACCTTGGGGACACTTCCATTCCGGAGCAAGTTCCTGAAGACCCGAAGTCACCTCTCAAGACTTACATATGTCAGAAGGTACGGCATCTGCAAAACGTTTTTCAAAAATGTACTTTAGATCAATCTGCAGCAACATCAAACTCTGCTGATTCTACAGTTCAAGAATTTCCTAAGCAAACAGCTCAGATGGTGCAACCGTGCCAATCAGCACGCTCCAACAAAGGAGTACCTCCAAAGCGTAACCCACATGAGAACTATAGTACGGAATCCCTCATTCCAAAGAGCAAGAAAACGCAGAAGAAAGCTCTTACAACCAGCAAGGATACAATTCCTCTCCAGCCGGCTACTTTACAGCAAGCTCTCCGTTCTCCCCAATGTCATCATTGGACTGTAGCGATGGAGGAGGAGCTTCACTCACATCAAGAAATTGGTACATGGATCTATACTGATCTACCTCATGGCAGAAAGTTAGTTTCCTGCAAATGGATGTATATGTTGAAACTTAAACCAGATGGTACAGTAGACCGCTACAAGGCCAGACTTGTTGCTCATGGATTCACACAAATACAAGGAATTGATTTTTTTGAGACTTTTTCTCAGGTGGTACGAATCCAATCCGTACGAGTGATTTTCAGTCTTGCTGCTCAGCATCACATGCACGTCCATCAAATGGATGTAAAGACAACTTTTCTAAATAACATTCTAAATGAAGACATCTACATGATGTTGCCCCCGGGAGTTACTCCACCAAAGAAGGGCCAAGTATGCAAACTCATTCGTGCTATTATGGATTAAAGCAATCCTCTCGGGAGTGGAATTTACTCTATGATAGTCACCTGCTATCTGTTGGTTTTACTAAGATTGCAGCTGATGGCAATGTGTATTTTCAATGCAAGGGTTCTGATTTTATCCTTCTAGCGTTATATGTTGATGATACACTCATAGCCAGCACCAGCCTTACGTTTCTCTCCCTTATCAAGGAACAACTGTGTGGCAGATTTATGATGACTGATCTGGGCCCTGCTCAGCATTGTCTCAGTCTACAGATTACCCAAGACCCACATCGCAGTTGGATCTGCATCAATCAAACCCATTATTTACTGCAGAAACTTATTGAGTTTGATCTTATAGATGCAAAATCTGTATCGACGCTTATGTTACCTGGATTGAAGCTCTCCAAACAGGACTCGCCTCAAACTGAGGAGGAGAAGTTAAAGCTCCGCGAGTTTGGTTTTCCTAAAGCAATAGGCTCAGTAAACTGGGCAGCAGTTTGCTCGAGACCTGATTTGTCATTTTCAGTGAGAGTATTATCTCAATTCATGGATAATCCTGGTGATAAACATATCACTGCAATGAAACATTTGCTTAGATACATAAAGGGAACAATTCATTATTATGTTGAGTATTCATACTCTAAGGTTCCTAAACCTTTATATGGCTACTAAGATGCAGACTCGGCAGGAGAGATAGATGAACGTAAAATCCACATCTGGTCACTGTTTTATAATTACAGGAGGAGCAGTCTCCTGGAGTTCGAAGAGACAGAAGACATCAACACTTCCTCAATTGAAGCTGAGTACGTAGCAATGGCAGCAGCCGCTGCAGAAGGTGTATGGCTGAGACAATTACTTGAAGACATCCAGTTGGGTGATACTCAGCCTACTACGATACTATGCGATAATATGTCTGCACTAGCATTGGTGGATACCACCAAGTTCCATAATAGAATGAAACACATTGCAGTTCGATACAACTTCATCAAGCAGTTGGCATCGGACAAGAAGATTCAGTTTCATTATGTTTCTACTCTGAAACAAACTGGACATTTTCACTAAAGGACTATCTGGTCCTAAACTATTAGAACACTTACCACAACTTGGTTTACATACAGGAATAACTTAACTCCAAGTTTGTTGTGATTCACTTAGTGACAGTAATTATCATTAAGTGGGAGTGTTGGAGATAATAGTATACAAAGGATAAATAATGACTACTTACTATCGATAACAAGTGAAACGTTATGTTATGACTTAATGAATAAGTCAAGTAACACACTGAAAGGACATAAGGACCTGAAAGGTCAGATCTATTCAGTTATGTACCGCAAGGGTATCTCCCTCACAATCATTATGAGATATTCATCTTTGGAGAACTGCCTGCTAGCCTACGCACACTTGCATGTATTTTCTCTGTTCAAACATGCCCTACATGTCCCCCTCTAGCATAACAAAGACACCATCAAGGGAGTAAAAAGAATAGAAACCATGCTAACTTGTCCAAGGGATTACATGCTAGACCATCAAGTGGTAGGCAAAAAACCTATTTAGCCTCATCATGGAGTGTGCGGAGTAGCCTATGGAATAGATGTGGACATAGAAAACTAGTCTCAAATAATTGAAAAATGCAACCCACCTGAGAAGCTAACCACTCCCACAACTTGATTGGTATCCATGGAACGGTTAGTGACAGAATAGAAGAAGCATGTATAATCCCGAGTGTCATTGTCATCAATGTAGTCACTTGCCTCACGTGGGCATTGCAAGTGGTCCAATCATAGTCCTTGTGCATCCTTCACACATGGGTCTTTACCTCTTGCATGGTAAAGCATTAGTGACACACAAGGCATGGTGTATCCTGAGCCGCTCTAAGCCCTCCCCACATGGGAAGGTGTAGCCATGACTAGCACAAGAATAACGATAGTAACACATGATGCTCCTCTCCATATCTTTCCATACCTACAAAACCACAACCTCTCATATCCCAACTCACATAAGAAAATACAATCTCTCCAAACCCTAAAAACTTTAAACTCTCATAACTTTCAATTTCCATATCCAAAATTTTCAAACTAAATTTTTTATGGAACTTAATCATGAAAACAAAGAGATTAGAAATGAAAATTCCTGACCCATCACTGTCAATGTGTTGGGGATTATATAGGTATGTAAAACAAATCGAGAGACAATAGAAAACTGTGTCTAAGGGCTAAGTTGTTATAATAGATTAGTTACATAACAAAATCCACAATTGCAAGATTCTAACTACCTAACCTACATTAGAGAATGAACTAGTTGAGCATAATTGAGGCTCTTTTGTACAATGTAAGAGTTTATAATCTATCATGTGGATCTAACACTCTCACTTAATCCTTAATGAACATTTTGTACAGATCTACTGTCTAGAACTCATAATGAAAGACTAAACTTTCAGGCAAATCTTGAGTTAAACCACTCATAAATATGTTAGCATTATTGTTGTTTATGTCAACACGAGAAATACACATCTGTTTTACCTCAACTTTTTCTATGATAAAATGAAAACATATATATATATATATATATATATATATATATATATAAAATAGATATAGTTTCTAGAGTGGTCTTTAGCGACTATAGAAAATTATCCTTAATGGCAATCAGATTCTGAATGTTATGGTAGATAGACAGATGTGCGTTTGACATGCATGTACAAAAAAAAATAGGCATGTTGAATGTGTGTGGCAGACATACAAATGGAAGTGATGAGAATAGAGCCCAACCCTAGAGTGTAGACAGAGAGATTAGTGAGGGCTTGGCATGCAGATCATCAAGCAATGTGTTGCTCAGGTGTTTGGTGAGGTTGATAATATAGGCATATGGAACATGGGAAATAAACATCTATTTTTCCTCAACTTTTTCTATGATAAAAATGAAATCTACTATCTATATGTTTAGTTTCTCATGTGGCTTTATTGGCATGACAAGGTTAATTCCATTGCTATTGTCGTAGTAGAGCTTCATTGTCTCTTCAAGAAAACCCAAGTCTATTGGTAGCTGCCTAAGCCACACTGCTTTAGTTGTTGCTTTGACAAGGCCACATATTCTGCCTTAGTACTAGATAAGGAAACAACCCTTGTTTCTTACTTGACAACTTAAAACTGCATTATGCAAGATGAAACAATAAGCTTTGGTAGATCTTCTTGTATCTTAATCACCTCTCCAATCTAAGTCTTAGTATCCTTGAATTAGGATGCTTGTTTTGTTGTAAGTGAGACCCTTGCAAAGTGTCCCTTGAATGTATCAAAAATTCTCTTAATAGCTTTTCGGTGGTTAGGGCTAGGATTTTCCATGTACTTGGAAACTAAACTAACAACGTAAGTTAGATCAGACCTGTTGCTAACCATAGCCCACATTAAACTCCCCATTGCAGATTAGTATGGTATTTTTTTCATATATTCTCTCTCGATATCAATTTTAGGATGATCTTGAAGACTTAATTTAATCATTGACTCTATAGGATTGTAAATAGGCTTACAATCTTGCATATTAAACAAGTAAGAATCTTTCTCTGATAAATCTCATGAGAAAGAATTATCTATTCTTGGCTTCTGTCTCTTTTAACTTGTAGTTGAAGAAAATGACTAATCTTTCCGAGATCAATCATCTCAAAACTCTTCTTGAGAGATTCTTTGATGGAGAGGAGAAGAGATCAATTGTTACTAGCAAGGATACAATCATCAACCTAGAGGAGTAAAATGACATAATGTGCAACTACTTTATATAAGTTAGTATCAACAATAGGGTGCTTAAATCCTAGGCTAAACAGAAACTGATCAAACTTCTTATACCATTGGTGGGCAGATTGCTTCAAACCATACACTACAAGCCTGCATGTAAAAGTGCCAAGCTTGGGTCCATAGTACCATCAATGTTTGGGAAGTGGCACATCTCACAATTGTGCACATGATCCTTCCAAACAACACCATCATGTCCTTCCAACATGAGGACTTTAGAAGGCAAAACCTCATGCACTCTCAAGATAGTGCAGCCTATAGTAATATCAAATGTAGTTGGTGCTGTTTGTTGTAGATATACATAGTCACCTAGATGAAATTAATGGATTGAGTGTTTATAACCTCTAGAATAGTAGCATAGGATAAAGTATCCCTATGTTGAGCAATCACCAAGTTCTCAAAAGCCATTGGCATCAGTCTTTGAAAGATCTTTGCCTGTTGAGAACATGCACTCACCCATACATTTGGATCATCCAAGTCCAAAACTATAGTAACATCTCAAAAAGTGGCTACAAGTAATTTTGGATCTCATCCATAGAGTAGAAAGTAAGGAGAGAAGGATGCTAAGGAAGCTTGCTAGCTGAAATGTAACCCATGGCCAAACAAGGTAATTAGAGATCCCAATTTGCCAAGTGGCCTCTCTACAAACCATACTTACGTTATCTTCTCTTCATTGTCTAAACCACTTTCTTTGCTAAGCCCTCTACCTTAGGGTGATCTTGGGAGGTAGTACAATGGTCAATCAACGCTTTCTCCCACAAGACCTGAAATTCCCCCAAGAACTTTGTACCTTGATCAATCAAAACCTCAAATGGTGCACCAAAATGACTAAGAACCCAATCAAGGAATGAGTAAGTTGTCCCTTCATTGGACTTGTCAAGAAGTACAACCAACTCAATCCACTTGGAGAAATGCTCCACCATAACCAAAACATATTGATGATGTCTCATAGTCAATGGTAAGGTCTATCAAAGTCTAAAATACAATGGTAACCCAATCCCATGATAGATAATGGGTGTAACTACCACAGAGGAGCATTAAATGATGCTTTAACTCATCACAAACCACACATCTAGCAAAAAATTGCTATACATCAGCCTATATACTATACCACCAATAATGACTTTGGAGTAAGCTATATGTATGCTTTACTCCAAAAGGTCCTAGCTCCTCCTGAGCATGACATACCAACTATGGTCTCTAAGATGGAAGTGGTACTACTTGCACTCTACTATCCTCTTTTACATAAAGAAGGTGTATGTCCTCCAATTTAAACCACCTTGCTTGCTAATGAACACGGTCTCTCTCCTTAGCCCAAATTGTGCCACCTATAACACCAGTGCAAAGACAATCGATCATTAAGACATCATCATGAATATCTTGCTAAACTATACCAATATCTCAACCACTTGGATCTATGACCTCAATAACTCCTTTTGTATACATTGAGAGGGATACCACCAGATCCTAAGAAAATATACATAGAAAGGTAGATGCATGCCAACTTGGCACCATCTCTTCATCTATCTTACCATGCCAACATGGTCCAATCTAATCATGCTAGTTGGGACATGGGTTTCTACTCAACCCATCTGCATCACAATTCACCACTCTAGGTTTGTGAGTAACCATGAAATCATACTCCTGTGAAATCAGAGCCCATCATGAAAGCTTGTTGGACTCCATCAACCACTTTAGTGGTTGATGGAAAATGATGAGAGTCAAGGGTTACCAAATAGGTAACATCTGAAATGTACTACTACCCATATTGTTGCCAAACACTTTCCCTCATATAAACTATACTTCACCTCCATTGAATTGTTGGAGCAACTAGCATAGGCCATCACAAACTCCTTTCCTTCATCATCATGTTGGATGAGCATTGCTCCAGGCCCAACATACTCCAATCAGTGTGAGCTTGGAATGGTCATCCTTTAATTGGTCTCCAAACAAAAGGGGCAAATGTCAACCTCTCCTTGAGCTCTATAAAAGCTCTCTCATGCTCATCTCCCCAACACCACTCATGTGTAAGCTTGGTCAGCTTTGTCAAGGCTTTGGAAATGGCACTAAATCCTCTAACATATTGGAGTTTGAGGTAGTATTGGAGTAACATATTGAAGTTTGAAGTTTGAAGTTGGATAGAAGTTTGCCAACCCAAGGAATGCTCACACTTTGCTCACATCCATAAACCAAGGAATACATGTAATAGCTCCTCCACCTTAGTTTGATGAACACAAAGTACTCTAGGATAGATAGTGTGACCCAAATACTCAACATGCTCTATTTAAAGGAGGCCTTTGCATGAAAATGTTGTTTAGTGTTCATTATTCCTGAGAATAGATAAAAATAAGTGTTGTGAAGAAGTGCTTATTGCTTGAGCTTAATTCCGAGTATCACTTTTGTGTTTTTGTGTTTGTGAGTGTGTGGAGAATTTTGAAGTGCAAGTCAATATGCTTGTTGGATGTTGGATTCCATAGCCTTGATCTTCATTCTATGTGTTTGATCTTGAGTGAATCAAAGCAATGCCTTGACAGATCTAAGAGGAATTGTAGTGTTGGTAGTATTTTGCATTTGTGAGTGCGGCATGGTGTTGATGTGAAACAATTTTGATCAAGGAAGTTGTGCCTTTAGTGGAGGGGTGGAACACAATTTTGAGGCAAATTTGTTTTGTAGTGAAGAAGCTGTTTTGAAGAGAAATTGAATCGTCACAATCAAGATTGTTTGGAAAAGTTTGAAAGATTTGTGATTATGGGTGACAAATTCTTGTAACAAGACTGCAAGTTAGTGCTTGTTACTCTTTTTTGGGTGTGATTTCTACTTGAGAGATTAAAGAAGAACTCAAGAAGAGCTAATTTGGTTACTTTGCTTTGTATTTGGATATTTCTAACTTGTATCTCTACCGGAACAAACTTTACTTATCTGATTATCGCAAAAGTGATATTTGCCAAGTTCTCACAAAGCTTCTCAAGAAGCTTCCTTCTTGAAGCCACCTACTTGGCATGCAAGATAAGCTAGTTGGAAGCTTCTAGAAGCTTCCTTCTAGAAACTACTTACTTGAGGTGCAAGCTAAGCTAGTGGGAAGCTTCCCAAGAAGCTTCCTAGATACTTCTAAGATATTCTAGGCTAATTTGGCATATTCACTACTTTGTTAGCCTTGACTAACTTTATCACTAAACTCCATATTATTACATATTCCCCCACCGTTTGTTGGTGATGTCTTTGTCACCATTGAAGCTTCAAACTCCAGGATGGCTATTTGTGCATTTTGGAGATGAGATAGAGGCCCCCAAGTAGCATCATAAAGCAGATAGCCCTTCCAAGGACCTTGTACTCTTTATGTTGTCGGCAGCTATGTTGGATGTGGTGACGTGCAAGCATACAATCAACTTTGTACTCCTCATGATCATGGATAGGGATGGGAGGAGGAGGAGGAGGTTGGACACAAGAGGAAAAAGAAGATGGATTAGGAAAAAAGGGTTTTAACTTGGAAACATGGAAGACAAAGTGGATGCACATATGACAAGGCAAGTATGACAAGTTGATAAGCATTAAGAGAGATGATTTGGGTGACATCAAAGGGGCCTATCCAATTATGGTTGAGTTTACAAACTTGGGTATCAAGTGGGAGGAGTAGGTTACTAGAGGAGAGCATGATGTTATCACCAACTTGAAAGGTGAGATCACGAAAATGGTGGTCCACATATTGTTTTTGACGATTCTGAGCAACAAGGAGATTGAAGTATGAGGGACATGAGATAAAGGAGGAGCAAGAAAGGAATCTGGAATGAGTGGATCTTGAATAAAATTAAGAAAGAAAGGAGAGAATCCAGTGCTTGCCTATTTGGAGTTACTGTATGCAAACTCCATAGCTGCAAGACATGCATCCCAATTGGTGTGGTGGACCTTGACAACAGGTGCAATTTTCATGTTCAGTTTTTCCATCAGTTTGAGGATGATAGGCTGTGGACAAAGCAAGCTTGGTGCCAAGTATTTGGAAGAGTGCTTGCCAAAACTTTCCAATCAATTGAGGATCACGGTCAAAGATGAGTACCCGCGGTGTCATGGGGATTGTATGGTCTCGAGAATGCACCAAGGACCTAGCTGCTTGAGGACTTAGACTTTAGAATTTGAGATGGTACAAGTGGCATGCACTAACTCTAATAGATGGGACTGTGAACTGTCAATGACTATTAAACCTATACAAAGAACCTATTGTTGCATTTCCTTTATTTCTCCTTGACTGTGGCAACTGATGCCATGTGCTCCAATATCATTATCAAAGCTATCATTTGTAATGCAATCTGCCTATTAAAGGCTTCCAAATTCTTCCTTCTTTCCTTTCAATGCTTCAAAACCCTCTCTTTTCCTTCCAGTACTCCTTCATTTTGTTCATTTACTTCAGCTTCTTAAAACTGTAATTCCACACCCATTTACATCTGCAACAGTCCTTCAATTTTCTACCATTGCACTTGGGTTTCTGGTCCAAATCTTCATTCTTCTTCCATGTTAATCAACAACCTCAACTGATTTTTCACATCACTCTCCTTGATCTATTTGTGTTCCTCCCTTCTCCTTTCCTCTGTTCATTTCAATTCCTTTTAGCCACTTATGTCACAGATTTTTTTGCTCTAGTTGAATCTCTATATCGGCTTTCCAAACTTTTACTGAAATCCTGAACTACAAACCTGGTCTAAATCAGGTGTCTAAGGGGCTTCACCTACGCTGTGTGAGTTATGAAGCAGATATGGAACTAGCCTTGAGACATCAAGTATGTATAAGATATAACAAAGCCCATAAAAGATTGAACACATGACATTTGATCCCACATACCGCGCTCCAATTGCCATGGGCAACTAACAGCTGCCCATGACAACTGACCAGCATGAGTCAAAGTGACGAATCCAACATCTTGATAGAGATTCCTTGGTAGCAATCACAAAGTAAGGGTACCGTGTTCTTGTTTAGTCATACTTTCTTCCTGTTTAGTCATCTTTGAAAGTGCTTTGGTGTGACTCAGGACCATGTTTATCCTTTTGGTACCCATTTTGCCTCAAATTCACCCTATGAGCATACTGAACTAGTGAAAAATACAGAGTTTTTGTCTATGGAAACTCCAGGTTAAGGGGCTATCTTGTTGATATTCTTGGAATTGATAATTATCTCTTGAAACCATAATTATTGAGGAGCACTAAATAGATCCGGTGAACTCTCAGCATTATGAATCATTTGATGGCAATCATCTTGAATCAAGAAGAATCAAGAACCTCATTGAACTTGATTACATAGTCATAATGTCATCCTCCAAGAAATTCTGCCACCTCTTCTCACTTCACTTCACTAATCATTGCTCTCTCAGCTCATCTCTTAGTGTGTATTGTAGTATGAATTGATCCAACTTTGTCCTCCAAAATTAGCTTCAGATCCATGCACACGATCCCAACCAACACTCTTATTCATAAAACATGAAGTAGTGGTTGTCCCCTCAAACCCTTCAACCCTTTCTTGTCACTCAAAACCCCTCGTTTCTTGTCTCTCCAAAAACCTTTCAACCTCCTTGTCTCCTTGATTTTCCTTTCAATACTTGTCACTCCAAACTCCTTAGATCATTCTCTTCTCTTTCACTTCTTGTATTCAATTCCCCTCTCTACCCACGATCTTCCTATTTTCCTTCCATTTTTGTCTCTTTTTTTTCTATTTCTCAATTGCTGAAAACCCTTTTTTCATCCTCTTTGATTCCTCAAAACCTCCGTTCTCCTTCCCTTTGATCTTCTCTCATTCCAATTCCTCAATGATTTTCTATCATTCCAAAAGAAAAAACCCTTCTCAATATTTCTTTGTCCTTCCAAAACCAAAACTCCCTTCAATACCTCCTATCTTTTCCTCAAAAAAACTCCTCCCTTGGATCCCTTCCCGTCCAGCCAAGGACCCTTGATCCTTCCTCTCTTCTTGCCAAACCCCTTCGAGACTTCTCTCTTGCAAAGCCCTTTGATATCTTCTTTGTCTTGCAAACCTTTGATATTTCTCTCTTCCCCTACCAAAATCCCTTTGAGAATTATTTCTTGTAAAGCCCTTCAACATTCCCTTTGTCTCGCAAACCTTCACTTTTTCTCTCTTCCTACCAAAGTCCCTTTGAGACTTCTCTCTTGCAAAGCCCTTCGATATTCCCTCTATCTTGCAAACCTTTGATTTTTCTCTCTTCTCTACCAAAATCCCTTTGAGAATTCTCTCTTGCAAAGCCTTTGATATTCCCTCTATCATGCAAACCTTTGATATTTCTCTCTTCTCCTGCCAAAATCCCAAACCCCAATATTATGCAAACTCACCCCCATTTTCCCAACTTCAGCTGACCCATATTGGCCTGTCCCAATTGCTCACATCAACATCCCAAAGGCCTTGTTCTTGCAATTGCTAAAATTCTGGTCCCTTGTTTCCTTGTTTTTGAGTTTTTTTTCTTTTTCTTTCTCCTTCCTTACAATAACATAACAAACTCCCAAGTTTGAAGAAACATTACAACTCTTGCCTTGGATTCTCTCCAAGCTTTAGATCTAGATCCACTGCTCTTTTGTCAAATCTCAAAATTCCTACTATAGCTCAACAAAAGCGGCACCACTATTTTGGCAATTATCAAGTTTCTACTTGGGAAGTTTAACTTCTTGCAGTTAGCACTTTTAAATATATCTACATACTATACTCCCGGTTTCTCTATTACAAAAAATAGGACTAATGCAACCCGTAGATTATTTTCCCAATGACAATGGCATCCCATGATGCTTAAAGACACTATCAAAGTATAGTTGTGCTAATGTTGGAGCATCCACGGTATCAAAGGTTGGTGCCAAGTGGATTTGCTTACTAAGCTTATCCACAAACACCACAATTATTGTCTGACCTTGCTTTGTGTTGGGTGATGATGTGATGAGATCTAAGCTCATGTGTTCCCATTGAGCAAATGAAATGGGAGTGGTTGAAGGAGTCCACTCGGTTTTTGGTTGTTGGCCTTGTTGTGTTTGCAGCTCTCACATGATTGGAAAAACTCTCAGACATCTTGTATCATGTGGGCCACCACCATTGGCGTTGGAGAGTACTCAAGGTCTTCTCTACACCCATGTGACCAAGTTGGAGGTAATTGGTAAGTCATGGGCTTCTTGGAGGCATACAAGTCGGAGGTCACCCTTGGCTAGAACATGGATTTGGTCCTCATGGAATAGAAGACCTTCTTTGAAGGAGAATGTGTTGTATTCCTTGTTGCCGGTTGCAAGACGCCCTTGTACCATCTGAAAGAATGGATCTTATTATAGAGTTGTCCTAAACTTGATTTGGACCTTAGAGTTGATTGACATTGTCATAATTGCCATCATGATGAGAGGAAGAGACTTCAAATCAGGTCATCAATAATGACATGAGCTGACCAGGTATATACTCAAGTTTGATGTCAAACAATTGTAGTTATTCCTTCCATTGATGATGTCTACTCTTCATGTGTTCTAAATGTAAGGTCTACAACAAGGGCTTGTGATCAATTTGCATGACCACTTGTTTCCCCAAGAGATAATGCCTTCATACCTTGGTGGCATATACCATTGATAGTTGTTCTCAATCTCAAGTAGAGTAATTTCTTTTTGTTGTATTTAGTTTGCAAAACACAAAGGCAATCGGATGTAATCCATCTATGAATTTCTATTGCAACATGGCTCTAATTGCAAAGTTTGAAGCATCAAAATCAACCACACATGGTAGTTGAGGATCAAATGGTTGAAGAATTGGTCTTGAAGACACCATATGTTTCAACTTCTAGAATGCTTCTTCATGCTTGTTGGTCCACTAAAAGCTAGAGTTCTTTCCCAAGAGATTGGTCAATGGTGCAACAACATAAGCATAGTATGGATGAACTATCGGTAAAAACTAGCCAATCCATTAAATGCCCATACTTCAATAGCATCCTTTGGAGTAGGCCAATCAGTGATGGCCTTGATTTTCTCCCCTTCTATCTTGATCTCCTCTTATGAGATCTTGTGTACCAAGAAGGTAACTTCCTTCTACCAAAAGGCACACTTTGACTTCTTGCAATAAAACTTCCACTATCGTAGTCATCTTAGGACTTCTTGCACATGCTTCACATGTTTTGTCTTTGTCTTACTATAGATTAAGATATCATCCAAGAACACCACCACGTACCTATCCAACAGTCCATCCAACACTTGATGCATCTGATCCATGAAGTTTGTTGGAGCATTAGTGGCCCAAAAGGAAAAACTCTCCACTCAAGTTATCCATACCTTGTGCAAAAGGTGGTCTTTTGCACATCTTCTTACCAATGGAGATTTCCTAATAGCTATTGCAAAGATCCCACTTGGAGAAATATCATGCTTTAGTCAATTGATCAAGCAAGTCATCACTTCAAGGCAAACGGTATGCATTCTTCACTGTTTGTTTATTGAGCCCACAGTAATCAATACAAAAACAAAGTCCTCCATCCTTCTTTGAATGAATAGTATAGGTGCTCCCCAAGGAGATGTACTATGTCATATGAAATCCTTCTCCACAACTCGGTAAGTTTGGAACTCCTCCAACTCCTTTGGTGAGAGCCAATAGATTGGTCTAGTCATTGGAGTACTCCTTGGTACTAACTCAATCTTGAAGGGCATGCCACGATCAGAGCGTAATCCCTTTGGCAGATCATCCGGAAAGACATCCACAAACTCTTAAATGATATGATCAACCATTACTCAATGAGGCTCCTAACTCTCCTCAGATTCTCCTTGTGTATTCAACTTGATCCACACTGCAAAATCAGACTTATCTTCCTCCAAAGCTTGCTCTATAGCTACTTCATTGACAAATTTCTCATCTAGGGACTTATCTTCCTTCATGGCTTGCCCTATGGCTGCTTTCTTGACAACCTTCCTATTTTGGGACTTCTCTTCCTTCAAAGCTTGCTTGTGGTACCCACATTTTTCATTTTGGATGAGTTTAGAAGAAGAAATGCACGGCTGAAACCAAATTGAAAGCAAATGGAGAAGAAATGAGTGCAAACTTGTGATTTGATCAGACCCAAGGAAGTTGACTTCATGTAAGAGGAAGAAGAGCTTGGTTTGGATCAGACCCAAAGAAGCTTACTTCGTGTCAGAGGAGGGAAAAACTCAAATCAGACGTTAAGGAGAGCAAACCCGAAGGAGAAATAAAAGTTGCAGGCCAGGATTCTTGCGGGGGCCATATCTCGATTCACACAAATTCAAATCAGCGTGCTATATCTTGTTGGAAGCGTCTCGTCTAGGGCTTTCTGTTGACACCAAAATTGCAAAGTTTGGAGGTCTGTAGAAGAAGTTGCAAGCATTTGAAGTTTCTAGAGTAGATGTACTTCGGGTCAAAGTGTCTTCGGGTCAATGTGACTTCGTACTTCGGACTTCGGGTTCACATGACTTCAGGTCATGAGACTTCGCCTCAAGATGAAGATGACTAAATCCAAGGTAGGCGGACCTCGGAGTGCAATGAAGGTGACTTGGGGAGTTTTGCTAGAGGGATCAGAGGAAGTTAGTGTAGGGAAAGAAGATAGTTAGGATACCTATGACTTCAGTTCTGATTGAAGATATAATACAAATTGAAGGAGATAGTCCTCAGAGTGAATGCAATGTTAAGTACAGAAGTCAACATTCAAATTGAAGAAGTGCGTCTACACGAGTTGAAGTTGTTGGTGCAGGAGACGAGGCGAGGACAAGCAAAGGATACCAAGATGAATGCCTTGTTAATAAAATTAAGAACTCGTGTAGATAGGAAGGTGTTGGAAGTAGAGGATAACATCTGCATTAGATTAGACTTAGTGAAGATAGAGCTAGAAAAACTTTGGAAAGATGTTAAAGCAAAACCCAAAGTAGATAACATAGGAGTCCAAATGTCTTCGGAGTTGGCATCAGAGACATTAGAGAAGAGTGGGTCAGGAGATAAGGAGTTAGATAGATTATCCACTAGTGAAATTTCAGATCAGGAAAGAGAATTGCTGGACTTGGTAGAAGAAGTAGAAGATCTAAAACCCGAGGTTAGAGTAGTAGGAAGTAAGATTACTTTGGGTTCGGGTTTGAAAGCCGAGGAAGAAGTAGACATCGGATCAGAGTAGTAACCAATTTGAGATTTGAATAGACAGATATGAAAGGTTGCATTGTCATTTTGGATCTACAGGTTAGAACAGTTGTTGTAGAACGGTATAGTTGTTAGAAATGTAGATTGCTTCACTATTTAAGAGTGGCATTCGCAAGAAAATGTTGTTCAGTGCTCATTATTTCTGAGAATAGATAAAGCGAAGTGTTGTGAAGCAGTGCTCGTCGCTTGAGCTTGATTCCAAGTATCAACTTTGCAATTGTGTTTGTGAGTGTTTGGAGAAATTTGAAGTGCAAGTTAGAGTGCTTGTTGGATGTTGGATTCCACAGCCTTGATCTTCATTCTGTGTGTTTGATCTTGAGTGAAGTGCAATTGAAGCAATGCCTTGACAGATCTGAGAGGAATTGTAGTGTTGGTAGTATTATGCATTTGTGAGTGCAGTGCAAAGTTGATGTGAAGAAATTTTGATCGAGGAAGTTGTGCCTTCAGTGGAGGGGTGGAACACAATTCTGAGGCAAAGTTGTTTTGCAGTGAAGTGCCATTTTTGGGAGAGCTTGAATCTCACAATCAAGATTGTTTGGAAAGATTTGATGGAGTTGTGATTAAGAAGTGTGAATTTGTGACAAGACTACGAGTCAGTGCTTGTTACTCTCTTCTGGGTGTGGTTTCTACCTGAGAGATTAAAGACGTAACCAAGAAGAACTACATGTTACTGTTTGACTTTGTATTTGGACATTTCTGACTTGTATCTCTACGGTAACAAACTTTACTTACCCGATTGCCGCAAAAGTGATATTTGCCGGGTTGTCACATTGCTCTATGGCTACTTTTTTTACAAACTTCCCATCTTGGGGCTTCTCTCCTTCCAAAGCTTGCTCTATGGTTTCTTTCCTTACAAACTTTCCATTTTGGGACTAACTATCCTTAAGTGTCTTACTCAAAGGTGCTAGACAACCTAATTAAAAATTCCTACCTTGGTGTTGTACTTGAATTTGTCATCGTGTCCAATCAAATTGAACCTTGTGACATTCAAGCCAAGGTAGTCCTAGAATGACATCATAGTGTAGAGGTGCCACTACAAACCTCATACACTCTAAATACTCCTTCCCAATCTTGAAGGTAACAAGATGCAAGGTACAAAATGCAGAACCCTTTCTACCATCCACCATCATCAATCCACTTCCAAATACTGGCTTGATAGGAATACACAATTCCTTTGCTAATTGTATAGATATGCAATTCTCTAAACTTCCAAAATCAACCAAAATTCTACAACCACGATTATATATCATACCTTGCAATTGAAACAAATTTGCATAGGTTGACCCTTCAATCTCATTAGAACTAATCAAGTTCCTAGTAGGTGGCTTGAAATTTCCTACTGGGATTCCTTTTTTCCTTGATCATTTTGCTCCACAAATTCTATTTGGGTGACTTGTCAAGGTTGCTCATTCTTGAGTGGACACTCTGCAATTTGGTGTCCAATCTGGTGACAATAGAAACATCCACCATTTTGTTGTAATCTTTCACGATCTACTGTGCCAAGTGATCTTTGCTGGATGACATCAATCTTCATTGGTATTGGCTCCTCCACTTGTGTGTAGTATGTGGGTGGGTTTAAGGAAGGCCGAGGTTGAGACCAAGTTGACACATTCAAGGAATCAAAGCATTCAGCCAATTGCATGGCTTCCTCCAAGTCTTTGGGCTTACAGATAGTCACTTCCACTCTAATAAGAGACTTCAAACCTCTCACAAAGCAATCTAGAGCTTCTTCATCTAGTATATCTAGAATTTGCATAATGGTGTTTTGGGATTGAGTGATATAACTTCTTACCAAGCCAATTTGCTTCAATTTTTCCAACTTATCTCATGCGGCTCGTGTGGCATTTATAGCTTGGAACCGACCTCTTATTGCACTTTTGAATTCTTCCTATATCAAGATTGGCATGAAAAACTGCCGTTCAGCTTGTTTCACTATGAATCACCACATAATTTAGCCACTCCGTCCAATTGGCTTGATGCCAATAGAATTTATCTCTGTTCATCTTGAAGGTTTGTTGCTTCAAAGTAATGTTCACAATCAAACACAAAAATTTTGATTGCACCCAGGAGTTTCTTGCCTTCAAATGCCTTAGGCTTTAGAAATTGAATTTTCTCTTCTCCTCTTGTACTAGTGCTCTCTCTACCTGCTTGTGTTTATGATGGCCTCATTCATCCAGCAATCAAGTAAGGTGCTCGATTTGTTCCTGCATAGCAAGGATAACTTTGGGCATTGCCGCCATGGCTTCTAGTCTATCACACTACCCCCAATTTATCTAATTTATTAACACATAGATGCAATACGTCCACCATTCTCCATAAGTTACAACCGGAAGCACCAAGGGTCCTTGAGACAAGGTGATCATATGCAAAAAATCTTGTCCAAAGCATATGGTGACAAATTGTATGAAATGATGCTTGGATAGCACTTGGACACAAAATCCCAATTGTTTGGCAAAAGTTGATTTGGTGGTCCATAAATTCCATCCATCTCCTTCTTACTTTAATACCAATGCAAAAGACCAAGATCAAGGAGAGAAATAGGAGAATGGAAGCTCACATTGGGACACTTGAATGAGGGAAACTCCAAATGCCTAGCATAGGCTTTGGATCTTGTATTTATAGGGAGCAAACAAGGCTCTTGAGAAGCTTCTCAAGAAGCTTCCTTGAGCTATTTTCTTGGAGTGCAAGCCAAGTTCTTGAAGCCACCTACTTGGCGTGCTAGCTAAGCTGGTTGGAAGCTTCTAAAAGCTTCCTTCTAGAAACTAATTACTTGGGGTGCAAGCTAAACTAGTGGGAAGCTTCCCAAGAAGCTTCCTAGATACTTCTAGGATATTCCAAGCTTATTTGGCATATTCACTTCTTTGTTAGCCTTGACAAACTTCATTGCTAAACGCCATATTGTTACATTGGGCTTCCTAGAGGCACACAAGTAGGAGAGCACCCTTGGCTGGAACATAGATCTGGTCCTCATGGAATAGAAGGCCTTCCTTGTAGGAGAAGGTGTTGTACTCCTTGTCACATGCTACAAGATGACCTTGTATCACATGAAAGAAGGGATCTTGTTGTAGAGATGTCTTGAACTTGATATTAGACTTTGGAGTCAATTGATACCGTCGTAATTGACACCATGATGAGAGGAAGAGACTTCAAATCAAGAGATCATGTGCACTATCATTCCATGATAGTGCATCAGGAATGACATAGAACCAACCAGGTTTGGACTCTAATTTGATGTCAAACAATTGTAGTTGTTTCTCTCATCAATGATGTAGACTCTTCATGTGTTCCAAGTGTAATGTCTGCAACAATGGCATGTGATCAGTTCACATGACCACCTGTTTCTCCAAGAGATAATGCCTCCATATCTTGGTGGCATATACCACTGCTAGCTGTTCCCGATCTTGAGCAGAGTAATCTCTTTTTGTGATGTTTAGTCAGCAAGTCACAAAGGCAATGGGATGTAATCCATCAAGAAATTCTTGCTGTAATATGGCTCCAATAGCAAAGTTAGAAGTATCAAAATCAACCACATAAGGTAGTTAAGGGTCCTATGGTTGAAGAATGGGTCTTAAAGACACCATATATTTCAGCTTCTAAATGCTTCTTTGTGTTTGGTGATTCATTGAAAGCTTGAGTTCTTCCCCAAGAGGTCGATCAATGGTGCGGCTATGTGGGTATAATAGTGGATGAACCATCAATAAAAAACTGGCCAATCCATTAAATGCCCATACTTTTATAGCATCCTTCAAAGTAGGCCAATCATTAATGGCCTTGATTTTCTCCTCTTCCATCTTGATTCCTTCCAAAGAGATCTTGTGATCCAAGAAGGTAACTTCCTTCTACCAAAAGGCACATTTCAACTTCTTGTAGTAAAACTTCCATTGTCATAGTCGTCTTGGGACTTCTTGCACATGATTCATGTGTTCTATCTCTGTCTTGCTATAGATTAAGATATCATCCAAGAACACCACCACATACCAATCCATTAGTCCATCCAACACCCAATGCATCTGATCCATCAAGACTGTTGAAGCATTAGTGAGCCCAAAAGGTAGAACTCTCCTTTCAAAATGCCCATACCTTGTGCAAAAGGTAGTCTTTTGCACATCCTTCCTAGCAATGAGGATTTTCCAATAGCCACTACAAAGATCCAACTTGGAGAAGTACCGTGCTCCACTCAATTGATCAAGCAAGTCATCAATTCAAGGTAAGGGATATGCATTCTTCACCATTTAATTATTGAACCCACAATAATCAATATAGAAACAAAGTCTTCCATCCTTCTTTGGAACAAATAGTACTGGTGCTGTGAGCCGGCCTGTCTCTCACTCAGGATGAACCTTTGATGGCTATTATGGTAGCGCACTATGGACTAAGAAGGCAAGGAACCCAAACTCCATCATACTCCTCCAAGGCTAACACTCCAAGACTCAAGACATTGCTCACTAGAGAACTCAATGAGAGAGAGATAGTTGCAAATGAAAGGATGATGAGTACCTCCTCACCCCTTGTTTATATACTTGTGAAATAGTTATGTACCAAAGTTACTAATTACCGTGGTAACTCAAGTTACTAGAATAAAACTCAAGTAAAGTCAAAAAGTAGAAAGGAATATTCATTCACATGGGCATATTCCCCTAAGCATGTGGTCTTATCTTGACCCAACCACTAAGTCAAGGATTCCTTCACATGGGCTATCCTTGGACTAAAGAAGAATCCAAAACAAAAAGACTTGCGGGCCCAAGAGTTCTCAACTCTTTCCTCAAAGCTAAACACCTAGGAACAATACCAAAACACACTAAAATCCAAAATAGTGGTGCTCATCTTTTCTACTTCCTCTAAAGTAAATTCCTCTCTATCTTAGCTATGACTAACTTTAGCTAACCATGACTAATATAGAACCATCCTTTAACTCTATATAAATAATATCTCTTAAGTACTTGTAATACCAAGCTAAATATCACAATACCACACACATGCACAAATGGGTGTTACATTTACCCTTGGACTAAGTTTTCACTTTGTCCTCAAAGTGAAGGCCTCTCTACCTTCTATGGTTCATCTTCAACTTATCATGGTTAATCCTATCAAAGTGTCTTCCTCCCAACTCCTTGAGATCATAGGTGTAATTGCCCCACACCTTCTCTACTATGAAAGGTCCAAAGTACTTAGGCAAAAACTTCTTTTGCACTCTCTTGAATCAAATGGAATCAAACAATATTACCCAATCACCTTCTTTGAAAATCTCCACCTTCTTCTTGCCTTGCCTCTTGTCATAGCTCTCCTTTTGTTTCCTTTGGGCTTGCTCCACTCGAACCATACCAACTGCTCTTGCCTCTTCCAACTCCATGAGTTGATCCTTCCTTGACTTCTCTGTATCACCTCCTTGTGCTTTCTTCAATCTCCTATGAATGCTTTGGAATGTAGGAAGATCAAAGTGAATAGGTAAGGTAGACTCAATACCATACACCAATTGAAATGGAGAATATCCGGTGGAAGTCTTCATGGTTGTCCTATACTCCTACAAAACTGCATGAATCCTCTTGTCCCAATGATGTTTAGCCCCCTCCATTTCTGCATCTTTGGCCAACATCATGCTCAAGGTCTGATTGGTTTGCTCTGCCAAGCCATTAGAATTTGGCTTATAGGATGTAGTTACTCTATGTGTGATAGAGAAATGTCGTAGCATGGCTGTAGTAATGCTTCCTGTAAACTCTCCTCCTCTATCAGAAACCAACTCCAAAAGGCATCCAAACCTAGTGATAATGCGTTCATAAAGAAATCTTCCCACTTCATCTTCATTCTTGTCCCTCAATGGTCTAGCCTCACCCCACTTGGTAAGGTAATCAGTAACTACCACAATGTACCAATTGTTCCTTAGGGTTCTATTGGGAGCACCTGCAAAATCAATTCCCTACTTCTCAAAAGGTCCTAGCAACGGAATTGATCTAAGTGGTGGAGTGGATGTAGACTTTCTAGCAAAAGCTTGACAAACATGACAAGTTTTGCAATAATCAAGACAATCCTTGAAAATCCTTCTCCAATGGTAACCTGCATCTAGAATCTTGAAAGCAGTCACCTTTCTTGCAAAGTGTCCTCCACATACTAAACCTTCATGAAACTCCTTTATGAGTGGGATAGACTCTTCCTTACCCATTGCTCTTCAAAGTAGACCATCTGCTCCTTGGTGAAAAAGAATATCCTCCACCATTGTGTAAGGTCTAGATCTTGCTGCAAGGGCCTTCCTCTCCCTAGCATGCATCCCTTCTGGATAGTTACCTCTTGTCACAAAATCCACAATCTCCTTGTACTCCATTGGAACCTCTTGAGTGACTGAGACTGTCATGAGCTCCTCATCCGGGAAGGAATCATTCACTGGCTCATCTCCATCATGATCATAGGCTCTAGATAACAAATCAGCATTTGCATGTTTCTTTCTCGGCTTATCCTCAATGGTGTAGTCATACTCAGACAAGAGTATCATCCACCTGGCTAGTCTCCCTTCAACATTAGGCTTGTTGAAGATGTACTTCAAAGCCTTGTGATCCGTAACAATGGTGGCTTTCCCTCCAACCAAGTAGTGTCTAAACTTCTTGAGACCAAAGATCATTGCCAACCCTTCTCTCTCCATGACAGAGTAGTTCTTCTCTGTTGAAACCATCTGCCTACTAGCATAAGCTATTGGATGATCATGCCCATCTTGGTCTAATTGACTAAGAGTGCATCCTATAGCTACATTAGAAGCATCAATGTAGAGGATGAAAGGCTTACTCCAATCAGGTTTAGCAAGAATTGGAGCTACAACAAGGGATTGCTTGAGCTCCTCAAAAGCTTTGAGAGCGTCCTTGTCCTCCAAAATCACCATGTAATCTACACCCTTCTTCATGTAGATGGTCAATGCATAAGCCTTGTTGGAAAATGAGAAGATGAACCTCCTATAGTATCCAACCATCCCCAAGAATTGGCATAACTTTGTCAAGCTTGAAGGGAATGGAAGGTTTGAGATTTTCCTCACCTTCCCAAGATCAACAGCTATTCCATCCTTGGAGATGATGTGCCCCAAAAGTAGACCTTCTTCACATCCAAAAATGCACTTCTCTGGGTTGAGTGATGCATTTGCCTCATCCAAGCGTTGCAAGACTTTGATTAGGTGCTCAAAGTGCTCCTCCTTACTTCCATAGACACAAAAGTCATCAATGAAGTCTCTCACAAATTTCCCAATGAAAGGTTCAAATACCTTGTTCATGAACCGTTGGAATGTGGCTGGAGCATTGCAAAGCCCAAAAGGCATGACCTTGAAAGCGTATGTTCCCCAAGGTGTGGTGAATGTGGTGAGTTGTTGATGCTCTGGTGCAATCTTGATTTGGTTATATCCACTATAACCATCTCCAAAACTGTACCTCTCATGACCTGCAACCTCCTCCAAGATCTCATCAATGAATGGCAATGGGTAGTAGTCCTTCTTGGAAACAACATTGAGCTTCTTGTAATCCACACATACGAAGCTTGCCATTATTTTTCTTCACAATGACAATTGGAGACACTCATTCCAAATTCTCTACCTCAAAGATAAATCCAGCCTCCTTGAGCTTATCAATCTCCTCCTTCACAACCAAAGATATTGGTGGGCTAATGCGATGTTGTTTTTGGCGGATTGGTCTTGCATGTGACTCCACCTTTATCTTGTGCTCCTCCAAGGTGACTTCCTTCAAATCCTTGTAACTAAAAGCAAACACATGGATGAACTTGCTGAAAATCTCCTCAAATCTCACCTTCTCCTCCTTGGTAACATTTGGGCCATACTTGAGGGTCGATAACCTTCTCTCTACCTCCTCAAGTGTCAATGGTGATTTTTCTAGGTCCTTCAAAACCTCTGGCTTAGGTGCAAAATCCATAGCACACAAAGGATACACATCTGAATCAGATTCAGATTCATCCTCCTCCATGGAAGTCTCCTCTTCCATGCTTGTGTCCACACTTGAAGCTCCTTCTTCAGAATCTGATTCCCAATAATCAGAAGATGGTGTATCTGAATGTGAAGTGTTGGTGGTGTTAGTCACAGGAACTGTGACTCTATGGTTTGATGGCCCAATCCTCAAGTACCCTTTGTGCCATCAATCAGTTGTGCGTGCTGCTCTCAACCATGGCCTCCCAAGAAGTAAGTCATAGCTTGAATCCTTCAAGACTTGGAAAGTCATGAGATTTTGAACTCCCATAACTAAAACTACCACTTTATCCATCACCCCTAGTGGTTGAACTTGTTGCTTGTTTGCCATGCTTACCACAAATGTTGAAGGTCTTGAGGGCATCATACCCAACTTCTTCATCAACCTTTCTGACATGGCATTTATTGCTGATCCTCCATCAACCAATGCATCCTTGATGTTGTGACCATTCACTCTCACATGAATCTTGGAGGCATATTCACAAGCCTCCCATGGTGTTGGCTTGGCATCCACCACCCCCATTCATACAAGAACTTTTGCCTTCTTCTTCCTCTTGCTCCTTGTAGAACTCAAACCACCTCTAAGCTCCTTTCTCAAGGTAGGGTTTGAAGCAATTAATTGGCCCATTGTGATGTTAGCCTTGTGACTACCAACATCCTCCAACACATTGTAGTTCCATTGTTGCTTTGAGATCAAGAAGTCCTCCATCCCCAACTTCTTCTTTGGAGTCTTTGTTGTTGATGGTATTGAGGTGCGAGTGCTCCTAGTAGACATAGGAGTATCCTTCCTTGGAGTGAATCCTTGAGAAGAGTGAACATCCTCTGCAAAATGAGCTCTCTTCTTCTCTTGTGCCAAAAGCTCCAAATTAACACTCTTGGAGTTTGAGCACTCTCCTTTCTCATACTTGCTCTCCACCACATCTATGCATGCTATCTCCTTACCTTTTTTTGGATTAGGAGCCACTTGGGTTTCACTACCACCCTCTTTCCCTCTATTGGCTCCTTCATAACCCCTTCCTCCATGGTAAGTGGAATTTGGGCAATTCCTTTAGATATGGCCTCTTCCTCCACAACCAAAACAATTTCTATCATTGAAATTGTTGGCTGGTTGAACTCCTCTATATGGATAGATTCCATAACTCCTAGGCCCTCTCCCTACATTCTGATCCACCTCTCTCTTCTCTCATAGTTGCCCCACATTGATCTTGAGATCCACAAGTTGTTCTGTGATGGTTTGGAGTGGATCTTTTGGTGGAGGTGCAAGAACTGGAGCAAACACTACTTGTAGTGCAACCCTTACCACCAAAGTATCAGAAGTTCCACCATACTTGTAGCCTTGAGGAGGATGCACAACCTCCTTCACCACCAAATCACTCTCATCCCCTTCCAAACTCTCTTCCATACGAATTGCGATCTTGATAGCTTCAACCTTGGAAGAAGGTTTCTCATATCTCACCTTGCTTCTAATTTGTGGTCTCAACCCTCCCACAAAATTCTTGGTGAGCATGGCCCCTATGCCAATCATTGTAGTCTCCACATCACCCCCACCCTTCCTCAACACTATGCAAAATCTGGACTCTAACTTTTCCACTCTTTCCATGTAGACTCTCACTTTCTCTCCTTCTCCTTGCTTGAGAAATGTAACCTCACTCATCAATCTCTCATAAATCTCATCAGGAAGAAATTTCTCAATGAGTGCTGAAGTCAAAGTCTCCCAAGACTCCTCTTCCCCATCTCTCCTCTCTCTTTTGGTATTCTGACTCATACCATGTAAGTGCTGCATCCTCAAAGAAATCTGGTAATAATGAGGCCCACTCATTCTTCCTCCTCTCATTGTTTCCTATGCAAGCTCTCTTGAAGTCTCTCACAAAGGCCTCCACATCTTCTCCATCCTTGCCAAAGAAAACCGGAAGTTTCCCAATCTTAACCTCTCACTATCTTTCTTTCTCTCAATTTTTTTTTCTCTCACTCTATTACTAATAGAGTATATACATGACTAACACCATCTGAGAATAATCCACTCTAGGGAACACAAAAGGTTCAGGTTGCTCCAAGATTTCTATAGCAACATCAAATCCTAGAGTGCATATTAATCTAACTCTCATGGATAGTTTATCCATAAGTTGAAAGATTATCTCCATCACTAATCTTGAGAACTACTTGATGAAGGTGGTAGTATTTCTGTAGTTGTACTAAGACTCTCTCCAAGATCCTTCACCAAAGTCTCCAAAAGTGATTTTACTCCACTACACTCATGTCCTTTTGGAAGTCCTTCAACTCCACAAACCTCACACAACTCCTTGGTCTTAGATCTTCTCCCTCCCAATCTTGGTGAAGAAGGTCCAACATGCAAACCCAAGTCAAGTAAGCCTCTCCTTTCTCTCAATCTCTTGCTGTCAAAGTTCAATGGACATGAACTTGCCTTATGTCCCTTCTCTCCACATAGAAAGCACTTAGACTCACTCTTTCCTCCAAGTAGTGTAGGTTTTTCGATCCTCTCAACACTCTCTTCAAATTCTATTGTAAACTCTCTTTTCCTCAAATCCACCCCTAAAATCACCTCAAACCCTTGGGGAACCTTGCATAATCTCAATTTCCACTCTTGATGACTCTCCATGTTCCCAAGATGAATCTAAACACTCAAACATACTTTTTGTTTATCTCAAACTCCTCATTCATGAGATCTCCACTCTGCAGAATTAACCCTTCCTCACAATGTCACTCAAATCTCCCAACCAGTATGTCACAGTCCTTTGAAATTTTGCACACTTGATCACAACTTCAAGGCGTCCTTCCCTGCAAAATTTCAGATCTTTTCATTGAGCAGTTTGGCCTAGACACCTTTCTATTCAGCACACATATTTCAGATTTGGTCTGAAAACCACCCCCCTCACTTCAAAAACTCATTACTCCCTACACAAGAATGATCTCTCTCTATTATTTAAGGCAGCAGGTAGGATACAATGCACTAAATTTTCTTGGAAACTTTTAGGACAATTCACTGAAAATTGAAGAAATGGCAGACTTTGTACAATTTTCCAGAGAGCATGCAGTTGCGGGAGCACTTTACCCTATCAACTTTCAAAAATTCTAGCCGAGTGCGCATAGTAGCCCTCACAATAATTTCAAGTGTGCTTACTGAAAGATAACCCAAGCTATCATGTTTAGAAATTTCAAGTCCAGATCTCAAACTTGAGATTTTGCTCAAAATCACCTTAATCCCCAAAATCTGCAATGCACCTCACACAATCTCTCCAATTCCTCTCATGTGTACAAGATGTACAAAATCACCTCAAAGACATCATAATGAACTATAGAGCATACAAATGGATCTTGGTTCTCTAACATAAGTTCAGCCCTCTCCTCTCCTAATGTTCTCTCCAAGTGAGCTCTCATAGCCTCCTTATGCCTAATGTAGAATTGAACGCGGAACATTATCTTGCCTTCTAGAGAGGTCCCGACAACGGAACCAAAAATGTGAGCTAGCCTGTCTCTCACTTAGAATGAACCTCTGATGGCTATTACGGTAGTGCACCATGGACTAAGAAGGCAAGGAACCCAAACTCCATCATACTCCTCCAAGGCTAACACTCCAAGACTCAAGACATTGCTCACTAGAGAACTCAATGAGAGAGAGATAGTTGCAAATGAAAGGATGATGAGTACCTCCTCACCCCTTGTTTATATACTTGTGAAATAGTTACGTACCAAAGTTACTAATTACCGTAGTAACTCAAGTTACTAGACTTAAAGTCAAGTAAAGTCAAAAAGTAGAAAGGAATATTCATTCACATGGGCATATTCCCCTAAGCATGTGGTCTTATCTTGACCCAACCACTAAGTCAAGGATTCCTTCACATGGGCTATCCTTGGACTAAAGAAGAATCCAAAACAAAAAGGCTTGCGGGCCCAAGAGTTCTCAACTCTTTCCTCAAAGCCAAACACCTAGGAATAATACCAAGTCAACACACTAAAATCCAAAATAGTGGTGCTCATCTTTTCTACCTCCTCTAAAGTAAATTCCCCTCTATCTTAGCTATGGCTAAATTTAGCTAACCATGACTAATATAGAACCATCCTTTAACTCTATATAAATAATATCTCTTAAGTACTTGTAATACCAAGCTAAATATCACAATACCACACACATGCACAAATGGGTGTTATAGTGCTGCCCAGCTGAGATGTACTATATTGTATGAAATCCTTCTCCAAGAACTCTATAAGTGTTTTTTGCAACTCCTTGCAACTCCTTTGGTGAGATCCAATAGATTGGTCCACTCATTGGAGAACTCCCTAGCAATAAACTGAATCTTGAAGGGCATACCGTAATTGGAGGGTAATCCCTTGGGTAGATCATCTGGAAACATGTCCGTAAACTCCTAAACTATTTGATCAACCATTGCTTAATGAGGCTCTTGACCCTCGTCAGATTCTTCTTATACAATCGGCTTGATCCATATCAAAAAATCAGACTTATCTTCCTCAAAGCTCGCTCTATAGCTGCTTCATTAACAAAATTCCCATATATGAACTCATCTCCCTTCAAAGCTTTATGGGAGCAAGCTTTGGTTGCTTTCCTAACAAACTTCCCATATTGGGACTCATCTCTCTTCAAAGCTTGCTCTATGGCTACTTTTTTTAACAAACTTCCCATCTTGGGACTGACTATTCCTAAGTGTCTTATTTAGAGGTGCTAGACAACCTAATCGGAAGTTTCTACCTTTGTGTTGTACTTGAATTTTTCTTTGTTTCAATCAAATGGACCATATGACATTCAAGCTAAGGTAGACCTAAAATGAGATCATAGTGCAAAGGTGTCACTACAAATTTTATACACTCTAAATACTCCTTCCCAATCTTGAAAGTAATAGGATGAAAGGTACAGAATGCAAAACCCTTTTTACGATCCACCATCATCAATCTACTTCCAATTACTGGTTTGGTAGGAATATGTGATTCCTTTGCTAATTGCATGGACAAACAATTTTCTAGACTTCCATAATCAACCAAAATCCTACAACCATGTTCAAAGATTTTACCTTGCAAGTGAAGCAAACTTCCATAGGGAAAGCCTTCAATCCCATTGGAACTAATCAAGTTCCCAATAGGTGGCTTGAAATCTCCTATTGGGATTCCTCATTTCCCTAATCATTCTACTTCACAAACTCCATCTGGGCTACTTGCTAAGGTTGCTCATTCTCAAGTGGACATCAATGCAATGTCCAATTTGGCGACAATAGAAACAACCACCATTTTGTTACAATTTTTTCTCTATTTGTAGTGCAAAGTGGTTCCATTGAATTGCATTAATCTCTATTAGTGTCAACTCCTCCAATCTTGTGTAATGTATTGGTAGGTTCTAAAGAGGTCAAGGTCAAGACCAAGTTGTTACAATTAAGGAATCAAAGAATTTAGCCAACCTCATGGCTACCTCCAAGTGTCATGGCTCTAGCATAATTATCTCTAATTTGGTTTGTGACTTCAAGTTCCTCACAAATCAATCTAGAGCTTCACCTTCCAATATATCTAGAATTTGCATGATGGTGTTATAGAATTGCATGATGTAATTTCTTATAGAGCCAATCTGCTTCAACTCAGCCAACCTATCTTGTATAGCCCATGCGGTATTTATAGCTTAGAATCAACCAATTATTGCACTCTTGAATTTTGTCCATGTCAAGATTAGTGCAACAATTTGTCATTCCATTTGGAATTGCCACCATAGCTTTGTTACTCCATCCAATTGACTGGATGCCAAGAGAATCTTTGTTTGTTCATCTTGAAGATTGGTAGCCTTGAAATAACATTTGTAGTCAAATAAAAAATTCTCCACTGCACCTAGAAAATTCTTGCCTTTGAAAACTTGGGTTTTGGAAATAGGATTTGGTCTTCTTCTTCTTGAATTGGTACTCTTTCTACATGCTCTTGTTGTCAATGATCTGATTCATCCAACAGTCAAGTAAGGTGCTTGATTTGATGTTGCATAGCAATGATAACCTCAAGCATTGCCGCTATGCATACTACTTTATCACAACATCCCTAATCTATCTTATTTATTCACATATAGATGCAACACATCCATCATTCTCCATAAGTTATAATTGGAAGTAGCAAGGGATCCTAGAACAAGGTGATTTTATTCAAAAATTCTTGTCTAAAGTGTGAGATGATGAACTATGTGAAACAATGCTTGGGTAGTACTTGGACATGAAAATCCCAATGGTTTGGCAGAAATGGTTGGTGATCCATAAATTCCATCCATCCATCCCATTCTTGCTTTGATACCAATGTATAAGATCAAGACCAAGGAGAGAAGTAGGAGAATGGAAGCTCACATTGGGATGCTTGAATGAGGGAAACTCTGAATGCCTAGCATGAGCTTTGGCTTTGGTATTTATAGGGAGCATACAAGGCCTTGGGAAGCTTCTCAAGAAGCTTCCTTCTAGAAGCTGCTTACTTGGCGTTCAAGCTAAGCTAGTTAGAATTTTCTAGAAGTTTCCTTCTAGAAGCTACCTACTTGGAGTGCAAGCTAAGCTAGCCAAGAAGCTTCCCAAGAAGCTTCTTGGATACTTATGCAATATTCTACGCTAATTTTTCTTATTTGCTACTTTGTTAGCCCTACTAACTTTGTCACTAAACTCCATATTGTTACGAATACTCTAAAGTTAGGGCACCTCACCCAAACATGGTGCACAAATAGGAAGCATAGAATGGAGGAGGTCCAATCATAAGAAGTCTAAGCAAAACCCTCCATCTCATAAATCAACACCGGATTGTCTCTGCCACCTTTTGGCATTTGATATAATAGGAGTGTCTACCTACCTCTTAAGCTATAAGGATCACCAAGAATAGGATCAAATTACCTCTCCTAAACAAAACTACATGTGTATAAGTATAAGTAGAATAGTTACTAGGATAACAAGTGAAGGTGAACCAATTGGCTAGGGTACCAATCTAGGAACCAAATAACTTGGGTTCAATTGCACACAATCTAGAAGGGTGTGCAGACTTTGCCAAACAATGACCAACAAAACTCATTTAAACTAGCTAGCCTCATACCAACAAGTTGGCTTTCTAGCCCTTTTAGGCTTTCATAGCGCACAACCAATGCCTCAAAGTCTTTAAATACCAAAATTCAACCAAATAGAGCCTTTCTTCTTGCCAAGTCAAACCCTCTCCAAATTTGACAAATCGTCTCCAAATCTGGCCAAGCTTCACCTAACTCAAGCCAATCTAGGGTAGTTTAGGGGACCTCCAAATCTGAGCAACCTCCACCAGAACTAACATAAATCTGATGTAACTCCTTTATAGTTGATCGACCGCTAAATTCTCCACCAAATCTCCATTCTAGCCAAATTGGAAGAATGAGGATCTCCAAATACCTAATTTGAGGGGATAGGTTTCCAGCTCCACCTTCAATTTTACATTTTGAGTTCAACTTGCACCAAATTGACCTTGATTTCACCTCTTGGGCTCAAATCAAACACTATTATATGAGATTAATTCCATTCTCAAAAATTTGGCCAACACCTTTGCACACCATTTACCCCACTACCAAATCTATATCAAATCATATAAATCTTTTGCACAAAATCACTCTTAGGGAGTACCAAGAATACACCAAGCTTGGAGATACCACCAACACCCTCAGTTCTTGCACCCAATTCCCTCTAACTCTCACTTCTCTAATGTAATCAATTCTACTTCAACTTGAATTAAACTCAAATAGATCAGTACTTGATCATTCATTTAACACTTTTTTCAACAATCAAACACTAATTACAATCAAGCCACACTCACTCTAACTAAGAGACTCTAGACACCTAGCCATGAACCTAAAAGGCTCAACATCAAAGAAGTGAGCTCTCTGGAGCTACACTTTGAAGGTGTATACCTCTACTTGCCTTAGGTCTCCAACCCTAATAGCATCATTGATGGCACATCCCATGGTGCAAATGGTGCAAATGATGGTGGGTCCCACTATGTGATTAGTGAGCCCTAACATGAAATTGGACCTTGAGTGATGGAAGGAATAACATCAATTTTGTACAAAGAGAGATAAATTATAGTAGAGTTGGATTGATATTGATTGTTCGCTCCTTTTCTGCTTGTATAAGCAATTAGCCTGCAAAAGTCTTTGATGTGATGCCCCGTCTTTGAATAGTAATAATAGATGATAGAAGGTCTTGAAGAATTACCTCCAAGAGGTTTGGAGAAAGAATTCTGATCATATGGTTTGTGAAAGGAATTCAATCAAAAAAAGAAGTTCTGACCAGGTCTTTTGAAAGAATTTTATTGTAAGAGATCATGAGAGTGGTGCTTCTGTCTCCTCTTGCCTTTTCCTTTGTTCTTGGAAGAAGATGTAGAACCTTGTGTAATTGCTAGAGTAGTTTTTTTCTCTACAAGACCTTCATGCTTCATGTTGATCTCTATTTAAAGAAGGAGAATAGTAATATTAGAAAGATTCAATGTCTTTTAGCTTTGTTGTCATTTCAACTTGTAACTAAAAGGTATAGATCTCATCAAGCAAAGCTTAGCTTGTTGATCATTGATTGTATTATTCACAATAGCTAGTTGAGTTAGTAGACCACAAAAACTTGCTATATGTTTGGAAATATTGGCACCTTCTTGCATCTTCATTGTAATCAATGTATGTGGTAGGTGCATGATGGTGTGATATCATCTATACCTTCAGAATGGTGATCTAGTCCTCCCAAGCTTCGCTTTCTAATGTATATATGCTTATAGCACTAACATACTCAAGAGCCATTGTTGAATTGATAGCTTCCATAGCAGCATTATTCAAGTGCTCCCACTCCCAATTAGGTAGATCAGCTGTTGAAGTGGGCTTCACTTTAGTGCCATCAATGATGGAGAAAATTGAAGCTACTATCCTCCTACAACATTCTACCCTCCAATAAAATTTTTGTAGGTAGGGACCTCAAATTCCACAATTGATGCAAACAAACTATCCTCAAATAAAATTTGATGGGTAGGAACATTGAATTCCACAATTGGTGCAAACAAAGCTCTTGACTATCCTCCTACAACATTCTATCTTCATATAGAATTTGATAGACAGGGATATCAATTTCCACTATTCTATCCTAATATAGAATTTGATAGGTGGGAACATCAATCGCCATTGGTAAGATTGGGTGCAATCCACATGTAAGAAAATATGGTGTTTGTCTAGTATTGATCTTTTATGTTGTTCTATAAACCCACTAAGTTGCACAATAGATAATGCTTCTAGGAATGGAAGAAATCTCCATTGAATTTCATCAAAGTAGAGTCAAATTGAATGAAGGGAGTAGTAACAGCAATAGGAACAATAGTAGGACTAGTAGCAATAGACATGATGAACCAAAAATGTAGAGAGTGAAACCAAGGTTTTGGGATGATCAAAAGGCTTTGATTCACAAAAGATAGTTGACAAACTCTCTCCCAAGAATTCAAAGAAGAGAGGAACAACAAGAAGTTCTTGTCATTCATACATTGATGTGTAAGAGGATCATATCTCTTGAGATTTTGAAATGGTGTGCTAAGGTATCCCTTAGGAGATAATGAAGAAGTGAAAAGTTGAATGTTTACTCTAATACCACTTTAGGAAAATAAGTAAGAATGAATAGACTAACCTCATATAAACCCTAAGTTGAATTATATAAGTACATAATACAGTTTGAGAGAAGATGAAGAATTGTGCCTAAGGGTTAACTTGTTATGTAGTAGATTAGTTACAAAACATAATCCAAGATCTATTATGTAATAGATTAGTTACTAAACTGATTGGAAGATTCAAACTACCTAACTTATGTCAAAGGATCAAGTTGTTGAGTATAACTCATGTGCTTCTACACAAGTGTTTATTATCTATTAGGTTGATCTGTAACACCCATTGGTGCATCTATACTCTATAGGAATATTAAGTTTGGTATTGCAAGTGGTGGAGAAATATTATCTATATGGAGCTTAGCTAAGCTTCTACATAGTCATAATTAGCTAGAGTTAGTCCTAGCTAAGATAAAGGCAACCATATTCTAGAGGAAGGTAAAAGAATGAGCATTACTATTCTATCTTCTAGTGAATTGACTTGGTATTATTCCTAGTTATTTAAATTTGAGGAAAAGAGTTGAGAACTCTTGGGCAAGTCTTGTTGATGTGGACATTTTCTATAGTCCAAAGATAGTACATCCTTGACTTAGTTGGTAGGTGAGGATAAGATCACCTACTTGTGGGATTATTCCCATATGCTTGGATATTCCTTTAGAAATTTAGACTTTATTTGATGTTTAGTCTAATAACTTGAGTTCCTATGATACTTAGTAACTTTGGTGTGTAACTTTTCATAAGTATACAAGCTAGGGGTGATGAGGTACTGATCATCCTTTCATTTGCAACTATCTTTCTCTCATTGACTTCTCTAATGAGCATGGCTTGAGTCTTGGAGGTGCCTTGGAGTTTTTGCCTTGGAGGAGTGTGATGGAGTTGGTGTTCCTTGCCTTCTTAGTCCATGGTGCACTACCTTAATAGCAATCAGAAGTTCATCTTGAGTGAGATACAAGCCATCTCACAAATCTAACATAAACTTAAACTTAACTTTATAGTAGCATATCAATGTGTGTCTTGATTATAAATAAATAAATGTATGAAATATTTCATTATGCTAGCAAATTGATTTTTGAATGAGTTAGTGTGCAAGTGAATTATTGTATTCACAAGGAAAAGAGCAATTAGGGTTCAAGTTTTAAGTTGTTGATCTTGTGATGATATGAGTGTAGCACCATTATGATGCATCTTGCAAAGTGCTTCTTCTTAAGGAGCTACAATCTTGAAGTTGATAGGTGCTAGGGACAATTCTTCCATGACTGACTAATTATGACTAATGTAGAAGCTAAACTCCATATAGATAATATTACACTTGCAATACCAAACTTAATATTTCTGTAGAGTATACATGCACCAATGAGTGTTACAAAATAGAATTCCTTATGAGCATGGAGGGGAGGGAAAATTTAGGAGCAAGATTAGTTCTCACTTTTGTTCATGATAGAGCTTTTTTCTTCATTTGAAATTAAATATTTTAAATGAGCTGTCAAAATCTATGAGCCTCAAGTGTCACATTCTAGTTAGCTTTTATTATTGTTAATTTTTGTAACACTCATTGGTGCATGTATACTCTACAGAAATCTTAAGTTTGGTATTGCAAGTGGTGGAGAAATATTATCTATATGGAGTTTAGCTTCTACATTAGTCACAATTAGCTAGAATTAGTTCTAGCTAAGGTAAAGGTGAACCTATTCTAGAAGAAGGGAAAAGAGTGAGCACCACTATTTTGTCTTCTAATATATTGACTTGGTATTATTTCTAGTTATTTGACTTTGAGGAAAGAGTTGAGAACTCTTGGGCCCATAAGCCTTGTTGGTATGGAATTTTTCTATAGTCCAAGGATAGCCCATGTGAGGATTCCTTGACTTAATTGGTAGATTGAGGATAAGAAAAGTTACTCATGGGACTATTCCCATGTGTTTGGATATTCCTTTAGACTTTTAAACTTTATTTGAACTTTTGTGTAATAACTTGAGTTACTTCAATAATTAGTAACTTTGGTGTGGAATTTTTTCATAAGTATATAAACTAGGGGCAAGGTGGTATTGATCATCCTTTCATTTGCAACTATTTTTCTCTCATTGAGTTATCTAATGAGCAATGACTTGAGTCTTAGAGGTGCCTTGGAGTTTTTGTATGGGAGGAGTGTGATAGAGTTGGAGTTTCTTGCCTTCTTAGTCCATGGTGCACTACTTTAATAGTTGAGTGAGAAATAGGCCACTTCACATTTTTGGTTCCATTATCAAGACCTCTCTAGAAGGCAAGATAATGTTTTGCATACAGTTTTATATTAGGTAGAAGGAGGCTATGAGAGATCACTTGGAGAGAATATTAGGTGTGATATAATGAGGACAAGAGAAGAGAGAAAACACAAATTTCACACTCAAGCATCGGATGCTCCAAAGGAGCACCTTCTCTTTATTATATAGACAAAGAAGATCTCCTCCGAGGAAACTCCACCATAGGATTAGGTACATAGATAGATGACATGTCAGCAAGCTCCACTTTTGGATTACTGGGATGGGTGATATGTCGGCCCTGATCCTATCTGGTTGGTCAAACAAGCTTTGATTGGAGGGAATCTTTTAGGGAATCTTCTTGTAGGAATCTCAAAATCACATGGGTGAGGTACCATTGGAAAGCTCTCGATGAGACAAACCAAGATGGAGGAAAGGCCAGCCTTGGTGCTGAGGGGAGGGGGATTTACACATTTTTGAGACCTAATTCATCCATTTAGGCCTTTGAAATTGCCTTCAAAGATTTCAGGCATATTTTGGTTCCTACTCTATTAGTAGAAGTCACCTTTTAGTGATACCTCTTTCTAATCTATTTAGTCCATCATGTGTAACATCCTTCTAGATGTTGTTGAACCAATTCTCACCTTTAAATCATGTTTCTAGCTATTGGTTCTAAGGTTTTCAAGTCTATTTGAATTTTTGCCCTATTAGTAGAAGTACTCTTTTGGTGATACTTCTATTTGATCTATTTTATCCATAATGTATAACATCATTCCAAATGTTACCAAACCAAAATCTCACATCGAGATCATATAGCTAGCTCTTGGTATTACATTAGAGAAGGAGAGGATTTAACTTATATTAGAGAACTTGGACCCATTTGTATACCTTGTAGTTCATTGTGATACTTTTAAGAGTATATTATATATACTATATATATACGAGAGAATTTGGAGAGATTATGTGAGGTGGATTGTAGATTTTGGAGATTATTGTGATTTTGGGCAAAACCTCAAGTTTGAGATCTGGACTTGGAATTTATTACAAGATAGCTTGGATTATGTTTCAGTTAGGACACTTGAAAGTATTGAAAAGGTCTACTACATGCACTACAGTAGAAGTTGTGGAAGGTGGTAGGAGAAACTATTTCTGCAAACTGTATGCGCTTTAGAATTTTATACAGAGTCTTCTATTTTTCATTAGATTGTTTTAAAATTTTCCAAGAAACATTAAAGCAAGATAACAAACCTTTTGGCGTAAAAATTGAGGAGAGATCATTCTTTTACAAGAAGTTATGAATTTCTAAATTGAGGGGGGTGGTTTTCAGACCAAATCTGAAAGATGTGTGTTGAATAGAGAGATGGCTATGCCAAATGGCTCAATGAAAAGGCCTAAAATTTTACAAGGGACAAAAACCTAAGGTGCTGATCAATTGTGCAAAATTTCAAAGGAGTGAAAGTTATAATTTGGGGGAATTGGTTGACATTATGAAGTGGAGTCATTTCAAGAGAGTTTGGTTCTATGAATGCGGAGCGTAAGTTCCAACCAAAAACATGTTTGAGTGTTTAGACTCATCTTGAGAGCATGGAAGGCCATTAGGAGTGAAAATTAAGATTATGTTATTTTCCTCAAGATGTTGAAGTGATAGTAGTGGTTGATTTGAAAAAAGGAGAGTTTAGAGTAGAATTTGAAGAAAGTGTTGAAAGATTCAAGGACCTTCACTATTTGGAGGAAAAAGTGATCCCAAGTGCTTCTTATGTGGAGAGAAGGGACACAATGGAAGTTCATATTTATTAAGTCTTGAGAGAAAGAGATAGAGAGAAAGGAGAGGCTTACTTGACTTGGGATTGCATGTTGGATCTTCTTCACCAAGATTGGGAAGGAGGAGATCTAGGACCAAGGGGTTGTGTGAGTTTTGTGGAGTGGAAGGACTTCCAAAGAGCCATGAGCATAAGGGAGTAGTAAAATTGTTGGAGAACTTGGTGAAAGATCTTGGAGAGAGTTATAGTACCACTAAAGAGAAACTACCACCTTCATCAAAATGTTCTCAAGTTTAGTGGTGGACATAATCTTTCAATTGATGGATAAAATATCCATGAGAGCTCCCTTAATTTGCACTATTGAATTTGGTTGTGCCATACAAATCATGGACCAACTCAAACGCTTTGTACTACCTAGAGTGGACTACTCTCAAATGATGCTAGTTGTGTGTATACTTTATTAGTTATAGAGTGAAAAATAAAATAGACAAAAAATAAAGAGAGGAGAAATATAATGAGAGGCTAAGATGAGGAAACTTCCAATTTTCTTTGGCAATAATGGAGATGATGTGGAGGCTTTTGTGAAAGAATTCAAGAAGGCTTGCATAGAAAACAAGGAATAATTATGTCTCATTACTACCAAATTTCTTTGAGCATGCGGCTTTTTCATAGTATGAGTCAGAATACCAATAAGGAGAGAGAGAGAATAGGAATAGGCAAGAGGAGTATTAGGAGAGTTTGAAAATAACACTCATTGAAAAATTTCTTTTGGATAAGAGTTATGAGAGATTGATGAGTGAGATTACCTTTCTCAAGCAAGGAGATGGAGAGAAAGTTAGAGTCTATACAAAACAATAGAAAAGTTAGAGTTCAGGTTTCACATAATGTTGAGGAAGAGTGTGGATGATGTAGAAACTACCATGATTGGGATATAGGAGCCATACTCACCAAGAATTTATGGGAAGGTTGAAACCAAAAATTAGAAGTAAGGTGAGATATAAGAAACCTTCTTCCAAGATAAAAGATATCAAGATTGCAATTTATATGGAAGGGAGTTTGGAAGGAGATGAGAGTGATTTGGTTGTGAAAGAGGTTGTACATCCTTCACAAGTCCACAAGTATGGTAGGGTTCTTGATAGTTTGGTGGCAAGGGTGGCACCACAAGTAGTAGTTTCTCTTGTTCTTACATCCGCGCCAAAAGATCCTCTTCAAACTATCTCAGAGCAACTTCTAGATCTCAAGATCAATGTAGTGCAACTATGGGAGAAGAGAGAGGTAAACTAGAATGTTGGGAGATAAAATAGGGGTTCTAGAGACTATCCATATAGAGGAGGCCAACAAAATAGCAATTTTAATTATAGAAGTTGTTTGGATGTGGAAGTAGAGGTCACATCCAAAGAAATTTCCCAAATTCCATACACCATGGAGGAAGCGGTTATGAGGGGGAAAATAGAGAGGAGGAGGTGGTGAAGCCCAAGTAACTCCTATTCAAGATAGAGGTAAGGGGATAGTATCCATAGATGTAGTATAGAGCAAGTATGAGAAGAGAGAATGCTCAAATTCCAAAGGTCTAAACTTGGAACTTTTGGCACAAGAAAGGAAGAGAGCTTGATTCCATGATGATATACAATCTTCTCAAGAATTCACTCATAACAAGGATAGTCCAATTCCCACAAGGAGTATTTGCACTACTAGTTCAACACCATCAACAAAGACTCCAAGAAAGAAATTGGGGATGGATTATTTCTTGATCTCAAAACAATAATGTGAGCTACAATGTGTTGGAGGATATTGGTAGTCACAAGGCCAACTTCATGGTGGGTCAACTACTTATTTTAAATCTTAATAGTAGGTGTGATGGAGAAAGTGGTAGTTTTACTTATGGGAGTTCAAAATGTCATGATTTTCCAAGTCTTGAAGGATGGAAGTTATGATTTACTACTTGGGAGGCCAAGGTTGAAAGCAACTTGAACAACTAATCAATGGCAAAAAAGATACTTGAGAATTGGGCCATCAAACCATTAGGGTAAAATTATAATAACAAACACCAACCATAACTCACATTCAAATACACCATCTTTTGATTATTGAGAATCAAGTTTAGAAGAAGGAGCTTCAGGTGTGGACATAAACATGGAAAAAGAAACCTCTTCAGATGAAGCTGAATCTGAATCAAATTTAGATATGCATCCATTGTGTGCTATGGACTTTCTACCTAAGCCAAGGGTTTTGAAGGACTTTGATAAATCACCATTCACACTAGAGGAGATAGAGAAGAGACTATCTACCCTCAAGTATGGTCCCAATGTTACCAAGCGGGAGACAATAAGATTTGAGGATATTTTTTGTAAATTTATCATGTGTTTAATTTTAGTTACAAGGATCTCAAGGAAGTCCACCTTGGAGCAGCACCAAATAGAGGTAGAATCACATGCAACACCAGCCAAAAGAAATGTTGGATTAGCCCAACAACAACTTTGGTTGTGGAGGAGATTGATAAGCTCAAGGAGGTTGCGTTTACTTTTGAGGTAGATAATTTAGAATGGATGTCTCTAATTGTGATTATGAAGAAGAGGAATTTCAAACTTTAGGTATGTGTGCATTACAAGAAGCTCAATGTTCTTACCAAAAAGCAATACTACTCCTTTCCATTCATTGATGAGATCTTGGAGGAGTTTGTGGGTCATGAGAGGTATAATTTTGGAGATGGTTATAGTGGCTACAACCAAATCAAGATTGCACCAAAGCATCAACAATGCACCAGATTCATCACACCTTGAGGAACTTATGCTATCAAGGTCACCCCTTTTGTGTTTTGTAATGCTATAGCCACATTCTAATGGTTCATGAACAAGGTATTTGAACCTTTCATTAGGAAATTAGGAAGAGATTTCATTGATAATTGTTTGTGTTTATGGGAGCAAGGAAGAACACTTTGAGCACTTGATCAAGGTTTTACAACACTTGGATGAAGAAAATTTATCACTCAACCCAAAGAAGTGCATCTTTGGTTGTGAAGAAGGTCTACTATTGAGATATATCACTTCCAAGGATGTGTTAGTAGTGGATCCTAAAAAGGTGAGGAAAACCTTAAAGCTTCCATTCCTTTCAAGCTTCAAAAAGTTACACTAATTCTTGCAGATGGTTGGGTAGTATAGGAGGTTCATCTTCTTATTTTCCAATAAGGATTATGCATTGATTATTTACATGAATAAGGGTGTATACTACATAGTGATTTTGGATGAAAAGGAGGCTCTCAAAGCTTTTGAGGAGCTTGAGCAACCCCTTGTTATGGCTCCAATTCTTGCTAGACTTGATTGGAGTAAACCTTTCATCCTTTTTTTTGATGCTTCCAATGTAGCTATAGGATGCACTCTTAGTCAATTAGACCAAGATGTGCATGGTCATCCAATAGCTTATGGTAGTAGACAAATGGTCTCAACACAAAAGAACTATTCAGTCACAAAAAGGGAAGCATTGGCAATAAGTTTTAGTCTCAAGAAGTTTTCACACTACTTGATTGGAGGGAAGGTCACCATTTTCATGGATCACAAGGCTTTGAAGTACATCTTCAGCAAGCTTAATGTGGAGGAAAGGCTAGCAAGGTGGATAATACTCTTATTTGAGTATGATTACACCATCAAGGATAGGCCAAGGAAGAAATATGTAAATGCTGATTTATCATCTAAGGCCTATGAACATGATGGAGTTGACCTAGTGGATGATTCTTTCCCAAATGATGAGCTCATGACTATCTCAATCGCTCAAAAGGTTCCAATGGAGTACAAGGAGATTGTGGAATTTACTACAAGAAGTAACTATCCTGATGGGATGCATGCTTGGGAGAGGATAGCTCTTGTAATAAGATCTAGACCTTAAACAATGGTGAAGAATATATTTTTCTATCAAAGAGTAGATGGTCTACTTTGAAGAGCAATGGGTAAGGAGTAGTCTATCTTACTCATGGAGGAGTTTCATGATGGTTTGGTATGTGAGGGCCCCTTTGTAGGAAAGGTGATTGCTTTCAAGATTCTTGATGCAAGTTACCATTGGAGTGGAATTTTAAAGGATTGTCTTGATTATTGCAAAAGTTATAATGTTTTTCAAGCTTTGTTAGGAGGTCTACATCTACTCCACCTCCTAGATCAATTACACTGCAAGGACCTTTTGAGAAGTAGGAAATTGACATTGTAGGTCCTATTGATAAAACCCAAGGAACAATCAATATATTATGGTAGTTACTCGTTACCTTACCAAGTGGGTTGAGGCTAGACCATAGAGAGACAAGAATGAATATGAAGTTGGTAAATTTCTGTAAAAATGCATCATCACTAGGTTTGGTTGCCCTTTGGAGTTGGTTTTTGATAGAGGAAGAGAGTCTATATGAAGTACCACTATAGTCATGCTTCCATATTTCCGTATCATACATAGAGTGACAACCTCTTTTAACACAAACTCCAATGGCTTGGAAGAGAGAATCAGTCAAACCTTGTGCATGACGTTGGCTAAAGATGCGGAAATGGAGGGGGCAAAACATCATTGGGACAAGAGGATTCATGCGGTTTTGTGTGAGAATATGATAATCATGAAGATATCCATTGCATATTCTTCATTTCATTTGGTATATGGTATTGAGTCTATTTTACCTATTCACTTTGATCTCCCTACTTTTCAAAGCATTCATTAGAAATTGAAGAAGGCGCAAGGAGGTGATGTAGAGAAGTCAAGAAAGGAGCAACTCTGGAGTTTAAAGAGGTGAGAGCAATTATTATGGTTTGATTCGACCAAGACCAAAAGAAAAAAGGAGAGCTATAACAAGAGGCAAGGGAAGAAGAAGATGGAGCTCTTCAAGGAAAGTGATTGGGTAATGTTGTTTGATTTTATTCAATTCAAGAGGTTGCAAAAGAAATTCTTACCTCAGTACCTTGAACCTTTCATAGTGGAAAAGGTGTGCAATAAATGAATCTATGATCTCAAGGAGTTGGTAAAATACAATTTGATAGGATTAACCATGATAAGTTGAAGTTGTATCATAGAAGGTAAGGGTGCCTTCACTCCAAGGACAAAGTGAAATTTTAGTCTGGGGCTAAATATAACACCATTGGTGCATGTATACTCTATAGAAATATTAAGTTTGGTATGCAAGTGGTGGAGAAATATTATCTACATGGAGTTTAGCTTCTACATTAGTCATGATTAGCTTCTACATTGGTCCTAGCTAAGATAAAAGTGAACCTATTTTTGAAGAAGAGAAAAGAGTGAGCACTACTATTTTGTCTTCTAGTGTATTGACTTTGTATTATTCTGAGTTATTTGACTCTGAGGAAAGAGTTGAAAACTCTTGGGCCTACAAGCCATGTTGGTGTGGATTTTTCTATAGTCCAAGGATAGCTCATGTGATGAAATCCTTGACTTAGTTGGTAGGTGAGGATAAGAACACCCACTCATGGGATTATTCCCATGTGCTTGGATATTCCTTTAGAATTTTAGACTTTATTTGAATTTTAGCTTAATAAATTGAGTTACTCATAATTAGTAACTCTGGTGTGTAATTTTTTCACAAGTATATAAGCTAGGGGCAAGGAAGTACTGATCAACCTTTCATTTGCAATTATTTTTCTCTCATTGAGTTAACTAATGAGCAATGGCTTGAGTCTTGGAGGTGCCTTGGAGGAGTGTGATGGAGTTGTGGTTCCTTGCCTTCTTAGTCTAGGGTGCATTTACCTTAATAACCATTAGAGATTCATCTTAAGTGAGAGGCAGGCCGGCTCACAATTTCTTTTTGTTCAATTTAAGGTTCTCCTTGTTTAAGATTAGTTTCTTTCAATGTAAAGTTCCACACACCACACTCACAATTCTTATTACATTTATATTGAAAAGAGAGTTCTTAAACTATAGATCCCTCTACTTTGCTTCCCATTGACATTTAATCTCTTCCTTCTTGCTCCTCTTTGACTCATGCCATTCTTACCAATCCCACTTTGCTTCTTCGGCATATTCAATCTACACCTCCTATAGTTGGAATTTTTGATCCTCTTTTAGTTGGTGTATATGGCGGATTCATGGAGTTGTTGAGTAGGGTGTCTTCCTTAGTGCCTTTGTCATCGACTTCAACGCCTTCCTTGGATATGCTTTCCTTCATGATGCCTTTGGTAGGGAGTAAAGGTGGAGCTAAACGTGATGAGGATAGATTTAGGGTGGTGGCTCATCATTATGCACAAACTTTAGATTATCTTAATAATCCAGAGCACTTCAATCAAATTCATGGGCAATTTTGCGAGAAGCCAGTGCAAAAAGCACAGCTTTTAGTATGATGGCTACATTTCTTGTGATGTTTGGGATAGGATTTCCAAGTACTATGATTGGGGAAAGGTTGTGCAAAAAATGAGCAAGATATATCAAGTGTTACAACTCAACTAGAGATTGGAAGGATAAATTTACTAGAGAGTGTATCACAAAGAAGGAGATGAAACATGACTTGAAAACCATAGATGAAAAATTAAATCAAAAAATGTCCTCATTTCCACAAAATGGATGTTTGGATGCCAAGCTAATATATCTCTTCCTACTCTTGTAAGTATGGGTTTTGGCATGGGATTAGGCAGTGAAGTGAATATCTATGAATCAAGATCTCATCTCAAAGAAGAAGAGGAGAAAGATTTGCCTAATGATATCTCTTTGTTGAGCACTACAAAGACATTTCCTTTTGCAAGTATCCCTAGTGAGTTTGAGTTTGAGTTTGGGGAGGTCCTAGAAGAAGAGAGGTTTTTCATGCATGATTCTCAACCTTGTTTGAAAGATGCTTCTGTTTTTATTTAAAACATGAAAAGTTCCACAAGATTGGAAAGACCATGGATTGACAAAGAAAGAGAAGGAGAAAGTGAAGAACACACACATAGACAAAGGAGTAGTCAAAGACGCATTGGAAGGAGATGGAGAATCAAGTAAACATGGTAGAGAAGCAAATCAAGAGGGAGGTTCAGACCAAGACTCAAGAAAAAAAAAGGTCTCTAAGGCTTATTCAAAATTGACACCCATTGTAGCTGCTTCTTTGCAGGACATTGCTGACCAATCAAAGTTAAAGAGTGAGGCTATGGGAGCATGAGAGATGTAAGTTAGAAAAAAGAGAATTTCAAAAATTATCAAAGATAGAGAAGCGGAGATCAAAAGTGAAGGCAGAGAAGATGTTGATGTTTGAGAGACTAAGATCTAAATCATGAAAGCTCAAGTTCAAGAAGAGGAATGCCAAGTCAAAGTGCTTCCATTATAGGATAATAGAATTAGCAATGGCAAGAAAATCTAAAGACATGATGGAATGTCTGGTTATAGAATATTTTTTGAATTTATTTTTGAATTGTTGGAGTAAGCTGGGGTTAAGAACCTCGAGGGCCATAGGGGCTGCATAAGGCTCTATGGGTTTATTTATCCCACAACTAACTATTTCACAACCACCAAGTCCCACCAAAGTCTTACTCTTGGTTCCACTCCTTAGACCCTCTTCACTCTCTACTTTTTGGCCTCTCCTAGCCTTGCATGTATACTAAGATCTCCCCAATGCCCCTCCGCTAGCAAGTGGGCTCCACACTTTCCATACTCTTACATGCTATCTGGGCAAATGATTGGTAGAGAGATTTATCTACTTGGACCCTACTAGCTCTTTTCCCTCAGTGGACATTGCTTCTTCCTGTTCATGGTGGTGCATTCAGACATTGCAAGACTCTCTCTTGGATTCATTGGTTTCTATGAGGAGATTGGCCTACTTTAAAAGAAGAGTCAACCATCCAAGCACATGCAGAAGCTAGACAAATTATAGAGTCTTCATAGGCTCATGCTCCACCTCTAGAGCTTTGTTATTTACAATGCTCTTTAATGATATGACAAGTAGGGGAGTATCTACAAGCAGCACATGCACTCTCACCTTTTAGACCAACACCCTTTTCCATTAATACTCTCTCAGCTTTACAAGACCTCCATCCATTTGCTCCATCCACTTATGACCTTCCTTCTTTGTCCATGACTATCATCAAGATGAGGAGTTACAATTTATAGAGTACATCTTTGCCCATGCTATACTCCACTCTCCACATTTCTCAATAGATGGTCCTTTAAAAGTAGTTTTTGAGCATTTGTAGGATTATCTCTCCCTTGACTTGCCAAACTCATGCATCTCCCTTCTCTTTGCCTTTTGCTAGCATCATGCCTTAGGTTTGCTTCCCCTATTTGCATCTCTTTTTTGGTGCATACTGTTTCTTTTCTCTATCCAAGGAGACACACAGTACCACCATACATACCAAGAGAGAGTAAATCATGAAATCTTGGAATAATACCAAAGCCAAAGATGATTTAACATAGTAAATTCACTTATGAAAAGAATATGCACATGTACAAGTGATATGATAAATAATAGATAACATCACCGGCCCTCTTGTTTTTATGGTAGCTAATGTAGGCCTACACTTTGTGCCTTTACCCTCTCAATTGTGTGTGGCATCTAAGTGTTGAAATGAGGAGGACTGAAATCTGGACTTGAAAACCACATACTATCCTTCTCCTTAGGTGTCAAAGATAGATGTTGAAAGAACTATGCTAAACCATCATAGGGATCTATGCTATAAACTTTCAGTTTTCTAGACAACCACTCTTGGGTACACAGGTCAATCTGTAAAGGTATAGAGGTTCTAAATCTCTCTAGAGGATCTTTCATATCTTGCATGATATGAAATATATGATGATTTATACCTTGTATGAGAAGGAGTAAATTGAGGAGGGTGAGAAGCACCATGGATGGTTTGTAAAATATAGCGCCACCGCACTATCAATCATCAAAAGATCACAAACAGATATAGAACACTCTTGAAATGCACTATAAAGTCTAACTCTCAACTCTCTAGTTCTTAGCACTCCACCTTGGTAAATATGCCCATGCAGCACTTCCTTGTGTGAAGTCCCTGAAGCTGGAATCCATAGTCACACATGGAATGAAGGAGGAGACTCACATTTGTCTTCAAGCCATATGTCCAGATTAATCTTGAATGAAGACATGCAATGAATGAAATGAAATCTCTAATCCAAAGATGAAGTACATACCATAAAGAACTTGTGCCTCTATATGAAGTCCATCCAAACCGCTCAGTCAACACACACCATTGAGCAAATGGAGCACTACTATCACACATTAAATCTGCTATACATTTGAGATCCAAAACTAGAATCTTCTTGTGCACATGTAAAAAATAAAGAATATGAGGAATGAAGTGTTGAGTTGAGTACATCCTTTGCAACAAATCCTCCAACTGTGCAAGTTTATCTCTCAAACTAGTCCTCCTCTCCTTGAGCCACTCCGTCTCACTACCCACTTCTCAAAAAGGGGGTGGGGTTAAAGGGCCCCAGGAAGATGCTACAACAAGACTCTCAATAAACTCTTCTTCAATAGTATGAGTCCCTTGATTGAGTTTCTGTCTCCCTACTAATAGTTTGAGTTCCCTTATGATATGTCTCTTGAGTCTCCATCTGTATTTGAGTCCCCATGTCCACTTTCTGAGTTTCCATCTTTGTTTGAGTCCCATAAGTGTGCATCTGTACTTCATGTTGGGTCCCAACATCATGTGTAATACATGAATCTCTCCTTGACCTTACTATGGTTAGTATAACTCCACCTTCACTATATTCATCATCAATATCAAAGTCGTTATCATCCATAAGAACATCCAAGACACTATCTTCCATAGAATCATGAATCTGATTTGTGCACAAGTAGTATAAGTTAAATTTTAGTGAATGAAAGCTTAGTTTACTCTTCTATTGTCAACTATACTATAGAAAAGCAATTCCTACTCTAATCTCACTCCAACAATTTATGAAATTTAAAGTACACTCACCTTCTTCCTCTTCCAAGTGAAAGTACTCTACTTCATGGCTCTAGTATGTTAGCTCATCTTGTCCCATCAACCTACTATCCACAAAAATATGAGTGTCCCACAAAAGTCTCCATGAAGCATCTTTCCTTTGGATGATTCAATTGCCTTTGTAATGAGACCAACTCTGCTAAAACCACACAAAGAATTAAATTGGCCCAATCATAATCCTCAAATGAGGATCATGCAATCTTTTTCTTCACATAGAGTATCATAGGCCCTTGCGCTCGCTTTGGTCTCCTTCCTATCATCAATAGTGCACTCACCATCTGAAAGAAGGATCTCCAAGCCGGGAATACACATTGTTTGGCCAAATAATTCCTCAACATTAAGTCTCAAAAGGGAAACCAATCCTCCACTAAATTAATCTTTACTGTTCTTCTAATCCCACTCCTCCCTTTTGGAGTTGCAAAGAACCCTCTTATGATTGTCAAACTCAAAGTTAAATATCTATTGTGCACTTCCCTTGTCCCAAGTCCTTGCAAATTCCGTGCAAAGATGAACCTGGAGATAAACATGGAAAATCAGATTTAATCATGTGATCTTTGGGAAGTCTGAAAACTTAAGTCAGCTTATTAGTTATCAGGAATTTTTCCATGAAAACAAAGACTTTACTTTACTAATCAGGACAAAGTTGCAAATAACTGAAGTTGCAAATTATGGAGGCCTAGTTCATATTATTACTGAATTTCGGAGTCACCTTTCTTCATTTTTATCCAAGCTATAAACTCTCAGTACCTTTGGACCAACATGTGCAAGCAAGACAGGTCCAAAAGTGCTTTAGATGGGCAGAGGTTCATCCTCACAAGAGTACTAATCAAATAGTTAGTTAGCATATGAGGGCTATTTATTATGGCACTCCAACTATCAACTGTTGTACATAGATTCAAAGGATAGATACAAAGTTTATGCTAGAAGGGATACAAAGTTAGAGATTGAACAAAGCTTCAGGTTGGATGCACCTAGACTTGATAGATGGAGGATGAACACTGCATGCCTCAAAAAGAAGAGAATTGACCAGATCACAGAATCCAAAATTTTCTGATGTTGCAATGTAGTTTGGTACTCCATAAGGAAGCATCACTTCTTGATTTTAGATGTAAATATGCAGTAGATTTAATCCTCAAGATCCATACCACCTAGAATGAAGATTGCAAAAGAAAAAATATCCTTGAAATCCATACCACCTCTCCGAGAACTCAGCGCCAAGCTCTAGTGCTTGGCTCTTGGAGCACCGCGCCAAGCTGCAATGCTTGGTGCCAAGCACAACTCCCCATGCATGGAGTGCCATGTTGGGCATGGTGCTTTGAGCACCAAGCTCTAGCGCTTGGCACTCAAACCACCGGGCTTGGTATGGCAATCCAACGTGGTGCTCCAATTGCCAAGTGCTAGAGCTCCGCACTTGATGCTATGCCGAACAAGGTGCTCCATAACCCTGAACTTGGCATTGTGCCGAGCGCCATGTTTAGGGTAGCACTAAGCACTAAGTGCTAGAGCGCCATGTTGGAGCTCCTATATTTCGCCAACGTGGGGAATTACAAGCACCAAAGGTACCCCACACCTACTACAGCTGTACTATGATCAATAAAATTGTTTGTAATTAGCAGCATTGTTGGATACCTAGGGATGAATTCAGATGAAAGATGAAACACTGTATGAGGTGGGAAGAGCATGTAACAAGGAAGATGAACAATGAAAGATTTGAAGAAAAAAAGGAAATTTAAAACCTGAACATGAACTCATGAATTGCAAAAACTCAAAACCGAAAGTGAAAGTGGAATTAACATGCCTCTGGAATAGAATATTCCCAACTGTGTGCTAATTTCAAACCCAAGTAATCTAAATTGATTTCTTGGATTTTCTCAAGAGATTCTTTAATTTGTACCTTGTCCATCCATTATCCATTGCCATTTTATAAACGTCATATCCTCAGCAATCAATTTTACTTGCATCAACTCGTCTTATGGTATTCTTGCATCAATTCGTCGCTTGGTGCCATCGAAGATAGCATTTGGTTCTTTGATTTTCTTATCTATTTTTCTTTCTCCTTCGTTTCTTTATGAAGTGGCATGCTATATATGTTGAAGGCTTGTGGATGCCTTCAACATACCGGATTTTACTGCTACTGCGTAGTAGCAGTAAAATCCCCGTAGCCAAAAATCATACCTCCGCCGTCACACCCCATAGCCATTCCCATCACGTCCCCGTAGCCATTCATGTCAAACCCCGTAAAACTTTGTACAAAATATTTACGAGGTCCAAAAAACCAATATTTTTAACCCCATTGCATTTCAGGTCGCTGTGTCCTCTGCCAGCCAATCGTCACAGACGAGGACACAGCCTCGCGAGGACATAAGTGACATCCGGTCAGTATGAACTGAAACCATGAGTTGTTATTGACTCGAAAGAGGGTCTATTGAGAAATGACAGAGACCTGAATGAGATGATAGACAGCGAGAGAATGGGATGCATTTTCATTCTCTGAAATTTTACTGATGCGACGTTTCTCTGGAGCGTCGCTAAATTTTTCATATTGGTCAATGAGAATAGTTTGCAGTGGAGGGAACTATACCTTCTCAAGTAATTGACGTAAACAAGACTCAATGAAAAGCGTATGGCGCCTTAACTGAGCAAGTTGGGCCCCACGTCGAAATATCATGACAAGTAGAGCTGGAGTCTGCGGAATGACGGTTCTTACATGTGCCTTGCCACACGACAATTGTACACTCCCATTAGTAAAACGATCGAAAGCAACGTTTACAACGACAAGAGGTGTGAAACAAACAATATGTCAACTACTTCTCGGTAGCTATGATCCAATGAACATCACGAACAAGGAGCTAACAGCTTGATCGGAATGATGAGCTCAACTCCCACGTATTGCAGCTATTATATTTCAACAAGGAGAAAGGGACCGTTGATCAATATGTGCGCTGATGTGGAAAGGCAAACGAGAAAAGGATATCGATCGACGTAGAGTCCGCGCACTTCTATACCACCCTGTCATCTTGAATTCGAGAATCTTCCTCCACAGGCCTTTGTTAGTGGCTACTTGGAAGCGCAATCTCAGATTTGGTCGCTTTCCTGAGATGTCGGACTACCGAGGGACTCAATTCTCCTAATCTCATTCGTCTAAGAAACGAGGGTTCTCATATTCGTTGCATTCGGCTTGCAAGGCAATTTGATGTTTTAGTTCAGGTTGATCGTGTGACCTTTAGCTTTCATTTGCCTCACCTTTCTCCGCATTCTATCCGATTTCTTTATAATTATTGATTAATTGATCTACTTCAAAGTTTGCAATCAGTGCAATTGGCCTGATCATAGGAAGAAAGGGTGTCCCAGAGGGATGTGATTGCGCTACTGTCTTCGGATGTGAAGTGAAGATCGTTAAGGCAGCAGCAGCAGGACCTCGTCCAATCAACAACGAAGTAAGTGAGATGGGCCGATTCTGTACCTATGATCATTCTTTCATCTCGACTTATTTCAGGTTCAGTGAGCTAGTATGCATCGAGTATCTCAAAATTACCCAATAACCAGTAACTCCATTGTTGCACTACTAAAGCTCACAGAACTAGAACAGATATCATGAAGCAAAGATTCTAAGAAGTATAAATCAATGCTTACAGCACCACTGGAATTTAAATAATTCCGGAGTCAAGCTCAGGTTGAACTTGATGTGCTTTTGAAGCCTTCCCTCCATCTTGAACTCATGATATATAGGTGGAATGAAATGCTGCAAACTACCATGGTCCTCTTTATTTGGCTGGCGAATTTGACGTCAATCCTGTGGAGGACGTAAATATGCGCTGATCTTGCAGCTTCCCGCTGCAGCAACTTCAAGATCATTTATGATCCGAGGTGCAAAATCGTCCTAATATTCCTTGGTATGGCCAGTGTTGTTACTTATCAGCTGGAGCAAGTGAGTGATGTCTTTTTCGAAAAAGCAGAGTGTCAAACAGCAGGAGCTCTCGTCGTATATACTTGAATTGAACACAAGAGTTTTCGAGTTGGGAGCGCATTTGGACGTCGTATTTGAAACTAAGCAAGGAGTGATCAGGGCTCACAGGTGCGTGCTTGCAGGCGCTTCTCCTGCTTTGAAGAATCTGATGGAAGACACGGAATCTCCCATGCCGATGGATATGAGCTTACCTGCTCTGAGATCATTCCTGAAATTAATCTACACCAAACAGTTCGATAAAGTGTGCATTCAAGAGAACGGTTTAGAAGTTCTTGCAGCTTGCGTGAAATATGATCTCCCAGCTTTAGTGAGAGTCTGCGTCCCTATACTATGTCAATCCATCAATGTCGAGAACTGCCTGGCATATGCCGAGGCGGCATCAATGTATGACGACGAGCTTTATAGAGTTGCTCGTAAATTTGTGTGCAAACATTTCGATACGGTTGTGATGAGTGACGCCTACCAAGACCTGGCGTCTAGGAAACCATCTCTAGCTGTCGCTTTGGTTAGGGGAACAGTGGAGGATAGATGGACAAGATGCTGCTGCTTCAAATTCTAGTCCAGTCTTTGTTGAATAACGAGGTACCTTGTTTCTAAATTCATTTCCCGTGCGATCCGACAGGTAATCGAAATTTTCGCAATCTCTTTTTGGTGAGTTTGCCAGTTGCAATGTCGACTGGTTGGTACCACCGATCCTTCTCTCTTAAAATCACGTCCATCTTGGACAATTTAGTTTCGAAATCCTCTCGTACTTTGCAGGAGGTTTTACCTCACAGCACCCCACTTACCGTGAACTTAAATCGACAATACGATCTTCGCAGACTCTACTCTGTGCTCAGTATCTGATGCAATGTCATAGATGTACATCGGAACGCGTGATGCAAAAGTTCATATTCATACACCAGGTTCTTCGTATGCTTAGAAACGTGCAGAAAGAAGTCAATCTCTGCTGGGGTTCTATAGCAGAGATCCTGATAATGCGTTGGAAACTGATTTAATTAAGATCTTCAAAGGCTGAAGAGTTAGTAGATCGAAAGAAAAATGGATCCCGCATCCCACAAGTCCATAACTTCAAGTAATGTTGAATCGTTTCTCATCCCTCTAGAATCGGATCCCGTCTTTTCCATACATTGAGACCAGTGTACAGCGAACATGGAAGAAATTTGGCCTCAACTGAAACCAGCAGGACTCGTGACTATATGTAGTATTGTTGGTTTGGGGATGAGTAAACTTTGTCTTCAAGTTCTTTTAGTCTTGCGAGCACTTCTGCAGTGCAACAGGTCCAAATCTTATCTCCCTCAAAAATATCTTCTCTCATCGTTTGCCAATATTCACATGAGAAGTTTCTAATTCTTGTCTCCCTATAAGCCTATAGTGGACAGCACACTAATTGCTCATGCTTCAAACAAACTATGGAGATGATGAAAAAGGCACACTGGTTTTGCACTTTTAAAGAGGTTGTATTCCTTTTTTTCCCTTCTTTCTGTTCGAGGTATTTAGCAATAAAATACCCCGAAACAAAGAAGGCAAGAAAAGGAATCCCGAAATGAAGGAAAAGAAAGGAATACAGGCTCTCCAAAAAGGGCAAAATAGAAGAAGATAGCGGTGAGACATAGTGGTGATTCATTGTAGCTCCTGCCTGGATGCTAGCACGAGCCAAGGAATCTAGTCACGATCCAAGGAATCTGGTCGTAGTGTGTTTGCCACCACCACATCATACACTATACACTGGAATGCCTTGAAAGTGACAATATCTAATCGCACCCTATGGTGACATGTGCCTAGTAGTATTATCTATCACTCAATCTGAACCTATAAGCAAGTAGATTGTAGGATCTGGACCATCTTATCTCTAATAGCATCATGGACTCTAGTAGGCTCTCCTCTATGACATACAATGTGGATGCACTCAACATCCAATATAGAACCACACATGCATTGATCCAATATGCCCAAGAGTGCTAGATGTGGTAGAACTAGCTGAAGTCGGAGAGCCGTGGTGAACCTCTGAAGTAAACTGGAAGTCGTCAATCAAAGGGGAAGCATGAAGCCAAATGGAATTCTTCAATCAAAGGAGAAGCATGAAGCCAAGCTCCGGCTTCCTTCCCATCACTAGAGAAGATCCTAGCTCTATTGGATAAATGCACATCAGTGAGGATGTTAGAAAGTGTGTGAGTGTGCATGCGCTTCCTAATCTTCAATTGAATCTTTCTAGAGTCTAGGGAAATGAAGTTTGCAAAGGGAGGAAGTGATGTGCGTGCTGGTCCTAGCAATAAATCACAAGCCAATCAAAAAGATATTTGGAAAACATGGGTGCTTGAGTCAATTGTTATGATGGGTGGCAATAAAAAAGGGTGCTCTTCATAAGAACCTATGGGGCAAAACGGGAGCCACAAGGGCCTAAGCTCCTAGGTTATTGATGCAATAGCCTCTTGTGATGTGATACCCTATCCTCCCATGGCTATGGGAAGAGCTATCTACAATCACCGCCCATCATATGCTAATTATGAGAGCATACATGGCCTTAAGAGAGTGGTAGAGGTATGGCACATGTAACTATCAAAAGATAATAGATGTGGTAGGAGAACTGCTATGGGAGGATATGTACATGCCAAATATGATGCTCTCAAGACATAACATCACAATACTAGAGAGTAGGCCACCTGTATTCTCCCCTAACTCCCAAATTCGGGGAGTAGGTGGGCATGGGAAGTAGCATGAATCAATATATCTAAGAGATATGAGCTACAAAATCCCTCATCTCCAAGAAGGGAGCCCAATACCCTCAAACCTCCTAATGGGAACTCAAATCTTGATGGGAAGTCAAAGGAGAGGAGTACTATATGTGGGCTCTAGACCTTGCATTTAGGAGTCTGAACTTGCAGACCCAAGGTCAAGACTAAGTGTGAAAATGTGCATTGCTTGGACTACATCCTCAACAAGGCCAAAGATGTGGGTATCATCTAATAAGGATGGACAAAGATATGTAGGAAAGGTAGCTACCACCTCTCTCAAAGCTATATAGTGAGCTATGGTGAATAAAGGCCCTCTCGAATGGATCTCCCTTGCATATACCCTATGTAGATGCTAATTGAGTGAACTCTCCTATGGTAGGACGGTGACTATACAACAACAATGCCATAGAAATTATGCACAGAAGGAATCAAAGATGAGATCTGCTCCCTTGTAGAATAAAGAGCTCAAAATAATGTTGAACAAGAAATGGTATTGAAGGCATTTGATACATCCACTTGGATGACCACCTAATCTGGGGGAGGTCCAAGAAAGCTCTTATGTTCATAATAACTTGTCTCACAACCACCTGGCATGGCTATTGCATATTGATGAGGAGACAAGAAAGATGAAAATGAGTGGCAAAACTAAAGGCAAATGGTGCATGATACTAGACGCAAAAAGACATCCCCTATGGCTATAAGGTGCACACTAGATGTCTCCTCAAATAGAGCAACAAGACAAGATGCACCAAATAAATGAGCCACACATAGGGGCACTAAACTTGAGGCAAGATGTTGGCAAAAGGCAAAGAGAAGGGAGAAGCATGAGTTTGGCAATGTCATGCCATTTGTAGTGTCACATCTAGATTGCTCGTACATTGGAGTTGCATTGATAGTAGTTAGAAGTATTTAAGCAGTTTCTTATAGACTACTTTCCGATGGTCAGATTTTGTGTTTGGGGTACTGACTTCATGGTAGGGCCCATTGTCACTTTGCACCATTCGCACCATCAAGTGTGCCATTAGTGGGACCATTAGGGTTTTAGACCTAGCTCAAGTCCAAGGGTATACTTTCAAAGTGTAGCTTTAGAGAGCTCACTTCTCTGATATTGAACCTTCAAGTTCCTGGCTATGGTGGACAGAGGCCGGCGAGCATCACCTGGATTCTCTTAGCTAGAGTAGGTGTAGCTTGACTATAATTAGTGCCCAGTTATTGGCAATTTATAGAGTGACTTGAGTTCTTGGCAGTTTATAGAGGAGTCTTGCAAGTTTGAAGGAGTTTTGCAAATTTAGAGGAGTTTTGCTAGATTTGGAGAGGGTTCAAAGTGGCAAGAAGAAAGGCTTGTAACACCCATTTGTGCATGTGTGTGGTATTGTGATATTTAGCTTGGTATTACAAGTACTTAAGAGATATTATTTATATAGAGATAAAGGATGGTTCTATATTAGTCATGGTTAGCTAAAGTTAGTCATAGCTAAGATAGATGGGACCTTACTTTAGAGGAAGTAGAAAAGATGAGCACCACTATTTTGGATTTTAGTGTGTTGACTTGGTATTATTCCTAGGTGTTTGGCTTTGGGGAAAGAGTTGAGAACTCTTGGGCCCGCAAGCCTTTTTGTTTTGGATTCTTCTTTAGTCCAAGGATAGCCCATGTGAAGGAATCCTTGCTTTAGTGGTTGGGTCAAGATAAGACCACATGCTTAGGGGAATATGCCCATGTGAATGGATATTCCTTTCTACTTTTTGACTTTACTTGACTTTTAGTCTAGTAACTTGAGTTACTACGGTAATTAGTAACTTTGGTACGTAACTATTTCACAAGTATATAAACAAGGAGTGAGGAGGTACTCATCATCCTTTCATTTGCAACTATCTCTCTCTCATTGAGTTCTCTAGTGAGCAATGTCTTGAGTGTTGGAGTGTTAGCCTTGGAGGAGTATGATGGAGTTGGGGTTCCTTGCCTTCTTAGTCCATGGTGCGCTACCATAATAGCCATCAGAGGTTCATCCTGAGTGAGAGACAGGCCGGCTCACATTTTTGGTTCCGTTGCCGGGACCTCTCTAGAAGGCAAGATAATGTTCCGCGTCCAATTCTACATTAGGCAGAAGGAGGCTATGAGAGCTCACTTGGAGAGAACATTAGGAGAGGAGAGGGCTGAACTTATGTTAGAGAACCAAGATCCATTTGTATACCCTGTAGTTCATTATGATGTCTTTGAGGTGATTTTGTACATCTTGTACACATGAGAGGAAGTGGAGAGATTGTGTGAGGTGGATTGCAGATTTTGGGGGATTAAGGTGATTTTGGGCAAAATCTCAAGTTTGAGATCTGGACTTGAGATTTCTACACATGATAGCTTGGGTTATCTTTCAGTTAGCACACTTGAAATTATTGAGAGAGCTTCTATGCGCACTGGGCTAGAATTTTTTAAAGTTGATAGGGTAAAGTGCTCCCGCAACTGCATGCTCTCTGGAAAATTGTACAGAGTCTGCCATTTCTTCAATTTTTGGTGAATTGTCCTGAAAATTTCTAAGAAAATTCAATGCATTGTATCCTACCTGTTGCCACAAAAATTAGAGAGAGATCGTTTTTGCGCAGGGTGTTATGAGTTTTTGAAGTGAGGGGGGTGGTTTTCAGACCAAATCTGAAATATGGGTGCTGAATAGAAAGGTGTCTAGGCCAAATGGCTCGATGAAAAGATCTGAAATTTTGCAGGGAGGGACGCCCTGGAGTTGTGATTAAGTGTGGAAAATTTCAGAGGATTGTGACACATTGGTTGGGAGATTTGAGTGACATTGTGAGGAAGGGTCAATTCTGCAGAGTGGAGATCTCATGCATGAAAAGTTTGAGGTCAACAAAAAGCATGTTTGAGTGTTTAGATTCATCTTGGGGAACATGGAGGGTCATCAAGAGTGGAAATTGAGATTATGCAAGGTTCCCCAAGGGTTTGAGGTGATTGTAGGGGTGGATTTGAGGAAAAGAGAGTTTACAATAGAATTTGAAGAGAGTGTTGAGAGGATCCAAAAACCCACACCACTTGGAGGAAAGAGTGAGTCTAAGTGCTTTCTATGTGGAGAGAAGGGACATAAGGCAAGTTCATGTCCATTGACCTTTGAGAGCAAGAGATTGAGGGAAAGGAGAGGCTTACTTGACTTGGGTTTGCATGTTGGACCTTCTTCACCAAGATTGGGAGGGAGAAGATCTAAGACCAAGGAGTTGTGTGAGGTTTGTGGAGTTGAAGGACTTCCAAAAGGACATGAGTGTAGTGGAGTAAAAGCACTTTTGGAAACGTTGGTGAAGGATCTTGGAGAGAGTCTTAGTACAGCTACAGAAATACTACCACCTTCATCAGCTAGTTCTCAAGATTAGTGATGGAGATAATTTTTCAACTTATGGATAAACTATCCATGAGAGTTAGATTAATATGCACTCTAGGATTTGATGTTGCTATAGAAATCTTGGAGTAACCTGAACCTTTTGTGTTCCCTAGAGTGGATTATTCTCAGATGGTGTTAGTCATGTATATACTCTATTAGTAATAGAGTGAGAGAAAAGAAAGAGAAAAAAAAAATTTGAGAGAAAAGAAAGATAGTGAGGGGTTAAGATGGGGAAACTTCCGGTTTTCTTTGGCAAGGATGGAGAAGATGTGGAGGCCTTTGTGAGAGACTTCAAGAGAGCTTGCATAGGAAACAATGAGAGGAGGAAGAATGAGTGGGCCTCATTATTACCAAATTTCTTTGAGGATGCAGCACTTACATGGTATGAGTCAGAATACCAAAAGAGAGAGAGGAGAGAGGGGGAAGAGGAGTCTTGGGAGACTTTGACTTCAGCACTCATTGAGAAATTTCTTCCTGATGAGAGTTATGAGAGATTGATGAGTGAGGTTACATTTCTCAAGCAAGGAGATGGAGAGAAAGTGAGGGTCTATGTGGAAAGAGTGGAAAAGTTGGAGTCCAGATTTCGCATAGTGTTGAGGAAGGGTGGGGATGATGTGGAGACTACAATGATTGGCATAGGGGCCATGCTCACCAAGAATTTTGTGGGAGGATTGAGACCACAAATTAGAAGCAAGGTGAGATATGAGAAACCTTCTTCCAAGGTTGAAGCTATCAAGATCGCAATTCGTATGGAGGAGAGTTTGGAAGGGGATGAGAGTGATTTGGTGGTGAAGGAGGTTGTGCATCCTCCTCAAGGCTACAAGTATGGTGGAACTTCTGATACTTTGGTGACCAGGGTTGCACCACAAGTAGTAGTTGCTCCAATTCTTGCACCTCCACCAAAAGATCCACTCCAAACCATCACAGAACAACTTGCGGATCTCAAGATCAATGTGGTGCAACTATGGGAGAAGAGAGAGGTGGATCAGAATGTAGGGAGAGGACCTAGGAGTTATGGAAACTATCTATATAGAGGAGGCCAACCAGCCAACAATTTCAATGATAGAAATTGTTTTGGTTGTGGAGGAAGAGGCCATATCCAAAGGAATTGCCCAAATTCCACTTACCATGGAGGAAGGGGTTATGAGGGAGCCAATAGAGGGAAAGAGGGAGGTAGTGAAACCCAAGTGGCTCCTAATCCCAACAAAGGTAAGGGGATAGCATCCATAGATGTGGTTGAGAGCAAGTATGAGAAGGGAGAGTGCTCAAACTCCAAGGGTCTTAATTTGGAGCTTTTGGCACAAGAGAAGAAGAGAGCTCGTTTTGCAGAGGATGTTCACTCTTCTCAAGGATTTACTTCAAGCAAGGATACTCCTATGTCTACTAGGAGCACTCGCACCTCAACACCATCAACAACAAAGACTCCAAGGAAGAAGTTGGGGATGGAGGACTTCTTGATCTCAAAGCAACAATGGAACTACAATGTGTTGGAGGATGTTGGTAGTCACAAGGCTAACATCACAGTGGGCCAATTAATTGCTTTGAACCCTACCTTGAGAAAGGAGCTTAGAGGTGGTTTGAGTTCTACAAGGAGCAAAAAGAAGAAGAAGGCAAAAGTTCCAGTATCAATGGGGGTGGTGGATGCCAAGCCAGCACCATGGGAGGCTTGTGAATATGCCTCCAAGATTGATGTGAGAGTGAATGGTCACAACATCAAGGATGCATTGGTTGATGGAGGATCAGCAGTGAATGCCATGTCAGAAAGGTTGATGAAGAAGTTGGGTATGATACCCTCAAGAGCTTCAACATTTGTGGTGAGCATGGCAAACAAGCAACAAGTTCGACCAATAGGAGTGATGGATAAGGTGGTAGTTTCAGTTATGGGAGTTCAAAATCTCATGACTTTCCAAGTCTTGAAGGATTCAAGCTATGACTTACTTCTTGGGAGGCCATGGTTGAGAGCAGCACGCACAACTGATCGATGGCACAAAGGGTACTTAAGGATTGGGCCATCAAACCATAGAGTCACTGTTCCTGTGACTAACACCACCAACACTTCACATTCAGATACCCCATCTTCTGATTATTGGGAATCTGATTCTGAAGGAGGAGCTTCAGGTGTGGACACAAGCATGGAAGAGGAGACTTCCACGGAGGAGGATGAATCTGAATCTGATTCAGATGTGTATCCTTTGTGTGCTATGGATTTTGCACCTAAGCCAGAGGTTTTGAAGGACCCAGATAAATCACCATTGACACTTGAGGAGGTAGAGAGAAGGTTATCTACCCTCAAGTATGGCCCAAATGTTACCAAGGAGGAGAAGGTGAGATTTGAGGAGATTTTCCGCAAGTTCATCCATGTGTTTGCTTTTAGTTACAAGGATTTGAAGGAAGTCACCTTGGAGGAGCACAAGATAGAGGTGGAGTCACATGCAAGACCAATCCGCCAAAAGCAACGTCGCATTAGCCCACCAATATCTTTGGTTGTGAAGGAGGAGATTGATAAGCTCAAGGAGGCTGGATTTATCTTTGAGGTGGAGAATTCAGAATGGGTGTCTCCAATTGTCATTGTGAAGAAAAAGAATGGCAAGCTTCGGGTATGTGTGGATTACAAGAAGCTCAATGCTGTTACCAAGAAGGACTACTACCCATTGCCATTCATTGATGAGATCTTGGAGGAGGTTGCAGGTCATGAGAGGTACAGTTTTGGAGATGGTTATAGTGGATATAACCAAATCAAGATTGCACCAGAGCATCAACAACTCACCACATTCACCACACCTTGGGGAACTTACGCTTTCAAGGTCATGCCTTTTGGGCTTTGCAATGCTCCAGCCACATTCCAACGGTTCATGAACAAGGTATTTGAACCTTTCATTGGGAAATTTGTGAGAGATTTCATTGATGACTTTTGTGTCTATGGGAGCAAGGAGGAGCACTTTGAGCACCTAATCAAAGTCTTGCAACGCTTGGATGAGGCAAATGCATCACTCAACCCAGAGAAGTGCATTTTTGGATGTGAAGAAGGTCTACTTTTGGGGCACATCATCTCCAAGGATGGAATAGCAGTTGATCCTGAGAAGGTGAGGAAAATCTCAGACCTTCCATTCCCTTCAAGCTTGACAAAGTTACGCCAATTCTTGGGAATGATTGGGTACTATAGGAGGTTCATCTTCTCATTTTCCAACAAGGCTTATGCATTGACCATCTACATGAAGAAGGGTGTAGATTACATGGTGATTTTGGAAGACAAGGAGGCTCTCAAAGCTTTTGAGGAGCTCAAGCAATCCCTTGTTGTAGCTCCAATTCTTGCTAAACCTGATTGGAGTAAGCCTTTCATCCTCTACACTGATGCTTCTAATGTAGCTATAGGATGCACTCTTAGTCAATTAGACCAAGATGGGCATGATCATCCAATAGCTTATGCTAGTAGGCAGATGGTTTCAGCAGAGAAGAACTACTCTGTCACAGAGAGAGAAGGGTTGGCAGTGATCTTTGGTCTCAAGAAGTTTAGACACTACTTGATTGGAGTGAAAGCCACAATTGTCACGGATCACAAGGCTTTGAAGTACATCTTCAACAAGCCTAATGTTGAAGGGAGACTAGCAAGGTGGATGATTCTCTTGTCTGAGTATGACTACACAATTGAGGATAGGCCAGGAAAGAAACATGCAAATGCTGATTTGTTATCTAGAGCCTATGATCATGATGGAGATGAGCCAGTAGATGATTCCTTCCCGGATGAGGAGCTCATGACAATCTCAGTCACTCAAGAGGTTCCAATGGAGTACAAGGAGATTGTGGATTTTGTGACAAGAGGTAACTATCCAGAAGGGATGCATGCTAGGGAGAGGAAGGCCCTTGCAGCAAGATCTAGACCTTACACAATGGTGGATGATATTCTTTTTCACCAAGGAGCAGATGGTCTACTTCGAAGAGCAGTGGGTAAGGAAGAGTCTATCCTACTCATAAAGGAGTTTCATGAAGGTTTAGTATGTGGAGGACACTTTGCAGGAAAGGTGACTGCTTTCAAGATTCTAGATGCAGGTTACCATTGGAGAGGGATTTTCAAGGATTGTCTTGATTATTGCAAAACTTGTCATGTTTGTCAAGCTTTTGCTAGAAAGTCTACATCCACTCCACCACTTAGATCAATTCCATTGCTAGGACCCTTTGAGAAGTGGGGAATTGATTTTGTAGGACCTCTCAATAGAACCCCAAGGAACAATCGGTACATTGTGGTAGTTACTGATTACCTTACCAAGTGGGTTGAGGCTAGACCATTGAGGGACAAGAATGAAGATGAAGTGGGTAGATTTCTTTATGAACGCATTATCACTAGGTTTGGATGCCCTTTGGAGTTGGTTTCTGATAGAGGAGGAGAGTTTACAGGAAGCATTACTACAGCCATGCTACGACATTTCTCTATCACACATAGAGTAACTACATCCTATAAGCCAAATTCCAATGGCTTGGCAGAGAGAACCAATCAGACCTTGTGCATGATGTTGGCCAAAGATGCAGAAATGGAGGGGGCTAAACATCATTGGGACAAGAGGATTCATGCAGTTTTGTGGGAGTATAGGACAACCATGAAGACTTCCACTGGATATTCTCCATTCCAATTGGTGTATGGTATTGAGTCTACCTTACTTATTCACTTTGATCTTCCTACCTTCCAAAGCATTCATAGGAGATTGAAGAAAGCACAAGGAAGTGATGCAGAGAAGTCAAGGAAGGATCAACTCATGGAGTTGGAAGAGGCAAGAGCAGTTGCTATGGTTCGAGTGGAGCAAGCCCAAAGGAAACAAAAGGAGAGCTATGACAAGAGGCAAGGCAAGAAGAAGGTGGAGCCTTTCAAAGAAGGTGATTGGGTAATGTTGTTTGATTCCATTCGATTCAAGAGAGTACAAAAGAAGTTTTTGCCCAAGTACTTTGGACCTTTCATAGTAGAGAAGGTGTGGGGAAATTACACTTATGATCTCAAGGAGTTGGGAGGAAGACACTTTGATAGGATTAACCATGATAAGTTGAAGATGTACCATAGAAGGTAGAGAGACCTTCACTTTGAGGACAAAGTGAAAACTTAGTCCGGGGGTAAATGTAACACCCATTTGTGCATGTGTGTGGTATTGTGATATTTAGCTTGGTATTACAAGTACTTAAGAGATATTATTTATATAGAGATAAAGGATGGTTCTATATTAGTCATGGTTAGCTAAAGTTAGTCATAGCTAAGATAGATGGGACCTTACTTTAGAGGAAGTAGAAAAGATGAGCACCACTATTTTGGATTTTAGTGTGTTGACTTGGTATTATTCCTAGGTGTTTGGCTTTGGGGAAAGAGTTGAGAACTCTTGGGCCCGCAAGCCTTTTTGTTTTGGATTCTTCTTTAGTCCAAGGATAGCCCATGTGAAGGAATCCTTGCTTTAGTGGTTGGGTCAAGATAAGACCACATGCTTAGGGGAATATGCCCATGTGAATGGATATTCCTTTCTACTTTTTGACTTTACTTGACTTTTAGTCTAGTAACTTGAGTTACTACGGTAATTAGTAACTTTGGTACGTAACTATTTCACAAGTATATAAACAAGGAGTGAGGAGGTACTCATCATCCTTTCATTTGCAACTATCTCTCTCTCATTGAGTTCTCTAGTGAGCAATGTCTTGAGTGTTGGAGTGTTAGCCTTGGAGGAGTATGATGGAGTTGGGGTTCCTTGCCTTCTTAGTCCATGGTGCGCTACCATAATAGCCATCAGAGGTTCATCCTGAGTGAGAGACAGGCCGGCTCACAGGCCTCATTTAGCGTATCAAGGCTTCAAGGTATAGGGCTATGAGAGGCTACAAAGGCCTAGAAGGGCTAGCAAGCCAGCTTGCTGGCGTGAGGCTAGCTAGTTTAGAGTAGATCTTGGTCATTGTTTAGCAAAATCTGTCCATCATGTTATATTGTGCATAATAGGGTTTGACCCCTAGATCTCTTGTTCCTAGACCTGTGCCCTAGCTAACTAGTCCACCCTCACTTGTTGTCCTAGTGATTGTCCCACTATGATCTATACACTTGTACCTTTGGCTAGTAGAGGCAATTTGATCTCATTCTTGGTGATCCTGGTAGTTTAGGACGTAGATACAAACTTCTCTTATGTCAAATGCTAAATGGTGGTAAAGTCAGTCTCGTGTTACTTTATGAGATGGAGGGCTTTCATTTAGATTTCTTGTGATTGAAGCCCCTCCATTCTCTATTTCCTGTTTGTGCACCATGTTTGTGTGAGGTGCACTAAATTTAGAGCGTTGGTGCTCTAGTGTGCTCTCGATAGTGAGGTTGGAGAGATGACCAATCAGGCTACCTTTGTTTCTCTCTGGTGAGGTAGGAAGTGATGACCTGTAGACCATAAGAGTGTATGGTATGATAGCCAATTACAGGTTGCCTTTTCCCTTAATGTAGTTATCTCAATTAGAGTTACATTAGTGGGAGGTGTTCCGTGGTGTTGGCACTTAGTGGAGTACTTGCGGTTGTGGTTGCAATTGGTGGTTTCGGTTTGCGGTTAGTTATTTGGGGATTCTAGAGTAAGCCTTGCAATATGCAATGGGTTTACTCAGAGTGATACTAGATGTTAGCCTATATCTAAGGTCCCAATGAAGGAGGAAATTGACTCTAAGTTGGAGTTCAACACAAGAGTTGATTCAGTTGAGAGTGCACTTGGCGTATCCGCACCATTGTTGTGGGACATGGATGAGATCTATGGGGCCTCTCCAAAGGCCCTATGCATAACTCTAGTATATTGGGTACCATTGAGTTAGATGACTGCATCCAGGAGTTTGATAGTTGGTGTGATCTGCAGTAGATGTGGAACCTGACTTTGTTGACACCCTTCATGGCATGGAAGAGGTTGTTTCAATATTTGGAGGGTACACTGATAGACGGCTGCCATGAGTTCAAGAGAGCTCAATTGGAGAAGATTTAGTTATGGAGGCAATATTGGTCTCCAAACTATGTCTCTATCACTGAGGGTTTGGTTGCCAAGAGTAGATCGGCTATACCCACGAGTTCTAGCTTGAGTAGTGTTGGTGGAGCTAGTGGAGGTGCACAAGCTAGAGATAGTGTTACCACGAGTGGAGGTATGCTGCAAGAGGTGGTGTGGTATCGGGGTTTAACTCCATGGTGGAGTTCTTCTAGTGTTTGAGGTAGAACTACTAGGGAGTGCAGACTGACAAGCTGAGGAGCTTGTAGGAATTATAGTGAAAGGCTGGAGAGAGCCTACGCGAGATATACACTTGCATGAGATGGCTGATCATTTTCACTCAGAGAGTTATTGTAAAAGACCGAATCCGAGGAGAGAAATAGTAGAATGGAAACTCACATTGGGACACTTGAATGAGGGAAAACTCCAAATGCCTAGCATGAGCTTTGGCCTTGGTATTTCTAGGTAGCATACAAGGCACTTGAGAAGCTTCTCAAGAAGCTTCCTCAAGCCGCTTTCTTAGAGTGGAAGCCAAGTTAACTAGGAAGCTTCTCAAGAAACTTCTTTCTAAAAGCCGTCTACTTGGCGTGCAAGCTAAGCTAGTTGGAAGCTTCTAGAAGCTTCCTTCTAGAAGCTACTTACTTGAGGTGCAAGCTAAGCTAGCCGGGAAGCTTCCCAAGAAGCTTCCTAGATACTTCTAGAATATTCAAGGCTAATTTGTCTCATGTGCTACTTCGTAAGCCTGACTAACTTCATTGCTAAACTCCATATTGTTATAGTTATTGAGACCCAAGTGGTTTAGTTTTGGTACGGGATACTGGATAGGGAGTTGCAACATAAAGTTCATGATGCTACATTGCTCCATGCTATTTCACCTACTTTGGTAGTGGTCTTTGGTTTGGTTGAGCGTATTGAGCTCAACATGGTGAAAGAGAGGGTGGTGACATCTGGATTTGGTGGGGAGACCTCATTCACATATGTTACTTCTTCTAGAGTGCAGCAAAGTGCACCATGCCCATTTGGTTTTTGAGTACAAGGTGGACAGCCTAGATCCTATGGAGCGAGTGGAGGGCCTAGTGGAGCTAGATCCTTACCTTCCTTTTCAGGTTAGCAATAGTCAATGAGTGGTAGTCTTGCTTGTTGGACTTGTGGTGGACCTCACCATAGGAGAGAGTGTACTCAGGGCAGTGGACCTGATACCTCTGGTGCATCATAGCCAGCATAGAGGTAGTGTGAGCATTGCCATAGATTTGGTCACACTATTGACAAGTGCTTTGACCTACACCCAGAGTTACGGAGTGGTAGGGCTATTATGGCAGGTAATATAGGAGCTCCAATTCATGGAAGACGAGGTAGTAGAGGCGGTAGTAGAGGATCTACACCCAATAGGGTGTAGATCCTCTACCCTTACTTCTAATTCAGCTATGGCTACTCGGATTGAGCAGTTGGAACAGAGATTGGCTAGTATGGCTATTGATCAAAGGAGATCAAATTCGGATGCTAAGGCTTCCACCTCATATGCTAGCAATAGAGATGATTTGGACTTCATGTGTAGAGTAGCACAAGTGGATGCATCTGTGGTAATGATTGGGAGTGCAGTACTTGCTCTAGAGCCTAAAGGAGCATCAATGGAGTTGGACTCATAAAGAGGAGAGGTTGGGAGACAAGTCAGACTTCCCTAGTCTTTCATGCTATCTGAGGCATTATAGATGACATCCATGGCTCTTAGATGTCCCAGTGCACATGTGGTAGGTAGTGATGGGGTGCATGATGGACTACCTACTAGTCAACCACCTGCTACTACATAGATTGAGTCAAGCATGATGTTGAGGGCGGCTCAGCTGATTATGTGGTGCACTTTGTGTTGAACCAATGACATGTCTACATTGGAAGTGACCCAACCCCATTGTTCCGATTGGCTGCCATGCTTTATGAGAGTAGGGATGATGCGGTTTCTACTACTAGAGCAGAGGTGGTTGATAGTAGAGTTGACTTGGTTGCGGAGTATGGGATCCATTCGACAACCAATGGTTTATGGCAAGCAACAATGGTTAGACTAGAGGAGTTGCCAGCTAGACCAGCCTTTGAGAGAGCATGGTTCACACCTGGTGTTGTCGTTGTCTATTGGATAACCGGAGGGGGGTTTTCTACTTGGTTGGACCTTCAAGGAAGGTCTACACACCACAAAAAGTCTTGTTAGACTCTAGTGTGCAGCCCTTTATGTTGGGTAAGGTTGCAGTAGTGGGTCTGGAGTTACGGCAGATCAATGTGGAGAGGTGTCCATTCCAAATCCAAACATCTCTAGGTGGTGGTTTGACACATTACATCACACATGGGGAGACTGTTATCCCATGGGTTTCAGTATTGACTATTGGGAGGAGAGAACCTCTTATAGACTAGGTTGGCAGTCTAGTGAAGGACGGGTATATCACCTACTAATATGCTTTAGTAGTGGTAACCTTGGCTCACTGCCATCCGGGACCATGGCATCATCATTTTCAACTTTCAATGGTGCATTTACTTGGCCTGGTGACTTGTTAGAGGGGAATAACCATGCAGACTAGAGGAGATCACTTGGATTTGGAGTAGAAGTGGGATTTTTCCATTCACCTTGGATGTTCCATTGTGGAGTTTAGAGGAGGCATTGTAGCAGCATGCAGATCAGTTGGTGCAACAAGCTTGGAGTGGAGCCTTCATACCATCAAGAGATGAGTGTGAGGATGAGCCTTCAGATTCAATTACTTTGACACCTCTACATACCACACTCATTGCTTAGCAGTTTCCAGTAGAGGGGATATGTCTATTGGAGTTGTTCGGTGGGATTAGCACTAGACTAGCTACGGTATTACAGATGGACATATGAGTATAGAGGTACTTGTATGTAGAGAGAGATGAGACTGCTAAGCAAGTTTCTTTACATCATGTGGCACACATGGCCTACTAGTATCCTAAGTTATTATCGATGTCAACAATCAAAGGTTACCAAAAGGCCCTACCAATAGAAATTTCCTTATTGGGGGCTCATGATCTAGGGAAACATTGGCCTATTCACTTGGTGATTTGTGGATGGTCATGTAAGAGACATATACTTGCTGGCCAAGGTTTGGGTCTTTAGGATCCTTATTCTAGTGTGTTTTGGGAAATGTTATAGATAATACAACATCTCCAAGTTCATCAATCAGTTTCTTGAGCTTACCTTTTGGAGAACATTCCTTTGATGGTTGATTCTCGCACCAGAGTGATGGCAAGTACACATCAAGTCCATTCTTGGATGTGACCTACTATATTGTTGGATGCAACCATAGTGGGATCACAGGCTTATTGTCTTCATCTTTGGTGAATGAACCTCTTACCCATAAAGGTTTTATAGCATGCATATGATGGGATTATCAACTAGACCACATCCTTGTTGATGACATCTTGGATGTGAGGCATTATTCTCAAACGGTAGTAGTGGCTGATAGGTCACCTATGGTAGTGGTGAACCTAGTTGGACAGCCTAGAGCCGCTTTTCCCACACTTATGAGTTTCATAGGCTCTCTTGCTTTTTGAGAGGGAGGTCTTAGACTTGTTTGGGATTCATAGTTACAGCAGTTTGTGGAGCCCAATGCGGATGAGAGAGAGCATGCAATGGGTTTTCATACCAAGATTACCGCTAGTCCCGTAGTGTAAGAGGCATCAAGTGTTAGATCAGGCTATGGACCTGAACTATTTGACCTAGATTCTGAGCCTTGGTTTGGTAGAGCAGTGTGGGATGCACTTGATAGGCAAATACTTGTGAGCCATGTGCTTATCAAGACAATTCAGGAACATGTTGGGAGCGATGGACCAAGTGGACATGGTATTCTTAGGACATAGCCAATAGCTACTAGGGAGAGTGGTCTACTTGGATTACATCCAAGTGAGCGTGGTCTACTTGGATTACACCCTTGGTCCACTTGAGATGCAACTAGAGGACATGTGGAGCTTGCAGCCAAAGTGGAGGGAGTTTTTCACACCAAGGTTGGAGCCTCTAGTGGTCGGCAGTATGACACTATTGCTCCTAAAAGCCCATTGTAGCAGCCAATCACTACGTCTTCCACTCTTGCAACAATAATATAGGATACTTGGGAGCCAGATCTTGGACCCAAGCTTACAAGAGAGGAAAGACAGAGAGTTTGGAGGTTCTTGAGGAGCTACATGAGTTTTTTTGCCTTTAATATGAAAGATTTGGGTGCTTTGAAGGAACCTGGTATATGGATTGAGCTGACTAGTGATACACTAGTTTTCTGACATCCTTATTGCTATAGTGACATGGAGATGATATTGATTTAGAGCCAAAGTAGAGATCTTTTTGAGGTTAGTTTAGTAGAGATCTCATATAGAGAGTATGCATCAACTACAGTGATGCCAACCAAGAAGGATATGCATGGCAACTACACAGATGGGCGGATGTGTAAAGATTATAGTCCTATCAATTGACAAACTAGAGTTGATCGGTATGCCATGCCTACACCGGAGGAGATTTTTGATGCAATTGGGCATGCAAAGATCTTTAGTACACTGGATCTTCGAGCAAGATATCATCAGTTGCTGATAAGGGAGGAGAATAAGTCCAAGACATCATTTTGGGCTATTGATCCTCACGGCAAGGATGTGTTATATCAATGGAGGTTCTTACCATTTGGGTTAAAAAATGCTCTTGCTGACTTCTAGAGGGTAATGGATAAGATCCTAGCTGGATTGGATTTTGCTTGGTGCTATATTGATGGCATTTTGGTCTATAGCATTATTGTGGAGGAGCATGAGAGACAATTGTCAGAGGTGTTTGAGAGGTTGAGATCTCATGGACTCAAATTACATCCTAGGAAGTGTAGGTTCTTCCATTAGCATGTTGAGTATTTGGGTCACACTATCTACTCCCAGAGGACTTGGTGTTCAGCAAACCAAGGTGGAGACTATTGCACATATTCCTTGGCCTACGGATGTGAGCATTCCTTGGGTTGGTAGATTTCTATCGCTGCTATGTTAGAGGATTTAGTGCCATTGCCAAGGCCTTGACAAAGCTGACCAAGCTTACACAAGAGTGAGGTTGGGGAGATGAGCAAGAGAGAGCTTTTGTAGAGCTCAAGGAGAGGTTGACATTTGCTCCTATTTTGAGGAGACCGATCAGAGGATGACCATTTCAGGTTCACATTGGTTGGAGTATGTTGGGGCTTGGAGTAGTGTTCACTCAACATGATGATGAGGGGAAGGAGTTTGTGGTGGCCTATGCTAGTTGCTCCAAAAATTAAGTGGAGGCAAAGTATAGTTCATATAAGGAGAGTGCTTGGCAGCAGTTTGGGCAGTAGCACATTTCCGATGCTACCTATTTGGTAACTCTTTCACTCTCATTACTGATCATCAACCGCTGAAGTGGTTGATGGAGTCCAACAAGCTTTCAAGGAAGCTTGCATGATGGGCTCTGATTTTACAAGAGTATGATTTCACGGTTGTTCACAGACCTAAGTGGTGAACCGTGATGCAGATGGGTTGAGTAGAAACCCATGTCCCAGGCAGCAGGATCAGACTGGAGCACATTGGCATGGTGAGACAGATGAGGAGATGGTGCCAAGTTGGCATACATCGGCCTTTCTTTGTATATTTTTTAAGGCTTTGGTGGTATCTCTCTCTATGCATACAGGAGGAGTTATTACGGTCACAAAACCAAAGAGTGAAGATATTGGTACAACTCAATGAGACATTCATGGTGATGTCTTAGTGTTAGACTATATTTGCATTGGTGTTGTGGGTGGCACAGTTGGGGCCAAGGAGAGTGATCGTGTCCTTAAACAAACTAGACAATTTAGACTGGAGGGCGGACACCTTGTACGTGTATGGGAGGATGGTAGAGTGCGAGTAGTACCACTTCCATCTTAGAGACCACAATTGGTCTGTCATGCTCATGAGGAGCTAGGACATTTTGGAGTAAAGCATACATATAGCTTACTCCAAAGTCATTATTGGCGGTGCGGTATGCAGACCAAGGTATAGCAGTTTGTTGCCAGATGTGTGATTTGTGACCAAGTTAGAGCATCATTCAATACTCCTACACCATAGTTACACCCATTATCTATCATGGGATTGGGTTACCGTTGGAGTTTGGACTTTGCTTGACCTTTACCATTGACTGTGAGACATCATTGGTATGTTTTGGTGATGGTGAAGTACGTCTCTAAGTGGATTGAGTTGGTGGCACTTCCAGATAAGTCCAATGGAGGGACAGCTTACTTGTTCCTAGACCGGGTTCTTAGCCATTTTGGTACACCAGTTGAGGTTTTGACTGATCAAGGTACAAAGTTCTTGGGGGAGTTTCAGGTCTTGTGTGATAAGGCCTTGATTGATCATCATACTACCTCCTGAAATCACCTTGAGGCAGATGGCTTAGCTGAGAGAGTGGTTCAAACAATGAAGAGAAGATTGCTAAAGTATGGTTTGCAGAGAGGCCACTTAGGAGATTGGGATCTCTAGTTACCTTGGTTGGCCATGGGCTATCGGTTCAGCCGGCAAGCCTCCTTAGCATCCTTTTCTCCTTACTTCTCACTCTATGGACAAGATCCAGATTTACCTATAGCCATTCATCGAGATGCTACTATAGTCTTGGACTTGGATGATCCAAATATATGGGTGAGCGCATGTTCTCAATAGGCAGAGATCTTTCAAAGAATGATGTCGATGGCCTTTGAGAACTTGGCAATTGCTCAGCATAGAGATACTTTACGCTATGCTACCATTCAAGGAGGAGGTTATAGACCCTCGATCTGTCAATTTCATCTAGGAGACTATGTATATCTACAGCAGACAGCACCAATGTCACTTGATGTTTTGACATGCCATACTATCTTGAGAGTGCATGAGGCTTTTCCATCTGGAGTCCTGGTGTCGGAAGGATGTGATGGTGTTGTTTGGAAGGATCATATGTGCAATTGTGCACCATGCCACCTCCCAAACATTGATGGTACTATGGACCCAAGCTTGGCACTAGTATGTACATGCTTGAGGTATTGAGGCACTTTAGAGTCTTTGTATGACTTATGTGTGAGTTTTGCTTCTATAGTGTATGATGTTGATAGTGATGTATGTTGTGTAGCCATGTATATATGCACAACAGCAAGTTAGAGGAGAGACAATCCCGTAAATGCTCAAAAGCTAGTCATGAAGGACTACCTCTTGAGAAACATGGAGAGTGGAGTATAGCATGGGCAAAGAAGTACTCTATAAGCTATAAATCCTCATATGGATGATAGTCATGGACAAAGAAGGAAGGTCATAAGTGGTAGATGGATGGAGGTCTTGTAAAGTTGAGAGGGTGTCAATGGAAAAGGGTGTTGGTCTAGAGGGTGAGAGTGCTTGTATTGTTTGCTAATACTCCCCTACTTGTCCTAGCATTAAAGAGTACCATAAATGACAATGCTTTAGAGGTGGAGCATGAGCCTATGGGGACTCTATAATTTTTCTAACTGCTTCCTTTGCTTGGATGGTGTACTCTTCTTGTAAAGTAGGCAAATCTTTTTATAGAAACCAATGAATCCAAGAGGTAGTCTTGTGGTTTTCAGATGCACCACCATCAATAGGAAGAAGCAAAGTCCACTGAGGGAAGAGAGCTAGTAGGGTCCAAAGTAGATACATCTCTCTTCCGGTCATCGGTCATCTGCCAAGAAAGAGTATAAGAGTATCAAAACTGTGGAGCCCACTTGCTGGCGAAGGAGCATTGGGTATTTAGTACACATGCAAGGCAAGGAGAGTCCTGGGAGTAGAGTGTAAAGAGGATCCAAGGAGTGGAACCAAGTGTAAGACTCTGGTGAGGCCTGTAGTGAGAGGGCTTGGGTATGAAGAGGGTCTAGGGAGGAGGCGATGAAGTGGCCATTGCTCTCATCCATAAGCATCTAGCTCGCACTCAATGTTGTGCAAAGCCTACTCCCGCAAATGGGCAATAGGACAAGACTACATAGGTTGTTGGCGCAATCACCTTTGGGTCAAACCCAAAGTTGAAATGGCGATGGTTCAGTCAAACCTTTATGCTTGTCAAGAAGCCAAAGTGGCCGAGTATGCAACCCCACCAGTGGTTCCTTTTTGAAATTATCTTCTCTTCATGATACACTATTTCCAAGTAAGGGAAGATCACCCTTACTCACACTGACTTTGATGATGTGCTAAGAGAACTGAAGGAGGGATAGCGGGTGGTGGTGGTGGTGGGGAGTCTGGAAGGATGGGAGAGATCAGAATGGGGGTGGTGGTGGATTTGGGAAGGAAGGAGGAGGGCCCAAAGAGGATAATTGGTAGAGGATCCTCCATAAGAGAATCCGCCACAGTAGGTTCCTCTTGGAGGACGGCAAGGACTTGGCACAAGAGGAATAGTGACTCCATCAATGTGAACCTCACCCCTATAGGAGTGTGATGGAATAGGCGGCACCTAGAGCTATATCCTAGATGCATATAAGGGTATAAGGTGCTAGATGAGGAGTGTTGCTTGTGGTAGTCCTTCTAGCTACTCGTGCTAAAGAACAAGGTGGAAGCATCGTGAAGAAAATTAATGAATAGTCTTGATACTCCTAGGAGAAATAATCCAAAAGTATTCTACTTACCCTGGGACTTATTTCTCGGTAGAGCATGCAGTTCAGCATGCAGATGATGGGGGCCGAGGTCAAGGGAAGATCCTTAGCTACAACCAAGGTTGCAGATATGACGACCATTGTTACGATGATGATGCTAGAATGTATAACGACCGTTGTTACTAGGTGGGCATCATGATCCAAAACCAAGGGTTGAGGGTTGCACAAATCTAAGCACTCATCTTCCGCCTACAAATCTGATTCTCAAGTTTCTGTAGTTAGAAACTCCATCAATGATAATTACTTTGTCAAAATGGGTTTAGGGTTTAAGAATGCAACAAAAGTGGTAAAGATGAGCATTGGGTTTACAAGTGTGAGTAAAAAGGTCTTAGAAAACAGATTCATACCTTACAAGTCCAAATCGACAATCTCAAAAACGCAAAGCAAATTGTCTTTCAATACTACCTCGATAGTAAAGAAGACTATCGACGGGCTGACTTTCAAGTTAACGAAGCCTAATTTAATTTCAACAAATTCCAAACCAAGCAACAAGAGTGCAATGTAGAAGATGTCCTTACTTCCTTAATGACCGAAGTAAATCAGAATGGTATTTGGATTTCTGATAGTGGAAATACCTTTCATCGCATCGCATAGTGGTGTTATCTTTCATCGCATTTCTTTAATCAAAACCCCTTTATCAAACTTAGAATCTTAGTTCGACCATTGCCCACTCTCTTTGTAATGGGAAAGTGCTACATTCTACTTGATCAATAAAGTATCACATGTTTATTAAGTGCTCTGTATTAAGAAAACTTCCTTCTACTAGATTGTAGACACCTTTTGACAAGACTCCTTCTCTCAGCGATGAGGTAGTTCTCCTTGTCTTGCCTCAAGAGTCTGAAACCCCCCATTTTCGAAACTGGTCCTCCTTCAGCACCAGATGACCTCCCTAACTTTCAATTCAACCACCTTGGTTTCCTTCCTCTGTGACAAAAACACCTCAAACTACTATCCATCCTATAGTACCTCTGTCTATAGCTTCTTTCCCCAATCAACCTAATATCAATGTAATCCAATCAATGTAAAACCAATGTAAGGATACCCCAACGCTTCAAGAACTAGATCAAACCAAGTCTAATACAGTTTGTTCATTGTGATAATAGAGTGCATCAAAGCTAGTTAAAAATCTAGTCTTCCACGTAAGAACCAGATACATCGGCGTACAAAGTCATTTCATGAGAGAATGAGCTGCCGTAGGGGAAATTGTGGCCCACCATTTCCTATGAAATAGCAAGTGGTAGGCATGCTTACAAAGATTCTATCAAGAAGTTAGATCAACACAAAGCATTTCTTGGAATTAAGGATTTACTCAAGTTCTCTCCCAACATTGGATAACATGGATCAGCATACAAAGTCATTTCATTAGAGAATGAGCTGCCATAGTGGGAAATTTAGTGCATTAAAGCTAGGTAAAATCTAGTCTTCCACGTAAGAACCAAATACATCAGGGTACAAAGTCATTTATGAGAGAACGAGTTGCCATAGGGGAAATTGTAGTCCAATATCTTCCTTCACAATAGCAACTGGTATACATGTTAATAAAGACTGCCAAAAAAGTTAGATCAACACAACGCGTTTCTTTAAATTTAGGATTTACTCAAGTTTTGTCCCAAAATTGGATGACACAGAATGGAACGCCATAATTGACACTCAATGTGAATTGAACTTATAATGTAGAGTAGCTCTTTCCAATTTCCACCTCTACTCTACCTACCATCCTCTATTGATAAACCCCTTAGCTTCTCTTTTGCTTCTAAGTGCTTGATACGGGTTCTCTCGATCGCCAAGTATTCCTTTAGGAGCCTCGTGTCATAAGAGGTAGATTCCTAAGTCATCTGCAATAGTACACTAAAGTTAAGCATAGTCTTAGTAACGAATGGTGGAGGTGGAGGAGGTTTGTAGCTTCCCTTCTTCAAGATGGGCCAAAGTCTTGAATATTTATTGATTTGCTTAAAAAGTTCATTAACAAGAACATACTTTTAAGGAATAACGTCCACAACATTCTATCTGTTTTTTTTGTTTTTCTTTTTGTCATTGGCATCTTTATCTCAAATCCGCTATAACTTTGACACCACCGCAATTTTGATGCAAATTTGATATTGAGATCATAGGATTTCATAGGTTTGGGGTCTTTTAGGTTAGTTCACTTTTTTAGTAGAGTAAACTCTTTTTAGAACAATGAGATGCAGAAATTGAATGAGTCATTCGGTTCAAGTGATACTCTACGAGAGTACACCGACCTTAAATATTTTATTTCATACTAAAATAGCAATGTCCGTTACTAACTAGGAACGATCCGACCTCGAGCTACTCAACGTTAGTTTGCTTTGTTTCCTACAGGTAATATAATGTTATTGTTTATGACTCATCAATAAATGGCTTCTGTTTTCTGTAGATAATAGAATGTCTCGTTTGATGACTCATCGACAACACACCGACCGTATATGTTATCTTCTATTTGCACTTCAAATCTATTTAAGAAAGGTTTCCAAGAAATTTCAGAGAATAGGGAGATGCTCTTCTAAATTTGAACTGAACTCATATTTGATTATAATGCAAGCGCTAATAAGATTATAAGTCATGGGGATCTACATTAACAAAAAGCCAAAAATTTATCTTCAAATAAAGATACTAAAAATTATTATAATAGAACGGGCCTAAATAATAAATTAATAGTATTAAAATAATTTATTTTTTATATAACTATAAAGCATACAGACTATATTAATGACTATGTTATTTTATAAATTTAACACTAAAATTAAATTATGATAAATATCTAATATGTTCATTATCAAATTTAATTTATACATATAATAATTATAAATTTTATTGTCATATAAAATTTCAAAATTACAGTATTTACTATTTATGTGATACGAAAATAAGAATATTTTTTAATATTTTTATGAGATATAAATTTATAGAGATGGGTAAATAATATTTGTGTGTGCTATGTGAATTTTTTAATTTTTAATGAATAAACACTATAATGTCATAATCTAAAATAATACAAATAAATGCAATGTTCATAAGCACCCCCAAGTCACACTTAAGTAGGCGATTAAGTATCCACCTACTAAGATGGATATCTGATTGTGGAAGTTGAATAAGATATAAACAAATAAATTGTAGTATACCAAAATTGATTATGTATAGAACAAGAAAATAAGCTTTACCTCATGAATTTCATTATTTTATCAAATATGAATACTATTATGTTTATATGTTTTTTTATCTCGTAAATTTAGAAATCATGATACTCATAAAGAAAAATAGAATATAATTCATGATCAACCTTAGTTGGAAGTTTAAGTTCAATGTTGTAATTCAATGCGTGAAACTAATATACTGACTATTTGAAGATTTAATGATTACAAGTATAATGCATGTTTTATTAATATAAAATTAATATGTAAATGGTATTTAATTATATATATCAGAACTATAATCTTTGATAAAATTTCTAATCTAGTTACTTTATAGCCTAAAAATTAATAAAAATTAATTTTAATTAAATATACTTATATTTAATTATAAATTGATATTTTTATAAGGTTCCTAATCTTTTAAAACTTCTGATTTGAATATATCATATAAATATTTTCTTTTGATTTTCTAATATTATATTTGTAAAGTCTCTATTGTTTGTAACTTGAAGTAATAACTAGATAGAAGAAATCATAAGAGAAAACTTAGTTATATTTATGTGATTTATGTAATAAATTAATGAGATATTAGTCAATGGTTATTGTTTCCAAATATAGAAACTATTAATTAAACTATTAAAAATATTAATTTTATTCCAATAAAGAAATAATATATTTGTTGTAATAGATCCTTGAATGTATTATTGTATCATCCTTTACATATAATGGATTGTAATATTGTACTAATGATTCAAAGTAACATGTATCATGGGTATAATTAATTTTTATTTATTTATGTATAGTATTTTAGTTTTTCCAATCAAGAAGATGCAAATTGTATAATTTTTTTGGATTAACATGAAACTATAGCAAGAAAATGTATGGGCTAATGCTTCTTTTCTTTATTTTTGTTTTAACAATTTGGTATATTAGAATCTACTTATGTCTACTCTTATCAACTTTCATTACCTTAGCATGGGGGAGATTTGCATGAAATATACCCTGAAAGGAAAAAGAGGAATACAAAGCACCCAAGACTACAAAAGGGAGACCGTGCACCAGCCCAATTAAGGACAAGGACCCCAAGAACACTAGACCCGAGCAAAACCTAGACCCCAAGCCAAGCCAGCCCAAGGGAGAGGGGGCCAAAACAACCTGAAAAACAACTAGAGAACTATTGCTGGACAGTGTGATAGCGATACTCTAATATTACATTTGGTAAGTGAGTGAGGAGGTCCCTAGATGTTAATAGGCCCTCCCACCACTGCAGCTCGTCTATGAAGAGCCCAAGATTGAGAGCAATGTAGTGTGATAGAGATGCTTTGTTGAAACTAAGAGATGAGTATGGTTTGCGAGACAGCCATAACCCCTCTCTTTTGCTGGCTTTCCTAAGTAGCCTATCAAAATGATGATGAAGGTGCACAAAAATCTCCATGGCCAAAGGAACAAAGGTATCGGACGCAAGTAGGGGACCATAATGATCTTTTTTCCCCAAGCTACAATGGTTGCTGCTATTCTTGCTTGAATGCCTGATCATACTAGTGTCTTTGCTTGAAAGGATTAACAACCACCACATCATATAGAGTACAACAACCATCTATGAATGTGGCGATATTAGCTCTCACTTGGCATGTTTGTGGACTTGGTAAGTCCAACCATTGCTCAATCTGAACCTAGGACCATGTGGACCAAAGAAGTTGCCAATGTGTCTTGGGTGGTATCATGAACCCTAGTGGTTTCTTGTAATACCATAAGTAAGATAGATTATCTAGAGGTGTAGATTAGCTTGGTAATATCTTTAAGGATGTTGTATACGATGATCTAAGTAGATCAGATAGAGGTATCACCAAATGATTATTTCCACTAAAAGAGCATAGATCAAAAACACCTTGAAAAATTTAGAGCTAATTTTGGAGGCCTAAATGAATGAATTAGGCCTTGAAAAATGAAATATTAAACTCCCCTTTGGGACAAATAATTTTGGAGAAATATCAACTTTGCTCCAAAATGGTAAATGAGATATATTTTCACTTGCCTTTTCCTCCTCTTTGGAAGAAAAGGAATTGCCTTTTCCTCTCCTCTTGTGTCTCATCGGGATCTTTCCACCGGTACTTTACCCATGTTGTTTAGAGCTTCCTACAAGAAGATTCTTCAAAGATTCTCTTTGGTCAAACTTGTTTAACTAACCAAATAGGAAAAGGATCAACATGTCAGCAATCCATGTAGCTAATCTAATGGTGGAGCTTGTTGACATATCAACAATCCATGTATATGTTCCAAGGGTGTAGCTCCATTTGAGTGGATCTTCTTTGTTATATAATAGAGACAAAGTGCCCCTTTGGGGCATTAGAGTATTGAGGAATGAAACTTTGTGTTTTTTTTTATTTTTCTCCTAACCTCAAAACATGCATGATGGGATAGGTAGTTCAGATAGGTTGATGACATGGAGAAATATGAAGTCTAACGCATTATCCAAAAATGCATCCGGGGTACTCACCATTCGCATGCGGAATATCCGGTATATTGGAAAGGGTACCCATTGTATTAGGTAACATGGGAGCCAACAACCAACTTGACCAATGCACCGGTGTTAGTGAAATCTTTTGAGCAACAACTTTGCAAAAAGGATGTTACATCTTTAAAAAGAGGAGGTTTGTAATACCAATAGCTAGACATATCATCTAGAGTTGAAAATTGGCTTGGTAACATCTCAAGGATGTTATGTATGATGTGCTAGGTAGATCAAAGAAAGGTGGCACCAAAATTAATTTTACTAATAGGGAAAGAGCCAAAAATAGCTTGAATTTGTAATACCAAAAAGCTAGACATACTATCTAGAGGTGAAAATTGTTCAAAAAATTTGACAAGAGACACAACAACATACAGATTACAAGTGAGTGTATGCATTAGACCAGAGTACGTGGATCATCCTGATGTGAGGCTACATCCACAGGAAGCATCAAGATTCAACTTTACTGATTCATGCTCTTGTCAATCTGCCAGTCCCGTTCCCACTCACTCTCTCTCTCTCTCTCTCTCTCTCTCTCTCTCTCTCTCTCTCTCTCTCTCTCTCTCTCTCTCTCTCTCCATTCTTTCTCTCCACCTGCAAGTCAGTCCTACCGAATGCCACATAATCCTCAGCAAAAGGGTAAAACCTAACAGTCCCTTGACTCTTGTCTTGGGGTTAGTAACCTTGCAACAATTTATCAGTCAGCAAGAAGTTCTAGACAGACAGCTAATCACTTGACTCCTCCTTTAAACTAGGACTAAACTAGAACTTAACTAGAACTAGAACTTATAACTGTAGCCCATACTTGGATAGAGTAACAAAAATAGCAAAGATCACCACTAATGCTAGGTCATCCTACTGATGCTCTACTTGCACAACCTGCAGGGTAGCACGATGTTAAGAGAAACTTTCTGAAGGTATTACTTTGGTAAAGGCATCAGCCGGGTTGAGCTTACCATCAATCTTGACTAGATCAAACATTTTCTCAGACATAAATTGCCTAAGAAAGTGATATTTGATGTCTATATGCTTAACCCTACTATCCATCACCTGATTTTCAACTAGGTGTAAAGCACTTTGACTGTCACAATGAAGCATTACATTACCATGTATTAGCCCCATCTCAGCAACAAGTCTATCCAACCAAATCACCTCCTTTGCTGCTTCTGCTGCTACCACACACTCAGCTTCTATAGTAGACTGTGCAACACACTTTTGCAAGGTAGATCTCCAACTAATGCACCCACCACCAAGTGTGAATACATACCTCCTTATTGATCTCCGCTTGTCCAGATCTTGTCCATAGTCAGCATCTACATAACCATCTAGTGATGTGGCATTCATTGATCTTCTATTAAATAAGAACCCATAGTTTGATGTACCTCTCAAATACCTAAGAATCCACTTAACTGCTTCCCAATGTGTCCTTCCTAGATTTAACACATACTTGCACACCTTACCTATTGCTAGGGCAAGATCAAGTCTAGTGCAAGTCATCAAGTACATGAGGCTCCCAACAGCCTTCTCATAAGGAATGTTAGCCATCAAACCTTTCTCCATGGCATTTGTAGGACAACATGCTGCTGAAAGCTTGAAATGAGAAGCTAGAGGAGTACTTACTGGTTTACAATTCTCCATGTTGAACCTAACAAGTACCTTCCTAGCATACTTACCCTACATCAACCACAATTGACCAGTGCCCAAGCTCCTCTTCATCTCCATGCCTAATATCCTTGTGGCCAACCCTAGATCCTTCATCTTGAACTCCAAACTCAAGGGCACCTTGAGCTTGTTCACCTTAGATCTACCCTTGGCAGCTATCAACATGTTGTCCACATATAGCACAAGAATAATAAAACCAAAGGTCTTATTACTCATTGGTTTCATGTACACACAAGGATCAAACAAACAAACTCCTATTGAAACCTTGAGCATGCATAAACACATCAAACCTCTTGTTCCATTGGCGAGGTGCTTGCTTCAATCCATACAAGGACTTCAACAATCTGCATACCTTGTCCTCTTAGCCTTTCTTCACAAACCCCACAGGTTGTCTCTTGAAGATCCACTCATCCAAGGTGCTATAGAGAAATGTTGTGAAAACATCCATTTGATCTAAATTAAGACCAAATAATGCAACAAGCATACATAATAGACGTATTGTTGAATGCTTTGCAACAAGAAAAAGACCTCATTGTAGTCCACTCCCTTCTCTTGAGTGAACCCTTTGCTACCAACCTAGCCTTGTAGATCTTTGATCCCTCCTAAGGTACCCTCCTTCAACTTGTAGATCCACTTGCAATCTATCACTTGTTGATCCTTAAGCAACCTAACTAGCTCCCAAGTCTTGTTATCCCTCAAGGATTCCATCTCCCTCTCCATAGAGCCAAACCACTCATCCTTTTCACTAGAAGAATGCTTCCTTGTAGGATGAGGGTTCACCTTCTTCCAAGACCAAAGCATGAGCATCATTCCCTAAAGTCAAGTCACCATCCAACAACTTTGTTGAATCAATCCACGTACCATATTTTTTTGGAGCTCAATTAGCATGCCTTGATGACCTCCTAGATAAACTCTCCGCTTGATCTCCATGTGTAGGTCCAACGTGAAACTAACCTAGCACATTTTGTTGCTCACCAGCAACTACTTGCTCCACTTGTTCTTGCTCTTCAAAAACTTGCTCTACTATAGGAGCACCTCCTTCCTCTTCATCACTTAAGTGATCAATCTCCCCCTCGACTAGATCTAGGGTGGGAGACTTGCCTTTGTTAGTGTAGGGAGCCTGAGCATTCTCTCCCTCCTTGAATGATCTAGATTCATTAAAGGAAACATCCTTACTGACCACAACCTTACACGTTATTTGTAAAAGACCGAATCCAAGGAGAGAAATAGGAGAATGGAAACTCACATTGGGACACTTGAATGAAGGAAAACTCCGAATGCCTAGCATGAGCTTTGGCTTTGGTATTTATAGGTAGCATACAAGGCCTTTGAGAAGCTTCCTCAAGCCACTTTCTTAGAGTGCAAGCCAAGTTAACTAGGAAGCTTCTCAAGAAGCTTCCTTCTAGAAGTCGCTTACTTGGCGTGCAAGCTAAGCTAGTTGGAAGCTTCTAGAAGCTACTTACTTGAGGTGCAAGCTAAGCTAGCCAGGAAGCTTTCCAAGAAGCTTCCTAGGTACTTTCAGAATATTCTAGGCTAATTTATCCTATGTGCTACTTCGTAAGCCTAACTAACTTTGTCGCTAAACTCCATATTGTTACATATTCCTCTGCCACTAGTTGGTGACGTCCTCATAGCCAGTGAAGCTTCAAGTTCTTGGATGGCCGTCTGTGCATTCTGGAGGTGAGAAAGAGGTTCCTATGTGGCATCATGAAGGGGATACCCTTTCCAAAGGACCTTGTACTCCTTATGTTGGCGACGTGCAAGGATACGATCAACTTCGTACTCCTCATGATCATTGATAGGGATATGAAGAAGGGGAGGTTGGACTCAAGAGGAAAAGGAAGAGGAGTTAGGAACAAAGGGTTTCAACTTGGAAAGATGAAAGACAAGATGGATATGCATGTGATAAGGCAAGGCAGCTTGATAAGCAACAAGAGAGACAATTTGGGTGATATCAAAGGGTCCTATCCAATTAGGAGCAAGTTTACGAACTTGGGTCTCAAGTGGGAGAAGGAGGTTACTAGAGGATAGCATGACTTTATCACCAACTTCAAAGGTGAGATCACAATGATGGTGGTCCACATATTGTTTTTGGCAATTTTGAGCAACAAGAAGGTGAGACTTGGCTTGTTGGAGAGAGTGGGATATAGTGGTCAAGAATGTGGAAGTATGAGGAACCTGAGATGGAGGGGGAGCAAGAAGAGAATCTAGAACAAGTAGATCTTGGCCAAAATTGAGAAAGAAAGGAGAAAATCCAATGCTTGCCTATTTGGAATTGTTGTAGGCAAATTTTGCAGCTGCAAGACATTCATCCCAATTGGTATGGTGGACATTGACAAAGGCACGCAACATATCTTCCAATGTACAATTTTCATGTTCAATTTTCCATTAGTTTGAGGATGATAGGCCGCAGATAAAGCAAGCTTGGTGCCGAGTATCTGGAAGAGTGCTTGCCAAAACTTCCCGGTAAATCGAGGATCACGGTTGAAGATGAGTACAAGTGGCATCCCATGATACTTGAAGACATTTTTTAAGTAGATTTGCACTAAGGTTGGAGCATCCACGGTATCACAGGTTGGTGCCAAGTGGATTTACTTACTAAGCTTATCTACAAACACCACAATTGCGGTGTGTCCTTGTTTTGTCTTTGGCAAGGATGTGATAAGATCCAAGCTCACATGCTCCCAACGAGCGGATGGAACGGCAAGGGGTTGAAGGAGTTCACTTGGCTTCTGGTTGCTGGCCTTGTTACGTTGGTAGCTTTCACACGATCGGACAAATTCTCAAACATCTTGTGCCATGGTGGGCCACCACCATTGACATTGGAGGGTACCCAAGGTCTTGTCCACACCCATGTGACAAGTGATGGGTAAATCATGGGCTTCTTGAAGGCGCACAAGTCAAAGATCACCTTTAGCTAGAACATAGATCCGGTCTTCATGGAATAAAAGGCCCTCCTTGATAGAGAAGGTGTTGTACTTCTTATCGCATGCCGTAAGGTGACCATGTACTAGTTGGAAGAAGAGATCTTGGTGTAGAGCTGACTGAAACTTGTTTTGGACCTTGGAGTCAACTGATAACATTGAAATTGCCACTGTGATGAGAGGAAGAGACTTCAAATCAGGTCGTCATGATAAAGCATAAGGAATGACATGGAACCAACCTGGTTTGTACTCAAGTTTGATGTCATACAGTTGGAGATGTTCCTCCCATTGATGATGTTGACTCTTCATGTGTTCCAAGTGTAAGGTCTGCAACAATGGTTTGTGATCAGCTCGTATGATCACTTGTTTCCCCAAGAGGTAATGCCTCCATACCTTGGTGGCGTATACCATTGCAAGTTGTTCTCAATCTCGAGCAGAGTAGTTTTTTTCAGCCATATTGAGTCAGCAAGACACAAAGGCAATGGGATGGAGTCCATTTGGGAATTCTTGTTGTAGCACGGCTTCAATTGCAAAGTTAGAAGCATCAAAATCAACCACACAGAGTAGTTGAGGATCATATGATTGAAGAATGGGTCTTGAAGACACCATATGCTTTAACTTCTGGAATGCTTCTTCATGCTTGGTGGTCCACTGGAAGCTTGAGTTTGTTCCCAAGAGGTCAGTCAATGGTGTAGCCACATGAGCATAATAGTGGATGAACCGTCGGTAAAAACTGGCCAATCCATTGAATGCCTATACTTTTGTAGCATCCTTTGGGGTAAGCCAATTAGTAATGGCCTTGATTTTCTCTTCTTCCATCTTGATCCCCTCTGATGAGATATTATGACCCAAGAAGGTAACCTCCTTCTGCCAAAAGGCACACTTTGATTTCTTGCAGTAAAATTTCTATTGTCGTAGTCGTCTTAGGACTTCTTGCACATGATTCACATGTTCTACCTCTATCTTGCTATATATTAAGATATCATCCAAGAACACTACCATGGAACGATCCAATATTCCATCCAACACCCAATGCATCTGATCCATGAAGACTGTTGGAGCATTAGTGAGTTTGAAAGGTAGAACTCTCCACTCAAAATGCTCATACCTAGTGCGAAAGGCAGTCTTTTGCACATCCTCTCTATCAATAGGAATTTGCCAATAGCCGCTACAAAGATCCAGCTTGGAAAAGTAGCGTGCTCCACTTAGTTGATCAAGCAGGTCATTGATTTGAGGCAAGGGATATGCATTCTTCACGGTTTGCTTATTGAGCCCACAATAATCAATATAGAAAAAAAGTGCTCCATCCTTCTTTGGAACAAATAGTATCGGTGCTCCCCAAGGAGAGGTACTATGTCGTATGAAGTCCTTCTCCAACAACTCTATAAGTGTTGTTCGAAACTCCTCTAACTCCTTTGGTGAGAGCCAATATATCGGTCTGCTCACTGGAGTACTCCTTGGCAATAGCTTGATCTTGAAGGGCATACCTTGATCGGAGGGTAATCCCTTTGGCAAATCATCCAGAAACACATCCGCAAACTCCTTAACTATCCTATCAACCATTGCTTGATGAGGCTCTTGGCCCTGCATAGATTGTTTTTGTGCAATTGGTTTGATCCTCATCTCAAATATAGACTTATCTTCTTCCAAAGCTTGCTCTATGGCTGCTTTACTAACAAACTTCCCTTCTAGGGACTCATCTCTCTTCCAAGCTTGCTCCTTGGTTTCCTTCTTGGCAAACTTCCCATCTTGGGACTCATCTCCCTACCTGGTTTGCTCTATGGCTACATTCTCAACAAACTTCCCATCTTGGGATTGACAATTCTTAGGTGTCTTACTCAGAGGTGCCAGACAACCTAATCTAAAATTCCTACCTTGGTGTTGTACTTGAATTTGACGTCAGGTCCAATTAAATTAAACCTTATGATATTCAAGCCAAGGTAGACCCAAAATGATATCATAGTGTAGAGGTGCCACTACAAACCTCATACACTCCAAATACTCCTTCCCAATCTTGTAGGTAACAAGACGCGAGGTGCGGAATGCAGAACCTTTTCTACCATCCGCCATCATCAAACTACTTCCAATCACTAGCTTGATAGGAATACCCAATTCCTTTGCTACTTGCATAGACATGCAATTCTCTAAACTTCTAGAATCAACCAAAATCCTACAACCCTGATTAGATATCTTACCTTGCAAGTGAAGCAAACTTGCATAGGTTGAGCCTTCAATCCCATTGGAACTAATCAAGCTCCCAGTAGGCGGCTCAAAATCTCCTATTGGGATTCTTTGTTTCCCTTATCATTCAGTTCCACAACTTCCACTTGGGCAACTTGTCGAGGTCGTCCATTCTTGAGTGGACATTCTGCAATGCAATGCCCCAATTGATGACAATAAAAAAAACCACCATTTTATCATAGTTTCTCTCTATCTACCGTGTCAAGTGGTCTTTGTTAATGGCATCAATCTCCATTGGTGCGTGCTCATCCACTTGTGTGTAGTGTATTGGTAGGCTCTGTGGAGGTCAAGGTTGAGGCCTAGTTGTTGCCACCAAGGAATCAAAATGTTTGGCCAACCGCATGGCTTCCTCCAAGTGTTGTGGCTCTTGCATGGTTACCTCTAATTTGGTTCTTGCCTTCAAGCCCCTCACAAATCGATCCAAAGCTTCACCTTCCAATATATCTGGAATTTGCATGATGGTGTTTTGGAAGTGCGTGATGTAACTTCTTATAGAGCCAATCTGTTTCAACTCTACCAACTTATCCCGTGTAGCTCGTGTAGCATTTATAGCTTGGAATCGATTAATTATTGCGCTCTTGAATTCTGCTCATGTCAAGATTGGTACAACAATTTGTCGTTCAGCTTGCTCCACTCGGAATCTTCACCATAGCTTTGCTACTCCATCCAATTGGCTAGAAGCCAAGAAAATCTATTTTTGCTCTTCTTGTAGATTGGTAGCTTCAAAATAACATTCACAATCAAACAAAAAATTCTCCATTGCACCCGGACAATTCTTGCCTTCAAATGCCTTGGGTTTAGAGAATTTGATTTGATCTTCTCCTTCTCGAATTGGTACTCTCTCCACTTGCTCTTGTTGTCAAAAATCTTGTTCATCCAACAATCAAGTAAGGTGCTCGATTTGTTGTTACATAGCAAGGATAACATCAAGTATTGCCGCCATGGTTGCTACTCTGTCACACCACCCCTAATCTATCTAATTTACTAACACATAGAAACAGCACGTCCACCGTTCTCCATAAGTTACAATTGGAAGCACCAAGGGTTCCTCAGATATGGTGATCATATACAAAAAATCTTGTCTAAAGTGCAAGGTGATGAATTGTGTGAAACGATGCTTGGGTAGTATTTGGATGCAAAAATCCCAATGATTTGGTGGAAGTGGATTTGGTGGTCCATAAATTCCATCCATCCCATTCTTGCTCTGATACCAATGTAAAAGACCAAATCCAAGGAGAGAAATAAGAGAATGGAAATTCACATTGGGACACTTGAATGAGGGAAAACTCTGAATGCCTAGCATGAGCTTTGGCTTTGGTATTTATAGGTAGCATACAAGGCCTTTGAGAAGCTTCCTCAAGCCGCTTACTTAGAGTGCAAGCTAAGCTAGCTAGGAAGCTTCTCAAGAAGCTTCCTTCTAGAAGTCGTCTACTTGGCGTGCAAGCTAAGCTAGTTGGAAGCTTCTAGAAGCTTCTTCCTAGAAGTTACTTACTTGAGGTGCAAGCTAAGCTAGCCGAGAAGTTTCCCAAGAAGCTTCCTAGGTACCTCCAGAATATTCTAGGCTAATTTGTCTTATGTGCTACTTCGTAAGCCCGACTAACTTTGTCGCTAAACTCCATATTGTTACAATATTGGATCCCATAACCTATAAGCTTTCACTCCAATTGCATAGCCAAGAAAAACACATTTCTTTGACTTAGCATCAAACTTGGACCTATCCTCCTTAGGTGTGAGTGAATATGCATCACAACCAAATATCTTCAGTCTACCATAATCAGCTAGTTGCTGATGGCTCAACTCATATGGCGTCTTGAAGTTGATTGCACTAGATGGAGAAATATTTATCACATATGTTGTTGTGATGACAACTTCTGCCCAAAACTCATGCGGCAACTTTGATTCACTCAACATACTCCGTGCATGTTCCAACAATGTTCGCTTGAGCCGCTCAGTAACACCGTTCTATTGCGGAATGTAAACTGTGGTAAGGTGGCAAGTTATCCCTTGTTCTGTGCAGTACATATGAAACTCTCCAGAGACATACTTCCCGCCATTGTCTGATCTTAGACACCTCACCTTCTCCCCAATCTGAGTCTTCACTTGGGTCTTCCACTTCTTGAAAGTGGCAAAGACTTCAGACTTGTGGTGCATGAAATAAATCCACACAAACTCAAGTAATCATCAATAAATGTTACATAGTAAATTTTTCCAGAAAGTGAGGGTGTAGGGGATGGTCCCCACACATCACTACGTACATAATCAAGTAGACCCTTGGAACTATGGGTCCTCACTCCAAAAACAGATCTGTTCTATTTTTCAAAGATGCAATGCTCACAAAAATCCAACTTCACAATGTTCAAGCCAGATAGCAAGCCATTTCTTTTCAAGACAGCCAAACCCTTCTCACTCAAATTACCTAGCTGTGAATGCCACACAGTCATCATCCCATCTTGAGACCTAGTTACATTGGCTTCTCCACACATTGTAGTGCACTCCAATATAAATAGATTCTTTTGAAAGTTACCTTGCAAGATAACCTTTCCACCAGAAGTTACTCAAAGTACCCCATCACCAACACTCCATTGATGACCTTTGGCATGCAATACTCCAAGGGAAATCAGGTTCTTCTTCATGTCAAGTATGAACCAAACATCATTTAACTTGCATAGAGATCCATCAAACATTTGAATCCTTATGGATCCAATATCCTTAATCCGACAAGGTTGATCATTCTCCATCAGAACTGAACAATTCAATGTTGAAAGTGAATAGAAGAACTCTTTGATATAGCATATATGGTACAAGCAAGCATAATCTAGAATCTATTCATCATCCATACTAGGAGATGAGGCACAAAGGGCATACCCACAACGTCACAAATCATACTGATCATCCAACAGATCAGTATCCTCCTCAACATAAGCTATGTTTGTTGAAGAACCTTCATCTACCTTTCCTTTGCCCTTAGCTTTACACTCCTTCTTCATATGGCCTACTTTGCCACATCTCCAACAAGTCACTTGTTTCCTCTCCTTGGACTTACATCTAGTCTTAGACATGGACATGGCCTTGTTTCCCCTTATGACTATCATTAAACCTCCACTGAGGTCTTCCACGTTGGACAACCAAAGCATTGCCTGGAATAGAAGATGACACTAAGGTTTCAACAAGATTTTGTTGCAAGTCCTCCGTAAGTAGAGCTATTGTCACCTCTTCAATGGTAAGTCTTCTTCTCACGGTGTAATAGAACTCGTGAAAGTGATTGATAGGATGGCGGTAAGGAGCCCAACAAGTGAAATGCCTTCCGCTCCTCATTCAAGTCCTCTCCCAAGTTTGTCAAGTCTACTACTAGGTCACAAAATGCATCCACATGGTCTCTAATGTTGGTCCTTGGTTTCATCTTGAATGTGATTAGTTTGAGATTGGTGTACAATCTACTTGACAATTCATTTTGATGATACTTGCTCTGAAGTGCATCAAACAAGGAGGTAAAATCAGAATGTTCCTCCACTTGCTTGATCACATGGGGCTGAAGGTGAAGCAAAATAGTATTTACAACTTTTTCTTGCATATCATCCCAATCACTTTGTCTCACATCCTCAGGTTTTTTTCTCAAGAGCTTACCCAAACCAGTTGCCCTCAATACTCCTTTCACCTAGCATTCCCATAGCAAGTAATCCATGCATCCATCAAACTTTGCCGCATCAAACTTGGGTCCACCAAGCTTCAAGGTATCCATCTTCACTTTCTTCTGCTCCACAAGTACTACTGAAGCTATTGCTGCACTTAGAGACTCTTCTTGTGTCCTTGAACCTTCCACCTTCTCTAAAAGGTGCACCTGGAATTATAAGGCTTGTATGCACAATGGTGACGCTACCAGAGTGGCAAAGTTTGAATCTCACAATACAGTTTATATCATCAAGCAATCTTCAACATAGAAAGGGGGGCTCCGGTGCTTCCATCTCAGATGCAATTATTTGCTGCACCTATGCATGCACTTCCTTGTAAAGATTCTGATGATGACGGTGAAGACCTGAGTGGGTGTCCAAATACATTATCCAAAATCACATTCTTTTGGAAGAGGACTATGATTTATCTACAATCACATCTCCTATTACAAGAGCTTTGACCTTAGATCCAAGTTTGAAAGAGAATCTCAAACCACATGCCTCCTCTTTGACAAAACCCAAAAGATTCCAATGGAAAGAGTTTAACAAAAGTGATGCTAGATGTCCTAGAGTTTGTCCATCTCTTGAGAACATAGGCTGCACTACTAGCAGCTAAGGGGAAAGGAGTGACTCTAAAACTGTTGTGAAGGGTATTTCAAGGAGGTCCCATTCACTTGTTAGTTCTCTTGCATTGGACTACCCAAGTACTTCAGAAATAAATCTTGGGATGTTAGTGGGGCAGGCTGGGAGAGCTCAAACTCACATGAATTTACAGATGAGCCCTCCCATGGATATGATAAAAGTATTCCTACCAAGGTTGGCAAGGAAGCAGTTGATTCTAGATTAGAAGTAGGTGACATTCAAGAGGCAAACTAGGAAAGAAGAAGTGGTTTTCTCTCTGTCCAAGATTCACCAGACAGGTCGAAACCAACCAATTTTGCTGCTTTGGCTGCTTTTGTTTGTTCTACTCTCACCGCACCATTCTCAATCATCTTACTTGTTCTTGCTCAGCCCCTTCCACCTCGCTGTCTCCATGAAGTCCCGATCAATTTTTGGTGCCAATCTTGACTTCCCTCAATCCAATTATCTGCTCCTCTTCCTCCTTGTTACACACCCAACATACCCTCTCCTGCAATATAGGAGCAGTAGTAGCAGTTTTGTGTGTCCGTCCCTTGCTCACTTTACAAAAAGTTTCTTCCTTTCCTTTCTTGCTTTCCTCCAAAGGACAGTAGTAGCCTTCAAAATCTAAGGCAAAACCCTTATCAGAAATGCAATGTCGGTTGATCAATCAATTCTTCTGCTCCTCTTTGTCAGAAATTCCTAGACCTGATTGCCCAAGAGCAGAAATGGATGGGACGGTCTTCAAGAGCTTCAAGCTCCCAATAGAAAATTAAGAAGAGACTCCTTCATTCTTGTGCTCCCTCTTGCCACAAGGCCATTGCCACAAAACAATCTCAAAGACAATAGCTAAACAGAGATAGCCTGGCTGATGAAGATAAAGAAATCAAACCAAGTAGAGAATAATGGACAGTGCTAGTCAATGCCTTGTCATGCACATGTCTATCCCAAGTACACAATTCAATCAGAAAGAACTTTAATCATGTTGCCAATGTCTTGTCCTTGTTCTTCCCCACCTCTTCTCTCAACTTGCCACCACTTGTCTCAATTTCCCATGGCCTCCATTTTCAATGTTAACCTTGCTTTGATACCATTTGTTAAAAAAATCTGACAAGAGACACAACAGCATACAGATTACAAGTGAGTGTATGCATTAGACCGGAGTATGTGGTTCACCCCAATGTGGGGCTGCATCCACGGGAAACATCAAGATTCAACTTTACTGATTCATGCTCCTATCAATCTGCCAATCCCACTCCAACTCACTGTCTCTCTCTCCATTCATTCTCTCCACCTACGAGTCAGTCCTACCAAATGCCACATAACCCTTGGGCAAAAGAGTAAAACCTAACAGGAATTGGCTTGGTAACATCTGGAAAGATGTTATGCATAATGGGCTAGGTAGTTCAGATAGAAGTGGTGCCAAAAGTGGACTTCTACTAATAAGATAGGAGCGAAAAATAGCATAGAAACTTCAAAGCTAATTTTGGAGGCCTAAACGGATGAAATAGGTCTAGAAAATATGCATATCCTTCCCAAATGGAGAAAAGGCTAGCCTTCCCTCCTCCCAAATTTTTCTCATCAAGAGTTTTCCAATGGTATCTCATCCATGTGATTTGGAGATTCCTACAAGAAGATTCTCTAAAGATTCTCTTTGGTCAAAGATGGTTTGACCAACCAGAAAGGAGCAAAATCAACATGTCATCCATGCATGCAACCAATCTAAGGGTAGATTTTGCTTACAAGTCACCTATCCATGTACCTGATCTAAGGGTGGAGCTTCCTTTAGAGGGTCCCCTTTGCTCTATAATACAATCAAGATGCTCCTTTGGGGCACCGGAGGTTGAGTGTGAAATTGTGTGTTTCTTCTTCTATGTTTCTCTTCAGGTCTCCTATCCTCAGAATATTATAGAGAGCATGTGTTTTAATCCGAGTAAATAGATCATCCTTGGAATGGAAGAACATGAGCTAATGAGATTGAGTAATTTCTAGGGGAGAAAAAGTAGTGCAATTGATAGATTGGGGTGTTTGAGAGAGAGGATGGGTGGATGCTCTTAGAGGGTGAATTTTTGCATCTCACTTCCTTTCTTAAATTTTTTTCACATCAAAATTGTGTAAGTCTTGCGTGAGCAAGTGAGAGTGTATCTTGTTTACCATTTTGGAGTGGAATTCATATATATAATAATGAATGTGCAAAACCTTGTGATTCTACTTGTGATAATATATAATAGAGAGTGAGATTTGACAATTTATAATTTTTTATGATGCAATGGATTTAGATATACCAAATCTTCTCCCCTTCAACACTCAAATAAAAATCCATTATGCAACGTTTATAGACAAAACGTGATGTTTAGAGATTTCATAGTCCACAATTTCAATGAAGGATATTATCAATGAGTGATAAAACTCTGAGGTCCCAATAGTAGTCAAAATTGTTGGTGTCTCTTCATGAGTGATCATATTAACCCTCTATGGAAGCAGGAGTATTGATTGAGCATTTGTCAAGTGTATGAATTATGGACCTATAGTTGTAGGATATGATGCAAAAATTGTAGGGGATGTTGAAAAAGTTTTTGGAGATCAAGATGGAAGTAGAGGTATAACAAAGTCAAGTACATACCTTCAAGAACAATCATGTAATGCAAGAAGGGAAATCATTATAAAATCCAATAATAGTAGCCAAAGTACCTAAAGAGTCACTTATGCTGATGACACCAACTCCAATCAACAATGAAGTCACCTTGTTAATGTGGATGAAGCAACATCCAGCCTTACAAGGGATAAGATTCCATTTAGAATAATGGAAAATTAGATCTCTAGAATGGATCAATACTCTTGATTATTCACAACTGAGATCATTGGTCATTTCATAGGCATGTTTTCATATGTGCACCTAATCGATAAAGCCCTCACATGGTATGATGCTTGGGAATGATAACTATTGGCAAAAGGAAGAGAGATAACTTGAGAAGCAATGCAAGAAGTGCTATTGAAGAATTTCTAATCCATGGATTCTATGAAGATGGCTCAAACCCAACTATGGGGATTGAAATAAAAGAACAATATACAAGAATACATGGAGGTATTTTTTGATCTATAGGTTGCAATAAAAAATATAAGCCCAACAAAAGCTCTTGAAAATTTCAAATGGAAGTTAAAATAGTAAATTTGCTAAAAGGTAATGATAGAAATCTTTGCATCATTTTTGAAGCCATTGTGTGTGCTCAAAGAATAGTAGGAGCACTTGGAGTACGTGAATGGAGAGTCTCAACACCACATTGTTGGGCTAAAACACCACACTTTGGTGGACCAATTCTTATAGAATTTGGCAATAGTGGTTTTTGAGACCACGGAGCACAACCGCTCTAAAGAGAAAGTGGATGTGTCAAAGAAATGAGAGTTGGAATCTCATAAGGAGAAGGAGCTCAAGTTAAATAACAATATTGTTACAATTGTGGTTGACTTGGACATATAACCATCAATTGTCATGCTCACCTTCCTAAGGGCCTGGGTCTTCATACAAGTGACCTTTGAAAAACTTGGAGAGATAAATCAAAGAGGAGGATGCAATAATCACATTGGAAGCAAAGATCACTAGTAAATATACCTCATAGCCTTACTTGCTGAATAGAGAGGAGTGTAGAGAGTGCACAAAGGTTGAGAAAGACAAGAACATAATTGATTGTTGTGAATGGAATCTTAGAAGGCAATCAAGTGAGAGTATTGATAGACTTTGGAACAATAGAGAATTTCTAATCTCGCTCTTTTGCAATAAAGTTGGGGATGGAGTTAGATAAGGACGTGAATGAAGAAGTAGAAATACCTAATGGTCAAATAGAGCAGATTGAGTCATTACTTAAAAAGGTTACACTATGTGCAAGAGAGTATTAGGAAGAAATTGAGTGGCGAGTTACAATGTGATCTTAAGTATGTCGTCGATAGAGCACTACAATCACATGGTAGATTGGAGAAAGAAAATAGCCAATGGAAGATAATTGGAGATAAAGAAAAATTCCAAAAGCAAGAACTGCCTCTTATATCATAGGGACAACATCTATTAGTAAGATAGATAGATAGATATTTCATAGGGTCTAATAACAGAAATCCAAAGTACACAACTCAATGGAAAGATCCTTGAAAATTTCAAAGATGTGGTCAATGAATTTCAAGATGTCCTTCTTAATGATTTACCCTCAAGATTAGAGAAAGGAGAGTAGATAATAAAATCAAGATATTTCTTGGGAAGGGATCACCTTGTAAAGTTGCAGATTGACTATCACCTCATGAGTTAGAGGAGTGTAAGGCTCAAATTGAAGATATGTTGCTGAAAGGGTTTATCCAACCCAATGTTTCACCATATGGGGTTTGTATCTTGTTTGTGAAGAAGAAAGATGATACAATGCAAATGTGCATTTGTGGTACCCACATTTTTCATTTTGGATGAGTTTTGAAGAAAAAGTGCATTGCTGAAACCAAATTGAAACCAAATGGAGAAGAAATGAGTAGAAACGTGTGTTTTGATCAAGCTCGAGGGAGTTGACTTTGTGTTAGAGGAAGAAGGACTCGGACTGGATCAAACCTGAAGAAGTTTACTTTGTGTTAGAGTAGGAAAAAAACTTGGATCAGACACCGAAGGAGGGTAAATCCGAAGGAGGGTAAATCCGAAGGAGAAATAGAAGTTGCAGGTCATGATTCTTGCGGGGGCTTTATCTCAATGCACACAAGTCCAAATCAAGCGTGCTATATCTCGTTGGAAGCATTTCGTTTAAGGCTTTTCGTTGCCACCAAAATTGTAAAATTTAGAGGTCTGTAGAAGAAGTTACAAGCATTTGAAGTTTTGGGAGTAGATGTGAAAAGTAGTTTGGTGTCTTTGGGTCAATGTGACTTTGGACTTCGGGTTTACATGACTTCGGGTCTAAAAACTTGCCTCAAGACTAAGATGACCGACTAAATCTAAGGAAGTCAGACCTTGGAGTGTAGTGAAGGTGACTTTGGGAATGTTGTGGGAAGCATCAGAGGAAGTTAGAGTAGTGAAAGAAGATAATTATGATACCCATGACTTCAATTTCAATTCTGATTGAAGATGTAACATAGACGGGTCAGTTACATGAGTGATTAGGGGAAAGTGTGTTACAAATTGAAGGTGTAGATAGTGTATTCATGCTTTCAATTACAATTCTTGATGATGACACAATAGAATTAGTAAAGGAATTGATAGTAGTTAGACCCAAAGTAAGAGAGATAGGAGTGCAGGTGTCTTCGGATTTGACATTTGACACCTTAGAGAAGAGTGGGTCACGAGATAGAGATTTAGAAGGCTTAATTATGATAGGAATTGTAGATCAAGAAGGAGAAGTGTTAGAATTAGTGGAGGAATTGGGAGTTGTGAACCCGAGGACAGAATATTAGGAAGTAAATTTACTTCGGGTTCGGGTTTGAAAGCTGATGATGAAGTAGACATTGGATCGGAGTAGTAACAGTTTTGAGATTTGAAGAGGCAGATATGAAGAGGTGCATTGTCATTTTGGATCTACAGGTTAGAAGAGTTTTTATAGAACGGTATAGTTGTTAGAACTGTCGATTGCTTCACTACTTAAGAGTGACATTTGCAGTCAGATGTTATTCAACGCTCATAATTTCTGAGAATAGATAAAGTGAAGTGCTATGAAGTAGTGCTCATCGCTTGAGCTTGATTTTGAGTATCAACTTTGTAATTGTGCTTGTGAGTGTGTGAAGAAATTTGAAGTGCAAGTCAATGTGTTTATTGGATGTTGGATTCCACAGCCTTGATCTTCATTCTGTGTGTTTGATCCTGAGTGAAGTGCAATCGGAGCAATGCCTTGATAGATCTGAGAGGAATTGTATTGTTGGTAGTATTTTGCATTTGTGAGTGCAGTGCGAGGTTGATGTGAAGCAATTTCGATTGAGGAAGTTGTGCCTTTAGTGGAGGGGTGGAACACAATTCTGAGGTGAAGTCGTTTTGCAGTGAAGTGCCATTTTTGGGAAAGCCTGAATCATCACAATCAAGATTGTTTGGAAAGATTTGATGGATTTGTGATTAAGAAGTGTTAATTTGTGACAAGATTGCGAATCAGTGCTTGTTACTCTCTTTTGGGTGTGGTTTCTACCTGAGAGATTAAAGAATAACTCAAGAAGAATTGCAATTGTTACTTTGACTTACTTTGACCAATTTTGACTAGTATCTCTATGGGAACAAACTTTACTTACCCAATTACCGCAAAAGTGATATTTGCCGGGTTGTCACAGCATTGACTATCAAAGCCTAAATTAACAAACAATGAAGAAAAATACCTATTACCTTGCTTGGATCACCTGTTTGATCAATTCAATAGGGCAAAATACTTCACCAAACTTGATCTACGGAGCTATTATAACCAAATCAAGATCAAAAGAAGACATACACAAAATTGATTTAAAAACAAAATATGGTCACTTTGAGTATTTATTGATGCAATTTTTCCTCACCAATGCACCAATCACTTTTATGAGTTTGATGAATGATATATTTTGTCCATACTTGGATAAGTCTATCATCATTTTCCTTGATGACATCTTAGTCTATAGTCGGGCAATGAAAGAGCACAAGTAACATCTACAAGAAGTTCTCCAAATTCTACAACAAAACCAGTTGTATACCAAAGTCTCAAAGTGCAAGTCTGGAAAGTCTAAGTAGATTACTTGGGGTATAGAGCAATACAAAAAATATCCAAGTTTTAATAGATAAAATAGATGTCATCCAAAAATAAAGTGTTTTAGAAGATAAAACTCAACTCAAGAGTTTCTTGGGATTGATTGGGTTATATCATCAATTTTCAAGGACTTCTCCAAGATTGCACAACCCCTAATGCATTACATGGTAAGGGAAAGAAGTGGATGTAGAGAGCTGTACAAATTGGCTTTCAAGAATTGAAAGATGCATTGCTACATGCGCCAATCTTGAAATGGTATGACCCAACATGTCCAATCAAGTTGGCTATATATGCATCAAGCATTATGATTAGAGCAATCCCTTAATAGGAATGGAGTGATAGATGGCACCCAATTGCATATTTCTCTCAAAATTTATTATTGATAGGGCACAACTATCACACCATCAAACAAGAAAGTTAACTATTGTTCTTGCAACCAAGCATTGGAAGCACTATCTTGGCAAGAAGGCATTTGTAATGGAGAGAAACCATAAATCATTAGCTTCCCTTGAGACACAAAAAGATCTATTCCATTGATAGATTTATTGGGCAAAGTAAAGACAATGGGTTCAACATGACAATCACATATATAGAAAGAAAGAAGAAACTTGTAGATGCATCACCCAAATGCCTATAGTGAACAATCTAATTGTAGAGGTCAAGATGAACTCAAACTTTTGTCCAAGGATTCTTATTGCTACAAAGACTGACCCATGGATTGTAGGAACTCAATCATTCAAAGGCATGACCAGAACCTTTCATGATGGCAAGTTATGGATCATGGATGCTCTAGACCTAAGAATCACCATCCTAGCATAAAATCATGATTTTTCCATTGTATTTTTCTAGCCAGCTTTTCTCTCACTACCATAATAGCCATCAGAGGATGAACCTCTTATGGTTATTATGGTAGCGCACCATGGACCAAGAAGGCAAAGAACCCCAACTCCATCATATTCCACCAACGTTAACACTCCAAGACTCAAGACATTTTTCACTAGAGAACTCAATGAAAGAGAAATAGTTGCAAATGAAAAGATGATGATTACCTCCTCATCCCTAGTTTATATACTTGTGAAATAGTTATGCACTAAAGTTACTATTTACCATAGTAACTCAAGTTACTAGACTAAAAGTCAAGTAAAGTCAAAAAGTATAAAGGAATATCCATGCTCATGAGAATATTGTCCTAAGCATGTGGTCTCATCTTGATCCAACCACTAAGTCAAGGATTCTTGCACATGGGCTATCCTTGGACTATAGAAAAATTCAAAACAAAAAGGCTTGTGGGTCCAAGAGTTCTCAACTCTTCCTCAAAGCCAAATACTTAGGAATAATACCAAGTCACACTACATCTTTTCCACTTCCTCTAAAGTAAGGTCCTCTCTATCTTAGCTATGACTAACTTTAGCTAATCATGACTAATGTAGAACCATCTTTCATCTCTATAGAAATAATATCTCTCAAGTACTAGTAATACCAAACTAAATATCCCAATACCACACACATGCAAAAATGGGTGTTATATTTACCTCCGGACTAAGTTTTCACTTTGTCCTCAAAGTGAAGGTCTCTCTACCTTTTATGATACATCTTCAACTTATCATGGTTAATCCTATCAAAGTGTCTTCCTCCCAACTCCTTGAGATCATAGGTGTAATTGCTCCACACCTTCTCCAGTATGAAAGGTCCAAAGTACTTAGGAAAAAACTTCTTTTGCACTCTCTTGAATCAAATGGAATCAAACAACATTACCCATTCACCTTCTTTGAAAAGCTCCACCTTCCTCTTGCCTTGCCTTTCTTCATAATTCTCCTTTTGTTTCCTTTGAGCTTGCTCCACTCAAATTATAGCAATTGCTCTTGCCTCCTCCAAGTCCATGAGTTGATCCTTCCTTGACCTCTCTGCATCACATCCTTGTGCTTTCTTCAATCTCCTATGAATGCTTTGGAAGGTAGGAAGATCAAAGTGAATAGGTAAAGTAGACTCAATACCATATACCAAATGAAATGGAAAATATTGAATAGAAGTCTTCATGGTTGTCCTATACTCCCACAAAATTGCATGAATCCTCTTATCCAATGATGTTTAGCCCCCTCCATTTTTGCATCTTTGGCAAACATCATGCACAAGGTCTGATTTGTTCTCTATGCCAAGCCATTGTAATTTGGCTTATATGATGTAGTTAATCTATGTGTGATAGAGAAATGTTGTAGCATGGCTATAGTGATGCTTCCTATAAACTCTCCTCCTTTATCAGAAACCAACTCTAAAGGTCATCCAAACCTAGTGATAATGCATTCATAAAGAAATCTACCAACTTCATCTTCATTCTTCTCCCTCAATGGTCTAGCCTCAATCCACTTGGTAAGGTAATCAATAACTACCACAATGTACTGATTGTTCCTTGGGGTTCTATTGAGAGGACCTACAAAATCAATTCCCCACTTCTCAAAAGGTCTTAGCAATGGAATTGATCTAAGTGGTGGAGTGGAAGTAGACTTTCTAGCAAAAGCCTGACAAACATGACAAGTTTTGCAATAATCCATCAAAACCTTGAAAATCCCTCTCCAATGGTAACTTGCATCTAGATTCTGAAAAGTAGTCACATTTCTTGCAAAGTGTTCTCCACACACTAAACCTTCATGAAACTCCTTTATGAGTAAGATAGACTCTTCCTTACACATTACTCTTCAAAGTAGACCATTTTCTCCTTGGTGAAAAATAATATCCTCCACCATAGTCTAGATATATAAGGTCTAGCTCTTGCTGCAAGGGCCTTCCTCTCGCTAACATGCATCCCATCTGGATAGTTACCTCTTGTAAAAAAGTCCACAATCTTCTTGTATTCCATTAGAACCTCTTGAGTGACTGAGATTGTCATGAGCTCCTCATCCGGGAAGGAATCATCCATTGGCTCATTTACATCATGATCATAAGCCCTAGATAACAAATCAACATTTGCATGTTTTTTTTGTGGCCTATCCTCAATAGTGTAGTCATACTCAAACAAGAGTATCATCTACCTTGCTAGCCTCCCTTTCACATAAGGCTTATTGAAGATGTACTTCAAAGCCTTATGTGATATATGATAATGGTGGTTTTCCCTTCAATCAAGTAGTATCTAAACTTCTTGAGACCAAAGATCACTACCAACCCTTCTCTCTCCATCAAAGAGTAGTTTTTTTCTGATAAAACCATCTACCTACTAGCATTAGCTATTGGATGATCATGCCCATCTTGGTCTAATTGACTAAGAGTGCATCCTATAGCTACATTAGAAGCATTAGTATAGAGGATGAAAGACTTACTCCAATTTGGTTTAGCAAGAGTTGGAGTTAGAGCTCCTCAAAAGCTTTGAGAGCCTCCTTGTCCTCTAAAATCACCATGTATTCTACACCCTCCTTCATGTAGATATTCAATGCATAAGTCGTGTTGGAAAATGAGAGGATGAATCTCTTATGGTACCCAAAAATCCCCAAGAATTGGTATAACTTTGTCAAGTTTGAAGAGAATGGAAGGTCTAGGATTTTCCTCACCTTCTCAAGGTCAATTGTTATCCTATCTTTGGAGATGATGTGCCCCAAAAGTAGACCTTCTTCACAACCAAAAATGCACTTCTGTGGGTTGAGTGATGCATTTGCTTCATCCAAGCATTGCAAGACCTTGATTAGGTGCTCCTCCTTGCTCCCATAGACACAAAAGTCATGAATGAAGTCTCTCACAAATTTCCCAATTAAAGGATCAAACACCTTGTTCATGAACCGTTGGAATGTGGCTGGAGCATTGCAAGGCATGACCTTGAAAGCATAAGTTCTCCAAGATGTGGTGAATGTGGTGAGTTGTTTATGCTTTGGTGCAATCTTGATTTGGTTATATCCACTATACTCATCTCCAAAATTGTACCTTGCATGACCTACAATCTCCTCCAAGATCTCATCAATGAATCATAAAGGGTAGTAGTCCTTCTTGGTAACAACATTGAGCTTCTTGTAATCCATACATACCCAAAGCTTGCCATTTTTTTTCTTCATAGTGACAATTAGAGACAACCATTCTAAGTTCTCCACCTCAAAGATAAATCCAGTCTCCTTGAGCTTATCAATATCCTCCTTCACAACCAAAGCTATTGGGGGGTTAATGCGACATTGCTTTTGGCGGACTGGTCTTGCATGTGACTCCACCTCTATCTTGTGCTCCTCCAAGGTAGCTTCCTTCAAATCCTTGTAATTGAAAGCAAACATGTGGATAAACTTGCGGAAATCTCCTCCAATCTCACCTTCTCCTCCTTGGTAACATTTAGACCATACTTGAGGATAAATAACCTCCTCTTTATCTCCTCAAGTGTCAATGGTGATTTATCTAGGTCCTTCAAAACCTCTGCCTTAGGTGCAAAATCCATAACACACAAGGGATACACATCTGAATTAGATTCAGATTTATCCTACTCCGTGGAAGTCTCTTCCTCCATGCTTGTGTCCACACCTGGAGCTCCTTATGAATCTAATTCTCAATAATTAGAAGATGGTGTATCAGAATGTGAAGTGTTGGTGGTGTTAGTAACTTGAACTATGACTCTGTGGTTTGATGATCCAATCCTCAAGTACCCTTTGTGCCATTGATTAGTTGTGCATGTTGCTCTCAATCATGGCCTCCCAAGAAGCAAAGCATGGGCCTCCATAGGAGAATCTACTGGGTAGATTCCTCTTCAGAGTAGGGTGGAGGACATGGTAAGGGACTAGAGTAAAAACCATGAAGAACTTGAGCCACCGGAGGAGTATGCTGAAAGAGTCCAATTGCATATAGGGGGTGCTAGATGAAGAGACTCATCTGTCAAAATCCCTGTAGCTATCTGCACCAAAGAACACAATGGAGGCATAATAAAGTCAACTAAAAGTGTAAACAAACAGAGCAAGAACTAACAATATGGTGAGAAGAGGTGAGGAAACTCAAGAACAATGACACCTAAGAGCAAAACTAACGGTGGAAAAGCAAAGACCTGATGGGAGGAAGGCCTATCTGCCCTTGATGGAGATCCGCCATTCCGCAAGCTCCATCTCGATGGTGCAAGATCCCTCCAGTAGAAGAACATCCAAAATAAGAACCCTCTACTACAAGAACTTATGATACAAGAACCTCCACCCAACTAGTTCTCTTGTGAGGTGGGTCAGAAAGGTACCTGCCAAGAGCCCCACTTGAATTTCAGCATTCTCCTCTTGGCCAGCACCAGTAGGGTTGGCAATTTATTCCTATTGATGACAAAAACAGCAAGGGGGAACAGCCCGTAAGCACCCAGATGAGGAAAGCAGTGCTCACAACCCCCAACCACCCGGTTTATGGAATCTCCAAGTCTGATCCGACCGCTTGTATGACATATGTCAAAGTTGTCTTGTTCCCAATTCAACCTCTCCAAATTAGCAGGCCCGCTTTTGCGTAATATTTCTCAGACCACTTAAATACCGCTTCTGCTTGATATCTCGCAGGTCCCGCTTTTGCTTAATGTTTCTCAGACCACTTAAATACCACTTCTACTTGATATCTCTCTGCCCACTCAGAAATTGTGTCCTTTGTCTTGGGACGGAATCCACCTCCGTATTAGCAGGACATGTTGACCTCCTCCCGCTGACAGAAAAACCCATAATCAGCCCTCCACTATTGCAGATTGAAAATTCCCTTTTAGCCCTTCTCTTGTTGCTTCGACCTCCAACTATAGGATTTCCTTCCTAGAGAAGGCGGCTACTCGAGCCGCCTTCCCTGGGAAACTTTGAGCAGATGCCAGCCACTCCTACCAAATGTAAGTGTCTCCAAGAAGGCCTCCTCTCTCCTTAGCTATAGTTTCCTTTGCTGGTTCGAATTGGGGGATATGGTTCCACTATTAAGGGCATAAAAATCACGTCTTGAAAAGTACTCTTGGTTTCAACAAAACCCTGCTAAGCCATGCTTCTGTAGCTTTGTGACCAATCTTTAGCTACTAAGAACCAAACAACTACAATGCAGATTTTCCAAGTTCAACCAGTACTATTGCTGCTCGGATACTTCAGAGGCACTTGTTTGGGGCTTGCAAATCCCACTACCCCAAATACCTCCTTACAGAAGACTCAGAGCAAATCTCAGACTACCTACTGCAGCTGCGCAAGAAATCTTCGTTGATTCTTTGTAATCAACTCAAGTATGGATTACTATTGCAGCTCCCCAGTATCTCCAAACTGGGCTGTAAAGTAGGCCACCGCGGCTTCGAGGTTCTGCGTGGGGCAAAAGGAATCAAAGGTACCTCCTTCGCTATCGTTTAACCATTATGTCTGCCGAGTCCCAAATGTCAAATCTATCGCTGCTAATTCAATGTCTAAAAGTGCAGCTACATGGAACACGGTGTCCGTATCGCTAATAACTTTTCTTTTTCTAACATCTACAATTTCTTATTCTCTTTCCCCCGCGCTCTGCCACTCTGCAATACCTCTCAAGTACTACTTCTCCAATTCCGGCACTCTGCCAAGTCTCCTGATACTACATCTCCAACTCCGCCACTCTGCCTAGTCTCCCGATTCCTACTCTGCCACTCTCTTGAATTCCACTCCAAAACTTCATCACCTATAAGGTCTAAAACCTCTCTTCTAAACTTGTTCGACTTAATCATCTTTGGACTCGAATCCCACTTTGTCACTCTGCCACTCTGACCAGGCTCTCGAATACCCCTCCAAAACTTAATCACAAACCCCCTCTTCTAATCACGTTCGACTGCAACACTATCCCTCAGCAGCTGCAGCTTCTCTATTTGCACAGCGCCTGCGTCCATCGCCACCATAGCCTGCCATAGCGCTCTCGGTCCCCAACTCACTCTACCAAGAAGGTGGTGTGAGTCGGGGACGCTTAGTTACCTAGCACTAGTTGGGTGCTCATGTAATGCATGGCGAGTGAGTTCTATAAATTATGGGAATATTTTTTTATATATGTTCTAAAATAAATTTATCAATATTTTAAATATATCGTATAGTTATAAATATATTATTGACGTTAAATTATAGGATAATACTCAAAAAGAGTGCTATTTAGGTCTTAAAAATTGGAATACATCTAATGCAGCAAAGCCTGTTGCATTTGCTTGAAATATAGTATTAGTAAGGTTACATAAGCCATTCCGATCCCTGTCGACTGGATTTCTCTTTGACTTTATTATTCTAAAAAATTTGAGTTTGCACTCTCTAGTATATAAATATGAGTTATCTCTTGCAAGACTCATATTTCAAGTTGTAGTAAAAGGATACTTATATCGTTTAGAATATTTACTTTCTAAATTTCCATTATAAATCAAGTACTCGGAACCTGGAACAAGAAAACTTAATAGAAAAAAGAAAGAACAAATATTTATTTAATATTTTCAAAATATTAAAATTCCATTATAAATCAGTTGAGGTCCATTTCACCCGTAAATGCTAACCTCGTCCACTCCAAGCTGTGCCTTACCTTTCAATTTAATCTATATACCACCGTAAATTCAAATGTAATTCTAAGATAGTGGAGAAAAAGGTGACCGCTTAGAGAACATGAAGGATGGCAAGGCCCCGTCAAGCCATACAAGGGAGAGTCCAAAAAGGTAAAATGGGGCTAGGCCCATCAAGCCGTACAAGGGAGAGTCAAAAAAGGTAAAATGGAGCTAGGCCCCAATAGAGTCTATATGAGAAATCTGCCCTATTGCACCTAAGATATCTGAGCTATGCAAGTCGTATGGTCTACAAACAACTAGAACATCTGAAGGAGCATCACCTCGTGTGATTGCTCTCCTATGGATTGCACTAGCCACTACCCTCTGTAGAGCAATGGACACACACTACCTAAAATATGCTACAAAGTACGAGAGTGAGAGTGAGAGTGATACCCGGGCACCTAACATGATAAGCTCTCGTGCACTCCATGACAAATGTGTCAAACACTATGTCCATCGCTCCATATAAATCCAAGGCTAGAGGGACAAAGAGGTGACCTTGTGACTTGCTGCTGCACTCGCCGCCCATCTAAGGGGATGGGTAATCATTCCCTCCGAAATTGTATCCCGTGTAGGGTCAATCACCACGACATCCGCTATTGTCACCTGATCATCTCAGACCAAGTATAAATCTGCCTTAACATATGTTGTCTGTAAAGCATATGAACTCTCCCTTCAAGTCAAGTATACACTCTCTTGTGCAATAATAAACACTATATCCCTAATAACATGATGGGTAGCTATCCTCGGTCCTCCAAAAGGACATTGTGTAATATGGACCACGGCTTCATCTAGTGTAGAACTACATTCACAAGTGAATAGGATAGTTAGACCATCAACTATAGTAACTCTGTAACATCAATGCAAGTTGATTTTTCTTCTAAACATAGTAGATGTACATACCATGCATTGGATGTCTATGTCATACATTCACTAAATAAATGACTAAATAGTGGAAAAAAAGCAACCGCGTAGAGAACACGTAGGAGGAAGGGAAGACTCATCAAGCCGGACAGAAGAAGAGGTAAGATGTGACTAGGCCCCAATAGACAAATAAATAATAACTTAATCAAGACTAAATCAAGATTAATCCCCAAATCTTTATTAATTACTATATTAAAAACTTTATTAGACTCCCCATAGATGCATAGGTGTTTAACTGTTATACATTTCAATAAACTCGATCTCCCCTTGTTTCCTAATTCCCTTCTCGCTACATCTGAAAATGCATCAGAAACTGTAGCTCTTGAAACTCGTTTCGGACGGATCCTTCTTTCAGAAGGACATTCTAGGTGATGAAACCGTGACAGTTACTGCAGTAACGAGCCTTAAACTGTAGTACAATTTACCTCAGGTGGAAAGTACATACTATCTTACCGTACTGACAGGAGGGGAGAACACGTCTTCCACTGCACGACCAATGTACGAAGTAAAGTCCACGCGATGTCAGGAAATCCTCTGAGAGTACTTTACACTCGACAATTAGGAAACGATATAAGGGACTTCGATTCATCGCGACTTTGCGCCGCCAGATTTGGGTTGACATTGATCATTTGCTATCTTTCCCATCAAATTTAAATAGTTTAGTTTACCTATCTTCATGTGAGTGTGGTTTTTGCGGTATGATTAGATTCATATGACATGGTTAAAAGATGTTTATTCGAGATACCATCAAGAACATATTGTTTGTTACAACACGGGATATTTTACTTAGAAGAAATATTTGCATGATTTGTATATGAATAAATTTATATTTGATTAGAAATAAATATTATAGTTACGGTTTTTATATATAATTTTGGAAAGAATAATTATTCATCTTTTAGAAAAGAAAAAAAATTAAAACAATCGCAAATGAAATTTACATATAAAAAGAAATTTTGAAGAGAATTTGAAAGTATATATATATATACTTTTTTTACATGAAAATTTAAATATAGAAATATGTAACGAATCAGATCTTTGTTCTCTGCGCCTACATAGAACAATGGATACAATATTTGATATTTTTATCAAGAAGTGTTTAAGAATATATTAATTTCACTTATATTCTGTAGTATATTTCAAATAGCACATATCCATTGCTCTACAATGGATAGGTGGATACGGGCACTGGCATCATCCAAAAGAAATTATTTACTCTAGGTAATTTTGGTAAGGATATTCGAGAAATTTCTAAACTATAATTTTATATAGGACATCGGACACATTCCAAAGGAGAGTAATCATTTAAGATGATATTAAAATATATTATATTAGATAATAAAAATTTAGCAATATTTTATAATATATTATAAATAATAATATCTATTATTTATATATCCATTGGCCTTGTTGTAATCTAAAGGAAGTAATCGCTCTAGATCAGGTTATTAGGATATTTCAAAAGATTTTAGACCTTAAAAATTATATTTGAACACGGGGGTACAATCTAAAAGAGAAATATCTTCACTTGGATATAATGCATATTTATCATGCTGTTACTATTTGTTACTATTATCTCTTATGTCTCGTCCTTGTACAAGCTGGTGGGGTCTTCCATCCTTATCGTTTTCCTACGCAATTGCCTCTTTCTTAATCTAAATGTCCGTGAGCTATAACTCGTCAGCATGTAAGCTGAGATGCCAGCAGAATTTTGCGAGCAACTGACTTGTCTTATTTATTGTACTTCACTTCTCACGTCACCTCATTTCATTCTCTGTGTGCACTGAACGCAGGCCTACAGTCGTGCCGAAGGAATCTCAATCGCATGTGGTTCGGTGTCCTATTGTGAGGATCGAATTCTTCAGAGAGGAGGATCTGGAGAACAATTAACCGTGACAAGCGTCGTTTTTAGCAGCTATTAGGGGATAGTTCAATGCGGGCATCATAATTGTTTCTAATATGGGACACGATAAGCTTTTCAACGATGAAGCGCCAGCAGTCACAATGCCTTTGGCATCGATGGAGGAGAGTATGATGAAAGGATACCGTAGCTGTAACGTGATGTCTTTGTTTTCGACAAGAGCATCTCCCGCCCATCGGCTCACTAAAATATGTTTGACGTTTAGCGATTTGTGGGACTGCAATCGTTCCTTCAACTCCGTCTACGCCAGTCTGTTTCAAGCAAATATGTACTGTGTCTTAATTTCTAGGATGATGGTCTCGAGTATATCCTTCGAGTGGGTCAACAAGGTTAAGATGATGTGAGCTGTTGACAATCCAGCATCCATGGAGATCGTCTCATCAATATAATCTCATGATGTTAAAGATTCATGAAACATAAACCAGCACAATTAAAGCAGAAGGCTGTAATTGTGCTGTTTTACCGAGATAAATTCATTAGAAGAATACATCGATATTCAAAGTGTAGAGGAATCATCGTTTCGACCGCTAACACAACCGCTTGCTGTCGAAAACAGGTTTGAAGTACTCTCAAGAACTTCAGAACTGTAGTCAATTGTAATCTTTCAAACGGTAACCGTTACGTTCTGTACAGGGCTGTTCTCCACCATTTTTGCGCTGCAGAAATCGAGTCGAAGAAGGCGACCGCGTAGAAAAAACGAAGGATGGGAAGACCCCCATCGAGCCGTACAAGGGAGAGACAAAAAAGGTAAAATGGGGCTAAGCCCCAATCAAAATTTTTGCTCTGCAGAAATCAGGAGGAGCTTATTAGAAAATCTGGGCAGAAGCGCTGATGGACCACACATTCTGATAGTAGATCCAGCTGGTGCGTGTGAAGCGCACGCCTCGGCTACTCTCAAGGGTGTCAAAGATAGTTGCCTCTGCCTGGCAGTTTGTCTAAAGCAAGATTCCATCCTTAAATGTGGTGCAACCGGTACACAAGGGGGACAAGATGGTCCGAAGCAATTGTTCATGCGTCGTGCTAGGTTAGGCCGACTTAATTCCACTCCCTCTCAGCAGCCAGAACACTCCCGCTAATGTGGTCTATGTTCAGTGCTGATCCCACAGGTGACGAATTCACAGTGACTTCCTCGTGGATCGCCAACCCTGACTACCTTGACCCTATCTTTATTTAGAAGATGATGAATCTGGTTCCCCACTTACTGATTTCATCCTGAGAAAGGTTGATTCGATTACTAGCGCAGTAAATATTTGCTTGATAGACATTGACTTGCGGGTGACGTTAGTAAGTCGTAAGCGTGAGTTAGTTGTCACTCGAGGCTCTCAAGTGGTATTCTAACGTCAACGGATCTGCCCCACCGTAGAAGACATAAATTTCTAAACTTTGAGATTATTGAAGAGGACTCCGAAATCTGAAGGATTAACTAACATTTCGTACTTTCGCCGATACAGTACTGTGACTTATCTACTTCAATGTCAATTTGAATTATTATTACGAGGGACGAGCATGCTTTAGAATTTCTAGTGGATTCTTTCCTACATGAAGCTTTTCTGAGAACAACATCATGCTGATTTTGATTCAATCTTTTTACTTCAACTTTGGCAGGTGGCAATGGCTGAAGCTGGTATCTCATATTCACATGTTCCCAACTTCAAATTGATTTGCAAATAAATAATGGAACAATCAAACCACCAGCATCATTATTATATTCTTTAGATTCATCAGATATGCAGTATCCAGGATGCTTCGAAGAACCCACTGGTGCTTTTGTGTCGAGAAACTCGTGACGCAAAGAGTAACGTCAAAGAGCTGATTTGACATTCAAAGTCAAGCGAATAGGACAGGGAACCCTAAGCCTACCGCAGAGGTTAGAGTCAAAAGAGACCTGGTAAACGAACCTGCTTGTGGTCGAATAGTCGAACAGCGAGTATAGATAATAATGCTCACTCTCTCAAGATCAGAATGGCAGATTTGCAGATATGATTATCCTCTTTCATGATTAGGCCTTTTCATATACACAAGTTTTGCATTCTAGGTAGCTGACCTCAGCGTCTCAGTTTCTCTTTTGAATCTTGATTATGGATTATATCGTTAACGAGGCCTTGTACAGCATATGTAATGGGAATTCAAAAGTTAGCCTCTCGCCGTAGTGCCTAACTAACTTGATCATCAAGAGGCAAGCACAAAAGAAGAAGAAAATTTGTAAGTTTCACTTATTCTAATTGATTCCAGTCAAAATCATGGTTTTCTTGAAATTTATCATCTCAAAGTTTGTGTAACTAGAGTAATCGTAAATATCAACGGTAAACGTAAGTATAGCATTGATGATCGAAGGTTGAGATAGGAGGAAAATCGGTACATGGTCAGATTTGTGTCCCACGGAACTATTTGGAAAAATTTGGATTGAAGTTGGATAATAGTAGCAGCATTTAAGCCAAAGACGAAAATCGGGACATGTGGGGCCGCGAAATTGTGGAGATGCCGGCATCAATTGCAGGAGCTTTGGTAAAAGATGAGCGTGTGAGTACGCGTGCGACTCGTGATTGAGACAAAAAAGTGTGATCGACCGATTTGACTACCCCGAGGCTGTGGGTGTGCGTTCCCTCTAGTTCTCCTGTGTCGAACTGTACGTAAGTTGCGTTCTTTCTCAAGCCTTGTTGCATTGCCGCGTTGCCGCGACGATCGGCTTCCCATGCGCTGCTGCTTTGGCCACTAGGGCACACAGTTGATGATTGTGATTTGAATCTAGGACCGCTCCCAATATGTATAGACTCCTTCCCAGTCCTTCCCATCATCATCTCAGCTTTCTTCCTTCTTCCTCTTTCGAGACAGAGGCGTTCTTCTTACGTACTCACCAAGCTCAGAAGACCGGCTCTTCTCGATCGAGGAAGAATCTGCACTCAGTCGTTCTATCAGTATACAGATCCACAGTCATCATTTCGAGAATCTCTAGCTCTTCTCTGTTTTCTCTCTCGACTAAGTCAGTCAGAATGGCCTCTACCATGAAGTTTGCCCTCACCACCGTCTTGGTTGCATCTGTGGCCGTCTCCAGCATTGGAGCAGCAATTGCACATGAAGGACATGATTCGCACGCACCCGCACCAAGTCCCTCCTTGGGAGAGTCTGCTGCTGCAGGTCTTCTGCCCGCTTCAATGCTCACCAGCATAATCGTTGCCTTCATCGGATTCGTTGCTGCGCGATTCTTATGATCATCTTGAACGCAATTTCTCCAGCTGCGGAACTTGGACCTAGTTGTCGTTCTTGTCCATGGACCTGGTTGTAAATTCATCAGTAAGGGAAGCTCGGCCGAGGGGTGTGGATCCGCCATCATCGCCGGCACGACCGGCCCCGTTTAACATAGAATAGACTATAGATTGGTCGCCTGAAGGGGTTGAGCTCCCCTTCGTTTATATCAGATAGTTCTGACACAATACAATTTGTATGTCGTGTGAAAGGAATTTGAGGGGAAGACCCTGGTAGACACATAACTTCATTGATTTTGCGAGCAAAAAGTGCAGAAGACCAAGCTGGCGTAGATTGCTGTCTGTACGAAGGGAGCAGGGGTCATCTAGTGTGAACCGCAGGTGCTGCAGCCTAGAACCCACAAGATGGGTTGGCGAATAAACTGCAACTGGAACGTGAAATGGGTCGAGCTGGCTGTCGTTTCAACTGCAATGCCAATCGTTCACAGGAGGCTTCAGTGGCTGTGGTTTTCAGTATCTAGTGAGCTTATGGGCAACTCACCTACAACAACATTTATACTTCTGTCAATTAAATAAAGCTCTCTACGTAGAGACAAGCCCCTCACATGAGTTTTCTATTCATCTCGAGGACTTCCCGTAATTCCTCCTGTCTCCGTATCTGAATGTCGATGGCGAGAATGAGTAACCAATCCCGTCGATGGCCCTAAACCTTTAAATAATCTCGTTGCAGCTGATAGTAATATCCTCTTGAGGCTTGTTATGCCGTACTGACTCGGCTTCTTGATGGGACATTGAAAGATCTCACATAGTTGAATTATCCAACAACAGCAATAAGAGCGATTTGATGATACCACTCGTTAGTACGCGCACGCGTGCTCAAAATCATGCGGAATCGTTAGCAGGAATGCACCAAACGCACCAAACTCAGGGTCCCAGGAGATCCTAGTACGAGAACCGGGGATTGTCGACGCTTATTCCGACAGGGTTCTTTCGTTTTCGTCTGTATCAATCTTTGCGACATTAGGCCTCGATTGGATTAACTGGATGTTTCACACCTTCCGTTGATGTATTTCAGGACGAAAATTGACTACCCTTTTGCCTACACGGCGATCTCGTCTTAAATTTTAAACACAAGATTGATCCCTTTTTCTCCATTGACTGACGAAGTAAGCGGCGAATTACTTGTCTTCTCTAGACTCGAGAGCTGGTTGCGGTTTTTTTCCTTTTACCGGAGAACTGGTTGCATACTGATCGAAGCTGAGTCATTTACTCTCTAGCCTCGCCGCAAATGCTAAGAGATCAAAAGAGGAAGACTACTATGGCGTTGTAAACCACACCTTGCAAGCCTGGTTTCACATGGGATAAACTTCTACCTCAAGCAAGAGGTGTATTTTCTGACGGGGTTCTCTTCCGAGTGCCATTTCAAAGTCGCTCCTGCTGCTCATCGTATTCTAATGGAGCCAACTGAAAGCAAAGATATCGCCCGTGTATATCCGCTCTATAGAATACTTCCCCGAATACTGCAAATAATCGTGAAAGATAGTAGTTCAAAATGGTAAAGCACAATACACGATTCTCTTTTCACCAGCACATCTGTGGCACTCATATTATGCCACACGATGTAAACATGCGACCGTAGAGCAGGACTATACAAAAGGAGGTCGATTTGGCGAATATCATCTTCGTTTTCTCGCTTTCTCTGAGTCCGTCTAGTCTGGGATAAGGGTCTGCTTTGAATGAAGAACTTCTCTTCCGTTATTCTCTTAATAAGAAAGAAAAAGGCGATCGCATAGTATAACAAGGAGGAGGGGAAGACCCCATCAAGCCTAATAAGGATAAAAGGTAAAAAATGGGCTAAGCCCCAATTGTGTTAGTCAACATTACTGCGGGCGATGTCGGTCAAACGTTTCATACAACCCACTGCAGAACCGAACGAATGTAGTCGTTGTCCAGAAAATAATATTCCTAGGTTGTTCTGTTGCAGTTTGGGGAAGTGTTTATGGGTTCAGCCCAACATGCAAGAAAGGCCCTCCTCGTTTCTAGTAGTTGACTTGTAAGACATCCATTGACTGTAGAAAATGAAGTTAGGTACATAGTGGCATCTGAAGGATTCGTTCAAATATCGCACGCTATGTTTTGGCTAGTCTGAAACAGTGTAGGATGTTGGAAGAGTTGGCGTTCATACGCGTCTTGTCGCACAATATATTTCGTACATGCCCTTAACTTCTACATTTATAAGTTTCATCTCAGCGTTGACTTACTTGAAAGAAACCATCGGCTCAGACATAAAGCCGTGGAGAACGACCAAATTCACTTATGTTGTTTAACTTGTGATAAGTAATGCCATTAAAGTCTCAAATTATTGTATAGACCAAGTAACTGATCCATTGCGTTGAAGTAGGAGACATTCATCTGGCAAAGAAGAAAAAAGAAAAACAAGAAAGAAGGAAAACGAAGGAGGGAGTACACGGGGTCTGAAAGGTGCACAAAAGAAGAACGCGCTCAAAGTCCGGGGAAGAAGGGCATCAACCTTCTTTCAGATCATAGATCATCTCCTACTGCATGTGTGCAGTCAAATAAGTGGCAGGCACAGTATCGATAGTGCGCACCCCAAATTTGCCATTCGGAGCATTAGATGGGTCGAGGGCGTCGACTACAAATGCAAGATAGATGGACCTAAAGTTAGTTGTAGTGAAGGCAATTACCACTCAAAATGCTGGAACGGTTGGTTGTCTATGATGATGTGCCCCAGAAATCAGAAGTACCATGGAATCCCTCATCTGAAAGTAATTGAAAGTTGATGGCTTCAGTGGCTCGATGAAAAACATATGTTTGATACAAGAGGGGTTTCCATATATGCGATGGACGGGATGGTTAGGGTTGTGGTGTATGAACCATAAAAACATTGGTGGGACCCAAAGTGATAATCCAAAACTGAATGCTCGGTATATGGTATATATACGGCACTACGGGCTGTAGCAGGTTATTATGGGCCTTATCAATTTTGCAAGTTCGGGTTGTATTAGAGGATATGGGTTGAATTAGTGGATTTTATCGAGTAATCTTCATTGAGACTAGCAAAGTTGAACATATCCCATACATGGCTATGTGTCACAAGGTTAGAAACATATCACTTGAATGGAAATTTGAATACCTTCCCTTAAAGCCAGGCCAGGAAGCAATGCACGGCCCGGTATGGAATTCATATGAAACTGAAAGAGTGATTTGAATCCAACAATGCATATTGCGGTTGATTCATGGCGCAAGTAGTGATTTACAAATTGCAAATTTTACCCAAGAGCTGAACTTGTAGAAATTGATGGTGCAACAAACTTGGAGAAATTCATGGTGCGTCACCTTTGCATTTGATTTTGACGCACTTGCAAAGACCCATTTGATATAAGTTCAAATTTAGTGACCATGGAGAGCACGCTTGCAAAGATCCATTTGATATAATTTCAATTTAGTGACCATGGAGAGCACACCGCATTTGGAGCCTCTTCCCATCTCCACTCCCTCTCTCATAGAGTGCATTTATATTCCCCTACTTTACCATTCTAGTCCTAATTTTACTTCTGTTCTTGCACAGAGTGGGGGATTTGAAGAACTCTTGCAAAAGGTGTCCACTTCACCATCTGCTCTTGCTGTCACTATGCCTAGAGCAACATGCAATGTACCATGAGTAATGCAAAAAACAAAGGCAAATGCGATGAAGATAGGTTCAGGATGGTATGACATCATTCCGGTCAAATCCTTGACTATTTAGAAGATCCAGAATATTTTAAATATATGATAGTGGCACTAGTAAGAGCCTATTCAAAAGAATAAACCTTCTTTTTACATGGCAATTTTTCCCATTAAATTTAGTAAGGAGTTCTTGATGACTATGAATGAAGAGAGATTGAAGAAGAAATGTGCATGTTTTTTGAAGTCCTACAAGATGCTCGGACTTGGAAGGGCAAGTCCATGCATGAGGGTCTGAATGAGAAAAAGATAAAATGAGGATGAACACCCCTAGAGGACAAGCTAAACCATCTTTGTCTTAATTTTTTCAGAATGGATGCTTTGTACAGGAATAGAGCAAATATATCTCCCCCTACACTTGTAATTATGGAGATGGGGAGTGGGGTGGACCATTTTGAATGGCTTGCAAAGTCTATGAAGGATGCAGAGAGACACTTGAAGATGAGGAGGAAGAATTTTCAAGTACAGATACTTCTTTGTTGGGAGATTCACAAGTATTTCCTATGCAAGGATCAACACCAATTATAATTCCAAGTACGCAAGAGGAGGATGAAAGGCATGTGGGGTTATATGACTTTAGTCCAAGCAAGTATCACCCAAGTGAAACTTTTATATTTCACAAGGAGGAAGATGATCCAATCGCCTAAAGAGACCCTTGAGCCAAAGAGGAGATCCTTGCACAAGTACCACCAAGAGACAAAGGAAAAGAAGATGGAGGAGATTTTGGAGAGCAAGAAGGAGAGCAAGAGCAAGAAGTGGAACCCCATAAGAGAAGGAAGTGTTGTCAAATGAATCAAAAGAGTAGGTCTAAATTTACTACTTTTGCCCAAGACATGGCTAGCCATATGCAATTGAAATCCAATTCTTTGGAAGCAAGAGAGAGGTGCAAATTAGATATGATTGATGATTAAAAAACAACAAACATTGGAAAAACTCCAATTTAAGATAGAAGCCCAAGAGAGATCCAAAGCTCAAAAGTTGAGATTTAAGGAGAGCATAGCTAAATCCAAAAAAAAATTATGAGATGAATCTCAAATTAGCTAAGGTAGGAAAACCCGCATAGGAAATGAAGAGCTTCCTTAGCAACCTTAACAAAATAGATGAACATCTGCTCTTCCTCTTCATGACACAAATAGTTACTATCCCATCCCAAAATGCACTTCTTGTGATTCTAGTGCACATGATACCAATTCTCTAATATAATTTATCCATTTAACTTTATCTTAATAATAAATGTTTGTGTTTTCTATCAGAAAGCTACCACTTGCCAATCAAAAACCAATGGGTTTGCTTGTTATTAGGGTGGGTTTGCTTGCTTGGAAGGCTTGGCTTTGCTTGCAAATGATGGGTTCACTCATACTATATTGGATTTGCTTGCTTGGAAAAGGTTAGCTTTGCTTGAAAATGTTTGGATTACCTCAGAATCCAATGGGTTTGGTCTATGCTATGAAGGGTTTGCTTGTATTTGAGGGGTTTAAGGTTTAGGGTAATGGGTTTGCTTGCCTTGCAATGAGCTTGCTCACATGGCATACTAGACATTAGAGTGGATTCAACCATGGAGATGGGAGATATGAGGTAAGGAACTATTGCATGGTGGTGGATTAGCACGCAAAGGAAAATATTTTTCCTTGTGTGAGTTGGGTCTCCTTGGACCTTGAGGGGTTTTTGCACTCAAATACATCAATATTCAAAATTCAAAAATTTTAACATAAATATTACACTCAAACACGTGTATATTCAAAACCATTTGCACACAAATATAACACTCAAATAAGTCTATATTCATAAGTGCCATTCACACACAAATATTACACTCAAACACATCCATATTCAAAAGTGTTCACAAAAATAGTTCAAATGAGGTGGAAACATTTTGTGAGGTCTATAAATCAATGTCAAATGGTGAGATTTAGGGTACAATGGACAAAGGGTGGTGGTGAAACATGTTGTGAGAAATATACATGAATGTTCTAATGGTGGAGATATATACATGCATGTAAAATGTTGAAATTTATAATTGAATGTACAAAGGGTGGAGATATACAAATTTACATAAAATGGTGAGATATAAAACTGAATGTACAAATGGGTGAGATCAAAAATTGAATGTAGAAAGGGTGGAGATATATAAATGAATGTACAAAGGGTAGAGTTATACAAATGAATGCAAAAGAGTGAGATATATAAATAAATGTACAAAGGGTGGAGATATAGTAATGAATATAAAGGGGTGGTGTTGAATGGAAAAGTGATCCTAATGCCATATGACACCTACTAGAATAGTGATCTAAGGGTACCTTGCCCTACTCAAGTGTCTATAAGCCGGCTTGTCTCTCACTCAAGATGAAGCTTTGATGGCTATTAAGGAAATGCACCATGGACTAAGAAGGCAAGGAACCCCAATTCTATCACATTTCTCCAAGGATGATGAGTATCTCCTTACTCCTAGTTTATATAATTGTGAAATAGTTACACACCAAAGTTACTAATTTCTAGAGTAACTCAAGTTATTAGGCAAAAAGTCATATAAAGTCAAAAGTCTAAGGGAATATCCAAACTCATACAAATAATCCCCTAAGCATGTGTTCATATCTTGATCCAACAACTAAGTCAAGGATTATTTAACATGGGCTATACTTGGACCATAAAAAATCTGAACAAAAAAGGCTACCCAAGAGTTCTCAGCTCTTTAGTCAAAGCCAAACATCTAAAAAGAATACAAAGGCAATACACTAAACTCCTTATAAACAATATCTTCAACTACTTACAATACCAAACTAAATATTCCAATAAAGCATACATGCACCAACTGGTTTTATAAGCCTGAACTCTAATGCACTCTAATGTATCATTGATGGACGCACACTAAACCATATATCCACATCCAATCTCACTCAACTGACACATAGGGAGATCAAAAAAGGATGCAGCCAAACTATCATATGGATCCACACTAGAATCCTTGAGATGACCAAAAATCAACTTGGAAGTCATGAAATCAATGGAAGAATGAGTGTTGGCTTTGAATCTATCTAATGGAGGTCTCAAGACATCCCATAGTGAGATAATTGTATCTAAAGCTTATGTCAAATAAGGAGTAAATGCTGAAGGATGGATAGCACTAAGGGAATGGTTCCTACAATATGGAAGGGATGCACTATAAAAAATTCAAGATATCTTGAAGTGATAAACCTAAGGCTGTACATGCACTATATGGTCTATGTGTGAAACCTCTCCTAGTATCCCTATATCCATCTTCTCCATCAAGCAAGGCCATAAGGTGCACTCTGGTGGAAAATCCCTATGGTAGGAAACTCTCATCCCACATGGACAAGAGAAGATGCTCTACCTTTATCCTTGTGCTATCAATCCAAATAATAACCTCAAATTTGATAAGACAATTCTTCACAAACTCTCACTCTAGGATACAATACTTAAGCAAATGTTCTCTTGCTTCTATAATGTAACCAACCTAACTACTTTATCAAGTCTCTCCATGTAGGGTATCAAGGAATAGCATACCAGATGATATCTACAAGACAACAAACATCTAAAACTAGAATCTTCTTCCTCCTCTCATGAGCATAAACTATACAAGGAATGAATTATCTAGATAAGGTGATGTTTTATCACAATGTCTAGAAATCTCATACTCGAGTTTCATGCTCCTCTCCTCAAGACAATTGATCTCCTCATGGGGATGTTTGAAGGGAGATGGGAGTACTAGATCATGTAAAAGTCATGGTCTTCAAGTAATAATATCCATGTCAAATGTAATCACACTAGGCTCTCCATGAAGATGAGGCTCTATTTGTGTCTGAGCCATCTATGTTTCTATACCTAAAGTCTATGACCCACGAGTAATCTAGTAGTCTCTATTTTGCTCAGTTTGAGTCTCATGAGTAGCACTATGTATACTGTCCATCTAAGTCTAGATATAATTACTATCTCCATACCCTCATAGTGTGCAAATCTCCTTTGTGTCTCCTCCAACATCTCCATAATAATACTCAACTCTCTTGTAGAACTCTTCCATCCCTCTATGCTCTATAGCATGAGCCTATCACTCAGACGCAAGTTCATTTAGATCTGCTAATCTATGTGTCCTAGTACTCTTGGTAGTTATGAACTGATCCTCCCACTCACCTAAACTACACTCCCACTCAAAAAGTGCAAGGTCTTTGTGCACTAAATCCACCTCCTAGCTCTAGCTTCACTCTCCTAGATCTCCCTCACTCCCTATGGGTCTGAATGTCCTTGTTTGTATCTATGTGGATAATGAGTAGGTAAATACTTCATCTCCTCTCACTACTCTACCATCTATACCAATGCTCTCTGCATGAACATCCATGGGGTTGGAAGCCTCCAAAAATGAGCCAAAAAATGCTAAGGTACCACATTCACACCTCACCAACATAAGCAAACCTTAATGCATAAACTAAAATTATATGCATAAGATAACAACAATGAAATCATTCAATAAACGCAATGCCAAGAGACACAAAAAATACAACATAACAAGAGAATGAAAAGGTAAACAAGCAATGGGTTTGCTTGCATAGATTGAGGCCAGTGGATGGGTCTGCTAAAAGATAAAAAATGAGTTTTCTCAAGAAAATGGCATTCCTCACAAAAAAGGGTATGCTCAGAGAGTAGAATGGCTTTGCTCATAAGTGGAGATGGATTGACTTGTGGACAAGAATGGGAATTGATTTGCTTGCATGAGGTAGCTTTGCTCTTGTAGAAACTCTAAAATCAAAGGGGATTGGATCCACATGCATAGGTGTTGGGTTCACTTGAGAATATGGATTTACTCATGCCGGGGGATGGGTTTGCTCAAGCCGGATGGATTTCTAAACTCACAAGTAGATGGGTTTGCTTGTGATCTGATGCATTTGCTAACATAGGGTTTTTACAATGAATTTTGGTGATAGAGAAAAAACTCAAACATAAAATTCAAGAATTTCATTGGAGGAATTGAATAGAGAACTCATTTCACAAAATTCAATAGAGGAATTGCATAAGAAGGGAGAAAGGGACAATACTCATATGGTGAGATGGATATTCTAACCCTAAGAAAACTTTCAACCTCCAATTGATAGTGCATTGAGGTCTACTTCTTGAATCCCTTGAATTGCAACTCATACCTATATCTTGTCAAGCCAACCCTATTTGATACATGTCATATTGTCTTCACTTTGGTGAAACACTATCAACCAAGGAACCTTGTTAATGCACTCCATGTTGGGAGAGTCCTAGTACCTCTCATATTTGGGAATATAAGCCATGTATCCCTTGCTCTCTCCCTAATTTCTTGTCTTTGCTTGGCACTCTCTCCAATTTGTGAGCCAATTTGGAATATCAAATCCTTATCTCTGCCTTCAAAAATTGTCTCCTTCTCTTCTTGCAAATTTTGAAACTTTGCACTCTCCCCAAGTTTTGAAAATCTTAAACTCAGTCCCTATGCCTCTAGTGATGTCTTTGTACTCACTCCAATTTTTGTAGACTCTCTACCTTTACACTATGAGCCAGCCTATCTCTCACTTAGGATAAATCTTTGGTGACTATTAAGGTAACACACCATGGACAAAGAAGGCAAAGAACCACACTCCGTCACACTCCTCCATGGCTAGAACTCCAAGGCACCTCCAAGATTCAAGACATTGCTCACTAAAGAACTTAATGACAGATAATTGCAAATGAAAGGATGATGAGTACCTCCTCACCCCTACCTTATATATTGTGAAAAAGTTACACACCAAAGTCACTAATTACTAGAGTAGTAACTCAAGTTACTAGGCTAAAATTCAAATAAACTCTAAAAGTCTAAAGGAATATCCCAGCACATGAGAATAAGCCTATAAGTAGGTGGTGTTATCCTCACCTACAAACTAAGTCAAGGATTCCTTCACATGGGCTATTTTTAGACTATAGAAAAATTTGCACCAACAAGGCTGTGGTCCCAAGAGTTCTCAATTCTTTCATTAAAGTCAAATAACTAGGAATAATACTAAGTCAATATACTAGAAGACAAAATAGTAATACTCACTCTTTTCTCTTCTTCTAGAGTAGTGTCACTTTTATCTTAGTTGAGACTAACTCTAGCTAATCATGACTAATGTAGAAGCTTAACTAAACTCCATATAGATAATAATTTTCCACTACTTGCAATGCACAACTTAATATCCTTATAGATGATACATGCACCAACGGGTTTTACAACACTCTCCTCCCTTTCCCAAATTTTGCAGTCCATATCTCTCTCCGCACTAATTTTGAAACCATTGCTTGCTCTCTCCCTCTCCTCTCTATTTTCAAAAGCCATGCCATCTCTCCTCTTGTCTAATTTTTGAATCCTCTTGATATTCCCCTACACTCTATTTCAAAATTCATTTAGCAATTCTTGCTCTCAAATATTTTCTCTTGAATCAAATTGCCTCTAACCTTTAAACCATGGCACGTTCACATTTTTCTTTGCACTCTCTCTTCAAATTCACTCTCCTCCTTCCTCTTTTAATTAACACCCATCATTTTGTGCAAATAGCTTTCTCTTTCTCCCCTTCTTGCAAATTGCCAACTATCTCTATTCCTTATTGCTCTAAACACAATTCTTGAATTGCCTTTTTCCCTTGTACATGAATTTCCTTTCTCCATGGTCTAAAGGTTCCCCTTTATCCTCAAACTTGGCTCTTCCTCTCAATTGACCCGGTGCCTCTAAATTGAAAATTTGAAATGACATCCTTTCTAATGAGATGACTCCTTTATCAAATCAAGTGACTCTCCTCTATTTGCACTCTCTTCAATTTACCCATGTTTCCACTCCTATTTTCACAAAATATGGTGTAGCAAGCAAAAGAAATCTACATTTCATTTTATATTGCAGAATCAAGATCAATTAAATTAAATTCTTTCCTCAAAATAATTTCATTCTTTACTGCAACTACTTTATTCTTTCCTACATTTCTCTATAAATTTCCTAGCCAATAACACTAAATTATACATACTAAACTACAACTACCACTCCATTTCTAGATTACATTTCTAGCTCATGACTTTAAGGTTTCAACTAATTTTAAGTTGCTCAAGCCCTTAATGAGAAAACTCATTTTAACAAGATAAAACAATTTCTAACAAGTAATGAAGATTTCAAACAACAAAAATTTTCAAATGAGTGGATACATTTCAAATCAAATGAACCTATCCAAAAAACAAGTTAATTTTTCTAAAAAAGTAGAAACAAACCCATGGTTCACATGAGCAAACTTATTCATCAAAATATAAAATTCAAATTTTAAATGAGCATACACATAAATCAAATGAACAGACCCAATTGTCATCATGAGCAAAGCCATTTCCTTAAAAGGAGACCCATCAATTTCATGAGTGGACTCATTCAGAAACCAAGTGAATCCATATTTCCCAATTACCATTAAATAACATTTGATACAATAAATGCATGAAATACATTCAATACATTGTAAAACTTGTATTAAGAAGGTGTTTCTTATAAATATCTACCACAAGTCTGGCTGAATGCCAGGCAGATTTTTACCATTGATTGCCTAGTCTCTTCTCTTATATGGTGAGCACTTGCTCCACTTCTGTCTTGTTAGAAACTACCTCCTATTTTTGCAAGTGCTCTTGGTCTTCCCATATAACACATCAATTTATTAAAAAGTTATGCAATATAACACAAGTGTCAATCCAACATAAGAGATAGGAGTTTCTGTTCATGTTGTTTTATTAGGTTCTCAACTCATGCAAAGAATGCTAGTGTGCTTTGAATATACCAATACAATGTTCATTTACAAACCTAGTTCAAACCACACAATGGTTGAAGTCTTTCCTCTCTAGCATTTGTGCTTTTTTATATGATGACACCAAGTGGCTTATGGGCACATATCCAAATATTACTTGGTAAATATTGATGGCTCTCAAACAAAACACATTCTCCCTATTGATTAAGGTCTGACCAAAGATCCAAAAAAATATATCATGTCATGATATGGTCCAAGCATTCTTGTTCATCAACATGAGCTTGTTAGACACACTAACACATAAAATGTGATCTCCACAAATTCAATGCAATCTAATCCATTACCTTTTCCAAATTATAAATTCCAATATCCACCCTCATTTACCACACTAAACAATAAAATATATTCCTTGCATATTTGATTTAGTGCAATCCATAATTCTCTAACCTCCTACCAAATGATTATAATACACCCTCCTTAACCAGCCACTCAATCATAGAAAATGCCAAATTTCACTTACCTCCTACAAAATGATAATAACATACCTTTTAAACCACTCACTCAAGCATAAAAAGTGCAAATCATAGATACAATGCAATCTAATTACCTCTTGCAAAGTGTATAGTTTCAATGCAATCTGATTACCTCCTACAAAGTGTATAATTCTCCACTTGTCATTGCATATTTCTTGCACATTGATTGAGTAGGCGCCTTTTTGGCTAAAATAAAGCTCCGTATCAATGATGAGGCTTTGTGATGATGGGAATAGAGTTCCATCCACTAAACCCACACAATTCAAGCATCCTTTCCTTGCAAACACAAAGAAAACTCTTGCTCTCTCCTTCTGAGCCATTGTACCTCCTTCCTCAATATGAACAAAATAGTAATGATTAATCTATTTGTAAAACTGGATGTGGATCATGCACTAATTCCCTATAGGTTTATTACTCTTGCCATTAACACTCCCTTCACATTATGTCTAAAACATCCAGAGCTAATGCCTCTTGGAGCCATATGCTTATTTTCTTCCCATAGCAATCTTTTGTTTAAAGACATTGTGCACTTTGAGGAGATCCACTAAAGCAATAAAAGAGTCCATATCCATCCTCACTAGCTATTTGAAAGCAAGAGGATGAAGTATAGAGAAATATTTGAACAAAAATTCTATACAACAAGATCTAAAATATATCTTTGAAATATTGGCCCTTTTGGATAAATACCCACCATTTGTAAAGCTATTCTATAATACCATTAGCTAAAAAAATTATCTAGAGGTGGAAATTGTCTTGGTAATATCTTTAGAGATGTTATACATGATGGTATAAGTAGAGTAGATAGAGATATCACCAAGAGAGGACTTCCACTAATACAAAAAAGACCAAAAAAATCCTAAAAACTTGAGAGTCAATTTTGGAGGCCTAAACAAAAGAATTAGGCCTCAAAAAATTGAATCTTTTCTCCACCCCAAGAGAAAGAAATTGCTTTCTCCCTCTCTTGTTTGTCTTGTTGACATTTTCCAACTATCACCTATGTTATTTTAAGCTTCTTATAGGAAGACAAGTTTGACCAACCAAATAAAACAAGGATCAACATGTCACCAAACTATGGAGCTAATTGAGGAGCGTAGCTTGCTGACATGTCACAAATCCATGTATCTAATCTAAGAGTATAGTTTCCTTTGAGGGGATCCTCTTTGCTATATAATAAAGACAAGGTGCTCCTTTGGGGCATTGAGGAATTAAACCTTGTATTTCTCTTGTATTTCTCTTGGAATTTCTCATGTTCTTGGAACATTACAATGGTATCAAAGTAGGTATTTTAATCCAAGTGAATAGATCACCCCTCTTGAAGGAACATGGGCTATGAGAATCTGTAACTTTGAGAGAAGAAAAAGTAGTGCAATTGATAGATTGGAGTGTTTGGGAGAGAGGATAGGATGGATGTTCTTAGAGGAAAATTTCTTGCACCTCATTTTCCTTTTTGAATCTATTCCACATCAAGATTATGTACATCTAGCACAAGCAAGTATATCTTGTTTATCGTTTTGGAATAAAGTTCATGGACATAGTAATGAATTTTCCAAGCCTATGATTCTACCTATTATGATATATAATAGAGAGTGTGATTTGATAATTTTACATTTTATTATTATTCAATGGATCTAAATATATTGAATCATCTCCGTTTCAACACTCAAGTAGAAATCCATTATGTAATTAGACCAAAAGTGATGGTTAGGGATTTTATAGTTTGCAATTTTGGTGAGAAATATTATCAACAAGTGATAGCCTTTCATGTCCCAATGGTAGTCCTAATTTTTTATGGTCTCTCCAGAGTGATCATATTAACCCTTTATTGAAGTAAGAAGTATTGATTGAGCATGTGTTATACATATGAATCATGGAGCCATAGTTAAAAGATCCAATGCAAGGAATGCAAAGGATGTTGAATGAGTTATCGGATATCAAGATGATAATGGAGGCATTGCAAAGTCAAGTATGTACACTCAAGAATGATCATGTAATGCAAGAAGAGAAATCATCCTAAAACCCAATAACAACGGCCAAAGTACTTGTAGAATCATTCATGATAATGACACCAACCTTGATCAACAATGAAGCCACATTGTTATTGTGGATGAAGAAGAGATTGAACATTGAGCCTTACAAGGGACATTGTTCTATGGAAGTAGTGGAAAATTGGATCTAAACAATGAATCAATATTTTTGATTATTCACAACAAAGATCAACATTCATTCTATAGGCATGTTTGCATGTGAGTACTTGACCAATCAACCCCTCACATAGTTTGATGCTTGGGAACAACCAGTGCTAGTAGGAGAGAAAGAGATCAATTGGATAATAATACAAGAAGGATTGTTGAAGAATTTCTAAGCTATGGATTTTGTGTAGATGGTTCAAATGCATGGAATTTGAAGCAAAAGAACAACATACAAGAATAAATGTAGGTATTTCTTGATCTATAGGTTGCGATAACCAATATGAGCCTAGCAGATACTCTTGATAATTTCAAATGGGGTTTAAAAGAGCAAATTTACCAAGAGGTAATGTTTCATGATATTTGTAGTGCCAAAGTTAGTTTGCTCAGATGTTGAAGTGGTTGTGTTGGCAGTCATAAGTATATGTATTACTCATGGACTACTTTTTGGTAGTCCAATTTCATATTAGGGCTTTTGATCTATGAGTTGGCTTGTCTCTCACTCAAGATGAACCTCTGATGGCTATTAAGGTAGTGCACTATGGAATAAGAAGGCAAGGAACCCCAACTCCACTACACTCCTCCAAGGCACTTCCAAGACTCAAGACATTGTTCATTAGAGAACTCAATGAAAGAGATAGTTGAATGAAAGAATGTTGAGTACCTCCTCACATCTAGCTTATATACTTGTGAACTACCTTTTATACTTGTGAAAAAGTCACACACCAAAGTTGCTAATTACTAGAGTAACTCAAGTTACTAGGCTAAAAGTCAAATAAAGTCTAAAAGTCTAAAGAAATATCCAAGCACATGGGAATAATCCCATGGGTAGGTGATCTTATCATCCCCTACCAACTAGTCAAGGATTCCTTCACATGGGCTATCCTTGGACTATAGAAGAAGTCCACATTTACAAGGTTTGTGAGCCCAAGGGCTCTTAACTCTTTCCTGAAAGCCAAATAACTAAGAATAATACCAAGTCAATACACTAGAAGATAAAATAGTGGTGATCATTTTTTCTCTTCCTCTAGAATAAGATCACCTTTATCTTAACTAGGACTAACTCTAGCTAATCATGACTAATGTGGAAGCTTAGCTAAACTCCATATAGATAATAAATCTCCACTACTTGCAATACTAAACTTAATATCCATATAGAGCATACATGCATCAACGGGTGTTACATTTACCCCTAGACCTAGATTTTGCTTCATCCTTGGAGTGAAGATCCCTTTAGCTTTTATGATACAGTTTCAACTTATCATGGTTAATCCTACCAAAGTGTCTTCCTCCCAATTCCTTGAGATCATAGGTGTAATTTCCCCACACTTTCTCTACTATGCAAGGTCCAAAGTATTTAGGCAAGAGCTTATTTTTCACCCTCTTTAAATCAAATAGAATCAAACAACATTACCCAGAACCTTCCTTGAAGAGCTCCACCTTTCTCTTACCTTGCCTTTGGTCATAGCTCTCCTTTTTTCTATTGGGCTTGCTCCACTCAAACCATAGCAATTGCTCTTACTTCATCCAATTCCATGAGCTACTCCTTCCTTGACTTCTCTACATCACCTCCTTGTGCCTTCTTCAATTCCTATGAATGCTTTGAGAAGTAGGAAGATCAAAGTGTAGGTAAAGTAGACTCAATGCAATATACCAATTGAAATGGAGAATATCTTGTGGATGTCTTCATGACTGTCCTAAACTCCCATAAAACCATATGAATCTTCTTGTCCCAGTGATGTTTTCCTCCTTCAATTTTTATATCTTTGGCCAACATCATGCATAAGATTTGATTGGTTCCCTTTGCAAAGCCATTGGAGTTTGGCTTATAGGAGGTAGTCACTCTATGTGATAGAGAAATGTCATAGCATGGATGTAGTGATAATTCCTGTAAACTCTCCTCCTCTATCAAAAACCAACCCCAAAGAGCATCCAGACCTAGTGGTGATGCATTAATAAAGAAATCTGACAACTTTATCTTCATTCTTGTCTCTATATGGTCTAGCTTCAACCCAGTTGATAAGGTAATCAGTAACCACCACAATTACCAATTGTTCCTTGGGATTGCTTGGGGTTCTATTGAGAGGAACTACAAAGTTAATTCCTCACTTCTCAAAAGGTCATAGTAATAGAATTGATCTAAGAGGTGGAGTAGAGGTAGACTTCTTAGCAAAAGCTTGACAAAAATTACAAGTTTTGAAATAATCAAGACAATGCTTGAAAATTCCACTCCAGTAGTAACTTACATTAGAATCTTGAAAGTGGTCACCTTTCCTACATACCACATACCAAACCACGTATCAAACCATCATGAAACTCCTTCATTAGTAGGATAGGCTCCTCCTTAACCCAATGCTCGTCAAAGTAGACCATTTTCTCCTTTTTAGAAAAGAATGTTATGCACCATTGTGTAAGGTCTAAATCTTGTTGCAAGGGCCTTCCTTTCCCTAGCATGCATCCCATCCGGATAGTTACCTCTTGTAACAAATTACAACATCTTCTTGTACTCCATTGGAACCTCTTGAGTGATTAAGATTGTCATGATCTCCTCATCAAGGAAGGAATCATCCATTAGCTCATTCCCATCATGATCATAGGGCTCATATAACAATCACCAGTTTCATGTTTCTTTCTTGGCCTATCTTCAATAGTGTCATTGTACTCAACCAAGAGTATATTCTACTTTGCTAACCTCCCTTCCACATTTAGCTTGTTGAAGATGTATTTTAAAGCCTTGTGATCTGTGATAATGGTGGCCTAAGTAGTGTCAAAACTTCTTGAGACCAAAAGTCACTACCAACCCTTTTCTTTTTGTGATTGTATAATTCTTCTATCTTGAGACCATCTATCTACTAGCATAAGCTATTGGATGATCATGCTCATCTTGATCTAATTGACTAAGAGAGCATCATATAGCTACATTAGAAACATCAATATAAAGAATGAAAGGCTTACTCCAATCAGGTTTAGCAAGAATTAGAGCCATAACAAGGGATTTCTTGAGCTCCTCAAAAGTTTTGAAAGCCTCCTTGTCCTCCAAAATCATTATGTATTCTACACCCTTCATCATGTAAATGGTCAATGCATAAGCCTTGTTAGAAAACAAGAAGATGAATCTCCTATAGTACCCAACCATCTCAAAGAATTGGTGTAACTTTGTCAAGCTTGAAGGGAATGGAAGCTATGAGATTTTCCTCACCTTTTTAAGACCCACTATTATTCCATCCTTGTAAATGATATATTTAAAAGGAGACCTTCTTCACAACCAAAGATGCACTTCTTTGGGTTGAGTGATGAATTTGCTTCATCTAAGCATTGCACAACTGTGATCAAGTGCTCAAAGTGCTCCTCCTTGCTCCCATAAACACAAAAGTCATCAATGAAATCTCTCACAAATTTCTCAATGAAAGGTTCAAACACCTTGTTCGTGGGCTGTTGAAATGTGGCTGAAGCATTACAAAGCCCAAAAGGCATGACCTTGAAAGCATAGGTTCTCCAAGGTGTGGTGAATGTTGTGGGTTGTTGATGCTTTGGTGCAATCTTGATTTGGTTGTAGCCACTATAGCCATATCCAAAACTATACCTCTCATGACCTGCAACCTCCTCCAAGATATCATCAGTGAATGGCAAGGGGTAATAGTCCTTCTTAGTAACAACATTTAGCTTCTTGTAATCAACACAAACTCAAAGCTTGCCACTCTTCTTGTTCACAATCACAATTGAAGAAGCTCATTCTAAATTCTCCACCTCAAAATAACCCAACCTCCTTGAGCTTATCAATCTCCTCCTTGCCAACCAAAGTTGTTGGTAGGTTAATGCAAAGTTGCTTTTGGTGGGCTGGTCTTGCATGTGATTCCACCTCTATCTTGTGCTTCCCCAAGGAAGCACAAGATCCTTGTAATTAAAACCAGACATATGGATAAACTTGTGGAAAATCTCCTCAAATCTTACCTTCTACTCCTTGGTAACAGTTGGACCATACTTGATGGTTGATAGTCTCCTCTCTATCTCCTTTAGTGTCAATGGTGATTTATCAAGGTCCTTCAAAACGTCTGGTTTAGGCACAAATTCCATAGCACACAAGAGATGCATATCTAAATTAGATTCAGAGTCATCCTCCTCCAATGAGGTCTCTTCTTCTATGCTTGTGTCTACACCTGAAGTTCCTTCTTCTAAATCTGATTCCAAATCATCAAAAGATGGTGTATTTGAATGTGAAGGATGTTTGGTGTTGGTTATAGAAACTAGAACTCAATGTTTGATGGCCCAAGTCTCAAGTATCCTTTGTGCCATCAATAAGTTGTTTGAGCTACTCTCAACCATGGCCTCCCAAGAAGAAAATCATGACTTGCATCCTTCAAAACTTGGAAAGTCATGAGATTTTGAGTTTCCATAACCAATGCTACCACTTTGTCCATCACACTCCCAGTCAAACTTGTTGCTTGTTTGCCATGCTCATTGCAATGTTGAAGGTCTAAAGGATATCATACCCAATTTCTTCATCAACTTCTCTGACATGGCATTCTCCATAGATTCTCCATCAACAAGTGCATCCTTGATGTTGTAACCATTCACCTACATATGAATCTTGACATGTTAACCTATGATAGAGAGGTAGTTCTTGCCTTTGCAATATTTCTTTGTCTCCCATGTTTTTCGAATAGCTAGTTCTCACTACTTTCTTTCTCCAATCAATGGTGGGGTTGTAGTGCTCCATCCATGATGTGTCTAAGATCATATTGGAATGAGCTTACCATATCTCTCACCACTCAATTTCTTCTTGATACTCTCTAACAAAGAGTGTTATCATTCTAGGTAACAACTCAATCTTCTAAGTTTGACCATTAGATAACACTTCTTTATTCTCATCCTTCTCAAGCTCCTTCCCCAAGCTTATTGCAATGGATCAAGACAAGAAATTCTCTATTGCTCTAGAGTCTATCAATATTGTCACCTGATTGCTTTCTAGTACTCCAATTTATGACAATCAATTGTTTGTTTGTTTTCCGCAACCTTTGGGCACTTGTTCTCTTCCTCCTCCTGCTTTTCGTATTCTTCATTCAGCCAATAACTCCATGAGGTACATTTACTAGTGATATTTGTTTTCCAATACGATTGTAGCATTCTCCTCTTCAATTTGTCTCTCCATGTTGTTCAAAGGTTGCATGTATAGAGGCTAAGGGCATCTAGGAAGATGAGCATGTCAATTGATGGCTATATGCACAACTTGGCCACAATTGTAACAACATTTTATTTTTCTCAAGCCCCTTCTCTTCATGGGACTCCATCTTTCCTTTCTTCAACTTGTCCTCATTCTCCTTGGAGCGGTCATGCTCCTTGGTCTTGAAACCAAATATTACCCAATTCCATAAGAATTGGTCCACCAAAGTGCAGTGTTTCATCCCAAAAGTGTTGAGTCAAAACTACCCCTTCACCTCCTCCAAGTGCCTCTATTATTCTTTGAGCGCATACAATGGCTTCAAAAATATAACCAGGATTTTGTACCATTACCTCTTGGCAAATTTGCTCTTTCAACCCCTATTTGAAATTGTCAAGAGCTTTTGTTGGACTCATATCAGCTATCACAACCTACAAATTGAGAAATACCTCTATGTACTATTTTATGATGTTCTTCTACTTCAACCTCCATAGTTAGGGTGGAGCTATCTGCACACAATCCATGGATTGGAAATTCTTTAGGAGCCCTTTTGCATTGCCATCCAAAACTCTCTTCCTTCTACCAACACTGATCATTCCAAATCATCATACCATGTGAGGGCTTTGTTGGTCAAGTACTCATACATAAACATGCATATGGAATGATTGGTGATCTAAATTGTGAAAAATCAAAAGTATTGATCTATTCTTAAAATCAAGTTTTCCACTACTCCCATGGAACACTATCCTCTATAAGGCTCAATGTTGTGTGTCTTCTTTATTCATAATACAATGCGGCTTCATTGTTGATCGGTTGGTGTCATTAGCATGAGTGACTCTTTAGGTACTTTGGTAGTTGGTATTGAGTTTTGGGATGATTACCCTTTTTGCATTACTTGATCATTCCTAAAGGTACATACTTGACTTTGCAATGCCTCCTTGTCATCTTGATCTCCCAATGCTTGTTCAACATCCCTTGCATTCCTTATATTAGATCTTGGAATTGCGGCTCTGATTTTTTACTCTTTCAAGCATAGAAGATCTTAAGAGAAACACAAGAAAAGAAACACAAAGCTTCATACTCTATACTCCAATGCTCCAAAGGAGCACCTTGTCTTTATTAAATAGCAAAGAGGATTTCTTCAAAGGAAACACCTTGGATCAGATACATGAATTGGTGACCTAACAATGAGATCTACCCTTGGATTAGTTGCATGCATGGGTGACATGTCAGTTCAGGTCCTATTTGGTTGGTCAAAAAAGCTTTGACCTAAAGGAATATTTAAGGAATCTTCTTGTAAGAATCTCAAAATCACATGGATGCGGTACTATTAGAAAGCTCTCAATGAGACAAATATGGGCGGGGAAGGGAGGCCAACACTCTTCATCCTTGGGGAAGAATCTGCACATTTTTAGGCCTAATTCATTTGTTTAGGCCTCTAAGGTTCAGATTATTTTTGGTTCCTATCTTATTAGTAGAAGTAATCTTTTGGTGATACCTCTATTTGATCTACTTAGTCCATTATCTAGAACATCTTTCCATATGTTATCAAGCCAATTTTCATGTAAAGATAATATATCTAGCTATTGGTATTACAGATTTGTACACGCAATACATGCTCAACCGCTACTTCCTACTTTAAAGGAGGGTTAATATGATCACTCAAAAGAGAGCATAGACAATTGGGACTCAAAGACCTAGTGGTCAAATGGGACCTTAGAGGCTATCACTTGTTGATAATATTTCTCACCAAAATCCCTAAACATCACTTTTGGTCTAACTACATAATGGACTTCTACTTGAGTGTTGAAAGGGAGAAGGGAGAGGATTTTGTATATTCAAATCCATTGTATCATAATAAAATTTAGATCATCAAATTCCACTCTCTATCATATATCACCACAAGTAAAATCATTGGTTTTGGCAAATTCATCACTGTGTCCATGAACCTTACTCCAAAATGGTAAACGAGATATACTCTCACATGCTCACATTAGATAGACATAATCTTGATGTGGAATAGATTCAAAAATGGAAAATGGGGTGCAAAAAATATCTTCTAGGAGTCTCTATCCCATTCTCTCTCTAAAACACCCCCAATCTATTGATTGCATTATGTTTTCTCTCCTCAAAATTACTTAGTCTTAATAGCATGTGTTCCTCCAAGAGAGGTGATCCACTCTCTTGGATTAAAACACCTATTTGATACCATTGTAATATTCCAAGTACAAAAGAACCTACAAGAGAAATACAAGAGAAACATAAGGCTTCATCTTTCAATACTCCTATGCTCCAAAGGAGCACCTTGTCTTTATTATATAGCAAAGAGGATCCACTAAAAGAGAATTACACCCTTCGATCAGATACATGGATTGGTGACATGTTAGCAAGCTCCATCCTTAGCTTAGTTGCATGGATTACTGACATGTTTATCCTTGTCCTATCTGGTTGGTAAAACAAGTTTGACTAGAAGGAATCTATAGGGAATCTTCCTATAAGAAGCTCAAAATAGCATGGGTGAGATACAATATGAAAGCTCTCAATGAGCCAAACTTGGGGGAGAATGCAATTCATTATTTATTAAAGGGAATAATTTTTCATTTATTGAGGCCTAATTGAATCCGTTTAGGCCTCCAAAATTGGCTCTAACATTTTCAAGATGTTTTTGGCCTCTGCACTATTAATGGAAATACTCTTTTGGTGACACTTCTATATGATCTACTTAAACCATCATATATACCATCCTTGCAGATATTACCAAGCCAGTTTCCATCTTTAGCTAATATGTCTAGTTAATGGTATTACCATTGAGATGCAAGAAGTTAATCATGCTTAGGAGTTTTGAAGGGTCAAGATGATGCATTGAGTGATAGTTATGAGTGACATAAAGTATCACATGTAACAAAAAGCTCAAAGTATCATGAAATTGTAGTGTAGCAGTAAGGAGTGTCTTCTAGGAAGGGTAGAATGCTCTTATTGGCATGGAGGTGTGCATTATATAGGTAATTACAAGGGAAAGACCTTTGGGGCCAGATACAAACATGAAAAATTGAATCATCATATTCAATTGAATCATCATTGTGTAATGAGATATTTTTCATGAATGTAATTTAGTGGTTTTTTTTTTGCTATAGTGTGCCATAGAAGGGTACCTACACTCTTTTGGGAATTGTCATACCCAAGAGGTTAAAGACATAACAATAGTGGACTTGTGATAAAGTGACACTTTTCTTTCACTCCTAGCCAATTCCAAACCATATCCTCATGAGAATGACCTGCTTTTACCAATTATACTATAAGTACAATGACATTGAGTTTTCACAATTACATTGAATTGGAGTATCCATACAAGGAACTTCAATGGAAGAATTAGCTCAAGCTATACCATGTTAAACATAATGCACCACCAAAAGAACCATTGACTTGTGCAAAGAGTTTCAAGAGGAATTCATGTAGGAGACATGAAAATGGTCTAAATTTGTGGAAGATGATTGATTGAAGAAATGAAGGAAATCAAACTTGAATGTAGTCAAGTATGGAATCTACATTGTGTAGTTAAGATTTTTAAAGAAGATTCTTAGGTGTAGACAATTGAGGAATTTTTAGTTGAAGTGTAATGTAGTAAATTTTTAGGTACAACAATGTAAAAGAAGAACTCTCACCATCTTGATGAGGAATCTTGCAATCAATTGATTGATTGAAAGATATGATGCCCTAGTTCCATATCTTAGAAAAGTTGTGGTTTACTTTCTTGGCTTAAAATTGGAATTAAAATTTTCTTAGGTTGATGAGCAAGATAGCACTTCATAACTATGTAGAAGGATCCATGGAAGAAAAAAAAGGAGGGAATCCTTCTAGGTGGACTGAGTAGGATTGGATAATCATATTGGGACCCAAAGTAGGAGAACCAACAAGGATCACCTTTGATAGGAAATGTGAGTCTACAGAGGAAATAAAAGAAGTGAAGTCATCATTTTGACAGTTGAGGATGAAGCATAGCTACAAGGTCAAACCACATATCAACCTAATGAAGCAAAGCATTTTTAGTGCTATCATGACTATGCTAAAACCCAACAAAACAACCTACATTAGCAAACAATAAGCAATTTTCTTTCATTTGTTGTTTGCAAGAGCTAACGTGAATTGGAGAGCATGTTTCTACAAGTAGCATATAGTACATCAATGGAGAATGGAATGGTCAACACACTATTTTTTACCATTTGCTACACACCTCTACTATAAAATGAACTTGATGATAGTTGAGGAGAAGGAATAAATGATATCACACTTCCACTCCAATCTCATATGGCCTATGCATTCTTTGAGGCAAAGTACATTATAGAGATGAGGGAAAATGACAAGTATTTTGTAAGGATGGAAAGGGTAAGAGCAATGGAAGCTGATGTTCCTAAGTTAAAGAAGAGAGCAAGAGCCAAGGAAGCTTCCCTCATGCTTATCATTGGGGCAAAAGAAAGAAGGAGCCAAGTCAAACTCAAAGTCATAGGACAAGGAAGAGCTAACACTAAAGAGTTTGGATTTGACCACAAGTAGTGAAAGCAAACCCAAAGCAAACCCAAAGCAAACACAAAGTGTACCAAGATGTCTTAGAAGGTGAGGATGCCAGATCAGGCCAAGAATTCCACAAAGAGATTGGGTGCATGGACTTGCATGATGAAGACACCTAAGAAGAGCAAGATGAGGAGCTAAGGATGGTGATCCAATGGGGAACTTACTTGCATATCAAAGTAAGAAGCCAAGTCAAGTAGCAACAAGTGAACAAGAAGAAGTGAGTTCTAAAGGACTCCAAATGGGAATTGACTGATCATGACTTTGGTCAAAGTTGTAGACATTGAGTTAGAAGAAGAGGTGAGCAAGAGGACAATCTGTTCCAAAGAGTCAACTACCTATCAAGTGTGGTGTGTCCCTTGTTGGTGTACTTGCAAGAGAGGATGCAAGAGGTGAAAGAAGAGCATCCTAAGGTGAGGACCAAATTACAAAAGGTGAAGGTGATGAACATAGATATAAAAAATTTGAAGGTGATGTGGACTCAAGTATGCTAAGAAGCTTCATTACTTTGGGTAGATGCAATGGTACAAAAGTAGACATTGATGGATCTGCAAGGGAGCTATGACCAATGCAGCAAGTACTTGGAGCAACAAAAGAAGAGCTCCTAGAACAAAAAGAAGAATTCACCAAGGCAAAGGACAAGCTTGATAGGATGCAGCTCAATTTTTTCCAAAAGACTACTCAGATCCAAATGCAACAACAAAGTATTGCAAAATTAAGGCAGGTTGCTAGAGAGAATAAGCAACATTGGCAGTTGGAGATGGAAAGCCAAGAAAGGGAGGAAAAATGCCTACATAGTCTTGTCAAGGTACAACTTTCCAAGGCAAGGAGAGGATATGATAGAAATGGAAGAGACACACTTAGTGGAAGTCCAAAAACTATACATGCAGTTGGGAGAAATAATAACCCAATACAAGGTGCTCTCAATGAAAGAGGGTTTGGGTTGGATGAGAAACATAACGCTTGGCATTTCAAAGTGATGCTCAGCATTGGAGCCAAGGTGGAGCTAGAGAAATCATAGTTGCACAAGTTGAAGTTGTTGGTGTAAGAGACTTGTAGAAAGAAGGTGAATGATGTAGAACTGAATAACTTATTAATTTGCTTTAGGGATCATGTAGATAAGAAAGTAGTAGCAGTAGGAGACAATATTTGCCTATAATTAGACTCAGTTAAACAAAATGTAGACAGTCTCACCACTACTCTAAGTGAGTAAATGGCAACCCTATCCAAAGTAGCTTAGATTGGAGTACATGTGGATTCAGCTGAGCTACCTAAGTCATTAAAGAACATTAGAATAGGGGGGAGGATATCTATGACTTCAGTTGCAGTGCAAATGGATGATGTGACTACAATAGAGGTACATGTAGACCCACTGTGCAAGAAGCACTTGTAGTTACTTTGGTATTGAAGCTAAAGTAGGCAAAGCACTTGAATTGGATCCAAGTCAATAGCAGTTATAGACCCAACGTAGTGTTGGCTGAATGATTTTGTTTGTGAATGCATAAAGAAATTTGGATTGCAAGTGAAGCAGTGTTAGATGTTGGAGTCTATGACTCTGAATTCCATTTTGCATGTTTGGTTTTGAGTAGAGCACATTTGAAGCAATTCCTTGACGGATTATTGTCAATTGTAGTGTTTAGCATTCATAATCATAGTCAGAAAGTTGATGCAAAGTCACTTTGAGCCAAGAAGATGTACCTTTGTTGGATGGGTGAAATACAATTTTGATGCAAAATCATTTCATTACAAAGTGAACATCCTTGTTTTGACTAAATCATCACAATTGATGTAAATGGAATAGAATTGAAGAATTGTGATTTTGCATGACAAGCATTTATGGCAAGACTTCTATGAGTGTTTGCTACACTCTTTTGGGTGTTGTTTTTGCCCAAGAGTTTAAAGATGTAATCAATAAAACTATTAAGCTACTTTTACTTTGTATTTGAGCATTCCTAACATGTAACTTTGTGGCAACAAAATATTACTCACCCATTACTACAAAAGTAATATTTTCTAATTTGTCACACAGACCCTAAAATTCAAGCTGTAGGATAGAGGATCTAAAATTAGATCTAAAAAATATATAGATATGATAGAGGATCTAAAATTAGATCCCAAAGGAAAACTCTATTTTTGCAATACTTGTATAAGAGAAAAGATGCACAAGGCTATATCTCCAAGAGATCATCAAATAGAACTTTAGGATACTAGATAGCATACATTCAAATGTGTGGGGATACATGACTAAGAATTTCAAAGTGGAGTTGGATAATACATATCTTTTGTGGATGATTACAATTGTAAGAGTTTTGTTTACCTAATATTGAGCAAAGAAGAAATGCTACCAAAGTTTCAAAATTTTTATTTATGGTTGAGTTGCAAAATGGAAGAAATTAAATGATTTATAACATATCAAAGTAGAGAGAACAAGAAAGAGAATTTTTAGTCTTACTTATCAAAGAAAGAAATTCTTCTTGATTGCTAGAGATGGTCTAGTCCAAAATAGTGGTACAACAAAATTTAATCATATGTTGGTAGACAAAGCATTAATAATGCTTCAAACATCAAAGCTAGGGGGAAATTTTGGGGTGCAACTATCTATACTACTAATTTCTTAAAGAATATGAATCAAAATATTTCATTACAAAAGAAAGCTCCTAAAGAGTGTCGGATTAGAAAGAAATATGATATTTATACTCTTAGAGTTTTGGATATCGTGCATATGCTCATATCCTTAAGGAGAAAGAGAGAAAGTTTACCAAAAAGGAATGAAGGATCATTTTTATGAAAAGGGTTTAAAAGGTACTTGCTTTTCAATCTTAAGACCATACAAGTTATTAGAAGTCAGGATATTTTCTTTGATGAGTTGAGGACTTGGAGAGAAGGCAATGGTGAAGTGTTGGAGCTAGTTGATCAAGTTGATCAATCTATCTTTCCAAGTTATAGAGCACAATTTTTCATATCAATCATTAGAACATCATTCCTTACTTGAACTTAAAGAACCATCTAAAGAGAATTTGAAGATGTCCAAGAGGTCCTCAAAGCAAATAGTGGTTTTTATCTCATGATACACAAGGGAAAAAAGACCCTTGTGACAACATAAAAAATATCACTTTTATGGTAATCAGGTAAGTAAGGTTTGTTCTTGCAGAGATACAATTTAGAAATGATCAAATACAAAGTCAAATAGTAACAAGCAATTCTTCTTGGTTGCATCTTTAATCTCTCAAGTAGAAACTACAAGCACTAACTCTCAAGCTTGTCACAACAATTTGTCACCCATAATCACAAGTCATTCAATTCTGTCCAAACAAACTTGATTGGGATGATTTAGTCCTTCCCAAAAATGGCTACTTCACTACAAAATGACTTCACCTCAGAATTTTGTTCCACCCCTCCACTAAAGGCAGAACTTCCTTGATCAAAATTGCTTCACACAAATCAGTGATGTGCTCACAAATGTTGAATACTACCAACACTACAATTCCTCTTAGATCTATCAAGGCATTGCTTCAATTGCACTTCACTTAGAATCAAACACACATAATGAAGATAAAGGCTATAGAATCCAACATCTAACAAGCACACTAACTTGCACTTTTAATTTCTCCACACACTCACAAACACACACATAGAATTGATACTCAAAATTAAGCTCAAGCAATGAGCACTAAAATCAGCACTTTGTTTTATCTATTCTCAAGAATAATGAACACCGAATAACAATTTACTGCAAAGGCCTCCCTTAAATAGACAGAGCACTTGATAGTTATCTAACTTCCTAAACCAATTCCTAACAACTCTACCAACCTGTAGATCCAAAATGACAATGTACCTCTCATATCTGCCTCCTATATCCTTCTATCTCAAAACTGGTCTTAATCCAATCCGATGTCTACCTCAACTTTGGCTTCCAAACCCAATGATCCTCCTATCACTTCTCCTTATTTGGGTCTATCTAATTCTACAACATCCTCCACTATTTCTACTACTTCTTCACCCTAAACTACAATTTTACTAATGGGTAACCTATCTAACTCTTTATCTCCCGACCCACTCCTCTCTAATGTCTTAGGTAATTGATCCAAAGACACATGCAGTCCTACTTTTGCTACCTTGGACTTCTTATCTTCCTTCATACTACTCCAAAGTCTCTCTAACTCTAAATTTACTAAGTCTAATCTGATACTCACATTGTCTGCTACCTCAATTATCTTCTTATCTACTCATTCTCTCAAACAAATAAAAAGATTGTTCAACTCAATGTCTTTCACTGGTTTCCTTTTACATTTTCTGCACTTTGGGTGAATTCACTATAGCTAGTTTCTTTACTAACTCTATCCTATCTTCAACAAGGATTGAAATTAAAGTCATGGGTATCCTAACACTATCTTATTTCCCTACTGTAAATTCCTTAAATGACTCTAACAAGACCCCTAAATTCACTTGCATCATGTGTTTGACATCTTCAGATTGAATCATATTTTTCCTAAGGCAAAATCTTTAGACCCAAAGTCTCTACACCCAAAGTCACATAGACCCAAAGTCCTTCAACTACTGTGTACATCTACTATAGAAACTTCAAATACTTGTTACTTTTGCTAAAAACCTCTAAAATCTACAATTTTAGTTGCAATGGAAAGCCATAAAGGAGATGCTTCTAACAAGATATAGCATGCATGATTTGGACGTCTAGTCATTGAGATATGGTTCCCGCAGTAATCCTAACCTGCAACTTGCAACATGCATCCTCCAACCTTCATTCCGATGCGAAGCATGTTTCTTCAGGTATACGTTGCTTCAATCCAATCAGAGTCCTTCTCCTTTGACACAAAGTTGGTTTACTTGGGTTGGATCAAAATATAGGCTTCTCATCGTTTCTTCTCTATTCGGGTTCAATTCGGTTTCAATAATGCACTTCTTCTTTAAAACTCATCCAAAATGAAAAATGTGTGTACCACAACCCTCAAAAGGTAACCTTAGGTGTAAAATCTATGTGTGAGAATCTAGAGAGATCAAGAAATGACAAGGAACTTATGAGTGAAGATCCAAGTCTATCAATAAACTTTTTCTTTCCTTTTGAGCAAGAATTGCACTTGCAAAAAGTGATAGAAAATGAAACTTACATCTACAATGAGATAGTTGATGATCATGAAACTTTACAACAAGCAATAACAATGTCCATAGTCTAAAAACTAAGATTCAACTTGCATTAGGGGTTACACACTTGCATTAGTTAGTACACACATGTATGAAAGTTATTTGATGAGTTTGCAAATCTCACAAACACATCAAAAACTAGCCTTTTATGAGTTTATAGTGAATTTGCTCAAGAAATTTTCCATTATCTAGGGCAAACTTCTCATCCAAATCAAACGTATACCATCATCTACACTTTAAAATCTGCAATCAGTTATCATCATATTCTGTTGAATGTGTCTACCATAACCTTGAGTTTGACCTCAATTTGATTCTAGATTTTTATTGTTTGTCATGTCAATTTCTTTTGAGTTTGAAAAAAACTTACTTCTACTTTATAGATGACATTAATGCTTAGATCATATTATAGTCAATAGAAGTTGATTGTAGCATAAGAAACAAAGTCCTCTTAGCCCAATGATATAGAAATACTTGTTGATTTACTACCAAATGGAAAAGTTATTTGGTGTTAGTAGGTATTCAGGGTCAAATGTGGAATTGAGACCAAGATCTTAAACTACAAAGCAAGACTTCTTATGAAGGGGCTTCAACCAAAAAACATCCATTACACAAGCTTTTGCACTTGTGGCCAAGTATGGATCTATCTGGATACGTCTAGCACTTGATGTAGAGAGAAAGATTGCATATACTTTTTCATTTGTGGAAAAGTATAGATCTATCCAATTACTTCTAGTACTTGCTATAAAAAGAGATTGGGAAGTGGAGCACTTAAATATCAAGACACCTTATTTAAATCAATTTAAAGAAGACCATCTATATGGATGTTCTAGATGAGTATGTTGAAGGCCAAAGGAAATTATGTTTACTTAAGAAGACTTTATATGGCCTTAAGCAAGCATTGAGGGATTGATATGAGAAACTAGCTATATACTTGAGAGAGCATGTCTTCAACCAAGAAAATTCTAACATAAGTGTCTATTGTAAAGACAATGTTTAAATAGCTATATACATGGGAAATCTAATATTATTGGGAAAGAGAAAGTCTATCAATGGATTGATAGATTTCTTATGTTTGCCTCTAAAATGACTATCCTTTCCAATGAAACTTATTCTAGGGATTAAGGTAACTAGAAATAGAATTTTTTTTATATTTGGCTCAATCAATTACATTATGTGATGATATTGACCATGTATTAGATAGTTGTCATGCATATATGTTGTGATGTTTATATCATACAATATAAAAATATAACTAGAAAAAAACATGCATGAACTCTTAAGTGTCCCAATAATCAGATCAATCATCCACTCAACTTGGATAAAAAATGCCACTTTCAACTCAAGAAACTATCATTAACAAGCTTTGATCATAAAATCAAGTCACACCCACTTTAGCTAAGTGACTCTAGGTGAAATTTATTGGCCTCTATCCACCATAGCCAAGAGCTTGAAGACACAATATCAAAGAACTGAGCTCTTTGAAGCAACACTTTGAAACTATATCTCTTTGTCTTGACCTAGAACTCCAACCCCAATGGTGCTATTGATGACCCCATTTGATGGTGCAAATGCTATAACTAATGATAGCCCCCAATAGTGTGTTCAATAGCCCTAACACAATAGTTGGCCACCATTAAGTAGTCTTTGAGCAACTATGGATACAATCTTGACTACCAAGGCTAATACTCCAACATCCAAGCAAATTAGTTTTGTTGTTGTACATTTCATGACAATTATTATGCATATATAGATTGCTACACAACATCATACACTATAGAAGCACAACTCATATAGAAATTATACATGAACTCTAAAGTGCCACAATTGCCTCCTAGTTGGTGGTCAGGTCTCTCTGATTCTAGATAACCATCTACTCCAAGTATGTGATATGCACTATGGTGAGCAAAGATCAAGAGGCTAGGTACTATAAAGCTCCATTGTGAGTTACTTTTTTGTACTCTATATCATATAAAGAGTGAACTAGTTATAAGGAAAGTTTATCAAGGATATAGGTACTATCTTTGAGGAGCCACCATGAGGAAGAGGAGTCAAAAATCGTACATGCCATCCTCTTGAACAACTATCAACACTGTATTAGTTCCACTAGAAGAGCCGCATAACATACACCATAAACATGCACTTAAACTACTAAGCTTGGGTCCATAATGCCATCAATGTTTTGAGCACTAACATGGTGCATAATTGTGCACATGATCCTTCCAAACAACACCATCATGTCCTTCCAACATGAGGACTCTAGAAGGAAAAACCTCACATACTCTCAAGATAGTGTGACTTGTGGTCACATCAAGTGTTGTTGGTGTAGTTTGTAGATATACATAGTTACTCAGAAGAAATTGATGGATCATAGGTCTATAACCTCCTCTTCAAATAGTAACATAACATAAGGTATTTTATGCTAAGCAATTTCTAAGTTCTCAAAGGCCATTCAATCACTCTCCAAAGGTGTCTACCCATTGAGAACATGAGTTCACCCATACATTTAGATCATCCATACCCAAAACTACACTAGTATCACAACAAATGGCTATAGGTAAATCTGGATCTTGTCCATAGAGTAGAAAGTAAGGAAAGAAGGATGCTAAGGAGACTTGCAAATTGAACCAATAGCCCATGGCCAGCCAAGGTAATTGGAGATCCCAATTCTCTCTCTTTACCATTTGAACCACTCTATCTACTAAGCCATCTACCTCAAGGTGATTTTAGGATAGTACAATGATCAAAGCCTTGTCACAAAAGACTTGAAACTCTCCCAAGAACTCTATACCTTGACTAGTCAAAACTTTTTTGGGTGCACCAAAATAACTAATAAACCAATCTAAGAAGATCAAGTTGTCCCTTCATTGGACTAATCAAGAAGTACCACCAACTCAATCCACTTAGGGAAGTGCTTTACCATAACCAAAATATACCAATAATGTCTTATAATCATGCATAAAGGTCCAAAAAAGTCTAAGCTCTAGTGGTAACTCAACCCCATGATAAGTAATTGGTATAACTATGGCATAAGAGTATTAAATGAGTCTCTAATTTGGTAACAAACCACACATCTAGCAACAAACTATTATTCATTGGTAGGCATATCATGCCACCTAAAATGAATCTAAAATAAGCTATATGTTTACTTTACTCTAAAATATACTAGCTCCTCAAGAGCATGTTGTACCAATTGTGGTCTTGAGATGGGAAGAGTACTACTCACACTCTCTCATACACAAGAAGATGTTTGCACTCTAATCTAAACCACCAGGCTTGTTAAAAACACAATTTGTAACACCCATTGGTGCATGTATGCTCTATTATGGTATTTAGTTTGGTATTGCAAGTAGTTGAGAATTTTTTTTCATAGAGTTAAACAAGCTTCTACGTTAGCCATGACTAATTATAGTTAGTCATAGCCAAGATATATGACAAGGCAAGGCAATTGATAAGCAATAAGAGAAATGATTTGGGTGACGTCAAAGGTCCTATCCAATTAGGAGCAAGTTTACAAACTTGGGTATCAAGTGTGAGGGATAGGTTACTGGATGAGAGCATGACCTTATCACCAACTTGAAAGGTGAGATCACAACAATGGTGGTCTGCATATTGTGTTTGATGATTTTGAGCAACAAGCAGATAGATATAGTTTGTTGGAAGGATTGGGATATGGTGGTCAAAAAGGTGGAAGTATGAGAGACATGAGATGGAGGAGGAGCAAGAAGAGATTCTAAAACAGATTGATCTTGGCCAAAATTGAGGAAGAAGGAGAGAATCCGGTGCTTGCTTGTTTGTAATTATTGTATGCAAACTCTGCAGCTGCAAGACATTCATCCCAATTGGTATGGTGAATGTTGACAAAGGCACAAATCATATCCTCCAAGGTGCAATTTGCACATTCAGTTTGTCTATCAGTTTGAGGATGATAGGTGTAGACAAAGCAAGCTTGGTGCCGAGTATCTAGAAGAGTGCTTGCCAAAATGTGCTAGTGAATCAAGGATTATAGTCGGAGATGAGTACATGAGGTATCCCATGATGCTTGAAGAAAATGTCAAAGTAGATTTGTGCTAATGTTGGAGAATCCACGGTATCAAAGGTTGGTGCCAAATGGATTTGCTTACTAAGCTTATCCACACACACCACTATCAATGTGTGACCTTGCTTTGTCTTGGGCAAGGATGTAATGAGATCCAAGCTGGCATGTTCCCATTAAGTAGATGGAATGGGGAGTGGTTGAAGGAGTCCACTCAATTTTTGGTTGCTGGCCTTGTTAAGTTGGCCGCTCTCACACAATTTGACAAAATCTTGAATATCTTGTGCCATGTTGGGCCACAACCATTGGCATTGGAGGGTACCCAAGGTCTTGTCCACACCCATGTGACTAGCGATTGGTAAGTCATGGGCTTCTTAGAGGTGCACAAGTCAAAGATCATTCTTGGCTAGAACATATATCTCGTCCTCATGGAATAGAAAGCCTTCTTTGAAGGAGAAGGTGTTCTACTCCTTGTTGCATGTTGCAAGATGAACTTTTACTATTTGAAAGAAGTGATCTTGTTGTAGAGTTGTCCTAAACTCAATTTGGACCTTGGAGTTGACTAACACTATCGTAATTGCTGTCATGATGAGAGGAAGAGAATTCAAATCAAGTCATTATGATAGAGCATCAAGGATGATATGGAGTCAACCGGATTTGTACTCAAGTTTGATGTCAAACAATTGGAGTTGCTTCTCCCATCAATGATTTTGACTCTTCATGTGTTCCAAATGTAATGTTTTCAACAAGGGTTTGTGATTGATTTGCATGATCACCTATTTTCCCAAGAGATAATGCCTCCATACCTTGGTGGCATATACCATTGCTAATTGTTCCCAATCTTGTGTGGAGTGATTCCTTTCTATTGTGTTTAATTGACAAGACACAAAGGTAATAGGATGTAATCCATATGGGAATTCTTGCTACAACACAACTCCAATGGCAAAGTTAGAAGCATCAAAGTCAACCACACAAGGTAGTTGAGGATCATATAGTTGAAGAATAGGTCTTGAAGACACCATATGTTTCAGCTTTTGGAATGCTTCTTTATGCTTGGTGGTCCATTGAAAGCTTGAGATTTTACCCAAGAGGTTGGTCAATGGTGCTACCACATGCACATAATAGTGGATGAACCATAGGTAAAAACTTGCCAATCCATTAAATGCTCACACCTTTGTGGTATCCTTTAGAGTAGGCCAATAAGTAATGACCTTGATTTTCTCCTCTTTCATCTTGATCCCTTTTGATGATATCTTGTGATCCAAGAAGCTAACTTCCTTTTGTCAAAAGGTGCACTTTGACTTCTTGCAATAAAACTTCCATTGATGTAGTTGCCTTAAGACTTCTTGCACATGATTTGTGTGTTTTGCATCTGTCTTGCTGTAGATTAAAATATCATCCAAGAACACCACCATGTACAAATCCAATAATCCATTCAACATTATTCACTATTTGTTTATTAAGCCCATGATAATCAATACAAAAATGGAGTACTCCATCCTTCTTTGGAACAAATAGTACTGGTGCTCCCCAAGGAGATGTACTATGTTGCATGAAATCCTTCTCCAACAACTCCATAAGTGTTGTTTTCAACTCCTCCAACTCCTTTGGTGAGAGCCAATAGACTGGTCTACTCATTAGAGTACTCCCTTGCAATAACTCAATCTTGACGGACATACCAAGATCGGAGGGTAATCCTTTGGTAGATCATCCAAAAACACGTCCACAAATTCTTGAACTATTTGATCAACCATTGCTTGATGAGGCTCTTGACCCTCCTCAAATTCTCCTTATGCAATCAGCTTGATCCACACCACAAAAATAGTCTTATTCTTCTCCAAAGCTTGCTCTATAGTTGCTTCATTGACAAACTTCCCATGTAGGGACTTATCTTCCTTCAAAGCTTGCTCTATGGCTGTTTTCTTGACAAACTTCCCATCTTGGGACTGACCATTCTTAGGTGTCTTACTCAAAGGGGCTAAACAACCTAATTGGAAATTTCTACCTTGGCGTTATACTTGAATTTGTCATTAGGTCATATCATATTGAACCTTATGACGTTCAAGCCAAGACAAACCCAGAATGACATGATAATGTAGAAGTGCCACTACAAACCTCATACACTCCAAATACTCCTTCCCAATCCTAAATGTAACAGGATGTGAGGTATGGAATGCAGAACCCTTTCTACCATTCTACCATCTACCATCATCAATCTCCTTCCAATTATTGGCTTGATGGGAATATGTAATTCTTTTGCTAATTGCATGGACATGCAATTCTCTAAATTTCCAAAATCAACCAAAATCCTACTAGCATGATCTAATATCATACCTTACAAGTGAAGCAAAGTTGCATAGGCCAAGCTTTCAATCCCATTGGAACTAATCAAGTTCTCAATAGGCGGCTCAAAATCTCCTATTGGGATTCCTTGTTTCCTTGATCATTTTGCTCCACAAACTCCATCTAGGCAACTTCTTGAGGTAGCCTATTCTTGAGTGGACATTTAGTAATGCAATGTACAATTTGGCAACAATAGAAACAACCACCATTTTGTTGCAATTTGTGGTGCCCACTTTTTTTGTTCTTTTCTGTTTTGTTAGTGTTTTGAGAAGAAGTAAGCAAGAAAGCCAAATTACAAAGAAAAGAATGGACGGCAGTGTCTTCAAAGTAAACCCAAAGAAGTCGACTTTGAGTCAAAAAATGGAAGTACTCAGAAGGGGAGTACAAAAAAAAATTCTGAAGACCATCATTCAGATTGGGCAACAAAAGCCAATACAAAGACCATCTAACAACCTTTCTACGTGGCAAGAAAGTACACTTTAAGAAATGGTGGAGGCAGAAGAAGCATGTCTTGACAGTGATAGGATATCAACACGCAGAAGAAAGGGGAGTCGATTTTGAAATTGACTGAAGAATGACTGCAATTCAGGGTAACATAAAATTGCAATTACATAGGGGAAAATTGAATATGTAAATTAGATTTCCTGTTCCTCTGAGTAGTCGTCCTGCAGTAATGCGTGTCAAGAAGCCAATTGAGAGTGAAATTTTTTGAAATCCAGAAGGGATTAGAGTGTCTCATCCAAGAGAGGAATAGTCTTCCAGTGCCAAAGAACAAGAAAGCAGATCATGGCAAAGAAGGTCAAGAACGCCCTCGCAATAAGAAGTTTTGCAATTTGGAGGTTGGATGTTGTTGCAAGGATCGAGGTCTTGAATAGACTTTGTATTACTTTTTAGCATGGAATTGGAATTTCAGTTTCTCGAGAGTCATGGCAAAGATAGTTGCAAGTAATTATGAGGAAGGTCCTAAAGTCAAGGGGAAGATAGGAAATCCGGCTTGATGGATTGAGTCGGATTGCAAGGTAGTGTTGGGGAAGGAACAGGAGAACCGACAGGGATCACCTTCTATCGGAAGTGTGATGCTGCAAAGGAGATTGTGGACATACGCAATTTGTTCTTCACTCCATGTACAACAAATGGTTACAAGGTAGAGTCCTACCGGGACCTGATTAAACAAAGCATTGTGGGGACGATAATGGCAATGTTCAAACCAGAACAAACGACTTACGTGAACATGCAGCAGGTGGTCTTTTTCCACTAGATGTTTGCAAGAGTGAAGGTGAATTGGGTGAAGTGTTTCCACCAGCAAACAAGGCAAATGGTTGTCAATTGGGGGACAAATTTGCCTCACATTATTTCACACCATTTGCAACACATTTCTACTTTTGGTTAAATTTGCTGACAACGGAGGCGAGGTGTCGCATGGTGTCACATTTTCATCTTGATTTGAGACAAGAAGCAGATGAAGAAGAACAACAATATATTGCATACTTGTGAGCCAGTGATGATCATTTCTTGAGCATGGGAGAATGGGAGATGGAAGAAGTCATAAGCCCGAAGACGAAGAAGTGGAATAAACCCAAAGAAGTAGAGTTGTCTCCAACACAAAGAAAGACCCAAAGACTCATTCTGTAGGGTAAGAAGGCGGTGAAAGAGGAACCTTTGGAAACATAGTTTGAAAGGGAGACAAAGTCTAGAGGAGAAGACTCAGAAGAAGCGGAACTCACGTTACAAAGTGGGGAATCCGGAAGTGAGAGTGAGGGTGAAGACAAAGTTTAGCAATCGGCTGAAGCAAAAGAAGATGAAGATTTTCATGCAATGATTGATAGTATAAAGGGAAATGCTAATCCTTGTGTAGCCTTGGTCATGGAAGAGAAGTGGACTAAGCAAAAGAAGGAGTACCTTGCGGGCCTAAGTTCAGTAGGTAAGGAAGAAGGAAGCTCGAATGTAGTATCGCTGAAGGTACAAAGATCAAGACTTCAGAAGAAGAAGCCAGCAAAAGAAGCAAAGTACAAAGATGGGGCCAAAGACAAAGAGCACTTTGGAGGAATACAATATTTATTGCATGTTATAACTCCACTGTTGGAGCTGTTGAAAGAGCACCAGAAGGTCATCCTACAAGATCATATGAAGGTGAGGAATGAGTTGCAGGTGGTGAAGTATCTGCTGGCTGAAGTGAATGGATTGTAGGAGCGTGTAACCCAAAGAGATAAGGAAGTTGAAGAGCTTCGGGTGGATACAATCTTGAGGAAGAAGACTTTTGAGAAGTTGCAAGAGAGTTTTGAGTCAAGAGTGAGAGAAATGCAGTGGCGAGCCAAAGAGTTGACAGAGCAGGCAATGTTGCTGACCAAGATGAAAGAGGAGGTAAGGGAAGTGCGCATTGAGAGTATTCATGTGAAAGCGATGGCAGTAGTGATGGAGCAGGAGTTAGAAAGCTTGAGGAAGAGTGCATCCGGGAAGGATCAGGCATGACAAAGAGAGTTGGCGGTCAGACATCAAGAAGAAGAAAGGCTGAGAGAGTTGGTGTGAAGTGCTGAGTTATAGAGTTCTCAATATGTGGACGAGGAGAAGATGCTCGCTGTTGAGTACAAAGATGAGTTGAAGATGTATCGGGAGGAGTTGAAGGCAAAGCAATCTCAAGGGTATGCATCAAGTCAGTAGGAGACATTGCAAGAAAATTGAGAGCTATGTTGTGCATTGAGGCTGAAGGAAGATTGGAAGAAGTAAGACTACACAAGTTAAAGTTGCTTGTGTAGGAAACTCGGAAGAAGAGAGCCAAAAATGTTGATATGAACACTCTACTAATCTGATTGAGGGAACGAGTAGATAGAAAGATGTTAGAAGTAGGAGACAATGTCAGTCTCAGATTAGATTTAGTGAATTTAGAGTTAGAGAGAATTAGGAGTAGTGTGATAGAGGAGAAAAAGTCCAATGTTGTAGAAGTAGGAATTCAAGTGTCTTTGGACTTGTCCTTTGAGACATTAGAGAAGAGTGGGTTGCAGGATAAAGAAGTAGATGGATTACCCATGACCTCAATTGTAGGTCCTAATGAAGAAGTAGTAGCAATAGTGAAGGAATTAGAAGAATCAGATATACCCGAAGAAAGAGAAGTGGTAGGAAGATCATTGGGTTTGAAAACCAATGAGGAGGTTGACATTGGATTGGAGTAGAAACAGATTTGAGATTTGAAGAGGCAGATATGAAGAGGTGTATTGTCATTTTGGATTTGCAGGTAGGAAGAGTTGTTACAGAACGGTGTTAGCAACTATGGATTGCTCTACTATTTAAAGGAGGCATCCACAATATTATGTTGTTCAGAATTCATATTTTTGAAGATAGATAAAGCAAAGTATTATTTTCAATGCTCGTCACTTGAGCTTAATTCCAAGTATCAACTTTGTGCGTCTGTGTTTGTGAGTGTATGGAGAAATTCAAAGTGCAAGTCAATGTGCTTGTTGGATGTTGAATTCCGTAGCCTTGATTTTCATTTTGTGTGTTTGATCCTGAGTGAAGTGCAATCGGAGCAATGCTTTGACAAATCTGAGAGAAATTGTAGTGTTGGTAGTATCCTTTATTTGTGAGTGCAGCGCTGAGTTGATGTGAAGCAATTTTGATCAAGGAAGTTGTGCCTTCAGTGGAGGGGTGGAACACAATTTTGAGGCAAAGTTGTTTTTGCAGTGAAGTGTTGTCTTTGGGAGAATCTCAATCATCACAATCAAGAGTTGTTTGGACAGAATTTGTTATGTTGTGATTATAGGTGTGTGAATTCGTGACAAGTTGTCAAGATTGTGAGCTTGTTACTCTCTTATGGGCGTAGTTTCTATCTGAGAGATTAAAGAGGAACCCAAGAAGAACTACATGTTACTGTTTGACTTTGTATTTGACCAATTCTACATCATATCTTTGCGGGAATGAACTTTATTTACCCGATTACTGCAAAAGTGATATTTGCCGGGTTGTCACACAATTTTTCTCTATCTTTGGTGCCAAGTTGTCTCTATTGAATGGCATCAATCTCCATTAGTGCCAGCTTCTCCACCCATACATAGTGTATTGGTAGGTTTTGTGGAGGTCAAGGTCAAGACCAAGTTATTCCAACTAAGGAATCAAAGCATTCGGCCAACCTCATGGCTTCCTCCAAGTGTTGAAGCTCTCACATAATTACCTCTAATTTGGTTCATGATTTCAAGCTCCTCACAAATTGATCCAGCGCTTCACCTTTTAGTATATTTGGAATTGCATGATGTAACTTCTTACAAAGCCAATCCATTTCAATTCTACCAACCTATCTTGTGCAACTCATATGGCATTTATAGCTTAGAATAGACCAATAATTGCACTCTTGAATTTTGCCCAGGTCAAGATTGGTACAACAAATTGCCATTCAGCTTGCTCTACTTGGAATTGCCACTATAGCTTTGCTACTCCATCCAATTGGTTGGAAGTCAAGAGAATCTAGTTTGCTCATCTTGAAGATTAGTAGCTTCAAAATAACATTTGCAATCAAACAAAAAATTTTCCACTACACCCAAAAGATTCTTGCCTTCAAATACCTTGCTTTTGGAAATTAGATTTGGTTTTCTCCTTCTTGAACTAGTGCTCTTTCTACATGCTCTTGTTGTTGATGGTCTTGTTCATCCAACAATCAACTATAGCGCTCAATTTGTTATTGCATAGCAATGATAATCTTGGGCATTGCCGCTACGGTTACTACTCTATCACACTACTCCTAATTTATTTAATTTATTAACATTTAGATGCAACACATCCACCGTGCTCCATAAGGTACAACTAGAAGTACCAAGGGTTCCAGAGACAAGGTGATCACATTCAAAAAATTCTGCCTAAAATGTGAGGTGATGAATTGTGTGAAATGATGCTTGGGTAATACCCAAATACAAAAATCCCTATGGTTTAGCGGAAATGGATTTGGTGGTCCATAAATTCAATCCATCCCATTCTTGCTCTGATACCAATGTAAAAGATCAAGATCAAGGAGAGAAATAGGAGAATGGAAGATCACATTGGGACACTCGAGTGTGGGAAACTCCAAATGCCTAGCATGAGATTTAGCTTTGGCATTTATGGGGAGCATACAAGGCTCTTGGGAAGCTTCTCAAGAAGCTTCCTTGAGCCACTTTCTTGGAGTGCAAGCCAAGTTAACCAAGAAACTTCTCAAGAAGTTTCCTTCTAGAAGCTACCTACTTGGAGTGCAAGCTAAGCTAGTCGGGAAGCTTCTCAAGAAGTTTCCTCTCAAAATTTTCCACTTGGCATGCATGTTACCCTATTCTTGGGAGGGTACCATGTAGCTTCCTAGATACTTCTAGAATATTCTAGGCTAATTTAGCCCATTTGCTACTTTGTTAGCCTTGACTAACTTTGTTGCTAAACTCCATATTTACACAATTGATGCACCCAACTATTACTCTAGAGGAGGTGCACCTCAAAGCGCCAATGGGTAAAAGCCTAATTTAAATAATTCATTGGGCGGCAACCAACATCTACATGCAAGTGTTGGCCAACGTTACTCTTACAAACCAACGTACATATGGTACCACCTAGTGGTATCCAATGTCTTCTAGTGCACTCTAGGCATCACCTAATTGCTTCTAATGCACATGGGGCGTCACCCAACACCTAAAAGTACACCATGCATCACCAAGTGCTTGCTTGCCTTCTTATATAAAATCCATCAAGGTAGCAACATAATATTTTGTAAAGTGGTGTTTGTCAAGGCAACAACATATGAATACTTTGTTTGTAAACTTGGTATTTATGAGCAAGAATGGAAAAAATATTGCAAACATTACTAGATTTACATGAGATGAAGAATTGAAGAATGTTATTTTTATTATAAAGAAACATGTTCTCATTTGAGTATATCAAGATGACAAGGAAGGCATTGCTGAATCATCCTTGACCTACTTTCTTCTCTACTAAGCTCCATTTCATTAAAAGACATATCTGAACCTATTTGAGTTTCATGTGTAAATCCACCATCATCTTTTGCCCAAACATCTGACCTATTTATTTAAAATTTATGTAAAATAATACAAACTGAAAACACTTTAACAAATATACATTCTACTATTGTCTTTAAGTTGCACCCTCAACTCACAACAAGAATGCCATCTAGCTTTCAATACTCCTATACAATGCTCATTTGTCACCCTTGCCTTCACCAAATATTTTTTGAACTCTTGCTTGTCCTCCATTCAAGCATGCTTGAAAGCAAGGACTAGGTGATGCATGGATACATAACTAGAATCGCCTAAAGTGTACTTTTGGCCTCAAAATGGTGACATCTCCCTCTTTGGTTCAAGTCATCCACAATGATGATTTCTTCAAACAAGTCATGTTGTGACATGATCCTAGAATTCTTGCAAATAAACAAATCAAATCTAACCTTTAATAAAATCATGGTAAATGTACAAGAAGGAGCACCAATATTAATGAATTGAACAAAAGAAAAAAATTAATATTAGAACACTTGCCTCTTTTAAAGTGTATAATTTTCTTTTTATCATCACAAATCACTTGGAATGTGGAATATGACCCTTTTTGCTGAAATTGATTTTTCCATCCATTAGTGGGCTAAGGTGCAAGATGAAAAAAAAATTCCATCTACCAAACCAACACAACTAGGGAAACCTTTGTGTGCAAAAGCTAGGGATATTCTCCTCTTCTCCTCCGACTCATGCCATGCAACTTGACTCTTCATCAAATCTAATATGGTGGTCAGAACTCTATCAATAAAGGCAATTGTTGAACCCGCATTTATGCCCCAAATGTTTAATCTCCTTGCAACACAAGTTCCATTACCGTGATGCCCCAATCTATCAAGAGCTAGAGCTACTTGGACCCACATTGGTGTTTGCTCTTATTGGTAGTTCTTCTCAAAAACATTATGCATTTTTATCAAATCTACTAATGTTGAAAAGGAATCAGCATCCATTCTAGTAAGTTGGCAAAAGGTCTTCACATCTAGATTTCTAAAATATTTTATCACAAATTCCCAACTACAAGGGTAAGTAACTCGGGGTCCAAGTATCCATGAAAATGTGCATACTCCCACCTACTAATCAATAATTCTAGTCTTCTTCTTCATCTTCATCTTCTTGTCCTTGCTGCAATATCTCCAAATCTAATTGTAAAATCCATTGTATACATTTCTAATGTTGCTAGTTAGTTCTCCATGAGTACTACCTCTTGGCATGTTTTGCTTGGTTCTTTTTGATTCTTGAATTACCAAAAATAACACCTTTAAGTGCTAACCTCTTGCCATGCTCTACTCTCTTCACTTCACATTCTTTGCACAATGAACAAGAGAGCAAGATAATAAATTCATTTCATAACTTATAACTTGGATTAGTTGAACAAGGAATTTTTAAATAAAGAAATTGAGGAATATGGATTGTGCTTCAACTGAATTCACTCTCCCTTTTTAACCTTCATACAACCCGCACACATTTCTTCCCACTCTATGGTCAATTTTCTTGTTCTTGTCCTCCTTGTTCATCTTGCCATCTTGTGTTGTTTATTTGTTCTCTTACATCACCCCATATTCATTGCACCTTTTAGTGACCACCACATTCACCCTAAACCAAGCACTTTATTGACCCTTAAGTGTAATTAATGCTTTATGGTGTGCAAACAGACAACTCTACATCCCTTATTTCCTACAAACCAACTAAAGTTTGCTAATAACAAGGAACTTGGAGGGAACTCCGTAGTGGGACCCTTTCTTCCTTTGGCCCGCACCCCGACCAATTTAGTCAACACTTTGTAATAATCTATATGAAAATATATAGAGCTTCGAAAAACTATTTCTGAAACCTATTGTCTCTTTGTTTACTGATTTGCGTAGTCTGGTTTGAAATGCGCAACCATTTGGTCTAAAACCTTCAGGCTGTAAATTTCTTTGAATGAATTGCACTGATGGAGCAATTGCGTCTTAGTTGCTTAATGGGGCCATGGAATAGAATGTGCATTTGACTACACTGATAGTTTTAAATGTTGTAGTCCAAGGCTGCCTATGGAGACAAGTTTCTATAGGGAGCTTGATGTGGAGTCTTAACCATGTTGGTATACAATTTTCCTTTGAATTGCTGCAATGGGAAGCAGGGTGGATTTTGACTAACTTTGGTGTAAGTGTTCTCACTTGCGTGTGCTAGGAGTTTGATAACAGTGCAAGAAGACACTGAACAATGAAAGGAGTCTGCCAAAGATCTAGAACCTATAGAGGAGGTTGATGGCCCTCTTAGAAAGAAGAAGAAAGCAAAGAAAGAGGATGGAGAAAAGGAGGTTGAGGGGGAAGACGCCAAGGATATGGAGGAGGATGATGGACTCAAAGAAGTAAGAGGAGTTAGCTAGAAAGATCCAGCAGTTTGGAGACAGGAAATACTAACAACATGAGGTTTTGGGAAGGTATTATGCTCTTGGTTTACCTCTTCTTTCCAAACCACCTCTTGTATCAGAATAAGCATAGGCTCTAAGTATAATTGATCTCACGGACCATGTCACACCATTTGTAGTGTCACATCTAGATTGCTTGGACACTAGAGTTCAAGTGATAGTAGTTAGAGTTATTTCAAAAGTTTCTCAGAGACTACTTTCTGACGGTCAGATTTTGTGTTCAGGGTACTGACTTCACGGTGGGGCCCATTGTCACTTTGCACCGTTTGCACCGTCAAGTGTGCTATCAGTGGGACCGTTAGGGTTTCAGACCTAGCTCAAGTCAAGGGGGTATACTTTCAAAGTGTAGCTCTAGAGAGCTCACTTCTCTGATGTTGAGCCTTCAAGTTCTTGGCTATGGTGGACAAAGGCCGGCAAATGTCACCTTGATTCTCTTAGCTAGAGTGGGTGTGGCTTGACTATAATCAATGCCTAGTTGTTGGGAGTTTATAGAGTGATAGATCAAGTATTGATCTGAGTTGAGTGGATTCAAGAGTGGTAAACAATTTGATTACATCAGAGTAGTGAAGTCAGAGGGAAATTGAGTGCAAGAACTTTGAGTGTTGGTGGTATCTCCAAGCTCAATGGATTGTTGGTAGCTCGATTGAAGCTTAGTTTTTCCTTGGTGTGCAAAAGCTTGTTGTTTGATGCAAATTTGGCAGTAAAGCAAATGATGTGTAGAAGAGCTGGCCAATTTTTGAGTAGAGAAGAAGTAATTTTCAAGTAGTGGTTGTGATTTTGAGCTCAAGAGGTGAAGGCAGGACCAATTTGTTGCGAGTTGTGCTCAAAAAGTAAAATTGAAGGTGGAGTTGGGAAGCAATTCTTGTGAATTTGTGATTTGGAGAAACTAGTGTTTTCAATTTGGCTCAAGTGAAGAGTTAGCAAAGGATTTGGTGGTCAGCCAAATTTAGGGTTTATGTCAAATTTTGCTGGATTTTATGTTAGATTCTGGCCAGATTTGGAGGAGTTTTGCCAAGTTGGAGGACTTTGGCAAGTTTGGAGGACTTTTGCCAAATCTTGGAGGAGGTTCAAAGTGGCAAGAAGAAAGGCTTTGAGGCATAGGGCTGTGGGCTATGAGAGGCTATGAAGGGCCAGCAAGCCAACTTGCTAGCATGAGGCTACCTAGTTTAGAGTAGATCTTGGTCATTGGTTGGCAAAATAGGCCTTTCTTGCTAGATTGTGTGCAATAGGGTTTAATCCTTAGATCTCTTGTTCCTAGACTTGTGCCCTAGCCAACTGGTCCACCATCACTTGTTGTCTTAGTGATAGTGCCACTGTTATCTATACACTTGTAGCTTTGGCTAGGAGAGGCAATTTGATCCCATTCTTGGTGATCCTGGTAGCTTAGGACTCAGATACAAACTTCTTTTATGTCATATGCCAAATGGTGGCAGAGTCAGTCCCATGTTGTTTTATGAGATGGAGGGTTTTTGTTTAGATTTCTTGTGATTGGACCTTTCCATGCTTTGCTTCCTATTTGTGCACCACGTTTGTGTGAGTTGCCTTGACTTTTGAGCATTGGTGCTCTGGTGTGCTCTCGATAGTGAGGCTGGAGTGATGGCTAGTTAGACTATCTTTGTTTCTCTCCGGTGAAGCAGGTAGTGATGACCTGTAGACCGTGAGAGTGCGTGTTGTGATGGCAAGTTATAGGTTGCCATTCCCCTAGTGTAGTTATCTCGGTTAGAGTTACATTAGTGGGTGATGTTCCGTGAGTATTGGCACTTGGTGGTGCTTAGTTGGTGTTGGCACTTGGTGGAGTATTTGTGGTTGCGGTTGCAATTTGTGGTTGTGGTTACTTTGTACAAAGAAGTTTGTTGGGGATTTGAGAGGAGTTAGCTCTATAGTATTGTAACACCTATTTGTGCATGTGTGTGGTATTGTGATATTTAGTTTGGTATTACAAGTACTTGAGAGATATTATTTATATAGAGATAAAGGATGGTTCTAAATTAGTCATGATTAGCTAAAGTTAGTCATAGCTAAGATAGAGGGGACCTTACTTTAGAGGAAGTGGAAAAGATGAGCACCACTATTTGGATTCTAGTGTGTTGACTTTGTATTATTCTTAGGTGTTTGGCTTTGAGGAAAGAGTTGAGAACTCTTGGGCCCGCAAGCCTTTTTGTTTTGGATTCTTCTATAGTCCAAGGATAGCCCATGTGAAGAAATCTTTGACTTAGTGGTTGGGTCAAGATAAGACCACATGCTTAGAGGAATATGCCCATGTGAATGTATATTCCTTTTTACTTTTTGACTTTACTTGACTTTTAGTCTAGTAACTTGAGTTACTATGGTTATTAGTAACTTTGGTGCGTAACTATTTCATGAGTATATAAACAAGGGGTGATGTAATACCAAGGGTTAGCCATATGATCTAGATGTGAAATTTGGTTTGGTAACATCTAGAATGATGTTATACATGATGGTCAAAATAGATCAGATAGAAGTATCACCAAAAGAGTACTTCTACTAATAGGGCAGAAACTGAAATAGACTTGAGAACCTTAGAACCAATAGCTAGACATATGATTTAAAGGTGAGAATTGGTTTGGTAACATCTGGAAGGATGTTACACATGATGGACTAAACAGATCAGAAAGAGGTATCACCAAAAGGGGACTTCTACAAATAGAGTAGGAACCGAAATATGCCTGAAATCTTTGAAGGCAATTTCGGAGGCCTAAATGGATGAATTAGGCCTTGAAAATGTGCAGATTGCCCCCCCAACAGAGGAAAGGTTGGCCTTCCCTCCCTCTCTGGTTTGTCTCGTCGAGAGCTTTCCAATGGTACCTTACTCATGTGATTCTGAGATTCCTATAGGAAGATTCCCTAAAAGATTCCATCTGGTCAAAGCTCGTTTGACCAACCAGATAGGACCTAGACCAGACAGGTCACCCATCCAAGTAAGTAATCCAAGGGTGGAGCTTGCTGACATGTCACCTATCTGTGTCCCTAATCCTATGGTGGAGCTTCCTTGGAGGAAATCCTCTTTGTCTATATAATAAAGAGAAGGTGCTCCCTTGGAGCATCGAATGTTTGAGTGTGCAATCTGTGTTTTCTCTCTTCTCTTGTCCTTGGAGTATTACAATGGTATCAGAGCGAGTGTTCTAGTCCAAGAGAGTGGATCACCCCTCTTGGAATAGCATGAACTACTGAAAATTAAGTAATTTGAGGTGGAAAACATAGAGTAATCGCTAGACTTAGGAAGGACTTTAGAGAGCGGATGGGATGGATGCGCCAGGGGGACAATTTCCCGCACCTAGCTTTCCATTCTCAAACCCATTCCACATCAAGGTTATGTACATCTAGCGTGAGCAGATGAGAGTATCGCTAGTTTATCATTTTGGTGCAGAATTCATGGACAGAGTGATGAACTCACTAAACCCGGTGATTCTACCTGTGGTGATATATGACAGAGAGAGTCGGATTTGACGATCTACATTCTATTATGATAATATGGATATGAATGTCCCAAATCCTCTCCCTTTCAACACTCAAGTAGAAATCTGTTATGTAGTGAGGCCAAAATTGATGTTTAGAGATTTTGTGGTTAGGAATTTTGGTGAGGAGTATTATCAACGAGTGATAGGTTCTGAGGTCCCAATGGTAGTTCCGATAGTTTGTGTGCCTTCCAGAGTGATTATGTTGACTTTGTATTGAAGTAGACGTTAGCAATAGGGTGTTGCAGGAACCATGGATCTACAGTTGCAAGAGCTGGTGCAAGGAATGCAAGGGATGTTGAATGAATTTTGAGAGATTAAGATGACCATGGAGACATTGCAAAGTCAAGTGCTCATCCTTAGGAACAATCAAGCCATGCAAGAAGAAGAGCCGTCTCAAAACCCAGTACTTGCGACTGAAGTACTTGGAGAGGCACCCGTGCCTACGAACCCTATCAACGATGAAGCCACATTGCTACTCCAAATGAAGAAGACCTGCAACATTGAGCCTTACAAGGGGCAGCGTACGATGGGAGTAGTGGAGAATTGGATCTTGAGAATGAATCGATATTTTTGATTGTTCTCAATAGAGATCACAAAGCATGCTGCAGGCGTGTTTGCATGTGGGTACTTGAGCCCTCACATGGTATGATGCTTGGGAACGATCCATGCTGGCAGAGAGAAGGGAAGTCACATGGACAGCAATGCAAGAAGGACTGCTCAAGAATTTCCAATCGGTGGATTCTGTGCAAATGGCTCGAACCCGACTATGGGGATTGAGACAGAAGAATAGCGTACAAGAGTATGTGGAGGTATTTTTGGATCTACAAGTCGCAATTACCGACATGAGTCCAGTAGAGGCTCTCGACAATTTCAAACGAGGGTTGAAAGAGCGGATTTGCCAAGAAGTCATGGTGCAAAACCCACGGTATTTGAAGCTATTGCTTGTGCGCAGAGAATAGCCGGAGCATTAGGTGGAGGTGAAGGAGTAGTTCCACCTCAACATTATCGGGCAGAAATGCCACACATGGGTGGACCAGTACCGATGGAATTGGGCAACCTTTGATTCCGGGATCGAGGAGCACGACCGCTTCAAGGAGAGCGGGGACGGGTAGAAGAACGAAGAGATGGAGTCCCACGAGGAGAAAAATGCCCTTGTTACAATTGTGGCCGTATTGGGCACATATCTACCAATTGTTGCACTCGTTTCCCTAGAGGCCCTTGGCCTTCGTACAGGTGATCTTTGAACAACATGGAGAGGCACATTGAAGAGGAGGAGGTGGAAACCACTTTGGAAAACAAAGATCACCAGTAAATGTACCTCGCGGCCTTACTGGCTCAATAAGGAAGCAAAGAACCGAGGGAAGGAAGAAGAATAATGCGCAAAGATCCCAAAAGGCAACCTCACAATTGATTGTCGTGAATGGAATCCTAGAAGGTAATCAAGTGAGAGTATTAATAGATCCGGGAGCAATAGAGAATTTCTTGTCTCGCTCTATTGCAATAAGCTTGGGAATGGATCTAGAGAGAGATGGAAGTGAAGAAGTAGAGTTACCAAATGGGCAAAAAGAGAGGATTGAATCATTACCTAGACGAGTAACCCTCTTTGTAGGAGAATATCAGGGAGCAATTGAGTGGCGAGTGATACAGTTAGCCCGTTATGATGCAATTTTAGGCATGCCATGGATGGAGCAGTACAACCCAATGGTGGATTGGAGGAAGAAAGTAGTGAGAACCCACTAATGGTCAATCATTGGGGTTAAAGAAAGGTAGAAACTGCCTCTATATGTCGTAGGGACGACAATTGTCTGTAAGACAAATAAATGTTTTGTGGGTCTAATAAGAGAAGTCCAGAGTGCACAACTCGCTGGACAAATTCCTGAGAAATTGAAGGATGTAGTGGATGAGTTTCAAGATGTCTTTCCCAATGATCTACCCTCAGGATTACCACCTAAAAGGCGAGTAGATCATAAAATAGAGACACTCCCGAGGAAGACACCTCCTTGTAAGGCCCCATATTGCCTATCACCTCATGAGTTGGAGGAGTGTAAGACTCAAATTGAGGAGATGCTACCAAAAGGGTTCATCCAACCTAGCGTATCACCATATGGGGCCCCTGTCTTGTTTGTGAAGAAGAAGGATGGTACAATGCGCATGTGCATTGACTATCGGGGTCTCAATCAGCAAACAATGAAGAACAAATACCCCTTACCTCGCATGGATGACCTGTTTGATCAACTCCATGGAGCGAGATACTTCACCAAACTGGACTTGCGGAGCGGTTACAATCAAATCTGAATTGCAGAGGAGGATGTGTACAAAACTGCCTTTTGAACCAGGTATGGCCACTTTGAGTATCTTGTGATGCCTTTTGGCCTCACCAATGCGCCTGCCACTTTCATGAGCCTAATGAATGACATATTTCGTCCATACTTGGATAAGTCTGTTATCGTCTTCTTGGATGATATCTTAGTATATAGTAGCACGATGACAGAACACAAACAACATCTACGAGAGGTCGTCCAGATTCTAAGACAGAATCAGTTGTACGCCAAAATCTCAAAGTGTGAGTTTGGCAAGTCTGAAGTAGACTACTTAGGGCATAGAGTAAGTGCAGAGGGCATTCAAGTATTGACAGATAAAATAGAGGTCATTCAAAAATGGAGTGCCCCAGAAGATCAGACTCAACTTAAGAGCTTCTTGGGGTTGATGGGATTCTATCGTAGATTTGTCAAGGACTTCTCCAAGGTTGCACAGCCTTTAACAGCACAACTTGGCAAGGGGAAGAAGTGGACATGGGGAACTGCACAAGAGTTGGCCTTTCAAGAATTGAAGGCCGCCTTGCTACATGCACCAATCTTGAAGTGGTATGACCCAAAACGTCCAATCAAGTTAGCTACGGATGCATCAAGCGTAGCAATAGGAGCAGTCCTACAACAAGAGTGGCATGACGGATGGCATCCAATTGCATATTTCTCTCGAAAGTTGTTACCGGTAGAGCGCAACTACCACACCACAGAACAAGAAGAGATGGCCATCATTCTAGCAACCAAACATTGGAAGCACTACCTGGGCGAGAAGGCATTTGTAGTAGAAACAGACCACAAACCTCTAGTCTACCTCGAGACGCAAAAGGATCTATCTCTTCGCCAAATTTGGTGGGCAGAGTGGCGACAATGCTTCAACATGACAATCACCTACGTGGAAGGTAAGAAGCAACTTGCAGATGCATTCACCCGCATGCCAATGGCCAACAACTTGGCGGTAGAGGTTAAGATTAACCCTGAATTCTGGCAAGAGATTCTAGCTGCTACAAAAACTGATCCACAGATTGTAGAAGCGCAATTGTCCAAAGGTGTCACCAGCACCCAAGGACTCACCTTTCGGGAGGGCCGATTGTGGATCCCAAATGTCCCAAAATTATGCACCACCATTCTAGCGGAATGTCATGGTTCGGCCATTGCAGCTCATGTTGGAGTGGACAAGACCTTGGAGGCAGTCAAGCGCCATTACTATTGGCCCAAGATAAGCAACGACGTGATGGACTATGTGTGTAGCTGCCTACTTTGTCAACAGAACAAAACTTCTAATCAGGCTCTTGCAGGGCTCCTTCAACCTCTTCCCACTCCTACCCAACGTTGGGAACAAGTGAGTATGGATCTCGTCTGTGAATTACCCAAGACCACCTCAGGGTTTGACTCCATTGTGGTCTTTGTGGACCGGCTCAGCAAAATGATTCATGTCCGCCCTACCACCAAGGAGGTGACCGCTCCACAACTAGCTCAACTATACTTAGATGCAGTCTTTGCTCACCATGGCTTGTCTAGAGTACTCATCACCGATAGAGGCACCCAATTCACCAATTTGTTTTGGCGAACACTCTTTGGTTTCTTCAAAACCAAGTTGGCCATGTCTACAGCTTACCACCCACAAACAGATGGCCAAACAGAGCGGGCTAATCGCACAATTGAAGATATGTTACGCGGCTTCACCTTAGAAGAGCAAGAGAGGTGGGACACCCTACTACCGTTGGTGGAATTCGCTTACAACAATTCAGTGAATGCTTCCACCCAAGTCACTCTGTTCTTCCTCATGTATGGTGAGCATCCCTTCACACCTTCTAGCTTGATGAAGATCTGTCCAGTGACTACCAAGGTTGATGCAGTCAACACATTTGTTTCTAGAATCCAACAAGGTGTGGAGAGCGCCAAGCACAGGTTACAGATTGCGCAAAATCGACAAAAGCAGTATGCTGATGCACACCGTAGGCACATGGAGTTCAATGTTGGGGATCAAGTGTGGCTATCGACAACTAACCTCACATTAGTTGGATCTTGTAAGCTCAGACCTCATTTTATTGGGCCTTTCTCGATTCTTTGTCGCATTGGCGCAGTGGCCTATCACCTTGAGCTACCACCACATATGAAGATCCATCCAGTGTTCCATGTCTCCCTATTACGTAGATATGCTCCCCGATCAGGCCAAGGTATTTCCACACAGGACATTCGACCTTGTCCGACAGTCATTGATGGCACAGAGGAATATGAAGTGGAGCGGATTCTCCAAAAGTGCATGCGTGGTACTCGCCATCCGTGGGTGGAATATCTAGTACAATAGAAAGGTTACCCCCTCTATGAAGCAACCTGGGAACCCGCTGCCAATTTGGCACATGCACCGGTGTTGGTGCAAGCATTTGAGCAACATTTGCACAACGAGGATGTTGTGTCTTAAAAGGAGGGAGGTCTGTAATACCAAGGGTTAGCCATATGATCTAGATGTGAAATTTGGTTTGGTAACATCTAGAATGATGTTATACATGATGGTCAAAATAGATCAGATAGAAGTATCACCAAAAGAGTACTTCTACTAATAGGGCAGAAACCGAAATAGACTTGAGAACCTTAGAACCAATAGCTAGACATATGATTTAAAGGTGAGAGTTGGTTTGGTAACATCTGGAAGGATGTTACACATGATGGACTAAACAGATCAGAAAGATGTATCACCAAAAGGGGACTTCTACAAATAGAGTAGGAACCGAAATATGCTTGAAATCTTTGAAGGCAATTTCGGAGGCCTAAACGGATGAATTAGGCCTTGAAAATGTGCAGATTCCCCCCCCCCCCATGGAAAGGTTGGCCTTCCCTCCCCCCTGGTTTGTCTCATCGAGAGCTTTCCAACGGTACCTTACTCATGTGATTCTGAGATTCCTAGGAAGATTCCCTAAAAGATTCCCTCCGGTCAAAGCTCGTTTGACCAACCAAATAGGACCTAGACCAGACAGGTCACCCATCCAAGTAAGTAATCCAAGGGTGGAGCTTGCTAACATGTCACCTATCTATGTCCCTAATCCTATGGTGGAGCTTCCTTGGAGGAGATCCTCTTTGTCTATATAATAAAGAGAAGGTGCTCCCTTGGAGCATCGAATGTTTGAGTGTGCAATCTGTGTTTTCTCTCTTCTCTTGTCCTCGGAGTTTTACAGGTGAGGAGGTATTCATCATCCTTTCATTTGCAACTATCTCTCTCTCATTGAGTTCTCTAGTGAGCAATGTCTTGAGTCTTGGAGTGTTAGCCTTGGAAGAGTATAATGGAGTTGGGGTTCCTTGCCTTCTTAGTCCATGGTGTGCTACCATAATAACCATCAGAGGTTCATCCTAAGTGAGAGACAAGGTGGCTCACAATATGCAGTGGGTTTACTTGGAGTGGCACTTGATATTAGCCTGTATCTCAGGTACCAATGAGGGAGGAGATAGACTCTGAGTTTGACACATGAGCTGATTTAGTTGAGAGTGCACTTGGTGTGTCTGCACCATTGTTGTAGGACATGGATGAGATTTATGGGGCCTCCAAAGGCCTAGGCGTTACTTTGGTACAATGGGTACCATTGAGTTAGATGACTTCATCTAGGAGTTTGATAGTTGGTGTGATCTGCAGCAAATGCAAAACCCGACTTTGTTCACACCCTTCATGGCATGGAAGGAATTGTTTCAGCATTTGGAGGGTCCACCCATGGATGACTACCATAAGTTCAGGAGACCTCATTTGGAGGAGATTGAGTTATGGAGACAATATTGGTCTCCGAACTATGTCTCTATCACTTCAGGCTTGGTGGCCAGGAGTAGATCAGCTTTACCTACAAGTTCTAGCTCAAGTAGTGCTAGTGGAGCTAATAGAGGTGCACTAGTTGAAGATAGTGCTACTACAAGTGGAGGTACCACTACAAGAGGTGGTATGGTACCAGGGTTTAACCCCATGGTGGAGTTCTTCCAGTGTTTGAGGGAGAACTACCAGGGAGTGCGGACTATGAGCCGGCCTATCTCTCACTCAAGATGAACCTCTGATTGCTATTATGGTAACGTACCATGGACTAAGAAGGCAAGGAACCCAAACTCCATCATACTCCTCCAAGGCTAACACTCAAAGACTCAAGACATTGCTCACTAGAGAACTCAATGAGAGAGAGATAGTTGCAAATGAAAGGATGATGAATACCTCCTCACCCCTTGTTTATATACTTGTGAGATAGTTATGCACCAAAGTTACTAATTATTGGAGTAACTCAAGTTACTAGACTATTTGAATATGACGTGTTGGTGGTGTTAGTCACAAGAACTGTGACTCTATGGTTTGATGGCCTGATTCTCAAGTACCCTTTGGGCCATCTATTAGTTGTACGTACTGCTCTCAACCATAACCTCTCAAGAAGTAAGTCATAGCTTGAATCCTTCAAGACTTGGAAAGTCATGAGATTTTGAACTCCCATAACTGAAACTATCACCTTATCTATCACACCTACTGGTCAAACTTGTTCCTTGATTGCCATGCTCACCATAGATGTTGAAGGTCTTGAGGGTATCATACCCAACTTCTTCATCAACCTTTATGACATGGAATTCATTGCTGATCCTCCATCAACAAGTGCATCTTTGATGTTGTGACCATTCATTCTCACATCAATCTTGGAGGCATATTCACAAGCCTCCCATGGTGCTGACTTGGCATCCACCACCCCCATTGATATTGAAGCTTTTGCCTTCTTTTTCCTCTTGCTCCTTATAGAATTCAAACCACCTCTAAGCTCCTTTCTCAAAGTAGGGTTCAAAGCAATCAATCGGCCCATTGTGATGTTAGCCTTGTGACTACCAACATCCTCCAACACATTATAGTTCTATTGTTGCTTTGAAATCAAGAAATCCCTCCATCCCCAACTTCTTCCTTGGAGTCTTTGTTGTTGATGGTGTTGAAATGCTTGTGCAATTGCTCCTAGTAGACATAGGAGTATCCTTGCTTGGAATAAATCCTTGAGAAGAGTGAACATCTTTTACAAAACAAGCTCTCTTTTTCTCCTGTGCCAAAAGCTCCAAATTAAGACCCTTGGAGTTTGAGCACTCTCCCTTCTCATACTTGCTCTCGACCATATCTATGGATGTTATCTCCTTACCTTTGTTTGGATTAGGAGCCACTTGGGTTTCATTACCTCCCTCTTTCCTTCTTTTGGCTCCCTCATAACCCCTTCCTCCATGGTAAGTGGAATTTGGGCAATTCCTTTGGATATGGCCTCTTCCTCCACAACCAAAAAGTTTTCTATCATTGAAATTGTTGGCTGGTTGGTCTCCTTTATATGGATAGTTTCTATAACTCCTAGGCCCTCTCCCTACATTCTGATCTACCTCTCTCTTCTCCCATAGTTGCACCACATTGATCTTGATATTTGCAAGTTGTTCTATGATGGTTTGAAGTGGATCTTTTGGTGGAGGTGCAAGAATTGGAGCAACTACTACTTGTGGTGCAACCCTTGCCACCAAAGTATCAGAAGTTCTACAATACTTGTAGCTTTGAGGAGGATGCACAACCTCCTTCACCACCAAATCACTCTCATCCCCTTCCAAACTCTCCTCCATACGAATTGAGATCTTGATAGCTTCAACCTTGAAAGAAGGTTTCCCATATCTCACCTTGTTTCTAATTTGTGGTCTCAACCCTCCCACAAAATTCTTGGTGAGCATGGCCCCTATGTCTATCATAGTAGTCTCCACATCATCCCCACTCTTCCTCAACATTATGCAAAATCTGGACTCTACTTTTCCACTCTTTCCACATAGACTCTCACTTTCTCTCCATCTCCTTTTTTGGGAAAGGTTACCTCACTCATCAATCTTTCATAACTCTCATCTGGAAGAAAATTCTCAATGAGTGCTGAAGTCAAATTCTCCCAAGACTCTTCTTCTCCCTCTCTCCTCTCTCTCTTTTGATATTCTGACTCATACCATGTAAGTGTTGCATCCTCAAAGAAATCTGGTAATAATGAGGCCCACTCATTCTTCCTCCTCTCATTGTCTCCTATGCAAGCTCTCTTGAAGTCTCTCACAAAGGTCTCCACATCTTCTCCATCCTTGCCAAAGAAAACCGGAAGTTTCCCCATCTTAACCCCTCAATATCTTTCTTGTCTTAAATTTTTTTCTCTTTTTTTCCCTAACTCTATAACTAATAGAGTATATCCATGACTAATACCATCTGAGAATAATCCACTCTAGGGAGCACAAAAGGTTTAGGTTACTTCAAGATTTCTACAGCAACATAAAATCCTAAAGTGCATGGATCCTAAAATGGATCATAAAATCCTAAA